>CM050325.1:55021652-55229718 GCA_027475135.1 Bactrocera correcta | reverse complement strand
GAACAGAGTCAACACAAACAACTATAACTTTGAAAATAAATTTTTTTTTTTTTCGATATTTTCGTGACTTCAAGTCAACACATCCTATAATAATGCCATATTAATACTTTTGTAAAATAACATGATTTAGTAGCAAAAAAAAAAATACTGAAAACTCTCATTTTTTCGTGCCTCTGACTACCCTAACCCTTTAAGGACAATATTCTAGATTTGTTGCATAATTTGATAAGACAATAAGAAAATAGATTTTTTGAAACCCGTTAACCCATGTAACATCTTAACGCCAACAAACCCCCTTTTTTGCTCGAACCGTGAACACTGTACTCTGGCATAAAGCTATCGGCTTGCAAGCATGGCTCATCCATCTGTCATGTCATTCGCGAGCAAGGCTCAGTTAAGGAACAGCATAATCAGCACAATAATTGAAAGTGGTAGCCAATGTTATGTTCGAAAACACTCAAGCCGGTAGTAGTTAGCTTATATACTCGTATTGTGTAACAGCCTAAAGCGTAAATTGCAAAAGAGAGACACTGGAATTACTCGTACTACGCTCAATATGTTAATAATTAAAGGTTTTATTCGAAAAAATAAAATAAAAGCGAATATTCGCTTTAAAACTGGATTTATGTAAGCTTGTAGACAGATCTGTTGATAATTCTCAATTTCAGTATTAATTTTTTAACAAGTGGATTTGGTTCTTTTTGGCTTCTCTTTCAATATATAATTTCAGCAAATAGTCTAACAAAGTTTTGTTCTTTTGTAATGAGTTGACTTTTGCATTCACTTTCATTCGAATCATTCTCAATGTTAAATAAGCCATTTAAGTAAATAAATTAGAAACTTGGAAACAACTAGTTTTCGGATATTTCAGTACTTTTTCTAAAAAATCTGTAATAAGAGTCATTAAAATCTCCTCACTGCAAGCTGAAGTATAACATGGGTCTATCCTCTTGCGCTAACTGCCGGTTTTACGACAGAGAGCCTGAAACCCCGGAGCACCTGCTGATCGATCGCACAGCAGTCTGCAGACGCAGGATTAAGGCCCTTGGATCCATGTTTCCGGATAGGGATCGCAACGCCTCAGTAGCACCCGGCAGTCTATTGGACTTCATCAATTCACTGGGGCTAAGTGTGTCTATGTGATTTAGGAGAGGGCACAATAGACATAAGGTCGCGGTGCATTCCTCATCTTCAATCTAATCTAACCTAACCTAATATCTCTTCATTAGCACCGCTTGCTTATTCTGCCCATTTAGAAAGTTTACTCAAACTATAGAAGTTGCTTTATAATTAACTCTGCCATGAATGAATCAGTGAATAAATTTTTCATTTCTTTTGATGACTTTCTCCGTTACAATAAGTACGAAACAAATAGTTTCCCTAAATGATATTGGTGAACTTTAAGTGTGATATTTTACAACTCACTGATCTACCATGGAACATTTTTTAGATGTTCAGAAGCTCTATTATATTACCACTTCAATCCTTTAACTATTTGAATCAGATATCACAATATTCTGCTCGTCCTCGCTTATTTAAAGCCCCTACAAACTCTTAGCATATACTATTTTACTCTTATCCTCATGGTAGCCTTTGATCATCCTGCAGAGGTTTGTTCGATACTTTTAACTGTTTTTTTGCTGTTTGACGATTCCAAATGTAGCCTGGCCCTTTTCTACCTGGTCTGCCTCTGCTCCCCTCGAAGGGTACTGCGTCGAACGACTACACACGTACTACATTCGGACGACATGACCTAGTCAACGCCGCTGTCTCTTAATTCGCTGCACTACGTCAATGTCGTCGTATGCCCCGAACAGCTCACAATCCTATCAACTGAGGTATTGGCCGTTGCCATTGCGCAAAGAACCATAAATCTTCCGCAGAACCTTTCTCTCGAAAACGTGTAACGTCGATTCATCAAATGTTGTCATCGTCCATACCTCTACACCATATAGCAAGATGGAAATAATAAGTAACTTATAGAGTTTGGTCTTTCTTCGTAGAGAGAGAACTTTACTTTTCAATTGCTTACTCAGACTTAAGCAGCACCTGTTGGCAAAAGTTGTTCTGCGTTGGATTTCGAGGCTAACATTGTTGTTAGTGTTGATACTGGTTCCAAGATGGACGAAATCATCTACGACTTCGAAGTTATGACTGACAACAGTGATGTGTGAGTCAAGTCGCGAGGGCGACGACTGTTTCTTTGATGACGGAATATATTGCGTCTTGTTCGTTACTATCAGACTCATTTGTTTCGCATCCTTATCCTTATATGCATCAATATCAGCAGCTTTAAACTCTTATAGATGATTGTAGTTTCTCTGTTCATCTCTGCAGTTCGAAATATTTTCTCCAAGAGTAGATAGAAGAAGTCGCAGGAAGCCGCTCTGCCTGACACCTTGTTTGGTATCGAACGGCTCGGAGAGTTCCTTTCCGAAACCCACGGAGCTCTTGGTCTTTCTCAAAGTCAATTTTCAGCTTTAAAATCGACAAAGATGTATATGTCGATCCTTCTTTCACGAGATTTTCCAAGATATAACTTTTTCAGGTTATAAAAATAATAATACCTAAATATTTTGTTTCTTAAAAATTAAGTAGTACTGTATGATTAGGTCGTATTTTGTTGGTTGTATTAGGAAATCAACCTCAAAAGTTATTGAACTAAATCAGATATTTGGGTGCGTATGTGACATATTTGATTATTATTACAATGATATCATGATTAGAAAAATATTTTCATTCATAACGGAAACTAAATACTATAAAATGTCTACCAAAATTTAATAAAAATAAGCATGACCCAACTTGGTTATCAAACTTATTATTATACCAAAAAAACCCATAATTGAAAAAATTTTGCGTTTTCTTAATTGAATTAGTTATCAAACATCGCAACATATTAAAATGAATTTTATCAAGAGCAGGAGCGCTGCACGTTCAACTATCAAAGTCGACAAAAATATTTCGCCAAACGAAAACGAATTGACACACCTTCGCCAACTTAGCAAATACTTTGATTAGTTTATCAGGCAACCATGAAAGAAGTGAAGAAATGTTTTATAAATAAACTGGGCGCCTGACAGTTGAGCAAATCTCTAATTAGAACGGTACAATCAATTGATAACTGCTCTAAGGCGTATGAAATGACCGGAAGTGACAGTTTGTCAAATGAAACAGAGCCGACTGGGGAACACAACTGGCATATACTATGTTCATATAATATATACATATGTGAGTAAATATATGTGTGTGTGTGCAGGTGGTACTTAACGCAAATGAGCGAGAATTAAAAATAACTCTTCCTGGAATACAGTTATACATATTTATATTTTTATATGCATTTGATTAAGAAAAATTTAATATGAAATGGAAATGTGGCAATCTTTCATTGCAGCTTTGATGAAATAACTACTTTTTTCACACTTTTTATTAGCATTTAGCGTTATTATTAAATGTATAATTTATTTTTTTTTTCTAATGTTTTTCCACTTATTATTTATTTTATTTTTTTAATTTTTTTTATTTATTTTAATTTTATTTTTAAATTTTTTTTATTTTTTTAATTTTTTTTTTAACTTTTTTTCTATTTTTTTATTTTATATTTTATTTATTCTTTTAAATTAAATAAAAAATTTAAACTAACTATTCTTGGATTGCAGTTATTTTTATATGCATTTGATTAAGAAACCGAACGTTTAAATGTGAAATAAAAAAGTGGCAATTATGCGTTGCTGCTTTGGTGAAATAACTATTTTTTTACACTTTTACTGCTACTTTTTATTATTTTTTTTTTTAATGTTTTTCTACTTTTTATTTATTTTATTTTTTTTTTTTAAGTTTTTTAACTTTTTTTTTATTTTTTGTTTTAATATTTTTTTCTATTTTTTTATTTTTCTTTTTAATTTTTCTGTTTTTATTTTATATTTTGTTAATTTTTTTTAAATTAAATTAAAAATTAAAAATAACTATTTTTGGAAACCTGTTATATTTATATTTTATATGCATTTGTTAAAGGGAGAAAAATTTAAATGTGAATTGCCTTTACTGCCACTTTTTGCTGTCATTTAGCGTTATTAATAAATGCTTATATAATTAACATTTTTTTTTGTAATTTTATTCTAATTTTTTATATAATTTTTTTTTATTTATGTTTTTTTTTTTTAATTTTTTTTATTACTTTTTTTATATTTTTTTTTTTGTTGCTGTTTTTATTTTTCCCTATTTTTTTGTTTTAAATATATATTTTTTTATATTTTTTTTAAGTTTTTCTTTTAATTTTGATTTTTTTTCTCTATACTATCCATATAAAAAATATTATTTTTAATTTTAATTTTTTAATGTTCTTTGTTTTTTATTTTATTAATTTTTTTTAATTTTCTATTTTTTAATTTTTTTATTTAATATTTTTTTCTATTTTTTTTTTTTTTGTTGGTTTTTTTTCTTTTTTATAACTGCTATCCTCATAAAAAATGTGCAATCACGCAATGTTACACATTTAGACACCCGTCATTGTGCCCCAACTGGCTAAGTGAATTATGAAGTGTAAAGTGGAAAGTGAAATATATTTACATATTTAATTTGCATATACCACAGAGCAACGCGGTACAACAACAAAGACTAATATTTCAGGATAAAAATTATAGAAACAAAAGACCCAAATTATGAAAGCGCTAACTGAAAATACAACTATACATACATATGTATGTATATGCATATACATATACAATACATAAATATATGTGTTTGTGTGTGTAGCATAACTGCATATCATATATCTAGGCAGACGTTATGTCTGTCAAGCGTTTCACCAAAAAACGAAGGCGACCAAACGCGTCCATATGCATATGCAAAGTGAATGTAAGGTAAAGTGTAAAACAAACCTATCTAATACAGTTTGGACGGGCGTCTCCCCAGTCACTCGCCGCCAAATGTCCACCAACGGTTCGAGTAGTTAACATTTATTTGATGTGATGTTTTGATATTTCTTGACACTATCACGCGACGTTACTCCACAAACTTTTTTCACTTCACTTATGCATGTGGGTATGCTCCTAAACGCAACAACAATAGCAACAACACACAAGCAAAAGCATTCTTGACTAGCTAGCACGAGCGTCATAGTTCTACACATAAATTGACACAGCCGAAGCCACACACACTTACATAGATACTCTATAGAGCGTGCGAGTCAGAGCCACAGGCAGTGAAATGAATTAATTACCAACATTTTTGAAAAGTAGTTGAATTGAGTTGAACGAAATGAAATAAAATGATATTCATTGTAGATTGAAAAGTGACCACCAGGAATGCCAGATAACATCACTGGCCACAACCAAATCAGCCGTGTGTATGCATTTGTACGCTTGTGTGTGTGTGTGTGTGCCATAAATATGTTTAGGGTTAACTTGACCCGAGTCGTATCGAATCGTCTATGGCAGCGAACAGTCCAGTTTGTTAGACTTCAGTTTTGTTTTTCGGTTTTTTTTTTTGGTTTTTTGTGTAGTTTTCTGTAATATCGTGACAAAGTCGCTGTGTGCGCCGAGCTAACAGTTTTGAAAACGTATTATTAAATTCGTGCCAAGTCTCGTTGCTTGTAGGTTTTTAAGCGCCAACCGTTAATAGCTGTCATGCAAACAATTCGTACAGTGCCTTCCAGTTTTGTGCGGATATGGTTTGCTTGAAGAACTAACATTTATATATCGCTAAGGAATAACTGTATAAAAATGTGTTACTGAAAGCTTTGAAGATATTCTTCCAGCTTAGCGTTCAGCGAGTTATAATTGCAATTATTTAGAATATTTTGATGCAATCAAGTTTTCAATGGATATTCAGACCATTTTTTTGAATTTAGCTTGAAAAATCTCTAGTATGAAGTTTCTGAAAAAAGTATAATGCAAAAAATTATAATAACAAATAATATTAACGGATTATATTCACTTATGAATTCCAAAAAATCAACTTCCGATTTGAAACTTTCCTACGACCTTCTTAGATATATTTGTCAGGTAATGTTAGAAGGATTAAGTTTTCGATAATCGATAATTTTGACTGGTACTTTGCTCACTAGCTAGTTTTTGGATTTGAGAAAATTTTAAGCAGAAAAATTTTTCCCGACAATCGGAGGTCCGTCTGCCACGTGAAAAAAATCATGAAAAACTCGTTTTCTCTGACTTTCAAATGAGTATATGTAGACCCCTCAAATCTGTTCATAATTCTGTTCATAAAAAATTTTCACAGCTTTCCAATTTATTTTTTTTAAATGTGGAAATTAAAAAAATTCATGAAGAACTCGTTTTTTCTAGCTTGCAAGTGAATATATGTAATCCTTTAACTCTGTTTACGAAAAATTTTCAGATTTCCCTATTAATTTCTTTTTCAAAATAAATGGCAACCCTACGTGCAGGATCGAAATGCTCGAAAAAAATTATAAATCTGATTCGTTTAACATTTAATTATTTATTTTCTATTTTTTTTTTCAAAATGTGGCAACCCCTATTTTCTATTTTTTTTTCAAAAATGTGGCAACCCTACGAATAGGATCGAAATGCTCGAAAAGAGTTATAAATTCATAATTCAGTTCATAAAAAAATTTCACAGCTTTCCAATTTATTTTTTTAATGTGGAAATTAAAAAAAATCACGAGAACTCGTTTTCTCTAGCTTTCAAGTGAATATATGAGACGCTTTAACTCTTTTCACAAAAAATTTTCAGATTTCTCTATTAACTTTTTTTTTCAAAAATAGGGCAACCCCACGTGCAGAAACGAAATGCTCGAAAAAATTATAAATCTGCTTCTTTTAACATTTAATTAATTATTTTGTAATTTTTTTTTTTCAAAAATGTGGCAACCCTACGTATAGATTGAAATGCTCGAAAAAATATAAATCTGCTTCTTTTAACATTTAATTATTAATTTTCTAATTTTTTTTTTTCAAAAATGTGGCAACCCTTCGCATAGGTTCGAAATGCTGGAAAAAGTTATAAGTCTGCTACTTTTAATATTTAATTATTTTTTTTTATGACTTATATACGTAAACCAAATGCTCCCGTTCACTTATAGCAGTCATTGTATAAACAAAGAACTGCAGTCATCTCCACTAAACATTTTCGATATTCATTTGCTTTTAGTGTAAAGTTTTTCGACGATTTTTTTATGAGTATTGAACAGTATTCCACTTTGATGGACTTAATAAATATTCGTGTGCAATTATTAAATATTATTATTGTAAGATTTGTATCGCAATCTACGATTTATGGTGCGATAAAGAAACTTAAATTAATAAACACTTCACCTCAATCATTAACCATATTTTACCAGACTACAGCGATGCGTGTGTAGATATGTATTTTTATATCTTTATTTGCTTAATCACCTTTTCGGCGGGGAGCAGCGGGTTAACGAAATGTTCGTCAATTGGCGGTTTTACTAGGTCATACTGGAGCTGGAGCTATCAAAACGACAATCTCGCATAGGAAAATTTTGGCATGATACTTTTGCAATATAGTTTATGGTATATCGGAATAATAAACATAAATAAAGCTATAGCAATGTATACATGTGTTTATCTTCGAGCGAGCGAAACTCTCACTAGAACACACTGGCAACGAGTTGACGTGAAGTTCTGTCATATTTGCACACCTAAAATGTCATTTCTCATAAAATTCAGCCTGCCATGAGTTGAGGGTTGTGCACTCGCTGGACGACGCTACAAGAAAACCGCATTAGCGTGCGGTCAAAACACGCGCCTTTGCAATTTTAACTCCACTCTTACTCTCTTGACCGCTTTCCCCGCTAACCGCCAATACTACACACATACTGTTTGATTGTATTGGTTTTATTTACTTTGTATAAGTATATTATTTCAACTTGCTCTTTATGAAGTCAAAACAAAGCAGCTAACCGAAATTGAGTAATATTGGCTTAACCAATATCGGAGAAGTGACCTTTGCGAAGCGTAAGGCATGAGGGTCACAAGTGCGCTGTGGGGTTGTTTTAGCCATTCGATTTGCACGAATTACATAATATGCGCGTAATAGATAGGTATCTAGGCACTTGTGAGAATTTTATGTATTTGCTTGGGTGCACGTCAACTGTGTGTGCGAAAGCGCTCGTCGAATCGACGAAATAAAATCCAGTGACGTGCCGCTCTTGGTTGCACATTCTTCACTAAGTAAACGAGGATATCTTATCTTTTATTTGCGTTAATAAAAACGCGTTTAATTCCTTCAGCGCGATAGAAACGCGCATAGTTGCGTTTAGTCGATTGCTTGGGCGGCGAGTTGACGCAAAATTTTGACGAAATGCTCGCACATATCAGATTACCGATATCTGCGGCATAATATTGGAAGGGATACATACATATATAAGTATATATACATTTATATAAATACATATGTATATACATACATATCGTTACCTAAAATGCAAAAAAAACGTAACTTCACTCTTCATAAGTTTACGGGTACATTTGGTTACAGGCGAAGAAAAACGATATAACAGAAACCACTCATATTGAAACAAAATTTGAGTTTTTGTTATAAAGTGGTTATATATTGGTTACTTACTGGTTATTTAGTGGTTATACATATAGGTTACATATTGGATGTATTAGTTATTTATTGGTTATATATTGGTTATATCTTATAGCGGAAACTTCAGTTTTTATGCATACACATATAATAAGATGTAGTGAATTATAGACAATAAGAAGCTCAATTTGATTTTTTTGATGATAGGTACGTTCTTTGGTATTTAAGGTAGCGGTATATACGTACATAGAAGTATGTCTCTGAAGGCACTCAAAATATGATATATGGAATACAACATAGTCTGTTAATAAGACTGGAAAAATATGTACTCAAACTCATAAAAATATATCTACATATACATATGTATACATATATACATACATATACATACATATGTGAACAGATTATTTTAACTTAGAACAAACTTTCACCAAACATCATATCATATCCATTTCACATGCATAAGAGAATGAAAATGGAGTACTAAAGTAAAAAAAATTACAAATTTATATTTCTTCAGCACCTTAATATATATGTATGTACATATGTACAGGTATGTGTATTTATGTAAATAGCTAATTAGCTATTTCTTCACTTTATTTTTTTCTCACATAAATTTTACTGATAACAAACATTCATATAACACTGGCGCCGGGTAATCCATCATCTTATAGAATTAGAGGCGCTTCCACAAGGAAGCCCAGTGTGAAGTACCTATGTATTACAACAACACAGTATTCGATCACATGTGCTGATATCGCTATGAAAGATTGCCTTTACATACATACAAAAAAATGGATATATGTATGTACATATATGCATGTGATGTAATTACATACATGTAATGGGCAGAAATTAATGAAACACCAGGTGCAGTGGCGCAGCTAGGGGGGGAGAGGGGTTTGCGAAGGGGGCCGTCGCCCCGGGCGCAACGTCTTGGGGGCGGCAGAAGGATCTTCGCTTTTTTTAATATTCAGAAAAATACTTCAACCGATTTTTTATTTTTTTATTTATTATTTTATAAAAGAAGAAGAGTTGTTCACTCACAATGTAATAATCTGAATAACAATGAAAAATATTAATTTCTACTCGAATACTCTTCAGTCCTTTGAATTTATCCTATTTCTTTTGGCTTATATCTTTCTTAAAAATAGTGATAGAACTTAAAGATGCACTTTTCTAGCTTTGATCGCTGCAAAATCCCATATCATATCATTGTAATTCAAAGCTGAACCAGTTTCACATTCTTTTGAGAGAATCGCAAGATTGAACAGTCTATTCTGACACATGGTCGATCTCAAGTAAGATTTGATCAATTTAAGTTTGCTAAAAGAGCTTTCACAAGATACAACTGATACAGGTATAGTGAGTAGTATTCTTAAAGCTGTCGCTAACGTCTCGTGGGCTTCCAGTCCCATTGAAGAAATATATAATAAAACTATTTCTGGCGAAAATCCAATTTGTTCTTCTTTTTTCTCCGCTCTCTTTAATAAAAGTAGGTTGTCTTGGATGTCATTGTATAAATCTTCGTTGTAGTCATCTGTATAGGATTCGGCAAGTTTTTTTTTTTTTTTTGTAAAAATTCACTTTTGTTCGAACCACCCCATGAAACTTATAGGTAGATAGAGAAAGGGGGCGGCAGAACATCCTTGGCCCCGGGTGCCCGAAGTTGTAGCTACGCCACTGACCAGGTGACATAATATCAAATGTTATGATGTAAATAGTGGATTTGTTAAATAAATTCCAATATTTAAGTATGCAAAAAGTAAGAGTATTCTAAATTATGATTTTATCGCACAAAAAAACTAATATTGAATTATAAAGAGAAAAGGTTTTTTTTGTTAAATTAAAAATTCGAAAATACTTAGGTATAAGTAAAACCATCCGATATTAGTTTTTTTTCTGACCTTTGTGTAGAGTTCATCTATGGTACCTAAGTGAGGTTCAAGGGAAAATCGATAGCTACTAATATTATGGGCTCCTTCTCTGTTGCAAATAGAATAAGAGCTTCAATTATTAAAAAAAAACATTACCCTATATTGGTATTAAGTCAAATTACATAGGTTTGGTTTTTTTCAATGGCAGAGAATGAGCTGTATGGTAAATTTTTACTCATAACATATAGGAAACAATTTTACGCCTTCAATACAATTTTTAAAACCGTTGCATTTGCATGAAAAAATTAATACAACAAAATTTATAAATCAGAGTATATGCAGTACTAGTGGCAGATTCAGAGGGGGATGAGGGAAATTTCAATCTATAATTGTGATTTTTTTTCCTATGTGACATTCTATCTCTTACTCATTCGATCGATCTGACAAAGGCATCAGATATGTTAGATGCGCTGCTAGTAACGTTCCGAAATCGAAGACAACAAGTTGAGGAACATTTTCGATTCGAAAAAAACCAAGAATCTGCCGCCGACAAACAAAACGCTAAAAAAGATGCGTGAGAACTTGCGAAGAATACTAAAGGGTCTCAGTGTACATTCTTCTGTGAATACAATCGCCGAAGATTTGAAGACTCGCTTTTCTAGAGAAGTATTGGATGGATATTAATTGAGTTTGCTGCTTCCAGAAAACGTGAATACTTTGAAAATCAAACAAATGGAAAATCTTATTGAATGCTTAATAGATAGATTCATAGGCCTTTAGGATAATGACAACAATAAGTTAACGACTACTGCTTTGGAAACATAATTCATAGTTTCATTTGCACGATTTCGACACACAAATGATACTTGTTAATCTAGTACAGATGAGATCTGAAGCTAATCTACTCGAAATCTCCTCGTGCGACGCTGATTTAGACCCTACAAAGAGAAAAAAAATGTAAACAAACAAATAAATTAAAATCAATGCATCTAAATTCACCTGCTAATCGACTTCCCAATCAAAAAAAATAAAAAAAACAAAACTCGATCTTCCCAAATCAAGGTTAGGTTAGGTTAATATGGTGGACCAATGAGCCACGCATAGAGCAGGTTTCTCCCTTTGCTATACCAGTTGGATCCTTTAGAATACCTGCGCTTGACGCAAATTTCAACAGACTCTGTGGCTTCCCTATCGATACCTCCTCCAGTGTATCATACCGTGGGGACCACAGATGCTTACAGCGTAGGCTTGACATGGAGGGACTAGTGCACAATAGATGCTCCATTGTTTTTTCCATTAAATAGAAAATAGATTAGCGAATAGATTAAATGTAATCTAATCACTTAAAATTTTTGGTCGACACATTATACTAGCTTAGGGTTTACTAATGGTTCAAACTAGTTATTGTGTTCGAAACAAAAGTCAAAGCACTTCAGCTGAGCTTTTTTTTTGCTCAGCGTCTGTCTACATCCTAGAAGGGTATACATTTAACTTGTGCATACATTTGTCGGTGTTTATGGCAAAAACATACAAACATTAATCAGCCGTCAACTATTAACTCCAACAAGCAAGCCGATAAATTTATGACAAGGGCGGCATTCTATTTTTTTCAAACGCTTTGAATTTGACTTTTTATAAATCGTTGGCATTAAATAGTGATGGCTGTATCAAAGAAGCCGCGTCTTTCCAATGACATTCTTTTGCGTTTATGCACACCACTTATTGGACGCGGTGTCACCTTACCACACTTGGCCACTCCCTGCACCCCGCCACTCCTCCGCGTCTTCAACGCGACACTTACTCAGTCACTCAGTTATCACAATGTACAATTGACTTGCTCACCGAATGCCGCCGGCAGAATGAACGCTTGCTATTATAGTGCAGGTGACAATATATATTTATTGATATCTACATACATGCATACATACATACATATCTACATAACACTCTTGGGCTTCTATGGATTTACATGTAGTATGTTTGTTTGTGTTTGGGTGCCTAACGGCAAGGCATTTCTTGAAGCCTCCAGAAAAACTCACGACTTTTTTGTGTTACCTTATCAAGGTGGATAGGAGAGCGCTTGTTACGGTTTTCAGTTACTTTCGGCTGTCTGTGCTGCAGTTTTGTAAGGGCAGTGATTTCAGCAATTTCCAGTTATTGTGTGAAAAATTGGTCACACTTAAGTGTGTTTTGTTGTAAGTATTCATAGCGCACCGCTATAGCGGTAAATCGTTTAATGAGCATGCGTTTAGAAAAATACATACAAGTACAATATACCATAAGCATATACATACATACATATGTATATACATTCGAGTATGGACAATCACAAAAAGATCTAATAGTTTTTGGTTTAGAGGCATACACTCTTACACAAATAGTGTTCAAAACTTTCTTAGTTCAAAAATGTTGGATTCGAGGTTCTTTTAAGGGGGTATTCTACTCTAGAATTTTGAAAAATTCGATTTTTGTTTTTTTTTTCATATATTTAAAGTTTAGACTTTCAAAAATATGATCTTGGAAGGATTTTTCAAAATTCGACTTATTTTCGGAGATACAGCCGATTTTGTGAGGTGGCGTCCGTGTTCACTAGAATTGTCTCCTAAACTTTAAACGTGTTTTTCTCGAAACTTCTTTTTTCCACACGGTACCGGCATTATCTCAAGTTCTATACAACCGATTTACTTGAAATTTTGTGTGAACCTTCTTTATATAATCCTTTATCGTTCCTACCAGCATCGCGTGAAAATTTTTGTTTTTATTATTTTAAAAAAATTCAGGAATTTCAAAAAAAGCGTAAAACATGATTTTTATTTTCAGGCAGTCGCCATTTTTCCAAAAAAACTTTTTTTGTGTTCCCGGACTATGACAGCATCCTTACTGATTAAGAATTTCTTTTTATTTTGTTTTTTTTTTTTTTTTTTCAGAAGACCAAGAGAGTCAGGTTCAATGTCACCAGGATGCGGCATTTTTTTTTTTTCACTTGTCTCTCATCCCTCTAATTATTTTAATTTTTTATATTTTTTTTAGTATTCTTAAGATATCAATAAAAACACCATAAAAAAATGGATGGTAAAAATATTTTTGGTTTTTTTTTTTTAATAAAATTTAAAAAACTGCCCAAAATTTGATTTCTAGAGTAGAATACCTCCTTCATATTCTTTTATATATTTCTAATTAAAAATTACAAAGATTTATAATTTTCTAAAATAAAACAAAAAAATGAAAAGAGTCAAAAATCTTTCCAGCCCCTACTTTCAAAATCGTTTTTAATAGATCTTAAGGAGTTACGGATTTCAAAAAAAAAAAATTTATTGTCTTATTAAATTCTACAACACCTCTAGAATATTGTCCTTAATTTATTTTTTCCAAAAATTTCAGAATTTTTTTCTGTATATTTGTATGAATAACAAATTCTAAAAAAAATATTTAATTTTTTATATGAGACAAAAATTTTTGTAAACGGCTGTTTTTTACCCGAAGAAACCCTTAAAACATCAGGTCGTGATGGCAAATAATTGCCAATTGTCTACTCGTAAATTTCGGGCATGTTGCGGCAATGGTTCGCTTCATTGAGTTGTCGATCATAATAGAGCATAAACACAGTTCTCTACCTAGGCATAATGGATTTTGGAATTTGCCTTTAATTTTGCTAGTTGACCAGTTTTCGCATAGACTTTTAGACTTTTTTAAGATTAGGGTTGTCGTAATAGATCCACTTTTCATCACTAGTCACAATTTGATGCAAAGTTTTGTAGCGTTGAAGCAGTATTTTGGACATCCAAAATTGTCTTTCAACGTCACTTGGCTTCAATTTATATGACACTCAATCGCCTTGTTTTTGAATGTATCTAGCTGCTTGAGTAACTCCCAAAGATTTGGCGAGCTCTTTTTGTGCTTCGTAACAATCTTCATTGATTAATGCTTTCAGTTCCTTATTTTCCAACTTTTTTGCCAATCAGAAGGCTATTCGAAGTAATAATTTCCACTTTTAAATCATGCGAACCCCTTTTGGCATGTTCACTCAGCTACAAGTAGAATATATTATCTATAAACTTTCATCCAAATACTATGACTTTCGGCTGAGGTTTTCTGCATATTAAAGTAAAGAAGAAAGCACATTTTCATACACCAAGCTCGAAATATTTGAATGAAAAAATGTTTATACATACCGAAAAGGACGGACGCAGTAGCTTTCTATTTGTAGTATCTCCGAAATATTGGAACAATGGAACAGTAATCAAATTACGTCATCTCTTAACGAAGCCCCAGAATGTGGTTATAGACCCAATATAAACATCCTCATTTCATTCTTTGATCATGATGAGGATGAATCGACCAACTGATTTGCAATTTCCAAAAATAGTTTTAATAAAATTGACCGATAAATAATTTGTGTAAAAACTGTATACAATACTTTGAAGCTTTCAGAAACCATAAAGAACAAGTAAAGAAGAACTAAGTTCGAATGTATGGGAGTTGAGGGTAGTATCAACCCGATTTTATCTATTTTTGCCAATACTACATACCATGAATATGCCACATACTAATATAATTATGCCATATCCTCTCATACCATCACCAATAGAATGGAGTAAAGTCAACGGGATGTTACATGTTTGTTATATGGGGGTTAGATCAAGCTTTCATACAATTCTATCCATTTTATGCACAAAAATACACTGTTATCAGTAAAACACGCTTTGTAATTTTCATTGAGTTAACTCACATGTTGGCCGATATATACGGTATAAAGTCATCTGAAGGTTCCAAAATCGTTGTGTTAGGTACATGGGAGCTAAGGAAGTATTGACAAGATTCAGGCCATTTTTGACAAAATTTCAACTATATGTCTCACATATAACTTGATGTTGCTGGTAAAAAGTCAACTATAGGTACTTGGGTCCAAATATTCGGTATTTAGGAGCTTAAGCAGTTTTGGTTTGATTTGAACAATTTATGGTCATAAGATGGCATACTCTAAGGGCATTATTCATGCAAAATTTTATCTCGTTGCATTAATTTCTCCCTGATTTGTGCACTGGAAAGAAAATAGTCAGATGGAATTTAAAATTGTGTTATATGGGAAGTGGGTGTGGTGGCATTTCGATTTTATCCATTTTCGCAATGTGACATAACAATGAACAGAAGAATATTACGTACCGAATTTGGTTGAAATTGGTCGAGCAGCTGCTGGGATGTGTGGTTTTACACGACCATCGGTCAATTTTTAAATTTGTAAAATTTAATGTCGAATTTGACTATTATAGCTTTGGTCGTCTAGAAGATATGTACATTAAGCCTCGGGGACAAGCCAACTTTTTTTTTATTTTTCAGCTTGTTACTGCAATCGTCTGTGTCAAATTACATTTCTAGTTATGACAGTGGTCCGATTACGCCTATCGACGAACTATTCCTTATTTTTTTGAAAAAATGTTGAGAAAAAAAAGGCACAACTTTGACAGCCCGAGCATATGTAGGTCGGCACAGGTGCAATATTTTTGTGAGAAAAAAATGTTTTTTGCAGAAGAAATTGAAAACCTCAGATCTATTTCCTTCATATGTTTCTCGTACATATGGATAGATAGACGAGATACATATGTATGTACCTATAGTGGCGCTAACCCACATAAGAGTACATGTAAACACAAGTATTATATAGTTTGAAGTATGTTAAAAGCAGATATCTGCTACCGAATAGGATTTACTTCAACTTTGGCTTTCAAGTGGCCCACTGACGTTCGCTGTCAATACTTGTGCCCCTCAAGTGGTTGGATAACCGTAAGCAAACATTGGTTATTAGCTTAAGTTTTATGCTAATATTTCTAGGAGTAATACTTGAAAATATGCGCTCGGACATATTTAATTAAAAAGGCAACAACAACAACTTTTACTTGCCTATACCAACTTAAAAGTAGTAGACACAGTAGCAGTATAAGTATGTATATATATGTGCGTCAATAAGAATTATGTACTCTAGTAAATCTAGTACTTATGTATGAGTGCGCACTTGTTGACATTTTAATTCCCAACTCAACCGTTA
This sequence comes from Bactrocera correcta, assembly GCA_027475135.1. Lineage (NCBI taxonomy): Eukaryota > Metazoa > Arthropoda > Insecta > Diptera > Tephritidae > Bactrocera > Bactrocera correcta. The sequence goes on along the minus strand of CM050325.1, from coordinate 55,213,269 downwards.
ATATCAGTTTAATTGAATTAGTAAAACTGAAAATGATTTATTAGGAGCGAATTATCTCTTGTAAACAAGTCATTTTTGCGAAAAGTTAAATTACACATTAAAGCTCGGTAGTGTCTTGTCAGCCACAAGTGCTAACCAGCAAAACACCAATACACCAATAACTGCCAGCGCATGTCACCCCTAAGCGCACAAGCTTACAATATACGCTACTAAGCCACTTTTTAACAAGTGGCACGATTCAAAGCGAAATACTGTTAATTTGCCTAATGAAAATTCTGCGTTGTCAACAGCGAAACAGCGAGAAGATAGCGCGCAGCCAATAAACCAACATGCCAATCAGTCGTCCTCGCCAAAAACGGCCTGGTGACACAGCGCCATGCACAACACGAGCACATGCCGCTCTGCTGTCAGCCATCCTTTTTGTGTTGGTATTTGCGGTGACACATTTGGGCAGGCAGTTCGGCAGGAAAGCAGCAAGCAAGCAGCCAGCAGCGCCTCGCCTTTTCTTGCCTTTTCTTTGCTAAAAATATTAGATACCGTGTGCACACACGCTTATATACTGACGTGTATGTAAGTATGTGTGTTAGTATGTATGTCCTTTTGCTTGTTCGCCTGCTTTGCGGCCATTTGTGAAAATTTTCGTCTAAGATTGATGATGACATTAGCATCATTGTCAAGAATTTAGAAGAAAACATTCAAACGCAAATGCAAAAAAATGTATGATAAGACGTTAAGTGGCCAAGGGTATTGAATAAGGCGTCTTCATTCAAATTGCTTTGCAAAAATAAAAATTATTGATATGAACACATTGCGCAAATTTGTTACCTTGACATTTTAATTTGCCCGAAAGCCGCGCCAAAATACACAGAGTTGCTCAATTCAATCAGCTTGAGAACAATTTCCAATAATTTTGGTTAAAATTTTTCAATGTTCGATCTTTAAGAGTATTAGAATGAGTGGCGGATACTTTTTCCGTAATTATGGTAGGTGCGTTTTTAATGAGAATTTTTTCTGTCGGATGAAAGGGTGGAAAATGCCTTTTGCATTATCAAAACTGTCGTCACAGCAACGGTTTGTGCCACTTTCAGGTCGCCTCCTCTAATGAACCTTCCTTTACCCGGAAACCGCATTTGGAGTAATTCAGAGCGGCGTTCCATTTCTGGGGGATTTACATCTGCGCAACTGCGTCCAGGTCTCGCTCTGTTTTTGGTTGTAGCAAAATTGCTACGTATTTCTGAATTGTGAGATCATTCATTTGTTTCTTTCGCTCTCCAGCATGACACCAATTAAATTGTCCAATTTATTGAACCAAAGAGGTCTTCTACGGCGGTGCGTTCCCGTTGCCATCGCATACATTTAAAGAATGTGTGTTTTGCGTTGACTTCTGTCGAAAAGGCATGACGTCTTTGAGACCTCACTCATTCTAATCGGAATATCAGCTTTGTTGTGTAAAAGTCGACTTCTACAAATTTGCGATTTATCCATAAGTTTCAACTCTCATACTTTGTTGTCATGCGAGTATCGTTTCTTTCTTTATTCGATCAATTGCGCTCTTGTTATTTTCATCTGATTTCTTTAGCTCCACAGCTTTTTTCTTTCGTGCGCTAGAAGGTCAATGGGAGCATTGCCATTTATGACCAATATTGCATCACCTGACACAGTTCGGTAAGCTGCTGTATCTCTAAGGGCTGGGATGCGCTACTCTCTGGCCAATATCTGACGCCGGTTTTCCTTTCTTAACACATATGCCCAAATCTCTGCTTCGTAAAGTAAGACGCTGGTGGTTGTTGCCATTAAGAGCTTTCTCTTGTGGGCCCCCCTATGTTGGCCATTAGTCTGCTAAGATAGGATGTGATTTCCGCTGCCTTTCCTTCGGCGTGTTGGATTTGTACCCAGAAGGTTAATCTGGTGTCCAGTCTTATGTCCTTAGTCGTTTGAATGCTTATTACGAGAGGAATGTACTTACCCGTCAGCAGAAGTAGCTCTGTTTTTTCTGTAGCGAGCTGGAGTTTAGGTGAGTCAAGCCATGTTTGCGTCAGAATCATGACCTAATTCAGCTTTCTTCGGGCTTTCTCTGTGTCTCGAGCTCTGATTACTGCTGTTCAGGGTCTTCCATGCACTCTGCACGCGTCGGGAAATACGGACTAACGTCTAAAGCCTTCATAGTCACTCAGTATATGGTTTAGGTGCGAATTCAGAGCCCGACTCGTCTGTCTATCCACGAACGAATGTCTGGGATGAGTCTGTTGGTCCATCGTCCTCTGGATGAGGTTTGTCGCCGCTGCTGTCGCTCTGTAAGGCTCTTGATTCTTTCTGCTTCTTCCCGCCTTGTAGATGTCTCTGATAGCTGATATAGTCGCGCGAATTCGTGCCTCTGGATGTTAAAAGGCGGCATGCCGGCTGGTACTTCAACAGTATCACTTGATATCAATCGGAAAGCACTTTTTACTCGAATTGCGGAAATCCTACGCACTAGTTTTATTGGTCTTGCATATGATTTTATGGCCAGCGCCTTTATCTATATTGGTGCTGTATACAAGATATCACGGAACTCATTGCTGTTGGTATTAAAAATTTCGCACCTGCAGCCCCTATTGGCAATTATTCTCTATAGATCCGAAGTGTCCGCCCAGTATTGCTTAAATTTTAACTTGGAGTCCAATATTTCCCTCAAATACTTCAGCTGAGGAGGTATTCTCAACACCCCGTCGTACATCAAGTTCTATAGTACCGAGCCTTGCGGTACTCCATTGGAGATGGTATAGCTCTGAGCACTCTCGTCCGAATTAGAGAAGAATCTCCTATTTTCAAAATAGCTCATTGTAATATTTACGAGATATTGGGAGGCGTGTATTTCGTATAGAGCTCTCACGTACATATGTATGTAAATAATATATGCATGCGAATGTGGAAATGTGCTCGGACTTTATATGCCAAATCACCCTTCCATGAAAGTGAGGAAATAAAGAAACTGCGTGCCAAAACTATCGCATATATGATGCATACACATGTATAGTATATGCATACATATGTACATACACATGATATAATATTATGAAAGTATGTACACATATGTATTTATATATTCCTGCAAATAAATTCATAAAAATATCGAATTAGAAATATGCAATTACACACATACATATATACTCGAACATGTTATATACATATGGATGTACGTATGTGTGTATGATAACAAAAAAAAATTCTTCAGAAAATATACATATACAATTTGAGGGGTAAAAAAAAACAACCACTGCAATGGCAACTACAACAATAGTCGGAAGAGCTTGAATGCCTTTGCCTCCGTATTTTCGTTGGTGATCCGTCATGTTGTCAGAATGTATTATTCGAATTAAGATTTTTACTTTTTCTGGCATTGAATTAATACATAGAGAATAAAGCGCAGATGTACTCACACTCAGTCCGCCACTTTACGCACATATGGCTGCACATGCTGTCCCAAAATATGTACCGCTAGGCATGCTCGCATATTGTATGTACTTGCGTGCATATGAGTGTATGTACATAAGAAACATAATGTCCGTGGTGCGTATGTAGAAACTTGCAAACAAAACAAAATGGCGTGCGTGAGCTGTTAGTTTCAGCTTCCATATTTGCTTTTCAACAAAATATTAAGTATGTAAATATAAAAAAAAAAATAATTCAATTACCTACAAATATAGGAAATAATTTTTTCCAACTAATTGATTCTGAGACAAGCGGAGAACCTTCCTTTTAATATTAAGAGCTCATACTTATTTGGAGAACAATTTTTTGGGCTTGTCTATGAACCAATTTTTCAGAATATAAGGTGAACAAAATAACAGATTTTTTTACAAATCCCAATATGTATGCATTATTTAGTATTCTACACATTAATAAACACTCTATAAATAAAATGTACTCATTCATTTATGCAAATTTAAACTTGTTTGATAATCAAGTAAAACAAAATTAAGTAAATTAAGTTATTTAAAAAGCAACTTTATAATTGTATATGTTTATCATATGTTCATATATAATTTGTACATACATATGTATATACGTACATAGATATGTATGTACAAATTTATCTATATTTATGTGCACACATTCCAAGTCAAGAAAATGTTTCTGTCATCGTATAATTAATTAACGAGTCATCTGGACATTCATTTAGTATATATGTACATATGTATGTATATATATAATACATTGTACATGCATTCTAACATACACATGTTTAATCAAATAAACAACAAACTAATGTAGTAGAGGATTTATTTGAAGTAGAATGTTCGTTTACTAATATCGTTAGCTTTTCTCGATGAAAATTTTGCCTCCTTATATGGCAACATTGTAGAAATGTGTTGAACAAAAAATGGCACCCTATTATAAATCAGTATACCTAAATAAACTTTTTAAACTGTAACTTACGAAAATAATGAAACTAAGCTTCTCATTTAACACTTTTTCGCTTACCGCTAGGCTCTTTTTATCTTTTTACTTTGGGCAGGGAGTCTCTTTCAACAACTAACATTCTCATTACACTATCTGATGATGATGAGGATAAATCGACTAAATTATTTGCAATTTCCAATAATAATATTAATAAAATTGGCCGAATCATTTTACTTGATTTTAGCGGGAAAACATGGTATTTATTAACTAAATGTTGTTCCATTTCGAGGTTCCCTACCTTTTTTAAAGGAAAAAACACAGAAACTTCAAATATAATAAGGAATGTTTATTCTCATTCGAAAGAACATTCTTTGGGATTTATTTTTGAAGTTTGCTTTTTCAAATGATGGCCGCGGCTACGTCTCAGATCCAGAGTCCATACGTTGAGTCCAATTTTCGATGACACGTTCAAGCATTTTGACTGATAACTGGCGAATAACACTTGTGGTGTTTCGCTCCGAAGCTTGAATCGAAGCGGTATTGTCTGCATAGACTTTAAGCCTTACATATTCCCACAGGAAAAAGTCTAACGGTGTGATATCAGCGATCTTGGTGGTCAATCGAGCGACCCAAAACGTGAAATTATCTGTTCATCGAAGTGTTCTCTCAATAAATCCATTTATTGATGCGATGTGTGGGAAGTCTTGTTGACTAAATGACGCCGAGATCACGAGCTTCAATTTTAGGCATCAAATAGTCGGTTATCATGGCGCAATAACAGTCCCTATTGACGGTAACGTTCTCACCGCCATCACTTTTGAAGATATATGGACCCATGATTCCACCGGCCTACAAACCAAACTGTGGTTTTTCTGGATGATGGCAGCTGTTGAGTTTCTTTATGTTGCATAATTCTTATTTACATACCTATTGAGTTAGAAATTAGGCTCGAAAACATTGGCTCTTCGTGGAGCTTTTCATGAGCCCTTTGAGCGAAGCGATGTCACTTGGGAAGGTCGCTAGGTCAGTTCTTGCACAAGCAGTGCTTTTACGCTTTCAATTTAAGATCATGACATAAAATGCGCCAAGTCGTTCCATACCCCAGTCCAAGCTGCTGCGAACGGCGCCGAATAGACTCTCCGCGGTCTTCATTTACACTCTCTGTTACGGCTGCTATATTTTCTTCAGTGAGTTCGGTACGTGGTCTATTCGATCGAAAATTATTTAATGACTTGTCAATAATAAAATAATGACATGGGATAATAACCATTTATATTAGGTTTGACATTTGTCCTTTGTTATATCCAAAAACGACGAACTAGTCTCCAATAGAAAAATTTAGATGCTATTGCTAATGAAGATATGTGGTGGGAGATCAAGTGGATTTCAACTGAGTATGAAAGCAAACACGAAATTACTTCCCAAACGTCCATAATTGGGTAACAAATTTCTGAAACCGTCACACCGTGCCTGCGTGACCAATTTTTTTTTTTGGTAGTTAAACTTAAAATAAACATCCCATCGAGGTTGGCTTTACCAATGGTGTTATTTATGAACCTTGCTTTCTTTCTAATTGCAAATATTGACTTCAAAGTTTTCGCCTAAAAACTAATAGTATTTATTTGAAGGAATTCATTTCATTGAAGGGATACGCCTAATAATCGTTTTAAAGGAAATTTTGTCTGAAACCCACCGCAAACGAAAGCCGTTGAAGCATCATAGAGTGACAGCATGGCGAAGAAAGACCGTCGAATCAACACTAAAAGCTACCTCAGCATGATGAACATTTTCGTAAAACTGCATTAAGACGTTATATCCACCTGTGTGTTTAAAATAAATGTTTTTTTTTTTTTGCATATGTTTGAAAATTTCAAATAGTTTCGGAGATATCAATATATTTGCAATTTTTTTAATCGGATCCCAAAAGTTGAAAAGTGGCTTTTACCGACTTTGAAGTCGGTGAGAAAAAATTTTCCGAAACGACTGAACCGATTGAATTGAAAATTTCACACGATCTCTTTAGATATATTTGCCAGCTTATGATCGAAAGGTTAAAAATGGGTAATCATTTTGATTTCTTAAGCCACTCTGAAATGTGAATTTTGCCACAAAAACGATTTTTTTGAAAACCGCCCTTTTCTCAAAAATAAAAAATTTTACTGGTTCTTCGATCTATTCCAAACAAAATTTTTGGTTTTTAGATTTGATATCATTTTAAGCAGAAAAAATTTCCCACTGCATTTTTTCTGAGTTCCTCCTGGAGATCGGCTTAGGATTAAGAGAATCATACGAAGGAAACCAAGAAACCCTTTCGCAAAAATACATTAAAAAAGAATCACAGAGTTCTAGATATTAATTAATAAATCAGAGCCAAACAAAGACCTTTTAATGCGAACTGAAAGCATTTACTTGAAAACTAATATCTGTGTGTAAGGTCAGCTGTTTTTGACTGACCATTGCTACTTCTCAACATTATTATCCAATATGTTGCAATATATTGAACTCAACATATGGTGGTCACTTTGCGCGTTGGACAATACAGTATTGTAGAAGGCGTACTCAGCGCAATAGTATATGAGCTAAAATAGCCGCTAAATCCACATTCACATTTGAAAGTGCATTTCTCTTTCTATATGCCAACGCCAAATAAGTATTTGTCAACACCAAAATTAACCCTTTCAGTCAATAAGCACGAAGGCAGCGACGGGAAGAGCAATTTAATTAAATTAGCTTCTTAGCCATTTAGCTCATCAAGCGAAGTCAATCACGCTGTATTTGTGTGCATACAAAAATGTAGCAACAACAAAAGCAAGCACAAGCATTATTAACTGTTGAAGGGGTCTAACAAGCGGCTGGGCATTTATATGCAGACATATGTACATACTTATAGTCATTTGTAGGTTCATATGTGTGATGCGTTCTCTTCTGAATATTCAATATAATGACTTGACGAAATTCACTAATCTGTTTACTTTGTCATTTCGTTGCTGCCCTTTTGCCGCCCTCACTGCTCGCCACTGCGTCGCTGTCTGTTCTGTCTGTTATTGTTGCTATTGTCAGTTATTTGAACTTTCTACTTGTCATCTTGACTTCATAAAGCGCATGTGAGTCTCAGAAAAGCTACAAAAATTTGAAGAAATCTACAAGCGATTGCTGCAGAAGCGCGCAGAGCTTTGTGTGTGATTTGGGGGGAAAACAAAAAGCCGTAATAAATAAGAAAAATATGAAAAAAAAAACGCATGAAATGCAACACAGCTTCAATTTTCGGCCGCGTTCTTGCAACGGAATTTGTTGTGGCTGAGACCGCCTGCTGGCTTATTAGTCACGATTTGTTACAAAATTTGCTCCTGATAGGTGGAGTACATACAAACATGTGTATGTATATGTGTATATATATGTGTATATGAATGTATATGTGTACATGTGTGTGTATATGTGTATATATATGTGTATATGTGATCAGTGAAGTCAAATTCACTTCATGCCACAAATGTGCATTCGCAGTGCCACACAAAGTACCTTAATATGTGCATACACATGTGGGGCAACCGATTTTGGACACCACTCAATGTCGAAAGGCTGCCAGAATGCTGCATTTATTACGGTAGAAACCCACCGGCCGTTATATTTAACAAATTGTGACAAGATTCGTACACCGAATTCCACTTGGTGTGCACTTATAGAAAGGCTGAGGACTTACAACCGCACAAACATATGTATATATATATATATTTTATGTTATACAAACATATATATGTATATATGTATGTGATATGTAAATAAAGAAATCCCTAATGTATGCTACAAATTGATTGTAAGAAACCTGAAATACCCAAAGTCGCTGCCACTTTTTTCAGCTGCGACAGGTAAAGGTAACATATAATTTACGCAAATATACACATATATATATATACATAAATATGTGTATTTGTCTGCTAATATTGACTTTAATAAAATTCGGTAGCATATATTGGCGTGAAAGGCAAACAACTTGTGTTTGACTTTCTTAAGTCATACATACTCTCTCTGGCACAAACATTCACACATTCATATTAGTGTGTAGCGAAATATATGCTTGAGTGTGTGTGTATTTTTAGTTTAGTAAATATTGTCCGATACTTAAGTGAAAAGCGTTATCAGAAAACCCCTTTTTGGCTACTGTTTCAGTATGTCGACCGGATGCTTGCGTAGGTGTTGACATGTTTGTACAACAAAACGTCGTTGGGATTATCGTAACATTTTATTTGTATTTTGTGTTAGACATGTGAAAAAGGATGTACAAAGAAATGCTTGTAAGTGTGCACTTAGATACTATCACTATATGGTGTGTGAGTGTGTGCGTATACACTGACGTCTCAAAGACGTCTAAAAAATGGCGATTTTTGAATTCGATATTATCAATTTTTTAACACAACATAACGGTTAGGCGCCACATTTTTGTGTATGATACATTCAAAAGTGGGAGGCGTGGCATATTAAGGGTTTACATGTGTTTCGCCGTGTAAAAACCAGCCTTTTTTTAAACATTTTTTCCTCTTATGAAAAATTAAATATTTTATTCGAATTTTTTATTGTTACAAACATACACTATTAAAAAAGAAACTCTGAAAATTTTGAAAATATATGTTTAACTCGGAAAAAAGATGCGCCTGCGTTGGCAGGATAACTTCTTACAGGATCATCTAAAGTGAAAAAATACGTGATTTAGTTACAACCTTAACTTAGAACTTTGACGAAGGGGGAAAAACTGAAATTGGATTTTTGGCAAACATTTTTACAAAATAATGAAAATTTCAAGGAAAATTAATTTTTTATTATAAGAGATTAGAGCCCAAAAAACTAATTATAATCAGCGAAAATTAACTTATGATTTTCAAAATACTTTCAGTTAAGATATACGAGGTATGACAATTAAGTAATGAGACTGATTCCATAAAAACCGTATACTTGAAAATTATTCTACAACTCTGCCATCCCCTTTAAAGTAGCTCCCTTTGGCAGCTATACAGATTTTCCAGCGCGTTTTCCATGCTTCGTAAAATTTATGGAACGCTTCGACCGGTATGTCCGCGAGTACCCTCGTCACGGCCGCCTGGATGTCCGTAATCGCATCAAAATGAGTTCCTTTGACCACTGATTTTGTTTTAGGAAACAAAAAATAGTCACAGGGTGACATGTCGGGCGAGTAAGGTGGCTGTTGCAAAACGGCGATCCCTTTAGAGGTCAAATACTGGGACACGCTGAGGGCGGTGTGGCACGGCGCGTTGTCGTGATGAAGGATCCAGTTACGAGCGATGTCTGGGCGCACCTTGTTGACTCGTTTTCGCAAGCTTTCGAGTACTTGGCAATAGTAGACTTGATTCACAGTTTTGCCCGGTGGAACGAATTCGTTGTGGACGATTCCAGGGTTATCAAAAAAGGCAATAATCATCGTTTTCACCTTAGACTTGCTCATGCCAACTTTTTCGGGTGGGGGGGCGCTCGGAGACAACCATTGTGCGCTTTGGCATTTGGTTTCCGGGTCGTAGAGCACTATCACCATACACTCTTACAATTTTAGCGTACGTTTCCGAAGCTGTTTCGCCCAATCTGGCGCAAAATTTTATCGCGACGCGTTGCTCTTGATTATGTTTTTCCATTTTCGTGACGAGCACTACAAACACACTTCTACTCAACTTGACGCAGCAGGCGAAATAAACAAGCTAAAGCGATGGTACATATATTAATGGAGAGGGGAGGGATGCCGAAAAAAGAGAAAGGGAATTTCAAGGTCACAGGCTTACCACAAGCGCGGCAATAAAATCAGTCTCATTACTTAATTGTCAAACCTCAAAACCTTTTTGAGCGAATAAGTATACTTTTGCATGCCTTTGAATCAATTAACGAAGCACTTTTGCCACTTTGATTGAGATATCTCCAAAACATGCTTTCTGAAAGTATCAACCGCCTCTTCAGGTGTCGAAAAACGTTCAGCTATTAGTTTACATTACGTGCGGAAATAAAAAAATTTATTGGGTCCCAAGTCAATACTATATGGTGGCTGACTTATCGAATTGATGTTTTGAGTGCTTAAAAATGCAGTTGCTTCAGTCGATGTGTGAGAGCTCGCATGGTGAAGAGTGATACGTCTTCAGCGGTTAGGTTTCGTGATTTCTTATAAGACAACTTCCAAATGGATGTTTGTTTATCACTCAGAATTTACTAATCTGCGTTATTCTAGTGGTATGATTGCACATGTCCAGTTAAAACAAAAAAGTAACCATTTGTCTGGAAGTGCTTCTTGCGCGAAGAACTTCTTTTGATTTCCATTCATCATGAAATATCGGCTGGTGTTTACTTTTGGGCTCATACAGATTCATTATCGGTATTTTATTCACATCTCTCAGCCAAACAGCACGAGCCTTTTTGAGCGAATGACAATCCAATGTCAACAATTTTTCTACAATCAAATGTTCATGCAATATTGAATGTATGTTGGTCCCACTAATGCCTAGTTGTCTCAATCTCACGATATGTCACATGATGATCTTGCAATATCAGATTGCGCACAGCAACAATATTTTCCGGAGCAACAACTGATTTTGGATGACCTTCACGAAATTCGGCTTGGAATGAATAACGATCTCGATTGCATTAACCATAGATAAACACTAGTCCTTGATTCATCTCCAAAAATTGAATTAAGTTCATCGATGTACTTACTGCGTTGATCCATGTCGAAGGTTCTAAAACGTAATCGCTTGAAAATGTTCGAGATTTAGCGGCAGACATTTTCAGAGTTTCCATCATAACCCATAACTCGAGTAAAAATCAAAATGGAATTTGGCATCAGGAAAAAGTTAAGAAGAAAAAAGTTAACTTTGGCTGCACCGAACCTATAAAAGGGTATAAAACGATCTTTTTCTTTCTGCGACCTTTCTTTTTGGGTGTTAAAAACTTCTTGGCAAACATAATAACAAAGTATAAACTTAATACGAATATTCAAAATATAATATTGAGTCAAGCAAAACCCGAGCAGCCGAGACCGGATTAAATGTTCCCTCCATAATAATGTATAATCTGGGCATCAGTCACTAGATCCCCTCTAAATGTTCTACAAGAGTTCGCTCCGGTACTGAAACCTTCTGTTAGGCGTCGCATCTTTTCGTAGAGTTTGCGTGCATTACCCTCTAACGAGGACATTAAACAGCAATCCCCAATTAAGGGACCGGATATTCCAGGTGCATGTCCTTAAATGGTAATCCTTAATGCGTTTGCAAGGTTCGTCATTAAAAGGGAAGTTTCTCATCCGCGGCTATTTCGTTCTTTTCATAGGAAGCGTTTTTACGTGGTGGATCCCAAAGGGAGCGCTTAACACTGGGGAGGGATGTTTCGCTTTCTCACTTTAGCTCGCCTTCAAATGGATGTTTTTTGACTACCCAGATGATACTTGGTATAAGAACGAAAGTCGTAAGCTGTCAACTCTCTAAGGAATGGTGCTACAGAACTTTTCTCACTTGCGTGAACTTCTACACAAGGCTCCATTCTCAGTAGAGCGTATAATTGCAATAGAAATAGGACATTTGTACAATTTTACTATGCATTTCGGCATATCTACATATATACTTACATTATGTATATATATTGAGGGCACAATAGACCTAAGGTCGCGGTGCATTCCTCATCTTTCAATCTAATATCTACATACATGTATATACATATAGCGCTTTGGTTTTCGGTTTTAGTTTAGGTTATATCTTGCATATTTAAATTTTATTGTGGGACAGTCGTAATGGAACGGTCTGAATTTATTATTCAAACCACTTTTCTATATTAAATTTTATTCTTTTAAATGGTATATCTGTTACAAAGAGGATTAAGAATTTTAAAGAGCTTTTAAATTTTTTAAGAAAATTATATAAGTGTTAAGCCACCCAGCGGTGAATGTCACTAAAAAATAGGTATCACTTTAAGTAACATTATAAATTTCACCGTTAGCTGTCACACCGTACTAACAGATTTCAAAAAAAAATCATAAAAAACCTTATAGTTAAATCAAGAGCTTTGAAGCACTAACAATGGAAGGCTTCTCATAAAAAGACGCCACCTAACTTAGAGTAGATATATACATATTTACATACATATTATAAATAAAACTCAAATCGTAAAATCCTAAAAAGTTAAATACTTTCAACAAACATTTTCAAAACTTCAAGTTTCGTGGGAGATTTTTCCAAACTGCATAACCCCACTGCTAACAAGCTTTCTTTACTTGAGTATTTATGTATTTATATGTGTACATATGTCTATGCAGATTTGTCTGCATTTGCTTAGGCATTACTCTTCATTTATCAATTTATATAAATATTATAAAATTTATAGTTAAATCAACAACAATTACACTGAGCCTGTAAGTGTAATTAACAAGAGTTTCGATGTTATCGGGTTACAACAAACGCGCCGGACAGCTGAATGCAGCACTGAAGAGGGTGGGGTATTAACGGGTGTACGCCAGCGCGTAATCAATATTTGCTTTTCGACTGTCAGTGTCAGTTTATTGTGGTGCCATGGCGCTTAGATGTCACACTTCCCTTGTTGCTTTTCACACCACACCCACCCAATGCAAGCGACACGACAGCTCAAAGGCGGCCGCGGCTGCGGCAGTAACGGTGGCGGTGGCGGCGGCGGTAATGGTGACGGTAGTAACGTCAGTAGCACAGCCATATGTTCGGAAAAGCGTTTGCATGCAGCAACTACACATACATACATACATGTATATATATATGTATATATGTATGCAAATGTATATGTATGTTCCTTTAAATGTTTGTGTGCATGCATCCATCGTGCGCCTCGTCTTGTTCACTAACACACCTTTCACCGTTGCACCGTGCTTCTCTGTCAGTTTGTCTGTCGCTCCGATGAAGTGGAAGCGATCCCTGATAATTCTCTAAAACTCCGGTACACATTACAAGCGCATACGCTGTAGATATCGCTGGCGCCGGACGCCAACTCCATTGCCGCCAACTGGCCGCGTCGCTTTTGACAAGAAGCGATTGCGTGTATGCGAGTAGCTATGTCAATGCGCCACGAAGCTGATAACTGCATACACACACACGCACACATACACAAACATGCCCGTAAAGTACAAGCGTGCTGCAACTGGAAGCGCAAACAGATTAGTAAGCCGCTCAATGCTCAATGCCCGGCAGCACTCCGCGCAGGCACCTGAACAAACGGCCATCAGGCATCGGTGTAATGGTGGCAGCTTTTCATGTGGCGCTATTTGGATTTGTCTGCACTTGGGTGTAATGCGAATATAATGCATCGATATTTATGAGAGATCGCAGCTCTCTTGTGATTACACCAACTAACGGGTATTTACATTTGCGCCGGTGTATTGTCACAATTTTAATGACAGCTACTGTTTCACTCGAGCGCTTGTGGGAATATGACGGGGGGCGGGGAAGGTTGGCGTTCGTACATAAACGTGTATGTATGTATTATGGCTGTTTATTGATGTATTTAGAGACCGTTCCAGTTTGTTTGTACAACTCAAGTGATTGTTGTTGTTAAAGGCTTAATATTGTTGTTTCCTCAAGAAGGGATCATAAATCCATCATTGATTTGGCGTTTAAACCGTTTGACGCGTTTAGTATTTATGATCGCATAATCAGTTCATTTATATACAAACAAACATTCGATTATGCATGTACATACATATGCATGTATTTATGTATGTATATACCCTCTTAAGTTTGTTAAAAAATTGAAAATATTGAATATGAAAGTAATATGTGTTCGCATGAATTATTTATAACCACATAAAGTGCCAACAACACCGACACTTAGGTGTGTCAGAAATACATATGACATATGTGTGATTATGTGTTTGTACGTCCACTGTATGAAGCCAATATACCTTAATCTCAGCAAGATTATCAACTTGCACTACATATCTGTATTTAGATTAAGTTTTCCTTAGTATTCCATAAATTTATATAAAGTAACGATTATCGCACGACGATTCCACAGCTGTTTCGAAGATTAGCTATTATTAGAAAAAATTCGGCGAAGCAAGTTAATCAATTTAAATTTAGTATTTACATAAAGAAATACCAAGAAAGTATTCAAGACGCCAATTATAATACGGTTCCGTGCCACACCAGCGAACGATATAGTGGGTGTTTGTTTTAGTTTGTTTTGACCTTTCTACTGACAGCTTACATCTGACTTTTGTCTTTTCACCGGCGTCTTTTAGGGATAAGTTTAACTTGGGTAAAATCACTTTCGCACAGTCAATGGATTCCGGAAACTGTTTTGTAAGCTCGTCATTGGTTAGCGGAGCTGGTAGGCAGCACAAGGCTTTTCCGAATACCTTGTTTTATCTGGGTTATCAGCTAAACTATGGCAGAAGTAAGGCTATCTTATTAGGCATCAGTTATTCGTAAGCTTTCTTCGAGATTGGGCTATTAAGGGCCCTCTTCGACACTGGTCGAATAACAACTTGTTTAGTTTCTGTTAGGGTGTTTTCGTAGAAACCATCCCAACAATTACATGTTTGAAGCGAAACCACCTTCTAGGAGCATCAAAAGGTTCTTCCTCAACAACATCGACGACGTAAGACAATACGCCGACCAGACTTCGAACGCAACTAACTTCAGACATGTACTGACCGCCATTCACAGTGGAGCCGACTTCCTCTCAGTGAATGGCTTACTTGGACTCAAACTGCAACGCATTGCAGACTTTGTGCTCGGGTTGTCAGACGAACGGACAGACAAACTGTCAGTTGGATGTCAACTAGTCTCGTCATTCTGATCATTTATCTATACATATGTATATATAACCCTACATCTATCTCGCTTAGTTTTAGGTGATGTATACAACCGTTAGGTGAAAAAAAATTATTGTATTATATTCAGTAGAAACATGTTACAAAA
Source organism: Bactrocera correcta (assembly GCA_027475135.1). NCBI lineage: Eukaryota > Metazoa > Arthropoda > Insecta > Diptera > Tephritidae > Bactrocera > Bactrocera correcta. The sequence continues at coordinate 55,197,964 of CM050325.1, read as the reverse complement.
GTATAGGTTGCGCCATATAAAATTTTGAATTCGAAGATGGGGCATAAAAGATTGAGTGTAGCATTTGCTGTATGGCACGTAGCGCCGTCCTACTGGAACCAAATGTTGTCCAAGTCTTCCTCTTCAATTTGCTTGAAGAAAAATTCGGTTAAAATTGCGCGATATCGCTAATTGATGGTTACGGCGATTCCTTCTTCATTTTCGAAGAAAAATGGGCCGATTATTCCACCAGACCAAAATATGCACCATACAGTTTTATTCATGCTGGGTGCATTGGCTTCTCGACGATTACGTGTGGATTTTCTGTGCCCCAAATGCGACAATTCTGCTTGTTAACGTAACCATCGAGGTGGAAATGAGCCTCGACCGAAAAGATGATTTTTCGGTAAAATTGACCATCCTCGGTCAAACGATCTTCTGCCCAATCTGTCAATATTTCCCAGTTTTCTTCTAGTGAATAGCGACCCATTTCATAAATTTTAGACTTTTTACAGAATATCTGTCACTTTCCGAATGGTATTTGACGTTTCCAATGTCGAAATATAGATAATTCAAATTTAAAACGTTAGATGACCCATCCTATATAAAAATTATTAAAAAGCTCACCTTTCCTTGAAATACACGCTGGTATTGGTTTATATTTTGTATGAAAAAGTTATAGCTACCCCCACATGTGTGCATAAGAACATATATATGTATAGTATATATAGTAAATATATAAAATTAATATCAATTCTCGGTGTGTAGAAGCTTCATTCTTTGTATGTCCATTAATTGACAACGCTAATGTGTTTGCTTATCGATATTTGCATTCTGATTATATTGGCGCCATTTTCATTTTAAATTACCCTTCTAATGCCTTACATAAGCTCGATAAAAGGCATCAAAATCAAAACGGGGAAATATATTCAGAGTAAACTGGAAAAAAGGCACTTTATAATATGTGTCGAAAGTGAGATATACGCACAAACATACACAGGCATAAGTTAACGAGTGAGTGTGTGTGATAATCTCGTTGTTGAATGCTCTCAGAGATCATAAATTGGTCTCATACATATTCTGGCGTCTGCTGCCTTCTCTTAATTCCAATGTAAATACACCAAAGTTGACATCAATTAAAACAAAATTATTTCAAGTGCTCTGTAAATTTACAGCAATTTACAGTACTCGCGCATATTTGCTGTAATTTACTCGTAAAAGCATATAGTTGTATAAACATACATATTTATACTATATATATATGTGCTCATTTGTATCAATTCTTATGTATTTTTATTTGAAAATATCGACTTTTAGGGAAGCTAAAAGAGCTTATGGTAGAATTAGTATATGGTTTATCGGCAGATGAATTTTGTTGCGATTGTTGGTTGAGAAAGTTTACTAGCCATTAAAGGGACAGGCCAGTCTAAGGTCAGCAACCTTACTTTATTGTGATTGTAAGCAAAAAGGGTGTCTACCGAAACAATCTTTGGAAACATATTTTTACATTTTGTTTAATCTGAAGAGATACAGATGTAAAAAAAAATGGCACATCCTGGTGACATTGATCCTGACTCTCCTGGTGGTCTGAAAAAAAAATCAAAAGAAATTCTTAATCAGTAAGGCTGCTGTTATAGTCCCTAAATCACGGAATATGAAAAAAACTTTTTTTTTTGAAAAATGGCGACTGCCTGAAAATAAAAATCATTTTTTACGCATTTTTTGAAATTCCTGAATTTTTTTAAAATATTAAAAACAAAAATTTTGACACAATGCTGATAGGAACGATAAAGGATTATATAAAGAAGGTTCATACCAAATTTCAAGTAAATTGGTTGTATAGAACTTGAGATAATGCCGGTGCCGTGCGGGAAAAAGTAGTTTCGAGAAAAACGCGTTTAAAAAAGTGAGTCTACCTACCTACCGGGCTAGGTACTGAGTCACTAAAGTAACTGTAGCTCTTAAAATAATTTTAATTTTTAAAAATCCTTTGGTGGATATGTTCTTAAGGGTCTAAACTTTAAATATATAAAAAAAATCGAATTTTTCAAAATTCTGGAGTAGAATGCCCCTTAACAACAACATATTTTTAATAAGAGCTTCGTTCTGTCGGAACTACATATTGTCCAAGTCCACATTTTCCTATTCCGGCCAAAAATATTCGGATATCTTTGAGCGGTAACGTGCAGGTCTTGATCATCACAGAAAAAATACGACCCAATGACGTTGCCCGCCCATATACCGTACCAAATCGTAACTTTTTTGGAATGCAGTAGTGACTCATGGAGCCTAACCACTGAAGATGATTTTTCGATGAAAACCGGGATCATTTTCAAGGTGTTGCTCAGCCCAATTCACGAACATACGACGATTCTGGTGGTCAAGCGGCTTCAGTTCTCGCGTCAATTTGACCTTTTAAGGATGTAGGCCAAGACCTTTTCGCAAAATTCGTATTCACGACGGCGTTACAGGCATGCCCAACGCTTGAGAACGACGTGTGAGAGACTGATGTGGGTCTTCTTCAATATTCTTGCAATATTTTCGACACTGTGGACACTTCTTTATCTCAATGGCACGGAAAAATTTTGTACTGTATGACAGGACGATTACAATGACCATAAATTGGACGTAGCGTTCTTAAAGTTGAGGCCACTGACACCGAATTTCTGTAATAAATTTGAATAATTTCGACTAGATGTTGGATCGTATGTCTTTACTTGATGGCAAACATCACTGAAAAGGAATGTCAAAAAAGCAGGAAATAATATGGCGTCGTTTGCTGTTTCTATCAGTCTACATTTGTAGTATTCCTATTGAAAATCGCGTTATTTAGCAAGGTTAGATGATCCTTTGCAGATAAAAAAGTTCGGACTCTAAATTGAACGCATAATAACTTCTCAACCCAGTTTCTGGAGCTTCGAGCGAGTCTCTATTGATGAGTGTGGTTTGGTGATGTCCAAAACACATTTCCTTTATTTTGGTCAATAGCTAGGTACAGGTCGGAACTAACAGCTCATAGTAGATGATGCTTTGCAAATCAATCTTGAATTTGCCTTAAGTGACCCATTTCATCAACTACTTTAGAACTTGGTGGGTTTTGTGATGTTTCATTGGCGATTCTTATATAGAGATTCGGTACATTAACTCGTGTGGGCCCCATTCATCGAGTTTTTTTTTATAACCAGTCAAATGATTCCAAACTGATTTTTATGTAACATTTAGCTTTTGGACAGCTCTTACATGACGATCTGACTCGACGATTTCCCTTATTTATTGATATATTCGGCAATTGACCTTACAGAGGACATCTCTGACACCGAAATTTTTGGAAAAGAGTCCACGAATGCGCATGTTTTACTTCTACAGTATTAAAACCATAAGCCTTATTCACATTTCCAGTCTTCTGTTTAACCTTTTCAACATTATCGTAGAACACCTCTTAAATATAGTGTACGAATAGTCTCCATCGTCTATTTTTGATGCGTGTTCGAGTAGTCCAGCAATCAAAAAACTGTCTGAGAAGGTTTTATAGTGTGAAGTCTTATGTATCTAACAACATATAGATTAACCCGAACGCATTTATATAACACGAGATACAGATTACTAAAGCCAACTGTTGGAAAAAAAATTTCTTTTAACTAGGCTTTATATATCATATACATATATAAAATCTAAAACTAATTCAATAACATTTTCCAACAAAAAAATTTTCAAAAAAAAAATGTTTAAAAAAAAATTCAAAAAAAAGTTTCAAACAAAATTTTTTAAAAAACGTTTTTTAAAGTCCTTACTTCTTTTGATGATATTTAAATATTTAAATCCCTAAGGAATTGCATAACATCTTAACTGTTTTGCTGTTTATTGTTTTCAAAATATAAAAATTCGTAAGCCGGAGAAACACCCACAAAACATTACGGGTTTCACTTATTCATGCCGAAACCAAAAATTAATACCGCAATGTTTTCAAACATAGTAATAAATCCTATTAAATCTTTCTGTGAAAAACCAAAATATTGTTTTCATCATCGTCAGCTTAAAGTCCACGGGGCGCATGTCAAATTATGAACAGAAATGCAAAATCATCTCTGCATACTCACATACCTACCCAACACTAACACGCACAAAGCAAAAAAGCAAGAAAACAACAAAAAAAGAATACAAAAACATTTCGTTAACCACAGTAAATGCAACAAACACACCAAGTGGCCTACTCGTAATGCTATTAGAATGCAGAAAAACTGGCATTCAGAGAAGGTTTGCCTCATGCTCATATACATACATACATTTTAAACACATACTATATACATATGTACATATATATATATATATGCCTCATGCTCATATACATACATACATTTTAAACACATACTATATACATATGTACATATATACCGCACACATACATACATATGTATATACACACATTCATTTAGAGGTAAATGAGAGAAGTCAAACTCACTGATTAACTTTGACAGCGATCATCACTGAAAATCACTCAAAAGCCACAAAACCAGCATTGAAACGTCAAACTGATTATTGTTTCCCCTCCTCTGTGTCTTTGTTTGTCTCTGCAGCACCCAAACTACCTGCCACCATACACGATTATCAGCTGAACGGGCATCAGCTAGACATTTGCCGCGGCAGCTTGCCCGCCGGACAGCCGACGCAGACGGGCCTACTCTTAGCGGGTGGCAATGGCAACACGTCGGGCCTGAGCCTTTGTGCGCCGAACATGAACAGTTGCAGCATGAGTGCCACCAACAATTCGGGACGCACCAATTTCACCAACAAACAACTGACCGAACTGGAGAAGGAGTTCCACTTCAATCGCTACTTGACGCGCGCGCGACGCATCGAAATCGCGAATACGCTGCAGCTCAACGAGACGCAGGTGAGTCACGACTCTATTTGCTTTATGAAAAAAAACGTTAGTTTTGACTAACTGCAGTAGGAAATTTACTAAGAGATTACTTCATTTGCCTACCCACACTAGCATGTACACTAAGAGTTTACGCCATTTCTTCCACAGGTGAAAATTTGGTTCCAAAACCGCCGCATGAAGCAGAAGAAGCGTGTCAAAGAGGGTCTAATACCGGCGGATATATTGACACAACAGAGCGTCTCCACCACGACGACCGCAACAACGAACAACAATGCTGCCGCGTCGGGCCCGGCGAATCCCACTGGCAGTATAAATGTGGGCAACAATTGCCCAAATAGCGCCAACAGCAGCAGCAACAACAACAGCGCGCAAATGCACAATGGTCCCACCGTCGGTGGCAGCAGCCACAGCGCAGTTCGCTTGGGCTCGGCGTCCATCGCCAACAGCAGAGATGCTGTCACACACACAAACAACAACAGTCACAACAATAACAATGGCAATCCGAATAGCAACAACACAATGAGTAACGGAGATTGTAATCTGACAGCGCATAGCGATAATAGCCGTGAATCGAATTAACGCAAACGCATTTGCACCAACAACGCCAAACCAAAGCTGACCACCATCACCTAGGTGTTCCCATTGATGACTCCATCCGCTGGACAGGTGGCAGCACAACGACCTTACGGTTATTTCGTTATTTTGTGGCAGCTACTAGTTAGGCAAGTCGAGCGCGTGGCAATTGCGGTTAGTTTTATTGCCAAATGACGGACACACGCACCCACTACAACTACAATTATGTACAATTGCAACAAAAACAATGAGTAGTGTAGAAAATGCGAAGCAACATGTAGCATTTGCTCATTTGGCTGTGATAACTGTTTAAACTATAAAGTCAACACATACTAACAAAATATTTAATTAACACATCCTCACACACACACATACAAACATACTAATACAAATATATGTACATACCGAGCGCAACCCATGTCCAGTAGCTTGTACATAGTTATGAGTGCGTATATTTGCCAGAGATAGCGTATTTGCTTTTGAGACACAAACGCCGTGCAATAATCAAAATTTTTACACACAACAAGTACAGTTATACCTAGCACAGTCGCCTAGAAAAGTATGTAAATAAATAAAACGAGCTGTCACCAAAGTTACCAAACTCATGATCGCTTGAAGTATATATAGCCTTCGGCTGGTGTTATACACCACGGCGAGCTGCGCTAGCAACATCGTGAGTGCCGTAATTCGGTGCAGGTACTCGTGGAGTGTCGTAAAATGTGCCATATTCGCTAAATATAAGATTTGCAAACAAATCAAACATTTTTATTTAATAAAACTACAAGCGTTTGCTGATAAGTTTGAATATTTTTCAAAAAAAAAAAAAATTAATTTGAAATAAAATTGCTCTTCATGACGTTAGATCCTTAACGAAGAAAAAATAAATGACAACGTTCGTATATTTGAGCTATGCGGTTTCTTTCGTTTAAAATTATTCGAGTCATTGAAGATATGATTTTCTCCAAATGATGGATTATCGAAAAAAATATTATTTTGCTTATGAAGCGTTGGCTTTGAAAAAAGGAGAACTCCACTTGATAATAATTTTCGGGGAAAATAATGCATTTGAATTATAATACATATAAAATTTAAACCAGAAAAGCCGGTCAATTACTGTTAACAATATTTTTATATATTTTTCTAATTAATAATTTGTATACGAGAATATATTTGGTGGTCGAAAAAGTCGTTTCGTATTTTGTCAATAGATGTCGTTGCAGTATAATATCTTCAGTGCTACCATTCACTTTATGTCATACCATATAATGTTGGAAAGTTGAGATTTTAAGCTTCATTTAACCAAATTAAATTCGAGGAAGTTGAAAAAAAGTTACAGTTGTTCAAAAATTAGTGAAAATAATGAAGAAATACGCTATATTTTGAAATTTTTGTATAAAAAAGGGAAGAATGCCACGCAAGCCACCAATGAAATTTTCGATGTTTACAGAGACGATGATATATCAGTTCGTGTAGCATAAAAATGGTTCCCTCGCTTCCGGTCTGAAAATCGATGTGAAAAATACACCTCGCTCTGGTCGAGCTATCGTTGAAAAAGTCTATGAAAATATAGAAACGTTTGACCAGGATCGTCACATAAGCAGCCATGACATTGCTAAAGAACTTAACATTCATCCTCAAACGGTTTTGAATCATTTAAAAAAGGCTGGCTACAAAAAGAAGCTCGTGGTTTGGGTACCAGATGAATTGTCTGTGAAAATTTAATGGCTTGAATTAACATCTGAGATTGTTTGCCGAAACGAAATAAAATCGAACCATTTCTGAAGCGAATGGTAATAAGAGACGTAAAGTTGATCAAATACGACAATAATGTGCGAAAAAGATCATGGTCTAAGCATGGTGAAGTTCAACAAATGATCGCAAAGCCAGGATTGACGCCTCGAAAGGTTATGCAGAGTGTTTGGTGGGATTAGAAAGGAATCATCCACTATGAGCCGCTCCAGCCTGGTCGAACGATTGATTCCACAATTTACTGTCAACAACTGATGAGATTGAAGCAAGCAAAGAAGAAAACGACCAGAACTGATAAACAGAAAGGGCTTCGTCTTCCATCAGGACAACGCTAGATAACACATGTCTTTGATGACTTTGATGGCAAAAACTGGGAGAGCTTGGCTGGGAAGTTTTGATTTATCCACCATATAGCCCTGACCTTGCACCATTGGACCACCATTTGGTACGGTCAATGCAGAACTCCTTTAATGGAGTGAAGTTGGCTTCAAGAGAAGCCTGTGAAAATTACTTGTCGCAGTTTTTCGCCGAGAAACCGGAAAAGTTGGAATAAGGTCTCTAGCGGAAAAATGGCAAAAAGTGATCGACCTAAATAGTACATATTTGGTTCATTATAAATATAAAAAAAAAATAAGTTGAAGTTTGAGTAGAAATACGAAAAGATTTTTTCGACTAACCAATATTTTCATCAGTTTAAGTGGAAATATCATTTACTCGTGGAATTTAATTACAATTTTCGAGTGTTTTTTTGTCACAGTATATGATTTTTAATCGATAATTTTGATAGTTTTTGAGTTTCTGGCTTCTAAAGTGTAGCAGCTCAGTTCAAACAGTTCAATCAGTTTATCTTTAAACACATTTTTTCACGAAACAACAGTTTTCTAATATGCGTGAATCATAACTTAGAGACAAATGATACGATCACTATCAAATTTTTTCCGCAAGCTCTATATATAGTTCTCCAAAAACCAAACATTTTTTGGTAAAATTCAACTTTTTTTGTTTAGAATTTTTTCGACTCTAGGGCAAAGTATGAACGAGAGTTTTTGTAGGTTTCATGAGAAGTGTTATGTGGTAAGTAGACGTGGTTCGATTTCGCCTATTTCACAGTGTGTGGATGTAGAGGATAACTTCTCATACAAAATTTGGTTGAAATTGATCGGCTAGTTCCTGAGATATAGGATTACATCTAAAGGTGCACGATACCCATTGTTCTCGTAAAACCTTCTCATACCATCTTGATTGTGAATATTAATCTTTGTGTCACATTTATTCAGTGAGTTATTGCCCTCTCAGTAGTTTTCAACATAACTCGTATATGGGTAGTGGGCGTGGTTATTATCTCATTTCATCTATTTTCTCAGAGTATGTAGAGATGCTAAGGAGATTTCTTCCGAGCAAGTTTAATATAAGTTTCATCAAGTGGAGGACCTATTTTGTTTAGCGCCGTTGGAGATCTGATATAACTCAAAAATAAAGACGCCATTTCTTATAAAAATTAGTCAACCAAAACTATGTTCACCGAGTATAATCAATAATATTTTTAATAACAATAATTTCATTACAAAAAACTATTTGGAGCGTGGAAAATATTCAGACTTTGCGACGCTGTAGATAATAATAGTTTATACAATCTATATTACTTAATAAGTGTTCTGTAAATTATACACAACTGTACATATGTAAGTATGTACACACATAGCTAATTGCCATTAAAAACAAAAAAAAAAAACATGAAAATAATATATGTATGTATATAGATTTCGAAATTTAATATAATTGATACAAAATACCAACTCAGGGTTTTGCAGATGGCGAAATATTGTTATTTTCTGCAAAATATTACGAATAAGCGAAAACATGAAATTTGCCGCGAAGTTAGTGATTATAATTAGTAATGCATTGAAATAATCAAAATATATTATTGTAACACATATTTATTTACTTTAAGCAACAACAATTGTAAAGTATTCAATTGCATGAGCACAAACTATTTATTAGCTTCCTTCAATTAATAAATGATTCGTATATGTATTCATAAATATATGTTAAAAATCACGCTCTAATTGTTACATTGTGCTAAATTATATATAATTTCTCTGTGTTTTGACTGGCATAAACGATTCGTCTAAAATAATTGTACAAAATCTAATTGAAATTGGCTTAAGTTCTATGTGAAGACGATGTGTTTATCATCCATTACTTATCTATAGCACTAATTTTGTTGTATATTTGATCATAGTTCATAATTTTAACTTAATATAATTAGAACAAACTAGTCCTAACGGTAATATACAAATGTATACTTAATTATAAATTATTGCAAAATAAAACTACATAATTTCAATTGTTGACAAATCATGTTTTAATCAAAGGGAAATTTTCTATCGATAGATTGACGGAATGAAAGCAATTTTATAAGAAATAACCCGGCCTACGATAGTAAAACTTAATTTTTTGGGAAAATTCTTTTTTTTTTATTCAACATAGTTCCCTTGAAGGCTGATACACTGATTATTTTGCTTCACAATAGGCCTCAGTTTCGGCGATCACCTCTTCATTCGATGAAGATTTCTTACGAGCGAACATTCTTTTGAGATCGGAAAACAGGAAATAGTCGCTGAGGGCCAGATATGGAGTATACGTTAGATGCAGACGTAAATCGAGCCCAAATCATTGATTTTTGTCATCGTTTTTATTAACTTGTGACACGGTGTATTATCTTGGTGAAAGAGCACTTTCTTTTTCTTCAACTGCGACCTTGTTCGGCGATTTCATACGATCTTACCAGGCGCCTGTTGCGTTTTTCCATACTTCGGAGTTCATCGTGTGGATGACTGTCGATTGGACTTCGAAGTGAAATGATGGAGTCATGTTTCAACCATTGCCAAAAGTGAGCTCGCGCGGCTCACAGTTCGCACAAAGCTCTCTCATACCCTAATATTCGTGAATAATATGACGTTCGGTTGATATCTTAACTTCACTTTACGATCACTCAAAATTATTTTGTGGACTTTTTTTATGCTTTCTTCGGTAACAACCTCTATTGGGCATTCACCGTTTTCGATGCTACTTTGGGGGAATGATGAGTCCATGTGAGAGAATTCAACCAATTTTGATATTTAAAAAAAAAAATAGCCTAAAAAGAAGCTCATCTTAATTAAACACTATTTTATGGGAAACCAACTGCCGAAGATGGATCACAACCATGCCAGCTCTCACACAACGACTTAAACAACTGCATTTTTGAGCACGGAAATACGGATGTCTATCAGCCCGATCGTTTGTTCGTCTATCTGGCCAGCTGTAACTTGAGTAAAAATTAAGATATGCTAATGAAACTTTGTACACTTGTTCCTTAGCAAAGAAGTAGAGATGAGCGTAGTCGGGCATCTGCCACGCCCACAAAAGCCATTAAAAGAAAACCTGAATATTGCCAGAAATAAGGGGATCACAGTGGCTAGTGGCATCTATGGGCTAAAAATTTTGAAAAAGTGGGCTTGGCCGCGCATTTTATGAGGTGTAATGTACATGTCACCTAACCACTTGAGTGATAATAACAAATCGATTCAGAATACCAAAATTATTTTTATACATTTTTAATTTCTAATTTACAAGTAGAGAAGAGCTGAATTCAGGTGTAAGTGCTCACTTCACACTCTTGCAACTTACCAGGGTCAAAGCCGAGGAAATACCCTCAGATGTAGCAAAACTTGATTTTAAAAACTGTTGCAAAAGAATTCAACATTCATTGCACGTCGAAATCGTAAATGGTTTACAATCACTAACAGATTAAATTAATTTTATAACTATATTTACTTTCCATCAGCGTAAATTACTACTCTGATCAAATTGAAAGGTGAATTTTGTCCATTTCATTTCTTTGAAAGTGGTCTTCTCCCCCTCACCACATTTACGCCAACGAATTTTCAAGTCGTGGCCTTCTACGATTCAGCTTTTATAACCTCAATTGAGTCAAAACGGTGTCCTTGGAGTGGTCATGTGAATTTGCTGAATAGTCCGAAGTTACACGAAGGTAAGTCAGGCGAATGCGTTGGTTGCGGCACGATATTAGTTGAAAATGTGGCGAAATGATCACGAATAACCAAGGCAGTATGAGATGGGGCATTATCGCATTTCTTTGTTCAATAAATTCAGACATATGTAGTAAAAATCGAAGAATTCACTTTGAGAGCCTCACAAAACGACGCGTATCTCAAATACTGATGGATATTTTGATGTGAAATTTAGCATTGATGTCACTAACAGTACTACCAATCACCTTTCAATTTGATCACGGTAGTATAAGCAACACGTTAACCAATCCACCGGAATCTATTACATTGGGGATATGTGGTTTGACCAAAGTCTAAACCAAGTCCATTTATATTACGGAAATCACTATATAGGATTCGGAAAAATAGAACACGCTCACTTAATATTAGATATATTCGATTCAACCGATTTGTAACACAGCCATACAGACATATTATTATCAGGATATTTTCGATAAATATTTTGTAATGGAAACTGGGGTTCACATATTCGATATCTGGGGGCTTAAATCATTTTGGTCCAATTTACACCTTTTTTGGTTACAAAGTTTAATGTAATGTAGAAATGACAGGATATTATTATGTACTGAATTCGGTGGAAATTGGTAGAGTAGGTCGATCGAGACATGGGTTTTCATCTAAATGAGCGAGGCCCCGTTCCACTAAAGACTTTTCGTACCATCTTAGTAGCTTTTAACAAAACCGTTATTCGTGGAGTGGGCGGGGTTATAATCCAGATTCAACCATTTTCGCAAGAAAGTTGAAATGCAAACAGGATTTGCCCTGAGCGGATTTGGTTATTATAGCTTCAATGGGTTAGGAGACAAGCACATTACTTATTATCGTCACCCTGATCATTTACAACTAGAGAACACCTATAAAAGGCTAATAGGATCTAATGGTTTGGAGTGTTGCATCCAGCTTTAATTTATTTAAGCATGATCGTAAGCCATATGTCAGGTGATCACCTCTACAAGATTTTAACCCCCCTTGTGCAAAAAAAACTGTGAAACATAGTATATTATTTGTCATGGTATGGGGGTGTTTCGGTTTCTTCGGAGTAGGACTATTGGGACAAGTTGAGGCAAAATGACTGTCGGTATTTGCAGAGACACTTCAGCAGAACATTTATGTATATCGAAATTACGACGATGTTTTACCACTACCTTCGATTCAGCAGAATACAATTACATTATATATAGGGCAATTCTTCAATCTCTAAGAATTAGATTATAATTTTTCGTTCATTTGATCAAGTTAGAAAGTTATGTTGAATGTCCATGTACGGTTACTAAATAGTAAATATCCCTTAAATTTAAAAAAATTTGTTTGGAAATTTGAATCAAATTGTATTTCTATCTTTGGTTTGCGAAAATATGCTTGACCGACATTTGGAATGTGAGAATTTTAACCCAAATATTTTGAAGGCTTTCAATCTTTCGAACTAATTAGCGGATTACCACTGGTAAATGATTTGGTGTTAAGTTTTGTGTTCCGCAATGGCAACGGCTTAAAGTTAAGTCCAAAGCGCCAACTTCCAGTGTACAAAATCCTTTGGTCTCTCATTATAAAATGCCGATTTTCAATAAACAGGTGCATTAAATATCACATGTCAAAGGCAATACATCAAAAGGTCTTTACTATTTTCAGGTTTTATTCGACTCGATATCTGAAAGACTTATGTATGTATATATATATGTATATATATGTATGTTTATGAGTAATCTTATACTCAAAAAAAATCCCATTTGGTATATGAGAAACTTACTTTGATATTATTTATACCAATCCATCAGTTCTTCAGTAGACGGCGTTATTTCAAAGGGAACATCATTTGATTAATTGATCGATATATTTTTAATGCAAAGCGCTTAAAAGAAATATAGAGCTATGTCTGTATATATCATTAGATTAAATTTGGACAAAATAAAATGATGAAATTGCGAAACTGTAATGAATATGGCTACACTTTTCATTTCTAACATATTTTTAACGTTGTTTGCAAATTTGCTGGAAAGAAGTGAAAAAGAGCAATAAAAGAGACCAGTTCTTATTCTTATATATATGTAATTCACGAAGTAACTCTGGAGGCTTTATGTAACGCAAATTAGCCATACTCTTATTTTAATAATAACGAGTAATTCATAATCTCATTTTATTCGGGCTTCCGTTATTTGCATTGTCTATCTGACTATTCTCACCTCAAACATGACGATTCTGAAGTTCATCATGAATATAATCATCAGTATACCGTTGTTATTACAATGTTTTTATAACTATCCGATTTATTGCTCACCGATCATTCATTCTGATTTATTTATCGATAATTTTACACCATCCCTATGAAGTATTTTGAGCTGTCAGTAAAATGCATTGCAGCTGTCTGGTAACGCAGTTACTGATAAGAACACATATCCACCACCGTATAACAGTTTTTATTGCTTATTCGTCACCTTCATTTTGACCTAACAAAACAAGCTAATAAATAATAACATTTTAAATTGAAGCAAATCATGGAGCTTGTTGGTTTTGTACACAAATACGAGTGGGGTAAAGTAGGCAATGACTCTGCAGTGGCCCAGCTCGCAACACTCAATGACCCACAATTTAAAGTGGATGAGAAAACTCCTTACGCCGAATTGTGGATGGGCTCACATCCCAGCGGACCTTCAAAGTACAAATCAAGTGGCACAACTCTACAAGATGAACTACCATTCCTATTGAAAGTGTTAAGTATAAACAAGGCTTTGAGTATTCAAGTTCACCCTAACAAAGTAAGTACACGCAATGTATACACAGCTTGCAAATATTATATTATATTTTGTTTGTTTACAGTCAGAAGCACAAAAATTGCATGCGAAAGAGCCCAACATATACAAAGACCCCAATCACAAACCTGAAATGGCTATTGCTCTAACGCCATTCACAGGTTTATGCGGGTTCCGTCCTTTGCCTGAAATTCTTGATATATTGTTGAATATAGAACCACTTAAGGCTTTGTCGGTGAACGATCCCAATGATCTCAATCTATTGGCGGGCAATGATGAACTTGGCTTGCGTAATTGTTATCGACAACTGATGAGTGCAGAAAATGATACAATTGGCGCTTGTATTGAATCGATCTCAAAAAACTATACAAAAGGTGAAAACTTCAAATACCAAAATGCACTATTTTTATATTTATTTTATTTTCTTTCATAGAATTATGTAAATACGATGTGCTTGAAATCTTTAATACGCTGAAAAAGGATTTCCCAAATGATGTCGGTGTATTGTCTTTATTCTTTTTGAATGTTATTCGATTGCAACCCGGACAGGCGATGTTTCTTGGCGCAAACCAAATACATGCTTACTTATCGGGTGATTGTGTCGAGTGTATGGCTTGTTCAGATAATGTAATACGCGCTGGATTAACGCCCAAATATAAAGACATCAAACAGTTACTTAGTTGCCTAGTATATAAAGGCGCTCCATCTGAAAGCAAAATATTTAGCCCGGTACGCGTTGACAACCATCAATTAATATTCAAACCACCCGTTGAAGACTTTTCACTGATACAATTATCACTTAAACCTTCAGATTTAGAATATGTTTTAAAAGTTGAACAATCGCCTGGCATTTTACTTGTGATAAGTGGTGAACGCTACTTGGAAAGCAAAGGACTGGATAAGTTGAAACTAACACGTGGTTCAATTGTGTATTTGCCTTATGAAAGTGGCACAGAACTACGATTTTCATCTGTTGGTGGGGACAAACAGGAATTTTTGGCTTACATAAGTACTCCTAATGCAGCAGTCACTCAGACTCTACCGAAGTTATGATTTCTTATTTATTGCAGTTACTTTTATATATGCACATGTATATTTTTAGTTTTAAATAATAAAAATGCAACTACTAGTATAGCTTTGTATTGCAAAAATATATATGTATGTAATCTCGTTTTAATAATTAGTACACGAAGTTTGTAAGACCCAGAAGGAAATGTCGGACACCCTATAAACCAAATATATAAATATCAGCTTGGTGAGATGACTCGATTTGAGATATCAATCCGAAATTTTCTTTCCAAGAAGCTGTTTTTAAATTAAAAAATCTTTTTATAGCCTTTTATGCTATAAGAAATGCTCCTTTTAAATTTGCAATTTCAATTGCTTTTGATTTCTCGATAAAAAAATGTACGATACTTATCGATATAAAGAGTTGTAGAAAATACCAAAGAAAAATAACAATATTTTTCGTTTATGTTAACATTTATCTATTATTGAAATTAAATAATACATTACGAGTATAATGGTAATCTACACGATATTTATTTATACATAAATTAACAAGAACAGCATTCCTTAAGATTTTTTATACAATTTTAATACATTTAATAAATATATGAAGAAGACAGCGTACTACTTAAGATAGAATGAACTAAGACTCTGATGTATAACTAGATATATTTTTTACCAATATAACGGGGTACATAAAGTAGTGAAATTTAGAGCAATTGTAGATTTTTTATCCATAACACCTACACATGCACGATTGTGCTAACCGTTAGCATCAGTTGTGGCTGTGGGATCGTATATGTGCGTTTGTATAATAGTGTACATCCAGTGTTTTAAAAATCTATTCTTCTACTCATAGTGTATAATCTCAAACATTTTTGTTTTTACTTCAAATACGTAATGCAATAGGATATAATGCCTTTGAATTTGCTAAAAATGCGCTAATCGACCGCTCTCAAAATTTTAAATACAATAAAGTACAATTACGATAAATATGTATATTTATGTATATATGTGCGCTAGTGTACGGTATATACGCAAATAGTTAGGATGCCTCGAAGCACATCAATATTCGCTATAAATATGCAATACGTTTTGTATAAGTGTATAATGTAAGTAGTTACTTAAGTGGTGGGTAGTTAGTTCAGCATTTGTATATTAGTCATTCGCAATTTCCGCTTTTTAGTGTATATATTGTATATGTATAAAGTTGTATATAGTTAATTTTCACGTGTAAATTGTAAAAATGCGCCGCAGTTGGTACGTCTTTTCGGTATTGTGCAGTTTAATGTGTGTATCAGGATTATGTTTAATATATATCAATCCGAATTGGGTTTTACCTTTATGTGATATTATTTGTGCATATTCATTTATCTTATTTAACTTTACGGTATATCATAACTTAACATGTTTAGCTTTTGAGCAAATTGTTGGCACGCTTGTTAACACCATCCATACGAACGTTATTTGCTTCTCCCTTGGCGTTAATACGATCAATTTGTTTGTTTTGATTTTCCAATTCGGAACCCATATCTAATGCCATATTTCGCAGATTTCCCAACATTGAGTTCACTTGTCCAATATTCTCATCCATTTCATCTTCCCGGGCGTCATTTGTAATACGGGGAATGTATCCACTTTGAGCTGGCACACCACCCATTCTTTCCCGTTCATCTACAACCCTTGTAGGTTGACTATTCACGATTTTACCATCTTCATTCGCTTTCCAAGCATTATCGCCGTCATCTTTTATTGCAACCTTTTTCCATGGCACAACACACAAGCCACAGCATTTTTCCATACCGCTTAGATTTTTTTCGGCTTCTCTCATGTCTGCGTTAATGCGATCCATGCCTTCTTCAATACGATCCAGTTGTTCGCCTTGGTCGTCTAAAGCTACGAGCGTTCGGATGCCAGCCTCCTTACTTTCTTCCATAAGATTTAGCATGCGACGAGTACTTTCGAGGGATTCATCTGCTACCTGACCAGATTTAAGTTGCAATTCCTGCAATTCTGTACGTGGTACTTCGGGTGCAGCCATCTTGATATTTATGTGATGATCTCAGCTAACTTTTTATCTTATTATTCACTTCACTGCAATTAATCATAGATGTCTTAAAAATTTCGCAAATACTTGCTAATTGTTGTGCTCACCTTTTCTTAGTTTGCAATGCAGTAAGACTTATAGTGACTCATAGACGTCCTGCTGGTTTATTTTTAGCTTAATTTACTCAAAGTATTAAAAATTTATAAACAATCACTTCCTTAACCTCTACCCTTGAAAAATATGCCAAATCAATTGGTAAAACTCGCAAACTTTCGTCACGAAAAAACCACCTACTCCACAACTCTTCTTTCAACAATTTCTTTGTATATCTACACATGGTTGCAAAGTTGGTACCATTTTTTGTCATTTTGTTTTTAGCAGCATTTTCGTAGTTTTGAGGAATTTCAGAGAAATGTCTCTTTCAATAAACAGTGGAAAATATTTATTAGCACAACACAGGGTACACTTCAGAAACAAAAATATATCCGCACGAGTTTTATTTTTTCAAATATCGTCTAATTGTCTGTTTTAAATTAACTAATGCTACATAAGTTTGTTGAACACAAACCATTTCATATAATTCCATCTTTAAATATTTATTTCTGCAAAATAGTTTAATTTTGAAAAAATTGGTGCCCGGTGGCACTTACAACCCTGTGGTCGTTTTGACGAAAGCAGTGGTTGAAAACGGAATTGGAAACTTAGTAAATTTTAGTTGAGTTCTGTTTCGCATGTAGTTCAATGGTTCAAATGTTGTTCGCATTCGCATTCGCATGTTATTCGTTGTACGTTATTCGGGTGGGTCGTTTTTGTTGTAATTTTTTAGTGACACATTAAAAATTGGAAATTCTAGCGGCGCGCTTCTAATTTATGTTCATACTGCATATCTGCAAGTTTTATCTACTCCCTCCTTATTGGAAAATATTGCGGTAGTGTAAAGTTATTATATTTTCCTATTATTTGTGAAAATGTTTGAATAAGTGCATACCTACGCTACTGAAAATCGGATTAGGTGGTGGCCGTGGTGACGTGACGGCAGTAAAAGTAGTAGCAACAGCGAAAACCGAAACAGTAGAAAAGATAATATAAAAATAACGTAGAATAAGAAAAATTCGTAACGAAAGCAGGAAAGGAAAAAAGCAAAGCTGGTCAAGTGCAAACGAATTGTTGCTGGTCCGCTGCCTTGGAGTAGCACTTGGCGAGTTTGCGTCTTCTGCTTCCGCCGACTCGTGGTAACGTGGAAAGAAACGGACAACGGACGTGTTGGAATCGAATACTTGTTTTACGCGACGCGATACGGTGAGTACGCGTAAAGTTTACTTACACACATGCATACCTATATCTACTTCAACCTTGTGCAAAGCTGTATGCTAAAAGCAAAAGTGCATTAAGTGACTACAATAAGATAAGATGTGATAAAAATCTAAAAAAATTATAATGATATGTGGATGAATTAATGCGTCATGTTCAGAACAATTTGGGTGTGTCGCTATGGATAATAAATACAACTCGGACATCGTATTGTTAAGTTGCTACGCCTTTAATATTATTTGTTTGCTGCGTTAGTTAATAAATGAAAGCATTTACATACGTCTTATCGAGTTAGTACAACTTTTGCGGGAAAATTGTTTAGTATTCAAAGACCATGTTTTATATTGGTACAGGTACCAATTCCGTCTTTATAAAGTAGCACTTCAATATGTACCTATAGTAAAGATTCAAAATGGCTAAATTAGTTGAAGTTGCCTCCAGACTTTTGTTTACCCCAGTAAAATAGTTTTCATTTGATATGATTTTATTTGACACCTGCTCCTGTCATGCGTGTATGTGACAGCAACTCATTTCGCCAGGATAATACTGATGTGTAGTAAAGTCCACGTATAAATAAATTATAATGAAATTGTGTAGTTATATTTAGTTATATGTTCGTTTTTTTAACTTAATAAATCTGAAGTAATAGTTCTTTTGGAGTACAGGGTGTTAATTCTGGAACATTTCGGTTAAGGTAACCGGAGGAACTGTGTAATTAATATCTTTAATATATTTCAATATTCATAAATAAAAGTTAACTGCAGCATACATTGAGCATACCTTTTTTTGAATATTGAAAATACGCATATCTCTATTCTCAAGTGCTTTATGATTTTGTTTTAACTACATACATATATTCTGTTGCCCATTTTTAATCTTATATTGTATTAATTGCTTAACATTGCTTCTTTTTCAGAAACGAAATATATAGTGATTTAGTAAAAACTGGGGTTTTAAGAGTTTTAAAAAAAATACTAGACAAACGTTTTAAAAACAAGATCTTTCACTGATTAAAGTTGTATACTGTCGTTTAGTTTTTTTTCTCTGCAAATATTTCGAATAACATACGAACGTAATCAAAGGAGTGAAAATTTGTGTTTTAAAAAATATCATAATTGCGTGATTAGTTCAAAAAGTGTACGAGTTGAGGAAGTGCGCGAACCGGGCTTGTGAATTATCGTAACGTATGCTAATTATTCATCTTTTAATCGAATTGTCGCAACATATGCCGTAAATCGACGTCATGTTTAAGTGCATTCCAATATTCAAAGGCTGTAATCGCCAAGTTGAATTCGTTGACAAACGTCATTGTTCGTTGCCCAGTGTGCCAGAGGAAATCCTACGTTATTCACGTACATTGGAGGAGTTGTTCTTAGATGCCAATCATATCCGAGATTTGCCAAAGGTAAGAGAATAGAACTAATTTGTGAAAATATTGTTCATACTCGTATATGTATGTATGTATGTATGTATATATTAAGGGCCTACGCTTCTTCATAACAGTGTCAATGTATCGAGATCATAAGTCAAAAATTTAAGTTAAATATTGGATATACTACGGCATTTATTGCTGACGTATAAGTTTTTGAAATACGGGATATCTGAGAAAGCGTATCAATTTTCTTAATATATGTACATACGTTCATCCGAGTTATGTTCTATCTTAAATTAGAATTGCAAAAATTCTTAAATAATTATTTTTTGTTTGTCATACAAGTCGAATGCACAGCCGGAAGCAGCTAATTAAATTTAGCGTATGAGTTAAAAATTACAAAAAAAAAATATTTCAGAGTCGTATTTTGCTTCTATTTAGGTTTTAAGCAGAATTTTCGTTTACATAGAATTCATATGTTAAGAAAAACTTGAATGAAGATAATGACAACAAAGAGAAAAAGCACGTATACTTCAGTTAACCATATAGTTTTTTAATAAAGTTTTTTAGCACATTAAAAAGTACTCATATGTTTTGGCACCTCCTTTCTGGTGTTCTTTATTGAACAACACGTTTTTTATAATACATATGTACATTTGTACATTTTCATGACTTTCTGCATGTAGTTGTACATCTCGTCCATTCTACTTTCTTGAACACCATTATTATCCATAAATGTTTGACTTGCATTGACGCAATAAAAAAAATTGTGTTAATAGTGTCATTCTTCGACGTTTTCCGCTGTGGTGACATTTAAATACCAATTTTCCACAGGTTGACACTCGTTATTGCTGACGATTGTTGTTGTTTCAATGTTTACTTTTTTGTTTGTTTGCAAAAACTTGATTTCCCATACCATTGACACATTTTTGTTAAACATTTTCTTACACTTTTGCATATTAAACTAGCGTTGGCGTTCATTTAAATTATGCCGCCACAACTACACCAACAACAACTAAGGTTATGTATTTTTGTTTTCTAATGCAAATGTCAGCTAGTGAACCGGTGCATTTGTTGCCCGAGGGGAATATTTTTAAACACAATTTTGCATGCACTTGCATGTTTGTACGGCTTATTTTTGTACTTTATAATAATGTCATGTTGACAGTATAAAAACGCCATATGCATAAAGAGACATATTCGCAAAAAAAGAAATATGATGCACTAAAGTCATTAAGTTTGTATGTCAGAACTCAACATAGTACATGAATGTTTTTATTTGCATGTGGATGTGTGTATTTACATACATATAACATGTAAGCTTGTATATGTGTACATATATGTAGATATATATATGTATATATATATGTATATATATATGTATACATACATATGTATGTACGTTCGCGCATTTATTTAAAAAAAGATACATTGGGTCAATATGAGCATAGAAAATTATTACAGACTCCATTTATATACTTTTTTTTATAAAACTTAATGCATAAATTTGCTTTAAACAAATTCAGTGATCAGTAGACAGTACAAAGGCTTGATTTTGAACGTTTCTTGTTTATGTAGCGGCGGAAATCTACGGAGTTGACAGTCCTTGGTCGCAAAAAAATCCAGGTCCGTTCAGGTTTCGTGAACCCGACTGTCGTGGTAAAGCTCTGTTTATATGGCAGCTATGTATAGTGGTTCGATATTGGTGGTTCCGACAATTAAGCAGAATCTTTGAGAGAAAACAGCAGTGCAAAAACTGAGGGACATTGCGTGTATAGCTTAATCGACTCAGCTCGTCACGCTGATCTATTCTATATATATGCACTTTATAGAGATGTTTCGTCTTAATTCTACCTGTTCTGACATTTTTGAAGCGATGAGTATCAGAATTTTTCATATATTAGAGCGAGTCTTAATTTGTAACAATTTAATTAAATTTTTTGAATAATTTTACTGAACTCGTAAAAATCCTACCTTCCATATTTTCAACTATAAAAGTTTCTACTTTATTTTCATGCTTGGTTGGCGACTTTTCTGCCCTTTCGCACGCATTCATACATCTACGAAATAATTTAATTATCTGTGGATGGAAATAAACATGAAATATTCTCACACATATCACCGCAAATACAAGTATCTACTTAAGAGAATGCTTGGAGACACGCGAAAATGGGAGCTTTTAATTAAGAACGCTAGCGAGCTGGCGAACTGCTGCTGTTTTATATCTTTTCAGGGTTTTATAAAGCTTTTATTACGCTCATACTAGTTAATCAACATGAAAAATGCCGTACGAAATATCATTAATTGCACACAAGAATTTTTGAGTTCGGAGTGTGAGCATTTATGAATTTCTGCAGCCTCTAAGCCGGCTCTAACATTTACGTGTTTATGGTTTCCTAATCGAGTAGTGACATCATTGTATGGCGTTACTTAACAAATATTTTGCTTACGATTCACAAACGTTAAGCACCAGTTTCGTGTGGCGGTTAAAAAACAGTAGATGAGAGCCTAGACTTAGGCGAACAAGTGTGCGTTGTTGTTGTTGATACAGCAGGTCTATAGCGTGAGAGATATTCATATTCGAATAGGTGTACATATTTTATTAATCTTTTTCAATGATCTTTGGTTTTTTTTCAAAACTAGTTTTCAACGACAAATAGTCGCGCAATTTATTTGTATACAGTGAGTCACAAAAGTTTGCGTAAAAAAATAAAGATAAATTCGACAACTGCAAATAAATATTCTTTAAGCCATCTATGAAAATAAAAAATAACGTAAGAACACAAGTTCATTAATTTTAATTTTGAAATGTCTGTTTCTAATATTCTTTTTAATATTCCATTCTATTTTCCAGTTTTGTTGTGATTAATTTGCTATTTTGTGTTTTAGGCGATATCTGTGTTTATAAACTTTTGCTATATTTTTGTGTACATTCGTGTAACACTGTGCGCTTTTCAGTTGTTTGTGTGAATTATATGAGCAATTTTCTATTACTCCAGTCTATTTTAAGCTTTTTTGTTAAAAGCAAATAAAATTAAATTAAAACCGGTTGTGGAATAATAAATTTGATTTAATACTCCAGTAATATAGAATATAAATACAGAGGCATTTTGCTGTCATTTATATAAATTTGATTTGCGTTTGTCGCTTCACATTCTCTTTAGACGGTAGCAAACTTTCGAGTACACTTATTTCTTTGAGATCGCTAGACTTATAAATTTAGCTAATTTTTTTCGACACATTTGAAAAAATTCTATCTAAAATCTCTTTTTTGAAGTGATCATCTGATATAAAAGCAATTCGTTATTTCTGTGCTCGCTATCTTTGCGCGCTCTTCTACACATAATTTACATGTAAAAACAACAGGGTGATCGAGTTCAATTGATACAAGATAGTATGGGGAAATGTCATTAAAGTGAGAGATGGCGCGGAAGGGTGGAAAAATACGAAAGATAAGTCAAATTATTTAATTCACAAATAAACCAATTTTCATAAAAGAATTTGATTTTGAACGTTTTATTTGTATAGCAGCTATGGGCTATAGCGGTCCGATCAAATATTGTACCGTTGCTTTGAAAAAAGCCATGCCATTTTTTTTATTATGTGTTGTCGTATTATATCTCATTTACCATACAAGCACTTGATTCCGATCATTCATTTTGTATGACAGTTATTGCCTTAGAAAATAAGTTATGACAAATTTCGTGAAAATATATTGTCTTATAAAAAAGGTTTCCAAATAAGAACTTAATTGGATCGGTCAGTTTTTATGGCAGTTATGAACAATGGTGTTCCAATATCGGTGATTCCAAGAAATCACTTTTTGGATAGAAGAGGTTGTGTGATGGACAAACGGACGAATATGTCCAATTGAACTCAGCTCGTCCCGCCATCATTTATGTACATATATAGTACATATTTTATAAGGTTTCCGATGTTCTGGATATAACAAACTTCATGGGATACTTAATAACAGGTTTTTTCAATAAGAGCGTTACAAAAGTTCCTAGGAGGCAGGGTTTCCCCTCCCAAGCCGGGATGATTTCTGCTAAAGCACCTGCTTGGAGAGGAATTCATTATGCTTCTTAACAGGGATCATACGGGCTTCAATATGCAGTAGTTCGATGGGAGACATCGAGAGGCATCCTGTCGTAGTTCGGAGTGGAGTATTCTACCAAGTCTGGAGCTTCCTCGTCTACATTCCACTGTATTCAGGCGACCATATTGGTGCCGCATATGTAAGGATCAGCCCACTGATTGACTTGTCCGGTTCTGAACTTTTTCGATAATCGCGGTTCTATGAAGAGTGAAAGAGCACATACTGTCAAAAGTCACCTAAAATTTTAGGATTATTGGCAGTTGGAATCTTGACTCCATCGACTGTAATATTAAGGTAAAGTCTGTATTCCTTCGTCCAGGGTTTGTAAATTTGAATTTAGCGGGGAGAGTGTTAAGTTCCGTACAGCGAGGAAGCGAAAGGTCGGAGAGTTAGCCGTTTACCTTTGAATACATGTCATCGGTTCCATTGTCCAACGTCAATGTCGTGACCTTGTACGATTTAACTCTCTGGTGGTTGTGGGAGTTTTGAGATATAGAAGTTAAACAGTAGAGGAGAGAGGACAACACCCTATTCAATTCCCATAAAAGCCAGTTCTACGCACCGGAATTGACACGGATTTTATCAGTCTAATAGCTGTTAATTCGCAAATCTAACCCCACTTAGATCGGTAAGTCTTAGTAAAGGTTAAGAATATCTTTCTTTTCCATAGTTCGTATAATGAATTCTTGTGGATAGGCGACGTCTCCTAAATATTGTTTCTTCTTGGGATTTATTTATACCTCGGTGGACATACCTTCAACCTAGTGAATTTTGGTATGCATAAATTGCTTCGCAGAGGGTCTGGTGATATATATCTAGGAGCTTTGGGCAATCGCAAAGGAAAGCTGGCAGATGACCAAATAATATATTGCTTTACCTTTGTTGGAAAGATCAATCCCATGACCTAACACAACCTAGTGAAACCCTGGTAGTTTGTTATTATACCATATATCAATAACAGTTCTGATAAGCATAAATCTTTATGCACAAATAAGTAACTAATTATACTATTTTTATAGAAGTTGTTATGCCCAGTCAACGACCGAACTTTGGTGTCTATAAGTCGGATCCAAATGACAGCATTATGGGTTAGGTTAGGTTAATCTGGTAGGCCAATGAGACAAGCATAGACCAGTAACCTA
Organism: Bactrocera correcta; assembly: GCA_027475135.1. NCBI lineage: Eukaryota > Metazoa > Arthropoda > Insecta > Diptera > Tephritidae > Bactrocera > Bactrocera correcta. The sequence goes on along the minus strand of CM050325.1, from coordinate 55,172,979 downwards.
ATGGGGTTCAGTTACTAGGTCCATGAGGAATAAACAGCCTTTAGAATGCCTGCGATTGTCGCGAATTTTAACAACATTTTGCTGTCCAACACTACCGCAATGTACTTGGTACGGTCCTTGAAAGAGAATTGTGTCTCATTTATCGTATTAAATTGAGGATGCAAAAGGTTAATAATTAGACGGGTTTTCAGTGTAAAACACACATCAATAATAATAGTTTGGTGAAGGATATTTAATTAAATTTTTACTGTTATTATATTATTATTATTATTTTTTAATTCCATTGTAAATCATAATAATCAATATCATAGTAAAAAGCTTCAATTTTCATAATATACTGACTATGTGCCAATATTGCTTTAGTTTCACTGGTGTGCGTTTGCCTTTTAAGGATTTACTCAAATGCACACATACATACGTACATTGTAGATGCACACCTGCGAGTATGTAGCTTAATGCACTTGGTATTAAACGCTTACTGAGTGAATTAGTAATGTGCGAGTGAGTAAATCAGGTACGAGAATGCATGGGCATGCAAGCACACAGCGCTCACAACTGTATATATCCACACATCAATGTAAGTATATTACGATATATGCATCCATATGTGTAGATAGGCGCTTGAGCTTGCGAGTATTTATCTATGCTCTTGTATTATCACTGGTCATATTACCCTTTCGCTGCAAATATTGCGCTGTGGCCATGCATTGCTTTTCATGTTCTCCCATTTGCGTGCAACGTCGTCGTCATCTCATCGTCGTCATGCCCGGGTTGCTGTTGAAAACGATTGTGCCTGTCTGTTGTCGTCGGCTGCATTGCATGCACTGTTGTTGATGTTATTCGCCGTCGATTGTTGTGACTAGTGGTTGCTGTTGCTGTTGGTGCATGTGTTTGTTGTTGCGCGTCGCCTGTTGCACTAGCATGCCAGCAAGGACGGTTTGGGGTTGCGATACGTTCGCTGTGATTCACTTTTGAGCTTTGTTTACACGATGCGCTTCGAAAGGTGCTTTGTGAAGGGCGATGTTGATTATTTTGAGTAATTTTATCGATGCAAATGTAGGGTGTGAGAACAGCAAAAATATGTACGAGAGCGAAAAAATTGATTTTTAAATGTGAAAAGTTTTGATAGTAATGTAAATGAGAGATAAGATTTTAGAACATGTTCTTTTTTACTTATAATCTGTTATTTTTTTTTTACTTCATTCATCGGCTATTCTCGAGTTCTTAACCCAGCTGGTCGCGGTGCTTGAAGTTCGTGCACAATTTCCTTCAATTTGGCGTCACTTTAGTCGCTCTTTAGAAGTCTATGCGGCCAGCAGTTAAAATGAACGCTCTAGTGGGCATACGAGTCAGTTAGACAGAACCCCATGCGCGCATTCAACTTAGCCCGGCTCTGCTTTTGAATGTTGTCGCACTGCAATCCAACTGCGGTCATATTAACAACGCCAACCGCAATTGTGGCCGCAGAAATATTTTTGTTATTGACAGAGTTGCGAGTGCAGTTATTGCTGTAGAGAGCGGCGTCATCGCCATACATACATACATACATACATACGTCCCAGTGGTATCCCCTCTGTTCAGGCTGCAGTATGCAATCAGTAAATTCTTGGCTGAAATCGTTTATGGCCTTTCGTATCATCAATACAACGCCGCTCTATTAGCGTACCATTGCCCCTGCCTGCCGTCGTTGTTACCATTCTACATACATACATACATATGTACGTATGCACCATTTTAGCAGTCCATTGACTACCTGTCTGCCTGACGAGGCTGGGAGATGTTTAGCGACTTGCTGCTGTGAGTTTCTGTTCGCCGGTTAAAAATAGATACAATAGCAAAAATGGTTAAATGTTGGGTTGGTTGGCTACAATGGCTGACTCGCGACGACGCCTCTTTCGCTTTGAATGGGTTGGTGCAGCGACTCACTCGTGTGTGCACGAAACTTTCAACTGTATATGTTCGTATTTGTGTATGTGTGTGTATTGTTGGTGAACTGTGTACTACTTCACACTCGCCACTTCGATATCCAACATCCAGCTAGCTGGTCTATGTCGGTATGCATGCCGTTTTAACCCACTCTCCTTTCTAGATTTTCGTGTTATTGTTGAGCTAGCTACAGTTGCATTTAATAGCAATGGTAGAATTGAAGCGTGTGGCGTCATAAGCCGGCCGGTGAACTCATAGGAATCTAGGCACATAAGTATTGGCATGTTATGTCATAGCTTTACGCCGTAAAGATTTGCGTTTTTCAGCTATGTTATGTCTCAGAATAATAATTAAGAATATTATATGGATGTTAATAAAAATTTAAAACTATTTTGAAACAGAAACTAAAATGATTTCAGTAATTTTGAAGTTTTGATCTCTTGTAATTTCACATAAATTCTTAGCCACACAGGCAGGTGGTAATTTTAATTTGACGACTACAGAAAATCTTAACATAAAATCGGTGTTATATCTTCTCAGAAGCACTGTAAAAAATAACGGTTAACGGTCTTGAGTACCTAAAGCGATTTGTTTGCGATTGTTGAAATTATTTTTATGCATGGTCTCGGAAAAGTTTTGCTCTTAGCGGATTGGAAGGCTAAAACTTGCTGATTTTTAACGCATTGTTTTCGCTTAACAGGCAGCAATTAGGCATATCAAAGCGAATGTCTGGTAAACAGATCACAAGGCAGGTAAATTGAATCGCAACCATAAATATAGATGTTTTTTTTTTCAATTGATCAAAAATATTCCCAAAACAATTATACAAGGTGTCATAAAATTAACGCAATATTTAAATTTGCCGCCGCTTCAAAATCTCTTCACAGTTGACGAAGTTAAAACACGCTTCCGACTATATTTTGTATGACATTTTCGAATTGCGGCCGCCAAGTTTTTATTATTTTTGAAATATCGTTCACTAATGACGACACATTGGTCTATCGTATACCGTTCCATTTTTATTAAGCCTAAACTATCAGACTTCACTTTGGTTTTTTTGTTTAGAACACGCTTCCGACACTACTTCGGTCTATATGTAAGATATCTTAGTAAAATTAATTGTACATATACTCCTTCTTTATTGGCGTAGACAGCGCTTTACGCGGTTATAGCCGATTTCTTCTTTCCACTATTTTACGCCAATTGTAAATTCCATGTATAGCCAGGTCCTTCTCCACTTGGTCTGCACTTGGTATATATAGTACAGTTCTGCGTTACATTGACTGTGGTATTCGCCGTTGCCAATGCGCAAAGGACCATGGATTTTCCGCAGAATCTTTCTCTAGAAAACTCGTAACGCCGACTCAACAGATGTTTTCATCGTTCATGCCTCTGAACCATATAGCAGGACGGGGATAATAAGTGACTTATAGAATTTGGTCTTTGTTCGTCGGGAGGACGTACAATATCAGATATCTATTGCCTACTGCCGAAAAAGTGTAAAATCGGTCCAATATAATGACTTTCGTTATACTAATGGGATTTCCAATAAGAACGCTACTTAAATAAAAGAAAAACGGTTTGGGATATCAATGAAATTCTTTATTCACCATAGGCACGCTTGCAGAAGTCCAGAAGCTGAACTCAATTTTCGACGGTTTTCGGGATGCAATGGTGACTCATAGAGTAGGTGTGGTTTACTGCCTGACCAATAACGCATACTTTGCTTATTGACGAAGCCATTTAGCCAGAAATCAGCCTCATCGCTGAAGATGATTTTTCGTTGAAAATCCGGATCATTTTCAAGTTGCTGCCCCGTCCAATTCACGAACATACGACGATTCTGGTGGTCAAGCGGCTTAAGTTCTTGCGCAAATTTGATCTTGTAAGGATGTAGGCCAAGATCTTTACACAAAATTCGCCACAACGACATCACAGAGATGCCCAACGCTTGAGAACGACGAGTGAGAGGTCTTCCACAATTGATGTGCTAGCGGAAGCAATATTCTCGACACTACGAGCACTTCTTTGCCTCACTGGCACAATAACATTTTGTACTGTGTCTGTGGATTCAAACTTTTCCACTAGACGCTGAACTGTTGATCTGTCAGAACGATTATGACGACCATAAATTGGACGTAGCGCTTAAAGTTGATCTTAAATATTTTGACTCATTGTTGTATGTTTAATGATGAAATTGCAAAAGAACAGGAAAAAATATAGCGTAGTTTGCTGTCTCTATTATATGAATATAAAAAGTTTGATCTCTTGTTGACATTTCGTAAAAATTTTAAGACAATTGGATAACTACAATCAATGTTATCGATCAAAAAGTGACAGCAGCTTTTGGTCATCGGTCGTAAAATGCATGCATGCACAAAGAACAAATATTAAATTTTGTTTTAAACTTGGGAAAACGTTTACTGAGACATTTCAAATGATGAAAAAAGTTTATGGTGATCAGTGCCTATCCCGAAGTAATGTGCATGTGTGGCTTAAGCGATTCCAAGAAGGTCGTGAGGACCTCTGTGACGATCAGTAGTCGGGTCGGCCAAAATCAGTGATTATCCAAAACAATATTGAAAAAGTGAAGGGGTTTATTAAGAATGAATCGAAATCCTTCTTTGCGTTACAATATCACCAAAGACTCCATTCATCGTATTTTGATAGATAAATTGGGTCTACGGAAGGTGTGCTCCAAGTTTGTTCCGCACAAATTGACTGAAGAGCAAAAATTGCTACGAATCCAACATTGTAAGGATTTGATTAAGGAGTCGAGAAAGGACATAAACCGCAAATATTTGATTATGATTGGTGATGAAACGTGGTGCTTTCAATGTGGTCCCGAAACCAAACGTCAAAGTGCCGAATGGAAGCATCCAGACGAGCCATCACCGAAAAAAAGTCGTCTTCAGAAGTCAAAAATAAAGAAAATGCTGGTTTGTTTTTACGATACCGAGGGTATTGTACACCGGGAGTTCGTCGCACCGGGCCAAGCGATTAATGCTGTATTTTACTTTGGTGTTATGAAGCGTCTTTTGTCACGCATTCGTCGTGCTCGACCACAATACCGTGAGGCAGGGTTCTGGCGCCTGCTGCACGATAATACGCCGTGTCATCGGCCAACACTTGTCACTGATTTTTTGACAAAAAACTTCATATTAACCATTAATCACTCACTCTACTCACCTAATCTGGCACCCTGTAATTTTTACCTATTTGGGAAACTTCATTTGCCTATGAAAGGACACTGGTTTCAGGACATTTCAGCTATCCAAAAAGCGACGACCGATATTCTCAAGAGCATTCCGAAAAATGACCTTAAATACTCATTTGAAATGCTAATTGACCGGGCTAAACGCTGTATCGAAGCACAAGGAAACTACTTTGAATACAAAAATTTAACTTTTGAAAAATATTATTTTTTTGTTGTTTTTTTAACAGTACCTTTTCTTTTGCGACAGACCTTGTATTTTGGTCAAGAAGTAAAATGGAGTAATGAGACTAAGTGAGTCTACGATCTCTAATTTAAGTTAATAAAATACCAAATACCTTTCTTGTTTTGTTTTTCGGTTTTCGGAAAATATTCTTCCGATAAATTAAATGTTGTTGCTTGGGTTAAATAGACTCTATGTAGTTGTCTCAAGATCAATCAGAAAGCCGTATAACTTATTCAGCTTAACACCAATATTTCTATTCTTTCTGAAGCAAAACTTCTTCTTCTTCTTTACTGGCATAGACACCGCTTACGCTATTGTCGCCGAGTCAACAACAGCGCGCCAGTCATTTCTTCTCTTCGCTACGTGGCGCCAATTGGATATTCCAAGCGAAGCCAGGTCCTTCTCCACTTGGTCCTTCCAACGGAGTGGAGGTCTTCCTCTTCCTCTGCTACCCGCGGCGGGTACTGTGTTGAGTACTTTCAGAGCTGGAGCCCTACTTAGGGTTGTGCGCTAGATTTGGGACCCGCCACGTAAAAAAAACACCCCAAATGAGTGGAAACAACAAGCCTCGGATGAGTGACCCCCCTAAAGCAAAACTAAGGCTTATATAATTTCGGTTTTACTATTAGATTAGGAGGAATTGTACCATATGCTATTTGTAGCGCAAAGTAACTAATGATATCCACACAGCGTGAAATACATTTCTAGAAATTTATTTTAGAACTTTTAGATCTTAAAACTCTAAAAAATTATAATGAAAAAGATAAACGCTGTCTACTCCATAATGGATCATATAAACGTGGCTGTGGTTAAATCTTTTATTATAAATATACAACTAGTTTATTTTAGGTTATAGATCACGAGTCATGACCGAACTCCATCGCAAAGCCACGAACAGCGCATGACAATTTTTCAGTACAAATATTTTTTTTGAGACGCCCGCAAATGTCAAATAGTTTAATTGCTTTTTGCCGGTTGTCCTTTCTTCTCTTTTTATTATGTTATTAAAATGTTTAGAATGGATTTTTGATGCACTAAAAAAGGTAATCACCATTCACTTTGGAAAGTACTTACTTGTGAATAATGGCGGAGAATTGTGACTTTATATTTGCTTCAATTTATGTGCCGCCAAAAACTGAATTTATTGCGGTAAATGAAAAACGTGATTTTCATAACAAATTGATCGCAGCCACAAAACTCAAGCGGCCGAAGAAAGAAGCAGCAAAAGTCAAAGCGCGCTGCTCCAGCTTAGAGTCTAGGTAGGTCAGATTAGACAGGCATTGGGCATATGAAAATTGTGTTGCACACAACAACATGGATGGAAAGGCAGACAAACAACAAAAATTGATCGCAACTTCATGGTGGCTTTCAAATGTTAATTTTTTACTTTTGCTGAAGCATTGCTTTTCCGTGTATTTGTGACTTTTTCCTTTTATTTTGCATGCAGTTCACTGCGAATGACAACGAATTGCAAATTTATGATTGGAAATATCATTGATAAAGTCAATGCAAAAAAGAAGAGGATGACTTGGGCTTTGTAGTGTATATGAGGCATTGGAGTACATGCATCTCCATTGCATCGTTTGCTCGGAGAAAGTAGAAAAGTTGTGTAGGAAAATCATGCCATCATCTCGCATGCAATTTATTTTGTGCTAGTTAATGGGAATTCACGATTATTAAAATAATTTTAACAGCGAATGATTTATCAGCTGCCATTGATTTTACTGACAGCGTACATATGTATGTATGTACATATATAAGACAATATTTGGTGTGCTTCTTGGTAATAGTTTTTTTTGTAATAATAAAAAATAAATAACCTTATAAGTTAAAATTAATTTTATAAATTAAATGAAAATAAATTTTATAAATAAAAATTAGTATTAATTTTTTAATAATTAAAATATTGATTTTTTTTTTCAGAACTTCTTCAGACTACATCGTCTGCGAAAATTGGGCTTAAGTGATAATGAGATAGCCCGATTGCCTCCGGATATACAGAATTTCGAGAACTTGGTTGAACTCGATGTTTCGCGAAATGGTGAGTACTCACTTTAAGGTGTAAAACCAATTATACTCAATATAGTGAAGTCAGCCGGATGTTCGAAATACTGATATTAGTTATATAGGAGCTAGGCCAAGTTTTAGCTCAAATTTGTATATTTTAGGCACAAAGATATACTGTTATGAGTAAAACACGCCCTCTTATTTTCGTTAGGATAACTCACATATTCGCCGATATATGTGGTACAAATCACCGGGAAGTTCGAAAATCTTTATATTAAGTATATGCGGGCTAAGGAAAGTATTGTTCCGATTCAACCCATTTTTGACATAAAGACATACCATTATAACAAAAAGATTACGTCTTAATTTCAGTTTTATATATCAAACATGTACCGATATTTTCGATCAAAAGACAAGGTACTGGGGTCTAAATATTCGGTACCTAAAGGCTTGAACAGTTTTTGTTGGATTTGAACAATTTTTGGTCATAAAGCACTAAAGGCATTATTTGTGTAAAGTTTTATCCAATTTCATCAATTGCTTCTCGTTTGCTATTCTGGAAAGTGAAATGGAATTTAAAATTGTGCTATGTGAAAGGTGGTTGTCATCTGATTTCGTTGTGATATAACGTACCGAATTTTATCGAAATCGGTCTGTCGGGTCCCGGTATATGTGATTTCAGCGAAAAGTGGGCGGTGCCACGACCAATTTGCACACCGGCTCCGATAGAGGACCCTTATACCATCTCGGAGGTAAAATTTTATGCCCCTTGCGTATTTACTTATTGATCTATTGCGCTTTTAGTAGTTTTGAACAGTACCGTTATATGGGGAAAGAGGTAGTGTATCTTCCCATTTCATTCATTTTCATGCTGTTGGTAAGGGGATATGTACATGGAACTTATTAAGAGGCGGGATCACGCTCATTTTTTCTACGATCTCCTGTACCAAATTCGAATTTTATGTCTTAATTCAGTCCTTAGATGTGGCACTTTATAGGTTCTCGGCCAATGGCGGTTTGTAGGCGTGGCAGTGGTCCTATTACGCCCATCTAACTCGTAATGTTTTTGGTACTAAGAAACCCGCTTACCAAGTTTCATTCTCAATTTTTACTCAAGTTACAACTTGTACGCACGGACAGACAGACAGTCACTCGAATTTCAATGTATACATATGTATATAACCCTATATCTATATATGTGGACGCCAGTTCCTACTCGTCAATCTGTCAGATTTATTATTGAGATTCGAAAACAATTTACCCCAACTTTAAACCTTGCAAGTTGCGAGAATAAAATGTTCGGTCACTTCGGTTCGGTTCGGTTCATACTTGTTAATCATTGAATTCTCTACCTTCTGATAGTGTAAGAAATATATATTATTTGGTAAGTTTTCTCAGAAAATGCAGAAAAAGAGCGCACTAGACGATTCAAAGTTATTTTATTTCATCCTCCTGCTCTGTATATTATCGGATTCTCGTGATGTAACAAGTAGATGAAATAAAAAAAAATATATTATTTTCAATGGATTTCATTCTGCTATTATCTTTCACTCTTCACCATTTTCAAAGGCTTCAGCGCTGATGTATTAGCTAATTTGAAAATTCTCTTTATTTTTTTCTAATTAAATACTCACATCTCTTAGTGTTAACCTCCCACAAATAACACCTTGCTACCTTTGCTCTCTGTTCACTTCTATTCGAATTGTTGCACTCAATTAAATTTATTATTGCAGCTTGTTCTTGTGCTGATCTGCTATTGAATTGCAATAGATTTGCCAACAACAAAAGCACAGAAATCTAATCAGAATTCTCATCACTCTGCATTCAATCCATATTGCTTACCATTGTACCGTTTAAATGCAATCGCTTTCGCTATTATTTAAAGAATTATGCTCGAGAGTAGTGGCATCAGCCGCCACTGCGAATGACGTCAATGTACTTATGTATGTACTTGGCAGGCGGAGTGAGTTACACATTTTGCTCTTGAACATCTTAATTGCATATTATTTTTTCCGCTAAAAGCCAATGCATGTACCCGCTTGTGCGCGGAAACCCGTACTGCATCCGCATTGGATTAACGCGCGCCATCAATATGCTTCTCATCATTGAACAATTGCGCTAAATATGGTACCAATTCGCGCATTAATTAAGTGCAAGAAATACAAGAAACAGCATTGTAAGTGGATAAATCGATGTTTTCATTTTCAGGGTTAAAATTAATGATAATTGTTGAGTAAAATATTATCATACCATATCCGGATTTTTATGTATGAAATGATGTCAAATAAAAAACATGTAGTCTCAGCGCATAATACTGCAGGTGAGGGGAATTTTGAGAAACGTAGGTTCGTGAAAGGGTTACATGGATTTCAGGACTTCAAAAATGGCACTGGATGCCCAGCTTTATTGACAGTAAAATGTGGAATCAATCATTCGACTAGGCTGGAGCAGCTCATACTAGATGATTCCTTTCCAATCCCAACAAACTCTCAGTATAACCTTTCCAGCTCATACTGGGTGATTCCTTTCCACTCCCAACAAACACTCAGCATAACCTTTTGAGGAGTTATACCTGGTTTTGCGACCATTTGTTGAGCTTCACCACGCTTGGACCATGATTTTTTTTCGCACATGATTGTCAATTTGATCCATTTTTCCTTTCCTGTTACCATTCGCTTCAGAAATGGTTTGATTTCATTTCGTTTCAACAAAGAATCGTAGATGTTAATTCTGTCCATAAAATTTTTCACACACAATTCATGTGACACGCAAACATATTTTTCTAGCCAGCCTTTTATAAATGGATCAAAACCATTTAATGCTGAATGTTATGTTCCTTAGCGATGTCATGACTGTTTATGTGACGGTCAATCTTTTCCATAATTTCATCGACTTTCTCAACGATAGGTAGACCAGAGCGAGATGCAACTTTCACATCGAAATTTCCAGTACAAAAGCTAGCGAAGCTTAAAATCTCATGTTTCCATAAAACACTATGATCTTAATTATCGTACAATACGATTTTTTCACCTCATGATCCTGTGAGAAGTTCATTTGTCCACGCGCAGAGTGCCCACGCGTTTGTCCAAGGCGTCGCTGGAAATGATAACACAATTACGAAGTTTTCAATATTTCTTACTAGAAATTCGGAAATTTTTTGTTAAATATGTATCTCTAAGACAGGGAAAGGTTCGAATGAAAGTTTTAATTTTTTCCGATGATACCCACGTAACCGTAACCCCCTGTATGTATGCATTATTTATTATATATTTTTTAAATTTAAGCTGCATCAAGATGATATCTTGGAAATCTTTGCCTGAAATCACTTCCGCTGTGGTACTTAGATCACATTTACTTCGATGTAGTGATTTTTTTCTTCTTAAGTCCCCTCCCTGCAAGTCTTTGTTTTGTATTGGATCGTTTACATAGCGACTCCCGTTTGTTAGATTCGAGAAGTCAAGTTGCTTTACTAATTCTTCATCTTTAATTGCAACTATTGCAAGCTTTGGTGCAATCTCGTATGAACAGTGTGTCTATCACCCAGATTCCAAACGATTTCGGCTTTAACGCGCACGTAACCTGACCAATTATATTCACACTGGTTGTACATCGTCCCAACTTGAGTTCGATAGTTACCCAGTTTGTTGACTTCTTCACCTTTTATGTACCAAAATTATTTCATCAAAGCGGCCCTAATAAAATAGGCAAACATGGTGCTCACATAACAATACCATACATGTACATATGTATGTACGAGTACGTAGCCACAATCAGTTTCCAAGCAATATCGAATACATGAAATGTGTCAAGTATCCCTCAAGCGTATTCCACATGTTGAGCCTATAGATTTTCACTTCACTGGAAAAGCATAGGACTGACTATTTGTAGTTGCAATAAGAAACGAGCTCGTTTGGTGTTCGGCTGTACATATGTATGTATGTATTGTGTTGTAAAGGGTGATTCATTTCGAGGTTCCCTACTTTTTTAAAGAAAAAGCACAGAAACTTAAAATTTTATGGGGAATGTTTATTGTCATTCGAAAGAACATTCCTTGGTATTAATTTTTTGAAGATTATCTCTTTCCAATGTTGACCGCCGCTGCGACTCGAACGGTCCATCCGTTGAGTCCAATTTTCGATGATTAGTTCGAGCATTTCGACTGGTACCTGACGAATGACAGGCGTGATGTTTTGCTTCAAGACCTGAATCGATGCGGGATTGTCCGCATAGAGCTTAAACTTTACATATCTCGACGGGAAAAAGTCTAACGGTGTGATATCACACGATCTTGTTGGCCAATCGACCGGCCCAAAATGTGAAATTATCTATTCACCGAAGTGTTTTCTCAATAAATCCATTGTTTGATGAATGGCGCTGTCTTGTTGAAACCAAATGGCGCCGAGATCACGAGCTTCAATTTCGGGGATAAAATAGTCGGTTATCATGGCGCGATAACGGTCGCCATAGACGGTTTCATTCTCACCGGCATTTTTGAAGAAATATGGACCGTTGATTCCACCGTCCCACAAACTACACCAAACCGTCGTTTTTTTCTGGATGCAATGACAGCTCTTGAATCTCTTCAGGTTACTCTTTCTCCCAAATGCTGTAATTTTTGTTGTTTACATAGATACTCATTGAGCCGGAAATGGCCCTCATCACTAAACAATATTTGGCTCGAAAAAGTCGGATCTTGAAATTTTTCCTTATTTTGTACGCTTTCAATTTAATATCTCGACGAAAAAATGCGCCAAGTCGTTCCATACGTCTGGTGTGGCTGCGAACGACGCCGAAACGACTCTCCACGATCTTCGTGTAAACTCTTCACTGTGTGCTGGACGTGGTCTATTTGGTCGAATATTATCCAATAATGATTGCTGGGTCTCAAGATGATCTGTCAAAAATGGCTATTTAAAAAAATATCTCTACTTGGATCACCCGTTATATTATAAATGTAACCACAAGTTTTGTGTTAGAGCGGTAATAAACACTCAATTTGATCACGTTTTTTGGCCAACACCAACCAAAGCATTGGGTCAACCGTTAATGCCTAAGTGCAACACAACTCTGACCGCAAGAAAAAGGGGCTGCTGGATCCTAACCTTTTGCCTATAATTGTGCGTTACTTTTGTATGTAAAATGATGCTCTAAATATTATTGAGAAGTGTTGGTGGCCACATCACGTTTGCTGCGCGCTGGTGGACACGAGAATTATGTGTTGCTATGCCGGCTCGTATTTTATTGTTTAGCCAACGATCACGGGAATTTCATTATTTGTATACTAATAGGTGTGTATATAGGTTTATAGCTTATGTACACATGTATACTCGTGTATATATGTAAATACATAATTTTATATATTTGTAGCAAAGTTAAAAGTTTGACGCCGATCTATCTACGTATAAATTTATATCCGTACGTAAGCACAAATGTTCACATACATACAGTTACTTACTAGCCCCACGTAATCGTTTATGGAAACTAACACTATAACAGCTGTTGGAAGGCATATTAAGAAAATAAACATTTCCACGCTAATTAAACATTCTGCTGATTGAAGGAATTTACGATTTACGCATACAATTCCACTTGCCAGCGTTGCCATACTCCCATGGGTGCACGAGCGTTACCATACCAATGCATGTGTGCGTGTGTGTGTAAGTGCATGCGGACAACGCTGCTTGCCGGCATTGATTTTCACTTCAATAGCGATCGTGGCCTCACATGTGGATTTCGTCTGTTTTTAAAACATATTTTATTTATTTATTATGATTATTATTGAAACAACTGCAAACACACGCCTTCGTGTACTCGCTAAATACCGAAGATTGTATCAACATAATGCACACATACTATATACATACATACATACTTGTATGTATGTATGCCAGCAGCTGGAGAAATAATTTGTGGTTTGGCGGTGTGTCGGCGGAGGTAATATTTTGATTGAAAATGAGTACCTGCCACTTTGCAAAGCACTGCATGTCTCCGTGTGTGTGTGTATGTGTGAGCACGAAGTTGCGGGGGTGTGTAAGCTAATCAATAATCGGTGAACTCGTACCTGTTGCGATTCGTTGTCGTGTGTAGCTCTGGTGTTGGCGGTGTCGAGTGCGCGATTGGAATGTTTCGTTGACGCGGCAAAGTGGGTGTGAGTGTGAGAGTCGTGCAATCGCCACTTTTTCTGCGTTCTGTGAACAGTTGCAAACATATTTGCCAATTCGCATTCGCAATGTTACTTAGCGCGCAAAGCAGCAACGAAAAACTAAACAAAACCACACGTTCACTAACGGCTTTCGGCTTTCTCTGTACACCGCGCTCGTTTGTGTGGGCTGCGGCCCATTGCCGGTGAATGGCAGTGAGCATTTTATTTTCTATTTCTTCTTTTCGTAATATTTTCCGTTCGCTGTGATTTGATTTGTGTGTGTGTGCGGGTAGTTTTAATTGTTTTCATCGCGCTTCCAACTATGTGTGACGTCAAAGGCGACCGCATCTGCTTGTAGTACCATTCCGTTGTGAGGGGAGCAACAAATATTCGCCAAAATAATTTTAGCACGATTTGCCGTGGCGTCTTTAAGTTTAATTGCAGGCCGTACAAATGAAAAGAAAACAACTTTTGGATAGCATACCTAAGTTCAAGCAAAAGCAAATTGGAAAGATAGATTCAACAAATCGTCGTCTCGCATTTTTTGATTTTAGTCACTTGCAGTTCTCTGACTATACCCGGAACAGAGTATATTAAGTTTGCCACGAAGTTTGTAACACTCAAAAGAAAAGTTCTGTGATGAGCTCTGTCCGCTTATTTGACTGCATACCCGTGAACTAGTTCCTTAGTTTTGGAGATACATATGTATGTGACGTGAGATTTTGCAAATGTTCTCTTCTCTTTACTGAGCGCAAAAATATCACTAGGTTACTTGCGATCGATCTTGGGTCAAAAGGCTTTTGCGACAGCGGATGTACCGGTGCTGGCCCAGCGCTGGCCAAGCTTCCGCAAAGCCCAGCTATCTAGTAGTAGAACCCAAGAAGATACTGGAGCACCGACCCTTTCCCATTCTACCGAAAGCGGTTCTAGAGTGCATTTTCTTGTCAGCTTTACAATTTCCTGCTACTCCGCTGTGGCCTGGCACACATACCAGTTTCATCACAAAGTCTATCGATGCTATTGATAGCGAGGTTAGGCACTCCTCGCCCAATCCTCAACGAACTGTTAATGAGTTTAAGGTCAGTTTCGTCATCCGAGTGAATTGAGACTGCACAGCGGATCAGTGGACTTGCTGCTACCTCTGTGGCTGCAATCGCGGCTTGGAAGACACTACAATAGTCAGGAAGTCTGAAGCTGGAGTTGATAGAGAGCTCATGGCAGTAAATCCCTCCACCAATCATCCCCCCAAGCTTTGACCCATCGGTAAAGAGGCTCATTGCCCCTCTCCTACAACTTCTTCTTCCCACCCACAACTCCTTCGTTGGTATATGCGCAGAGAAGGAGCCGTCAGAGTTCGTTTTGGCGACTCCATGATCCAAGTGATCCGGTATGAAGTCAAAGCGTGTGAGGTTATCCGCATGCTCAGATACGTGGTGGGTACCATCTAATACAAAATTTTCAGCTCGGGCCACTGCCACTGTAAATCTTTAAATTTCCTCGGTTCAATCGAAGTTAACGTTTTTTCTTGTTATTTTTTTTTATTAATTTTGTTATTCCAAATAAGATTGCTATTTACATGCTGTCTTTTTCCAATCAAGTTTGCTCAACTCACTTCGCTTGATTATACCTTTATACTACTGATCAGACTTTTATACTAAAAAATTATACAAATAATGGTGTTTCCTTCAATTATCACAGCTTCAGACCACTGCCGGATACTTATTTCATTGTACATATACAATCATGTGAAAATGTTTTATTTTGCGTTGAAAGCTAAAAAAGTTTTTTATTATTGTATTTTAAATTTTCTGTATTGTTAATGATTCACAAATTCTGTTAAAAGATTGGCATCTCTCATCAATCGTGAAATTTTTTTGTTATTTGCGTTTTTTTTATAACCCGAGAAGCATTGTGTTTTCCTATAAAGATCAGTTTTCTTCGGAATTGCGCTCATAGAAAGAGTAGTTTTTAATGCTATAATTAATTTAAGTGACCAGCGAAATTATATTTTTCTTGCGAAGTAAAACAGAATTCAAAAACTTAATACATTTTACTTTCCATCATAAAAAACACCTATACATACTCAAATAGTGCGGTCATTACAAAGATAATCGGTTGGAATTGAAGAAAAAAGTTTAGTAATTTCCCACGTTGTGAGAAATTTAATTGCTGATCTCTGCATCATTAAGGAAAAAGGGATTACTCAAATGAGCGTTAATACTGTATACATATTTAAGTATGTACATATGTGTATAGTAAGTGTTTATGAGCTTAAAAATTAAAGCATTATAATATCAGCCAAGAGATTGTAATTTAAATTGCCGTTTGTATGTTAGTGTTTAAAAGTTAGGAGCGATGTTCTTTTGGCCTAGTTTCGCTTCCCTTAATGCTGCAGTAAATTGTGCTGTCTCCATTCTACTACCCAGCTGGTCTATGTTGGTATATCGGTAGTTTAGTTTACAGCAGTTTAGAAAACAAAAATGGCATGCTCTTCCGTAAATGTTTCACATTTTTTTGACTCTTCCAGATATTAATTATGGCTTGTTTGATTACTATTTAGAATTTACAGTTTGACGGAGTATGTCATCTTGCATAGTATAGATCTTTACCGTAATTGTACCTGATAAATGCTATTTCAAGTTTTTTGTTTTTGAATGTACTTAATTATTTAAAATCATAGAGTTCAGGTATCTGAACATTACTGCGTTGGACCCACAATACTTGTTATAAGTAATTAACGTTTTTCACGTTTTGCTTATTTGCATGTCTAATTGGACTGAAAATATTTGAAAACACCAAGTTCGAAGTCCCAATAAAAATTCAGGGAATATACAATTTGGCGAGAAAAAATTTGGGTTTTTTTCGATTTCAGTCAGTATAAAGTTTTCTCCTTAATATTAAAAAATTATAGTGTATTAGGGATATAAGAAGCTAGGTTAAGTTAGGTTATTCAGGTAGGTCAATGAGCGACGCATAGACCACGCATTTTGGTCCTTTGTGATAACCAATGGAGTTCAATATGCCTGCGATTGACGCGAATTACAACAGATTCTGTGGCCTCACAATCGATACCTCTTTCAGCGCATTAAACCGTGGGGACCCCATATGCACAAGATATGCTGCATTGTTTCCCTGGTACCTTGCTCTAGACATTTCCTGCAGTTGTCTCGATCTTTCAGCCCCATTCTACGGGTGTGTGTCGCCACCAGACAATGACCATTTAGGATTCCGGTCATGTTCCTACAGTCTCTTCTATCGAGAGGTTACTTCCTTCATTGCTGCGTGGCTGCCTATGTAGATGTTGACCCTGGAATTGCCTGCAGGTCCATTAGAGGCCAAATCCGCGGTTTTGCAATAGCACAGACCTCAGCTTGAAATGTACTGCAGTGGTCCGCCATCTTTAAAGATTATGCCTAACTCTGGACAGTATATCCCCTCACCAACTCCATTGTCAATTTTCGAGCTATCAGTTTAAATAATTACAGTATTGCGCGTAGTTAACATACCTTTACGATAACCATTTTTTTTATGTTTACTTTGAACCTTCTTTCTCCGTTGAAAAGTGGGATCATGTAGTCGGTTTTTGTCAAACCACCATTAATAACCGAGCTATGCTCGAAGCTTCTATATGTAAATTCTCCACCAGCTAGTAGTATAGGTGCTAGGTTTAGTACCAGTTCAAGAGCCGACTTTGGACAGTGCAGCGAGCCCCTGAACCCTTTCCATTGGATTCCGGTAGGTGAATTTTCATATGCCTGTGCACCATACTTTTACACCGTAGATCAGAAATGGTCTTGCAATAGCTGTGTAGTACTGGTGCATGAGAGAGGAAGGGGGGTCCCCAAGTTGTGCCGAGCATCGGCCTTCACAAATATAAAACATTGCTAGCTTTTCTCACTCTTTCTTCCATGTTGTGCTTCCACACCTGTTTCCTGTCCACATAAGTAGGTGAGTTTACACCAAAATTCCTAAAAGAGTTCTTTTTTGTGTGAGATAAAAATAAAAACATAAATTTGAATATTTAATATTTTTTTATAATTAGAGGTTGTGTTAAAAAGGTTTTGGTACAAAAGTTGTAGGTCTTTTCATAACCTCCAACTCCGTCATATAACTTATTTCTAGGGGACTCGTAGTCTTAGTCAACTAAAGTTAACCTCTTCACGACCTCAGATTGCCCGTAAATTATTTTTTGATATCTTATCCTTTGGTTTCAATGGGTTTCAACCTACATTGAAATTCTTTAAATTTTTACCATTTTCGAAGGCTTTTGTACTCTGATTATCTCAGAATAAATATTTGTTTTTGTTTTTTTTTTATAAAGCGTTACCCAAAAAAAGAGGCTATTGTATTGTTTCGTTTGTCCAAAACGCAGCCAGTGCACTTTTACTCCTACAGCTCTGCTTAAAAGCTTGTACAGTTCAAAAAAAAAGCTTGCAAAAATTGTGATGTACTCTGCTGTCAGTTTTGAGTCTGTCTAAATTTACTGAAGGGTAATTTGTTACGTGTCTGAAAGTTAAGTTTCCATGCACTTTTGAAATACTCGCATAAGCGTTAAGCTCACACGTATGCATATACATATATGTGTGTGTGTATGTGCGTAGAACTAGTTTCGCCATTAACTCGTGTTTCCATATCTAGCTTATGCTAGATTTGTGCATTTTATATGCGTGAAAAATGAAAATAAGCTAGAGCTTTATGGCTCGCTGCCACCAAACGTTTCGGACACAATTCGCTGAAAGCAAACACGCACAACTGATATCCCGTCGATACTTAGTAAACCCATGTATACATACTTACATACTTACATATGTGTGTATGTGTATGGTATTGAAGTCGTTTGCTGAAAACTTTTTGTGCGTTTTGCTTCTATTTAGCGCTAGACATTACGTGAATGTCTTGGCACAATTCGCGTGCTCTTCATCATTATCTTTATTTACCTGCCGAATTTCGTTTGTCTGTCCGACCATATTTAGGAATAGTTCGTTTATCGATTCGTTGCGAAGTCTTGGCGCTGATGTGCTATTTAGGGAGTGTTAAATGCCTGTGAAATCGCTGGAATTGGCCTAAATATTTTCTAGGAGCAGCAGAATGTAGTCCAACCCTTATCATGGCATTAGTTAGCGCTAGAAAGAAGATCTAAATTTAAGACGGTGCAATTCCACGCCTATCCGCTTCGATTAGAGCTAAATCTAGGTGCAATTATTCCAGCCATAAATCATTATTAAGCCTGTTCTCGTTCATGCAATTCGCTGTGTCTGTGCCATTTCGTATTCCATTGCGAAAAGCTGGAAATATCAATGCAACCTTAATATGCGATACACGTTGCAGTCGCTTTTTCATAATAAACGCTTATACATTTGCATGTATAAATCAACAATTAGCATTACGCCAACAGCTTTGCCACTGTTTACATACATACCGCTATATTTGTGTGCGTATGTGTGTGTGTGTTTATGCATTGACGCTCAAATTATTGTTATTTTAGCATTTTGAGTATGACGATTTTCCTCGCCATTATACTCGCGCTGTATCTGCTGCAATCGGCTTTGGCGCATCGGATCGCGTCGCGTCGAGCCGGTTGTGAAGCGGGTCATATGTAATTATACACCCGGCAATAAAATTCATACATGATCTATACAGAAATTCCAATGCCGAAGCTTTGCTTATTTGTGTGTGTGTAAATTGCGGCATTTAAATTCAGTTCACGCCAATTGGCGGTTGACTGACTGGCCATTTGGCTGGCGTGCAGTTATGTGTGTATGTAATGGTTGTCTAAAAGCCGATTTGAAAATGTCACCATCATCGCGGCCTGCTTACTTCGCATTAATGCTGCATATTTCAGTCAATTAATATTTTTTGTCATATTTCCAAATTGTTGAGCTTGTGTTGATGCTATTGCTGCGGACTCACCTGACTCTGATGCCATTGAAATCACCAAATGTTTTAGCCTAATTTATGCATTCATTATCATATGCTCCGTAAGAAGTGTGTTGAATTAGCTGAGATGTTCCAAGTTGCTTGCTTTTTAAGGAAGCCGTAATCAGTTCAGTCCGAGTGTAAAATGTCTAAGTGAAGGCTTTAATTGAGAGCTAATATCCACTTGTGAATTTCAAAAGATTAGATATGTACATACATAAATTTTCAACTGTTCTCCGAAAATTTGAAGGTGATCCGACAAAAATCTTCAAAAATAGTAGTATATTTATAAGATTTTTTACCTTAGTGTAATCGGCTCTCAAAACTTTAAACGCATTTTTCTCGAAACTCAGTTTTCATAGTCGGTGAGACGAATTTCTTCGAAACGACGATCGACTTGAAATTTTCAAACGACCTTTTCAGATATACAGATATGTATTTCAGGTATTGAATGAAGAAATAGGTTAGGTTAGGTTAATCTGGTAGACCAGTAAGCCGCGCACAAACCAGTTTTGTTTCTTTGCGACACCAGATGGAGTTCAGCTGATAGGTCTAAGAGGAGTAGAAATCTTTTAGGATGCCTGCTCCTGAATTTTAACAGACGCGAACTTTAACAGACTCCTGCGGCCTTACTATCGATAAAGGAATAAGTTTTTGATTATACTTTTAATTTTTTAATCCTAATCTGAAGGGTAATTTTTTTACTTTTGAAGCCGCTTACAAAAGTTTGACTAGTTCTTCGGTTATAAATTGTATCTATAGTAAAAATACTTTTTTTTTGTTTTTTGGATTTAAGATAATTGTAAGCAAAAAATTTTCGTGACTAACAAACTCCAGTTTTTGAAGGTTCTCCTGAAGAGTGGCCACGATTTCAAGGGCACTCAATATTTTTCAAAAAAAAAAAAATAAAAAATCATCGATTATTAAAGCAGTAGGCTTCCCGGAAGCTTGGTCAGCGCTAGGCCACCATCGGTACATGCTCTGTCACAAAAGTCTTTTGGACCAAGATCGATCGCAAGAGATCTAGTGATCTTTTCACCCTCAGCAAGGCTAGCCTATCCCTAGTTGTGGGGCTTTTAACGGACCATTGCCCTATTGGCGTCCATGCTGTGAGGCTGGGAATCTTACCAACTAGAAACAACTTAACACTTCCTTCTTGACTCTCCCGCTTTTGAGAGGTCAAGACATAGACACTTGGGAATGGAAATTAAACGCCGATCTTTATAAGATCGAACACACGAGTCCTTCCTCTTTGGCTTCACAAAGACAATGGCCAAACTGATGGAAATGGAAATTAAACGCTGATCTTTATAAGATCGAACACAGGATTTCTTTTTTTTCTTTGGCTTAATCAGTCCACGTGCGATATTTGATCGGCCATCTAACCTTACCTAACTTAAAGTATATTAAATTCTGTATGTGTACTACTTATTCATTGAATAAAATGTCTCTTCCTGACTTGCAAGTGTATATAACCCCCTAAGAATACAGCGGCAAGAGTTTATTTCTATTTTTTATTCTATTATGCTTCCTTTGTACTTTTGTTTCAACAGCCTACTTCAAGACGATACACGCTGTCAATATTAAAATTTTTCTCGGCGCTAACAGCGCTCTATAATAGGAAGTAATTGTATAGGAACATCAAACAATTGCTTGATAAGTCATCAGATAAGTTAGCGTAAATCAATGATGACCAAAAAATTTGACTCGACAATGACGTCAATAATAAAAATTACACCAACGTCATATTTTTGAATGACGGAGACTACTTCCGTTAAAAATGACCACACTTTTTGTAAAGTTTTGACGAATAAATCAATGGAAACCCCTCGTCACATGTTGAGTCATAGTAAATATATACGTTGTGGTCTGAGCTTCTATGCGATCGTCTAAAGTGCTTGTAATCTTCGAAACCATAACCACAGTTACATTTTTTGGAAATATCTTTAACAAAAATTATTACATTTGCATTTTTTCTGCATAATATTCCTAGGAATTAGCCAACACGTGACTTTTTTCATTGTTAAGCTATGTTTATAATAGTAGTCAGTGCAAAATAAGAATAATATTCATTCAAAGTTTCAAGTTTATGTTATATTTTTTTTTAGGTTTAAAGGAGAAATCAATACATATAGCTTTTGAAAAAAAAAAAAAAAAACATTACCTAAAAAACCTCAAGAAAGTTTCGAACTAACTGCGTTATGTTAACTACAGTTATGTGTCTTTTCAAAGCTTGAACAAACCTTTGTGGTTATTTTTATATTGTTTTCGATTTCTCGAATAAATCATCTCACCTTTTAGTGAGTAGTTGTGAAGCACTCATAATAATGCCCGCTTAATATCGTTTCCTGTCAATCGGTAACTCGTTTGAGTAGATATATGTATGTATGTCAAATAACGTATACCCGCATAAATATACGTATTATATAAATTTTATTGCTTTTAAAAATATATATACATACATGTGCACATGGCTGTGTGAAATCGCTCATATAAAACGTTCAAATTAAAAACCGATTGTAGGGTGACACAATTTCTGTTGGAAAGTGCATTTCCGCTGCCAAGCCCACAATTGCAGGTGAACAGCGCAGGTTGATATGCGCTGCAAAGGCGAACCTCAAAATTCATACGTCAACTTGTAAGCCGTGTGTGTGTACTATAAATGTATATGAGAGATTTGAAAAGTACAACTTTATTGTTTGTTGTTTTTGTGGCCCTGACAAGTGTTCTCATTGATGAAGCACAATCATTGAAACATAAGAAAAAAAAAAAACAAAAAATATAAGAAAAAAATAAAAATAAAATGGAAAACAATAAAAAGTGTGCCGCTCAAAAGGAAAAGCACATCAATGTCGATACATCGACAAAGACCCTTAAGGGCACATACATACATACGATTGATTTCCCTTCTCGTGCATGGCTAGGCGAACTTTCACTTGAAAGACACGGTGCTTGATGCACAAAGTGCTTGCAATTCAGGGGACATGCAAGAATTCATCTCGCAGTGCTTGTGCCACATATAAGTGCGCTTCCAGCCATCTATCTTGATCCTAGTGAAAGGTAAATACAATTTTCAATACATTCATTTCGCGCTGCAAGAGTTTAGTTGTGGCTTTACTTAATTCACTTTCTAACTTAAGCTTTTAAACTTTTATTGGATGAATTCATCGAAAAAATTGTTGAATAGTTTGGAATAAATGATTTATATATGCACATCTACATATAGTACATATCGTATATGTAGGTATGTATGTATAGAGGAATAGTGAATTATATGTGACCTGGTCTACGAAAAGGGGGCTTAGGTGTCAAAAAATCATTTTTTTTTTTTTGTTTTTTTTTTTGACACCTAAGCCCCCTTTTCGTACACCAGGTCACATATGTGAATTCTTGACTATATAGTATGTAGAGCCATTTTCAAAACAGATTTTCATTAAAGCAAAAATACTTTTTTTTGATATCAAAATTGTAACGATTGATATCTAGAATTCCTCAAATTTCGAAAATAAAAAATATCTTTGTCATTGAAAAGGCTTTTTTTCGACAAAACAAATTTTCAAACAATTATATGCAGAAAACAGTTCGGCAACAGTTCAATTATTACAAGGAAATTAAGGCCCTTTTTATGACTGACAACTAGTTGAGTTGTAAGTTGTAAATTGGTATTAAGCAATACAATTCAGTTTCGATAGAACACATTTTCAAATAAAAATTTTAGGAAATAAAATCGCCAGCTTCAATTATTTAGAGGAACTTATAACCAATATTATGACTGACAGTTTTGAAGCTAGTTTAGTTGTAAGTTGTAATTTGGTATTACAACTCAATTGAATTCTAAACAAAACTTAATGTGCCTTAATTATCGGTGATTAGTTTTGAAAAAATTATGAATTGTTTTGATCCCGGAGCCGATCTCTATGACCTCGGAAAACATTTGTCTGACAGTGATTTTTCTGCTTAAAATTTATCTCAAATCCACAAACAAAAAAAAACTTATTATTACTATTGCTGAGGTAATGATCGAAGGACTAGTCCAAATTTGGATTTTTGAGAAAATAGCGGCTTCAAAAAAAAAAAAAAAACGTTTGTAATGAAAAAATTTACATTTTGGAGTGACTTTAAAAATCTATGTTATCACCAAAATTTTTACTCCTGCGATCATTACCTGTAAAATATATTTTAGAAGGTCATGTGAATATTTTAAGTTAATCCATTAAGTCAGTTTTAGAGATATTTTCCATATCCATTCTGATAATACAGTCTCCAGAAAAATGGATTTAAAGATTTGAGAGCGAATTACATTAAGTTAAAAAAGTTCCACGAATACGCTCGTTTTTCCGAAACTATTTTCCGTATTAAGTTTTTGGATAATATTTTCTAAAATACGTAGGTACATTCGAAAAATGCCAAAAAATGTATTTCGGAATCCACAAGGGGATCCAATCGCTTAAAGAAGGCCGAGGTAAATCTCGTAGTTTTCTTGACTCGACTTTACAGGTTTCGCAAGACTGAGATTTAAATATCTTGGAGGTCATAACTTCGGTTACCTGGGTGAAAAATCTGGAATCGAAATTAGATAGGTTCAGACTGTTTGTTCGACGCACGATCCATATATATAGTTTCTGATATCACAAAGAAAAGTACCGGTGTTACTGCTCTTCGAACACGATCGTCAAGAACTCCGTCGCAGAGATCAGTCTCAAGTTGCAAGCAGGGAACTCTGAGCGGGGTATGTAAAGTTTGTTACATTCAAAAAGCAAGTACTAGTATACATATATACATATAAATGTTCGGCGTGATGAGCTGAGTCGATTTAGCCTTGTCCGTCTGCCCGTCCATCTCCCTGGTCACCAGTCAAGAGCAGTATGGAAGCTCAACTGGTAGTAGTTTCGGCTACGAAATCTTGGCGGAGACTTAATTCTGGTAACACCGGGAGCTGTAGCCCTTGGAGTTGGATCCAAACTCAGGGAGTATCGTGGTGGTGCGGAAACGACTGACACAACCGTTTTAGATGGGTTTCGAACCCTACCAAGGTGATTGGTGTGTCCATCCACACTGCCAATTGGTACCTGGCATTTTAACGGCGCTGTTCAACGCATTGATTTGATCCACTGTGTTCTTGAGAGCCGTGGGGTAAGGCTGTGGTTAGCAGCCACGTTAAGAATACCGGACGTTGTCCGTCCTTCTCTTTGTATATATGCAAACTACTCTCTCAGTTTTTGTGATTGAGATTGTCACTATAGCATGTGGCCGCAAGGAAGGAGGTCTGTACTAGTTCTATAAGATTTCTTTCATATTGTTCGCAACATTTTTAATCTATTTCTATATAAAGACCTCGATATTAGTGTTCCCTCTAGTGGTGATCTCAACTGCAGTTTTAATTTTTCTGCAATCCACAAACTAATTAAAGAAAAAATTGCAATAAGTAATTAAATTTCTGTTATTATTTTCCTTTTTGGTATTTCTAACAATTTTAATGACAGTCGCTGCTAGCTGCCAGAAAGCTTCGTGGTAAAGCAAAATGAAAAACGCACAAACGCACGCATTTAAATGTTAATTTAAATATATGTATGTAAATATGTATGTTTACGTGTGTATGCCTGCATTCTAATTTATACTGTGTCCACTCGACACGTATTCGCTCGGGATAATGCGCTCCCACAAGCAAAGCAATAGCAACAAAAAGCAGCTAAAGCTTTCGAGTATTCGTCGCGTATTGCGTATTAGTGCTGGCGTTCAAACCGAGTTTCATTAAGCACTTTCATTGAAATTGAAAAGTGGCACTAATGTTGGGGAACAAAGCGCATGGCTCATCTCGACCGCTTCGCATAAACCAAGCGCGCCCCAGCGCGGCGCTGTGTGCACCCGCTAGCGGCGAGCAACTCCAATGTGTTACGTGCATCATGGCTATTTTTTCTTGTTGTTGTTTGGCTTGTAGTCACACATAAGTACTTTTGCCGTCACATACTTGAGTGCACACAAGTGCATATACACATTCATACAAACATACAAACATATATACAAACATATGCATGAAAATATAGTACATGGTATGTGGGTGTGCATGTGCAACAGCCTTTGCATCGCCGCACATTATACATTCATATATACTGTGCATTTGTAAAGCATCAAAAGAGTGGGATTTCGGAGGAAAACAATCTTTTTGCATACTGAGAAATGCTAATGACCTCTAAAAACGTTTCTTTTTGTTGGCGTGTTGGTGTGTCGACTTCGCTGAATTTTCGCAACTGGGTGTTCATCTGCACGTATGTATGTATGTATGTATTTATATGTGTATATATGCAGGCAAGAGCGTATATGATAATATATACAACAGATATCTGCCAAAAACAGACCCCAACGACATAATAAATATATGTATATGGCAAATAAATATGTATGAAAAGATGAAAATCTCGGCAAAAATGGCATTGAATCAAAAATGTATAAAAATGAAAATATGCACATATGAAAACGCGCCAACCAAAAAAAAAAAGTCATATGTAAAAAGTGATTGCGAGGTGTGAACAAAGTTGGCACGAAAAGCTTGCAGAGACAAAAGAAATTTTCCATTTTGGTTTTGAAAGCAAAGTCGGCGAATTGTTTGCGAAAAAAATGTAAACCCAGCAGCATAAGTATATTTGTATAATTATTAGTGAGCATGAAAGGACTCGTGCTACTGTTAATTAGGGCAACCAATTTGCAGTTGTGCTTTAATTTGCACAAAATTTGCCTCTAGTCATTATTTAGTTTTGGAAAGCCAGAGGCGATCATCGCATTGCCATGTGGGACTGTCGCCTAGTGGAACATGAATTGGTTTCCTAGCAGGGCATCTTTATGCGAATTATTATTATTATTATTATTGTTTTTTTTTTTTTTTTTTTTTTTTTTTTTTTTTTTTTTTTTTTTTAAAAAAGTCAGGACTCCGAGTCTATTTTGTACAAAAAAGTTTTTTCTTGAAAATTCCTTGACAAATCTGAAAACAAGATAAAATGTTAACATCGGTTGTACCAAACATGAAAATACTCTTTACAAATACAAAATATTTCTTAAAGAACTTAGTTTTGATCGCTCAGTTTGCATGGTGATATTGCACCGATACCTTGAACAATAAACCATGCCAACTTTCGTAAGGATATCTCGTCAAATTAAAAAGTTTTTCATTTCAGTACTTTATATGGCATAGTGGCACCTATCTTTTGAACAATATTCCATGCCAGATTTAGTGAATATACATTGTGATACTAGGAAACTGTAAATAAAACGCAAAATATTTAATTATTCATTAATATTTGCTCTGTCGCCTTAAATGTATTCCCAAATTTTGTTTCATCCCTTCGATCGAGTGAAGACGAGTTCCGCCGAACGGCAATTTCAGTTTGGGGAACAAGAAAAAATTTACACGCAGCCTAATCTGTTGATTGCGGTGGTTGTTTGATGCTATTCATTGCGTTTTTGGCGTTAATTCGGTTACAATCATGGCTCGAGGCGATGGTGCACTATCATCGTGTAAAATCCAATAATTGTTCTTCCACTTTTCCGGCCGTTTTCTCACGCAAACGCCTCAATCCTTATTTATCGTCCGGAACAAATTCATGATGCACCAAACCACGAATATCAAAAAAAAAAAAAAAACAAAGATCATATCCTTGATTTTTGAGCAGATTTGGCGTGGTCTTCTTGGTTTTGGCTCTCTTTTTCCTACTATTCCGATGATTGTTGACTTAAAAAAAATTCAGGTATATCGGGCCGAGACGAACAGGAACGCGTTTTACAACAAAAATATCCACCAAAATCATTCGAACGGACTCGCGAGAGATGCCGAGCTCTTTTACCAACTCTCTAATAGTTGCCAGACAATTTTCAAGCACCACTTCCTTCACTTATTTAATATTTTCATCCGTTGAATGGGTCGAAAGTCGACCAGAACGAGGCATGTCTTTAACGATCCCTCGATGAACTATTTCAAAAAAAAATTTTATCAATAAAGAATTGTGAACTTATCATTTTTACTATCACACCATTGTGAATGCCTGTTTCTTTTTCTGATTTGCCAGTCGGTCACAGAAGCCCAAATACGTGACGGTATGCAAAATATTTTTGTATTATGATGGCCGGGAAGCGCATGGGCCTCTTAGTAATTTTTATATTATTGTTTTTATAACTGTAAAGCTATTTGATAAAATTAGCAAATGCTGATTATCATAAATTGCAGAAATTGTTGTTTACTTCCTTACGTTTACCTTTGAAGATGTTAATTAATGTGTGCTTATGCAGATTTTGCTCAAATTTTGTAGGTAAACAAGTTTCAGTTTTATATGTAATGCTTTGCCCACTACATATATTTTTATAAAATATGTGTTATTTATTTAATAATATTATGAAAAGAGTTCAATTACTAATTGTTCCAAATACTTGCATGAATAATCCCATGGTGCTAAAGGTGACTAAAGAATTATGTAAGGTCCAGTAAAAAGAAGTTCATTATTTTTGCATTTAATTTGAAGCAAATTTTAAAATTATCCGATTTAGTCTTTCTACTTTCTCTCTGGCACAATTTCTCTGCTAGCTGACCGCTTCTGGGCGATTAAGTCCTTCAATCTCCCAATTTTGGCAAGATATATTAGAACTAAGATTCCTTAACAATTCTTCATTGTTTACTTCCTCACAACGGTGCTAAAGGTGACTAAAGAATTATAAAAGGTCTAGTAAAAGAAGCCCATTATTTTGGAAATTGAAGGGTTTTCTTACCATAGTTAAAATTATACGATTTTAGGTAGGGTAGGCCATTTAAAGTTGACCCATCTGACAACGCTGTAACTTTTAACAGCGCTGACAAATCGGCTAATGTCATACCGCGTTAGAAGCGTCATTCGAAGATAATTTATACCATGGAACAGTACACTCCAAAAGAACGCGCTGAAATTGTTCAGCTTTATATTCAAAATAACTTTTCAATTGTGTTAACTCAACGTGCGTTTCGCAAAAAAAATAAAGTGAAAAGTGCTCCAGTTAAGAACACAATTAAGTCTTTATACGCAAAATTTGTGAACACCGGTAATCTCAGTAATGCCAGTCATGCATCCAGACAACGCACAAGACGTTCTGATGAAAATATCGAAGCTGTACGAGCCAGTATTGAGGAGACTCCATCGACATCGAGTTATCGCCGCTCTCAGGAATTAGACATCTCTCGCACCACTCTCCGACGCATAATTCATAAAGATTTGAAGATGTTTCCATATGGCACAAAAACTAAACCCAGCTGATTATCCGCGACGCCTTAATTTTGGCAAATGGGCAAATGGGTCAACTTTAAATGGCCTACCCTGTAGATCCGGTAAGTATGTTGGATGTACTCCTCCCAACCATACTCCCTGAGCATCTGACACAATCTTTCCTAGCTGGCCGCTTCTAGGCGATTAAGTCCTCCAAATTGCATAATTGTTACCAGTACAGGTCCGAATCAAGATTCTTTGACAATCCCACCTAATAGATCGCAAAATCTTCCTGATCGCCAATCAGGGCTTGGACACTGTTTGCGCGGACTCACCGCGTTTCGACCACGTCGGTGACTATCATCAGCTGTAACCATCCACTTCAAAAATTTATTGATTTTATACTTGTAGTATATATATATGATATTAACGAAACGATCTTTGATTTTGATCTTTGATATTAACGATCTTTGATATTAACGATCTTTGATTTTAACGTAACGGAACCAGCTCAAACGATATTGAGTTAAGCAATTACAAAACTGTTTAAGCAGTCTTATCGATACAACGCTCTACAGCTTAACTTGATTTAAGGACCTGATCGCACATACACAACGGTAATACATATTACAGAAGAAGTTTCCGTTCCCACGACAGTCGGGTCTACGTAATCGGAACGAACCCGGATTTTTTTTCGACCAAGACTGTCAACTCAGCAGAATTCTGACCTACAACAACAACAACAACAAATGAAGTCATCTAGAGAAAAAATAATAGATCTCGTTTTACTAGACCTCAGAAAAAGTTGCCTTTTTAAAAAGTAAAATGATGAGGACGAGAAAAAAATTAATATCTCCTTGTCCTTTGGCTAAGTTATAATTAAAATCATACGTCAGATCGTACAAAAAATCAGTGGCATCATAATCCACCATTCGAAATTAAAGCTCTAAAACTAAAGATGTGTAATAAACTATTGACTACTTACTCAATTATTGCTCTGGGCATCCAACTAAATTTGCCTGCTGAAAGTCACAGGTCAAGCGCACTCACCAAGACCGCAAATACATAAATGTATAGGAAATTAATATTTTTATTTCGTTGATGGCATCACGCTCAAAGAACGGTAGTGTTCAGACTACAGATGGCTCGCCATGTAGAATTATGCCTACAAACACATACATATGCACACGAATATATGTATGCACATAGGAAACATATAAGGCAGCGAGTTCCTAATGACTTCCGGTAGAGTAATGAAATTTTGCATATTGGTTGCGGCTTCTTGTGCATTCTGTTTGTGCACACACATACATACATGTGTATACTTAAGTACAGCATGTTGCATGGTGTTTTCATGAAATGCTGTTGCAGGGTGCCGTCAAATCTTTCAAG
This sequence comes from Bactrocera correcta, assembly GCA_027475135.1. Taxonomy (NCBI): domain Eukaryota; kingdom Metazoa; phylum Arthropoda; class Insecta; order Diptera; family Tephritidae; genus Bactrocera; species Bactrocera correcta. The sequence continues at coordinate 55,142,938 of CM050325.1, read as the reverse complement.
TTGCTCGGATTTATATAGACCACTGATGAGCTTCTAAGCCGCTACTCTATGCTGCCAACATATCTATACATACTTCTATAAATTAATGTATGTATGTATGTTTGTATGGCATGAAAGTAGAGAGGTCAACGAATTATTACTTTTTCTTTTTCAATGTTTCCCCCTCATGTTTTCTCATTTCATATTTTGTTTTTTTGTGTCGCTTTTGCTTATGCTCTTGGGTTTTCTATTGTTATTGTTCAGTCGGTTGTGTACTTGTTTAGTTGTGCCTTTCTCATTTACAACATTCCATGCCATGCTCTGGGCAGTTTTAGAGTCTGTTCGTTGCCTCGGTCCGATGCTTCGGAATGCCAACTTAATGACCACCAACTGTTTCCGTCGTTACGTTATGCACACATACACATATCCATTCATAGATATGTTATGTGGAGTTATGTGTGTTTAGGGCGAGAATTGTCTGCTGACGAATTATGTTTAATGAATTGTTGCATTTTATGCGCACACATATGTATGTAGGCTTTCGAATGTAGGCAATAAAATCATGCTCTATTAACATATTCTTTTTATTTATATAAAGGTGTTGCATTTGTTCACTGGCTGTTATAGGCCACCAAGTAAAGTTCACCAAGTATAGATATTATTTGATAGACTAAAAGCATCAAATACAACTCTGAAGTTTCAGCTGATGTCTTCTGCGCCGATACTGCTGCAATTTCACGTTCGATATTCATACGAAGTCCATCAGTCGACGCTGACCTTTTGGCTTAGACCATAGACTTGACGTAGACCCACAGGAAATAGTCTGACGTTATCATAACGCACGACCAAAGCGCCCAATTGACTGGGCCATTTCGTGAGATAACACGTTATCCAAATTTGGTTTTCTATAAATCGATTGTGACATTTGCTTTCTGGCTTGTGGCGCCGTCCTGTAGGAACTACAAATTGTCCAAGTTCATATTTTTCAATTTGGGTCAAAAGTATTCGGTTATCATTGAACGGTAGCGATTCCCCTTTAAAGTATCATGCCGGTCTTGATCATCATGATCGGTGACGCCGCCGGCCTATAAACCGCATCAAACCGTAATTTTTTCGGGATGTAATGGTGACTCATGGCGTACGTGTGGATCCCTGCCTGGCCAATAATGCACATTTTGCTTATTGACGAAGCCGTTCAGTCAGAAATGAGCCTCATCGCTGAAGAAGATTTCTCGATGAAAACCTGGGTCACTTTCAAGTTGTTGTTCAGCCCAATTCACAAACATACGATGATTCGGGTGGTGAAGCGGTTTTAGTTCCTGCGTCATTTTGATCTTGTAAGGATGTAGGCGAAGGCGTAGGGATTCCAACGCATGAGAACAATGTGTAAGAGACTGATTTGCTGTCTTTCTCAATAAATACGCTAGCGGGCATGGCAAGATCTTGTATTGTGCCTGTGGACTCAAATTTTTCCACTAGACGCTCAATTGTTGATCTGACAGGACGATTATGACTTCCATGACTGACTGACTCCGAATTTCCTAAGTAAGTAAGCTTCTACATTTAATTCCATGTCTACTATCGAGTAACAAGAAACTAAGCATTCCTGCCAATTGAATTATATTATAGTGTGAAAAGCATAAATACGATATTATGTAAATATTTATTTCCAAATCTTAGCAGTCAGTTCAAATAAAGAAGAAAAATGTTCAAATACATCTCTGTTCTTTACTGTCAAAATCGTTCAGCAGTCAGGTCTTTTGTGCATACATATGACATGATATGTAGGTTAAACATTTCAGTAATCACAAAACAGATATCAAAAACAATGCATTCATGTTCGTATGTACATATATCTATGTATACTCTACTGTAAGTTGTCTTCGCTGCACTACTTTATACAACAAGGGATGGCACTGTAAAATTCGCCAATCGATTGAAGAGCTTGCAAAATAGAACTGTCTAATGAGCTTGAATGTGCGATAAATATGCAGATGTTTTGCTTGCTGCAATGGGAATTTAATGATTCCATTCATACGTTCATATTTTTTCGCTATTAAGCTTTATTGAAGTTTTTCTGCTGCATTTTCAGAGCCGTTGCCAAGCATATACATAGAGATGTACATACGTAATTGGAAGTGTAAATGAAAGTCTAGTAACCTAAATGTAGGTATACCCTGCAGGAAAAGGCACTATTTCCGCTCGGACACAGTTCTCACGCTCATAGCAGCAACTTAATTATTTTTTCTAACGCTACCTTTACGTCTTTGGCGTTTGAGGTTCGTACGAGCAGCGAAAGCGTGTGCTTTTAATTAACTTTTAGCTTAAGATTGTCGAGTTTGGAGTGGAACTAGTAGATATTTAATTATTAGCGGACTAGTTATCAACTAGTCTTAAATGGACTGGTCCGCAATACTTTTCGAATAGAAACATGTTTCACTCACATGAATTATTATTATATATTATTAACAATTATCTAATCATTAACGGACTAGTTAACAACTAGTCTCAAATAAACTAGTCCATTTTTTTAACTTTAGAAGCAATACCTATAAAACAGAAACATGTTCCACTCACATGCATAATTATTATCTACATGCATATGGAAATCAGCAATTTGTTCGCGCGCCAAGCCATATCGCAGTCGGCTTGACAACGAGTTCAGTTCAGTGAGCAATACGCTGGGCGAGTGCAACATCATTTAAATGATGTGAACAGCGTGAAGGAAGACAGCATTTAAATATGGAACACAGCATGAAATACTTAATTCTCACAATTGTTAGAAAGCAGTCAAATGCTGAAATACTAAGCGATTTCGTTTCATTTCGGTAAAGTAGGTACCTTTTTACAGTGATGGATTGATAGTAAAAATAATTTTGAATTCCTTGCACTGTAAACTTAATATATAGTATACTGTTATTGCTATATATCGTCACCTAAAATGCAAAATAACGTAACATCACTTTATAAGTTTACAGGCGAAGAAAAAACGACATAATAGAAACCACTCATATTGAAACAAAATTTGAGTTTTGGTTATAAAATGCGTATATATGGGTTATAAAATGGTTATACATTGGTTATAAATTGGTTACATATTGGTTATATATTAGTTATGTATTGGTTATATATTGGCTATATCTGACAGCGGGAGCAGAGAGCGCTTAGAATTTGATGTTAAAATTTTCATTGGATTATTTGCTTACGTTCTCTTAATGGCATTCTGTAAATATATTTAAAAAAAATATTTCAACTCGTTCGGTTAAAGTATTTATAGCGCTAACTCCATTTTACGACAGAAAACAAAAAGATAAAAAAAATAAACCAAAACTTTGAGAAATACAAAACAATTAATTTGCTCACGCAGTGGCCGAATTTCTTCAAATCCATTTAACTTCCTTGCTTGCTATCGCGTACATTTGTTACACGGTGTATTTATAACCAACCATGGCCACTTAATCATCATCAAGCTCACCATCATTATAGTGCACATTATTACCGACCTCTACGTTATCGTTCCAATCACCATGACCAACACCAAAATCGTTGTTGTCAGCCCGCAATGTCACGATAAACGCAAGCCAAGCGGCGCACGAACGCGTCAGCGGGCGGCGAGAACGAAAAAGTGGGTGCGCGACTGACATGTCGGAAAGTACCGAAACTAGGTCAACAAAAAAGAATGTTAAAGGATTTTCTATGCTACCACATTTTGTTCGCTCTCTCACTGCAGCAATCATCGTAAAACGTTGAACGTTGTGCTCTGTGTCGGCTAAATACACTCTTGTGCTCGCTTGTGTTTTCTCACCCTTTGAACTATTGTTTGTATTCTGCCTCATTATACCGTTGGACATATGTAGGCATGTTGATGCTGTTGTTTTTATTACTTTTCGCTTATATCAACTTGTTTGCATTTATATACTTTAATGCACATAAATACATATGTATGTATGTATATGGCATCGCGGCGCATTGCCCGGCTGATGCGAGTGGTGGGTGGCAGCGTCGGCAACCTTGTCGTGGTTGACGCTGTGAAGAAATCGATTCGGCGCAAATATTTGTACTTTGTGTAATATTGTTGTTGTTGGTTGTTGTGGTTTTTGTGTTTTCCATTCGACACCAACAACATGCAGTTTTCATTCCGCTTTAACGGTTTCTTTTATCACCTGAAATGCGTCCATTGCGTCGTTCCGTCCGTTGGTTGTTCCCTCCGTGTTTTATCAAAGATTTTCTCAACTGAAGATACTCGTTTGGCTCTCGAGCGCGTATTGATATCGCTATATTTCATCGCTTCCTTTGAATTTGTTTCGTGTCATCTAATTCGTGAGTTGGATTGTCTCGATCAACAAGTACTTATTGTGATAAAATTTGTGTTGGTTCGCGTTGTTTAATCCGTACACAATATTTATGTTGGCACAACAACATGTCGCATGTCAGTACATTTTGTTGTGTTATTTCTTTATTAAACAATTATTAGTCATAAGTGCGTCCTGAGTTTAGATAGAAATTGTCTTTATAAGAAAGTTGTCAGACACTCTTTTGTTAACTTCTTTGCTTCGCTGTAGAAAAAGCTTCAAAATTGTCGGAGCACATCTGTTCCATCGGTAAGCGGCTGCATATCCTGTAGCCGTCTCCGAGAGTCAGTCAAGTTTGCTTGATAATAACTATATCTCTCGTACGTCTCGTCTCGTTAGTACGATCCAATCAGATTACGCAGTTTTGTTCGGTAACTTCTTGGTTATTTGATAAGTGCTATTCTCTTAGAGACCATCAGCATCTCAGTTTTTGGACAGTCGATTTGCACAAAATTCTCCTAAGGCGAACAAAATCAGCAGGTAATAACCACCTTGTATCAGGTCCCGACCGCTTATAGCCGTGTTTACAACAGCCAATCGTTCTTTCTTTTCACTTTTTGGCGTCAATTGAAGATTCCAAGTGTAGCCGGGTCCTTCTGCACCTGGTCTTTCTAACGGAGTGGAGGTCTTTCTCTTCCTCTGCTTCCTCCGGCAGCTATCGCGTCGATTACTCTCAGATCTGGAGTGTTTTCATCCATGACCTAGCCAGCGTAGCCGCTGTCTCTAATTCGTAAGTAAGAGAGGACTTTACTTCTCAATTGCTTACTCATTTCGAAGTTACATCTGTTGGCAACAGTTATTCTGCGTTGGATTTCGAAGCTGACATACAGGCCCGACTATTAGGTGGATGTATAAAACCTCCCAACCAAGCTTCCAAAGCTTCTGCCGAGTCTGATGGAACACAGTTCGTCTCCTATTGGCCAGATCTGGCCTTTTCTGGGCAATTGTTTCCTTAGGACGCTCCAAATGTTGACAGTGCAGAACCGTATTAAGAGTTTGGTCTTAGAAAAGCGACTCATTGCAAATGATTCCCGGCAAATCTCACCAAACACATAGCAAAACCTTCCTGTCACCTCGATTGGATCGTTTTTGCTGACCCTTCTTTTCATCACCAGTAACAATCCGCTACATAAATAGATCGATTTTGTTCCGATTCAGCACTGATCCCCAGATGAGAATTGAAAATGAAAAGCTCTATGAGGTTTTCTCCATTAACTCGTGTAATACCCGTAAAGAGAACTTAGAAGATGGACGAACTAGAAGACTCACATTCTTTCATATCAAATTACTGGTAAGGAATCGACGAAACCAAAATTACGTCTGATAGACTGTAATAGTATCAGAAACATAGACGTTATTCACATTTTCAGCCGCCGAATCCGGATTTTTGGATGCTGCCAAATTTGTGTAAAAATCGATCAATTTTTACCATATTATTATCGGCCTACTTTACTGATTTTCTCCCTTCAATAATCTAGTTATGTGTCTATATACAAATGTACATATTTATAAATATATTTCTATGTCCACATTACGTGGTGTTTGGTCACATTATTATCATGGGTTGTTTTACCCACAAGCACTTTCTAAATCCGTAGGTATAAAAATAGAAATTTTCGGCAATGAATCTGAATTTAGCAGAATTATTCAGTGAGGTAAGCTAAATGGTTTACATGTGTCCTTTGTGGGCTACTTACCTTAGATTGTACGCAAATATGTATTAAAGTCGGAACTAAATACCAAATAAAAAAGCCAATCCTTAGCTTAAAGTGTATGAGAAATAAAGGAGAAAACATGCTTTTAAAATTTTAAATATTTAATAATGCAATAATTTTATTTAATTATATAAAATTACCAATAAATTCTGATTATTAATGTTTATCATTTTCCTTTCTGTCTTTTACAGATATTCCAGACATTCCTGATGACATTAAACACCTACAAAACCTGCAGGTTGCTGATTTCAGCTCAAATCCGATTCCAAAACTACCAGCAGGGTTTTCTCAACTCAAAAATTTAACAGTTTTAGGCTTAAATGATATGTCACTTACCACATTACCAGTTGATTTCGGAAGGTAAGCTTTTTTTATTTGTTCAAACTCATTAAAATTGTTCTTGTGTCTCTTCAAATAATATATTGAAATAATCGCAAAGTAGATTGTTATCGATAATAATTGACGGATATTGACACTAATTGACACTGACATAGTAATCAAGTTCTTCGTCGCTTTGAAGATATATTTTAGTGTGACGTATTTTTGATTACTATAAACAAAATTGTAAACATGAATAAATTGACAAAAATTATTAACCGTTAGATAAGATTAAATTTCTTTTTACTGATTCACTCAACTAGTAAAATGGAAAACACTGCTTACTTATAACCACAAAATATTTATTATATTTTTATTTTCATATTCTGATTCTTGATAGCCTATTATATGTCTCATTTGTAACTCCCTTTCAATTCCAGCTTAACACAATTGGAATCATTGGAGCTGCGCGAGAATCTATTGAAACATCTGCCTGAATCGATACGACAACTGACGAAGCTTAAAAGATTAGATTTAGGCGACAATGAAATTGAAGAACTGCCACCATATTTGGGCTACTTGCCCGGTCTGCACGAGCTCTGGCTCGATCACAATCAGTTAGAGAGGCTGCCACCTGAAATTGGGCTACTAACCAATTTGACATATCTTGACGTTTCCGAAAACAGGTAAGCTTCGTTCATTGATTGCTGGATTGTTTTGAACTTTTTAATCTGTTTGTATATATTTATGTTTTCATTATTAATTTTATATATTTATTTTTAATATTTGCAAAATGTCTGTACTTTCTGTGTTACAGGCTGGAAAAATTACCAAATGAAATCGGTGGTCTCGTGAATTTAACTGATTTAGATCTGGCGCAAAATTTACTTGAGACCCTGCCCGATGGTGTCGCCAAATTAAGTAGACTGACAATTCTAAAATTAGATCAGAATCGTCTACAGAAGCTGAATCCAACTATAGGATGGTAAGTACACTAAAAAATATACATACATATATATTTCTAATTTTTGGGAACCCTCGTTGGTTCGTTCGATTTTTATCATGAATTAATGGTGCCGTTCCGAAGTTTGACTGACATTAAACTAATAAAACCTCTCAGCTATAAAATACTGAACCTAGTTTAAGATTTGTTCATCTTCTTTATTGGCGTAGACACCACTTAGGCGGTTCTAGCCGAGTTTAAAACAGCGAAAAGAGAGTCTCTCATTCGAAGCTATTTTATACTTTTCATTCGGGGTGTTTTTTTTGCTTGGCGGGTCCCGAACCCTGCGCGCAAGCCTGTGGAAGGATATTTTGCCTTCTCATTTTAGCTCACCTTGGGACGAGGATATTTGCTCTAAGATTGGAAGTAAAAGAATCGTTTCCGGCTACTTCCAAGTGAATGGTGTTCAGAACTCTCCTCACTTGCGTGAACTTCTATACATGACTCCATCCTCTGTTGATAAGATTTCTTCTTAGTGATAAAATCTAGCTTTTATTTTGAGCTCGGAAAGTAATCTTTGTGTACCTATGTACATATGTATTTCACCAAAATAATTCACTATAAGTCACTAATTATACACTGAGCAGGGTACGAGTATATTAAGCTTGCCGCAAAGTCTGTTAGACCGTGAAGTGTGATATAAATGGTCAGTGTGAAGACCTGAGTTGACCTAACCGTGTCCGTCTGTCTATTAGTATATACGCGAACTAGTTTTTCAGTTTTCGAGATATCGATCTGAAATTTTGCACTCGTTCTTTTCTTCGCAAGAAGCTGCACATTTCTCGAAACCAATATCGGATCTTTATACAATATAGCTGCCACACAATCGATCGATCAAACTCTAGTCCTTGTATGAAAAACTATTTTATTTAACGAGATATCTTCAGGAAATTCGCCACAGATTATTATACAGAACAACGGTGCAATCTTCGAAGAAATTTCTCAGACTGAATTACCACAGCCTATAGCTGTCATACGGATTGGCCTATCAAACTCAAGTCCCTGTAAGGAAAACTTTTTTGTTTGTCAAGGTATTTCTATGAAATTTGGCATAGATTATTTTCCAATTCAGCGCTACAATCTGTGAGAAAATTATTCTGATCGGACTACTGTAGCATATAGCTGCCATACAAACTGATCGCTTCAAATCAAGATAAAGGTGGTTTTTTATACTGTTTTGCTGTAAAAACTGCACCTGTGAAAGGTATTATAGCGCCGATGCAGTCGAAATCAACATTTTATGCTTTCTTTATCATGAAATGCAAAATTAATCACCGCAAGTTGATTTATGTAAATAAGAATTCAACCAAAAGGCGAATATAATCGAAACGATCTTGGCATTATTCTGTATGTGTGTGATTATTATACTACGCAGTCATAAATATTAGGCTTTGCAATTTCAAATTCACCCTTGTTTTGCTTAGATGCAATGTGAATGTATGTATATACATACATATGTACATAGGTAGCTACTTAGGTACGTCAGTGGCTGACGTCACCTTGATGATTTGCCGTCTGCTGCGGGGTTTCGTGGTTGACTAACCGCACTTGTTGTTATCTATTTCCCCCGATATGCATGCACACACACTTATATATGTACTTATATATATTTAAATTTATAACAATACACTATTATTGCACTATTTATAAACCCATCGGCCTTACCTTATCTCTTCCAGTTGTGAAAGCATGCAAGAGCTGATATTGACCGAAAACTTCTTATCAGAGCTACCCGTATCGATTGGGCAAATGACTAAATTGAGCAACCTGAACGTGGATCGCAACGCATTGGAATACCTACCGGCCGAGATAGGGAATTGTGCAAATTTGGGCGTTTTGAGTTTGCGCGATAACAAATTAAAGCGACTGCCGCCAGAGTTGGGCAACTGTACGGTGTTGCATGTGCTGGACGTGTCGGGCAATCAGCTACAGTACTTGCCATACACGTTGGTGAATTTGCAGCTGAAAGCTGTTTGGTTATCGGAAAATCAGGCACAGCCGCTGCTAACGTTCCAGCCGGACACAGATGAGGCAACAGGTGAACAGGTGAGTGTAACGACGCGTATGCGCGCTCTAAGCCAAAGTACACAAGCACAGCAGAGTGATGGATAAGTGGCGCTTTTTATGCAGTTATATTTATATAAAAACATACGTACATGATATCTATACATATATATATGTATGTATTTGTGTTTGTTTGTATCTATACTTGTTAAGCGTTTGGGTTTGTTGTGCAATGAGGGCAGCGCGCCGCAGGAAGTGTGCGCTGATTACGTTTTATTTTGTTGCTGCATGCGCGTGCCAAACGTAATTACGTGAAGTAGTTACGCCTTGTCGCTGCCAGCGGCGCTTTCGTTGCAACCTCATTACCCATAGCGTCGGCATACTGCGCACACAAACATACAGACGCTGTGTGTGCATTTAAATATTCCTCAATATTTACACTTTACATATTTTCTGCTTTGTTTTCATTTTTGATTTCGCTTGTGTATTGCGGTTTGGAGTTCTAAATAACCCGTTTTTCGCATTTATAAATGAGTAACTAATAATTGTGTGTTTTGTTTGTTTTCATTTTTGTCTCTTCTACCCCCTTGATTGCTGCTGCTTAGGTTTTGACATGCTTCCTACTGCCACAACAAGAATACCAGCCGATAACGCCAGGTGAGTTTCCAATCGTATTTTATGGTTTGTTTACAAATGGTTATAGTATTGAAATACTTTTACGAAATTATTATTGCTTAAGCGCTTTGGAAAATTTTTGATTATGTGCGCGAAAATTTTTCTTCGAACATACATACATACATATGTACATATCTTTTTGTCCGGTTGGGGTGTGTTAGTCGCTGTGTGTGATGACGTGAGCTCTCAGCAAATTAGCTATGCTGCTGTTTAGCATTTGTTTCATTCTATTGTCAGCAATGATTGAATCGTACAGGTTTTCGCATTGGCATTTGCCACCGTCCTGCGCGCGCTTACCGTTATCTATATTTTAAGGTTTTTGTTTACCACATTTTTAACCTGTTTTATTGCGTTGCCAAGAATAGGCACAAAGCGCATACCAGTGTTGTTTTTGTACTGGTGTAGAAACGCACACACACACACACGCACGCGATAACAACACATCGATCGTATCCACCATATCTCTGAAGATAACACAACCAAGTTAAGCAATCTAATTATTTGCGCCTCACTAAAGATATGAAATAAGCGAAATTTTCGTAAGCACAAACGCACGGTATTATGTACAAACATTGGCATGTTCATTATATAAATGAATAACATAATTTGTAAAATTACACAAACAAGCAGTGCTTTAACGGTATTATATAAGATTTTATAAATTTACGGTCGTGTAGCTTTTGGTTTTGGGCTCTTTTTTGTAATTAGGCGGTCTAAATGAAATGTATTATATACACATGGCAACGCCACAACAAAAATTCACAATTTTTTTTGTAGAATATTTCTTATAAAAAGTTGAATCATACTATTACTGCAATATTTACGAATACTTTTTTTTCCAAATTATTTTTTTATTTCTAAATTATTTTTTTACAAATTTGTTTATTTCCATTTTTTCCCAATTTTGCTGTTTTAAAAATTTTTTTGTTTCAATATTTTTTTTTTCGAATTTTTTTTTTCAAAAATTTTATTTTTCAAAAGTTTTTTTTCAATAATTTGTTTTTCAATTTTTTTTTTTAATTTTATTTTTCAAAAATTTAATTTTCAAAATTATATTTTTCAATAATTTGTTTTTTTTTTTTTTAATTTTTTTAAATTTTTTTTTTTTTAATTTTTTTCTTAATTTTTTTTTAACAAAATTTTTTATTTCAAAATTTTTAATTTTTTTTTTTTCAAATTCTTTTTCCAAAATTTTTTTTTTTATTAAGTAGCGTCAGTAATACGGCAATCGTTCTAAAATTTTAAACAAAATTATTCATTTTAAAATATTAAATGGCGACCACTTAACGGCAATAACAACGCAAACACTATTATGTCTAATTTTATCTAAATAATAATTTATTAAATAAAAAAAAAATAAATAAACATATACTTGACATACACTTAAGCCTACTATGTACGCACTTATACTCACACGCACCTATGTTAATTTATTCATTTGTGTTTAAAGACTACCCACCGGGTCTACTCTATAGATCGAGCGAAAAATTCGATTCGTCGGAGTTCCACGTTTACCAACAAAAAGGTTTGCCGCCATGCGATTGCGTAATTTGTTTATTTTTATTTGTTGATCTCTGTTGCTCGAACCTCATAGCCATAATATCAATTAAAATTTTGAACAGTTGTGAAGTTGTATTTCAATTAACCGCATTTGCATCATAAAGTTGAACTTATAATATGTATAGATGCGTATAAATACATATACCTATAAATACATTGAATGTTTGAGTAATGCTTCCTTATAAATTTACATACATACATACATATGTATATGCAAAGTATGTGCATAATAATTAATAAAAGTAGTATTAATGCATAGCGGAGCCTTTAACTAAAACACTATTTGAATTCCAAATCAGTTAGTACAAAAATTAATAAAATTATAATATATATAATAATAGTAGTAATTATAATAATAGTAGAAACACTAAACAATGTTTTCTTGATTGAGAAAAAAATTTCTGTGACGCTACAAGATCAAATAACAATTAAATGCCAAAGAAAAAACCAAAAAAAAAAAATATTTTTAATGCTTATGCTTTTATTTTGTTTTGCATTCACTTTTTATTTATAAAATTATTTATAACTTTTAGTATTTGTCTTTTTATTTATAATTTTTATTTCCTGCCGCACGCAATTCACTTTATTTTTTTATTTAAGATTCCCAATTTATTATTCATATAACTTAAAGGACTGAAGCATTTGAAAATAGTAAACAAGTAGAAAAAAAATATTATTAAAAAAATATATTAAAATTATTAACAAACAATTAAAAAAAATATATATGTACATATGTAAAAATTATTAAAAAAAATATATATGTATATCAAATTATTATAAGTACTACCCATTGAAAAAGGTAGAGAATATAAGAAAAAAAAATTTACTTGCGTCAGAGGTCAGGCATGGAAGGATGGGAAGAATTGTTAAATTTTTAGAGGTTAAAAACGATTTATCAGGATTTCCAGCAAAACTACGAATTCTTTGAGAAAAAGATACAGAAAAAAGTTGTACGTATTAAAAAAATATACAACTTTTGTATTAAAACGCTTGTTCACATAACCTCAAAATTCATGTGAAAAATTCAAATAACCAAGTTTTTGGTTTTTTACCTCAAAACTCATGTGGAAAATTCAAATAACCAAGTTTTCATTTTTAACCACAACTTCGCCATTTAATTTTTTTTTTAATTTTTTTTAGTTTTTTTCGGGAATCAAAAAAAAAAAAAAGTTTTTTATTCTTAAAAAACACTAACCACCTCCTTTACGACCACAGCTCGCTCGTAAATTGTTTTTATATACATTTTTATTATATTCTCTTCTTTTTTCCAATAACAATCATCTTATTAGCTTTTATAGTGTAGTGTATTGTGGTGTTAAATCACAACTTCTTCAATGTCCAAAATTTTCCTCCAAATTTTTCTCGTAATAATTCTGTTGTTCGACGTGCTGTCTAGCACTTAGTCCCGTATTGTTGGAACCAGATGTTGTCAAGATCAACTTCTTCCAATTGCGGTTATCAATTGTTGGTTATCATCGATTTATACTGCTCTCCATTAACAGTAACGCTGTCAAAAGCTTCATTTCGAAAAAAGTACGTAACGATGATTTCAACAGACGAAAAACCACACCAAACTGCCAATTTTCTATTGACAGTAACGATGTCACCTCTGCCTTCTTTCGAAAAAAGGTCGGAACGATTATTAGGTGATTGTAACGGTTGCTCACGAATAATTTGTAGACTTTTTTCGCACCAGATTCGAAAGTATTGTTTATTTACCGCATCACTCAGTTGAAAGTGAGCCTCATCGGAGAAGATTCTTATAAAAATCGGTATTGTTTTCAAGTTGTTCCGAGGCAAAATCAGCAAATTCACGACTTTACGGTGATTAAATAGCTTCAGTTCTTAAGTGAGAACAATTTTATACAATTCCATACTGATGCAAGCCCAAATCTTTTCTCAAAATCCGCTAGATTGTGGTTTGATACAGTCCTCATGCTTGAGAACGTCTTGGAATCGACAAATTGCGATCTTCAGCAACACTTGTCTGAACGGCAGCAACATTTTCATTATTTCGAGCGGTTCTTTGTCTTATTGGTTCTTAAACATTTTGTAAAGAAAATGTACGCTCGAAATTTTCAACAATTCGACGAATGGCAAGAGCATAGGAAAGGTTCCATTTGGAGAACGATTAATTTACTCATGCTTGATCATGACATATTAAAAGTGGCCGAAACTTAGAAATCATATCATCCCCATTGGAAAATCTAGTAATAAATGGTCAGCATGGCGAGCTGAGTCGGTTAAGCCATATCCGTCTAAGGGCCCGTCCGTTTTTCTGAATATATTAGCGACCTAGTCCTTCAGTTTTTAAGGTGTCGATCTGATTAAAGTGACTGATTGTCACTTTTTCTGTTCAAACCCAAGAAACTGGCCAGTTGTTGGAATCGCCGATATCGAACCACTATAACATATAGCTGATATACTGAATGATCAAAATCAAGTTCTTATATGATAATCGTGTTTATTCGTGAAGGGTATTATAGCTACAGTTCAACCGAAGTAAACATTTTTTCTTGTTTCGGTTTCAAAAACTATCGACCCTGCTTAATTAGTAATATTTTTCTTTTTTTTTTTTTTTGGTTTTTGGAATTTAAATTTGGTAATTAAGTTTTAAATGCATTCATGGCAATCAGTAGACACACAAATAGTTGAAATATTTTTTCATCAATTAAATCATAATTTTTCTTCTAATTTGAGGCCAAAAATTAACAGTTTTAGGCATTTTTTGATATACATATATAATAAATTAATTCGTTAACATACAGTTATTATTGAGGTTGGTCCATTTTCATATGTCTGCCGGCAAATACATATGGTACATACCTATCTATTCGTTTGACCATCAAATTAGCAGCGTGGCAATATCATTGAGAAGTGATAGTTGTAGACAGTCTCTTAACATTTACTACACACACATAATTTCCAATTTATTTGATCAATATCTACTCATATTTATTGAGTCTAGTAGACTTCGTGGAGCTGTGTGCAAGCTTGAATCACTCGAGTACATTGGTTAATTGTTTTTTTATACAATTAATTCACCTATTTGACCTACATTTTGAAATGTATTACAAATTTAGGTATGTTTATACATACATACATACATATATACAATGTACCGGAAATGGGTTCCTACTGGTCTTCTTATAAGTTACTTTGCATACTCGCGCCATAAGCTAATTTGAATTCTCGCTCAGTGCTATGCCTTATAAAGACTCTACAACTATAATTTATAAAAAATATGTCTGAAAGTATACATTTATGTTATTAACAAAGCTACTACAGTTATTTATGACAATGCTGTGCCAATTAACCGGCTGCGTAATGATTTGCCGCTTGAGTCTTTTACTCCGTGGATTTAGTGACCATAAATGTGCCACAGACTTTACTTTTAGAACTAACAGCTGATCAATGCGAGTGTTGCTCAGACTACCGAACACTTTATACGTGAGTGACGCAAGCTGTGTTGTGCGAAAGGGCGTTGCCCAGCGCAAATTGTATGGTTTCCTTTAGAAGCTTTGATCGTGAATCAGTTTGAGGCGGCGTTTGCAAGGCGGTGTCTAAAAGTATTATAACTGAGTAATAACAAAAAGCGACGACGCAGAATGAATTCAAGAGCGGAAACATCATGTAACACAGATTAATGACGTTAACTATGTTTTTATGTAAATCAAAGTAAAAAAAATAAAAACCAAAACAAAAACAAACATGATTGTGATGTCTTAAGCTGAAAACACGTTCTTTTGTAGCTTTTGTCAAGGGAAAAACCATTTTCAGCTACAGTGTCGCTCACTCGCCGACCTTGATTCGAATTTCCGGTGACTCTTTGAAGCGTGTAATTTGTAATACATGTTGTAAAATAGCTCAAGCTTTCTTTCTTAGTAAATTATAAATTAATGGAAAGTAAATGATCTTCACTTAAGCACGTTTTTGCGGGCTAAACAGTCTTAGATTCAGGTGTTGATTCATATTTTGATCTGTAGATCACTTGCATATTAAAAATATCGCAATGGAAATATACATTTTTATATTGTACATATATACTATTACGAGCAAAAAATACTAAGACTCTGTTCATAATTTTGGAATTTTTAATTTATTGTTCGCCCCCTCAAAGTGATCCGTCTTGGCCACAATACACTTGTGCCAACGTTTTTTTCAATACTCGAAACGGTTCTTAAAGTAAATTTCTGGAATAGCGTTCAATGCGCCTAGCTGTTCACGTTTATTGTCTTCAATTGACTCAATAAGATTTCCTTGGAGCGTTCATTTGAGTTTGCTGAATAACCCAAAATCCCATGGAGATAAATCAGGTGAATAAGGTGGTTGCGACACGATATTGATTGAAAACTTGGCGAAAAACTCACGATGAATCAATGCAGTATGCGACGGTGCATTATCTGGTGTTAAAAACCAAGAGTTGTCGGTCCATACTTCCGAACTCTTTTCACGAATAGCTTCATAGTTTCATGACATCCTGGTAGTAGGAAAGCATAGAATCACAGACGTTAACGCGACGCTATTTTTCGAAAAAATTGAGTGATTTTGGAACTAATCGTGCTTGCACTTTCTTAGGCCCTAATCATCACTCAAAATGGGTTTCACTGAGCCTTCCGATATTCGAACAGTGTCAGTAAGGTATCCGACGTTGCTTTCCTAAAACCCTCCTCTCTTCGAAAATATTTCGCTTGACCATCTCACCGTTAGTCGGCAAATTTTAGTTGTATACTAGTATACCATATATCTAACTAGTTTGACAAAAAAAATCTTCAAAAACATTTTATAATATAATTGTATTTCAAACTTAGTATATAGTATTGGCATGAGTAAAGGCACGTGCGTACACATAGTAATGATAATAAATATCAAATCTATTTGCTGAATGGAATTTCATAGTAAAGTGTATTAGATATGAAATTGAATCATTCAATATATTGGTCACCAAAATAGGTTATCTTCAATAGCTGAAGGTCTAGTTGAACATTTCTTATCTTTACCATTGAATTGTGGTGGTTTGCTAACACTTGTGGGATTACCAAAAATGATGGAAGAGCGATAAGCTCCAAAACATTACCACATGAATGCTACTGTTTACAAATATAGATTAAATGAACCTGCTAAAGGCGCATTCCAAGGCAAATGTGCTTCTATATTTGAATGGAATAATGCTTTTGAGTGTACGTTTAGGCCGCTATTTAAGAGTTTAGTCTCTAGTCACGAATCTTATATGAAACTAGTTCAATTTAAATATGTATGTAAATGACTAAATTAAGTGATAAATAAGCGGCTTTGAGGTTGCTCTTTTTCGAGAAATAGTTAAATTGTAGCACCCTGTTATTGAGAATGAGCATTGGTTGACTAGAAATCGAGCTCTATTTAGTCGATTCGTTTGGTGTTGAAAGCTGCTTACCATTAGATATCAATATATTATGCCTTGACGAGCATATACTACTTAAGTGTGTTACGAAGTTTGGGATACTAGGCAGGAAACGTCGGAGATCTTATACCATAAATACAGGAATGTTTAGCCTGAAGAACTGAGTTGCTTTAGCCATCTCCCTGTCTCTGTATAAGACGAATAGTTTTTGAAGTATCGTTCTGAAATTTTGTATATGTCTTTTTCTCTTTAAAAGACTGCTTATTTGTCGGAACGGACCATATAGGATCACTATAGCATATACATACATATATGTACATAGCTGTCATACAAACTGAACGAACAAAATAACATTCTTGTATAGAAAATTTTTTTATTTGACAAGATATCTTCACGAAATTTGGCACAGAGTTTTGGCTAAGGCAACAATGCAATCTCCAAAGAAATTGTTCAGATCGGACCACTATAGCATATAGCTGCCATACAAACTGAACGAACAAAATCA
Organism: Bactrocera correcta; assembly: GCA_027475135.1. Classification (NCBI taxonomy): domain Eukaryota; kingdom Metazoa; phylum Arthropoda; class Insecta; order Diptera; family Tephritidae; genus Bactrocera; species Bactrocera correcta. The sequence continues at coordinate 55,125,447 of CM050325.1, read as the reverse complement.
ACTTCTTGTATAGAAAACTTTTTTATTTGACAAGATATCTTGACGTAATTTGGCACAGGGTTTTGGCTAAAACAACAATTCAATCTCCTAAGAAATTGTTCTGATCGGATCACTATAGCATATAGCTGTCATACAAACTGACCAATCAGAATCAACTTTTGTATAGAAAACTTTTTTATTTGACGAGATATCTTCACTAAATTTTGCATGGGTTATTGATTAAGGTAATAATGCAATGTCCTAAGAAATTGTTCAGATCGGATCACTATAGCATATAGCTGCCATACAAACTGACCAATCAGAATCAACTTTTGTATAGAAAACTTTTTTATTTGACAAGATATCTTCACAAATTTTGGCAGTGAATATTATCCAAGCCAATGCTACAATATCTGAACATATCGTTCAGATCGGACCACTATAGCATATAGCTGCCATACAAACTGAACGACAAAACTAAGATATTGTTCTTTTTATACCCCTGATGCTATAAGAAATACACCTGTGAAGTGTACTCTAACTTCGGTGCAGCTAAAGTTAACGTTTTTTTTTCTTATTTAAATTATTTAATTGCATTGTTAGAAAGCATTTGGTTATATAAATGTGTTTTGCTGCAACGCGTAGTTTAAACTTGTTCTCCTGTGTGTCTCTATCTAAAGCAAATTAACAGCAGCAAAAACTGTTTTTTGATCTCTATACAAATATCTGTGTTCAGCGCTTCACATCTGCTATTACATAAGTTAATAAATATAGTATGAAAGCGTTTAGATGCAACGCCTTCCAGTCACAGCGAGCTGTCATGCCAAAAGTACATATTATAGACTTTGCTTTACCTAATAAATATTTATCCAAAACATTTCGCTCACTTGTTAATTAATAATAAATTATATTCAGCGACATTTTACGTTCTCTTCTCTAATTGTTATCTAAAGCTAAAGTCTAGTTCAAACATCGGCGTACACTTAGGGGGCAAAATGACGTACGAGTATTTTGTGTATACTTTGTAAACTATTTGCGCTAATATTTTCAGCATACATTTTCTCTCTATTTAATTTTTCAATTATCATTATTATCCTTTACACTCTTCTTAGTCGGTAAATTATGAATTTTTCTTTTTACGTTTCTACTATGCGCAACTATTCGTACTTAGAGTCTAGACTTCTTGCCATTGTGCAAACGCAGTCGACATGTACGCTGCTAGATATACTAAGTAATAATATTTTGTTAAGCTCAAATTATCTACGTTAAGTTTGTCTCGTGTGCTATTACTATTGTTGCCATTATATAATGTATCTACTTAGCTTATGTACATTCTCATGCGTACTTAGGCACTTATATATCTACTTATATGCTGTCTTATCCGCGCACGCAGTCAACCTTCGATCTACATACGCGTCTGTATGTGTGTATATACCTAACTGAATTTTTTTTTCATTTTGTCATTGGTATGCGCGTTTATATAAATGTGATATGGGCGTTGGTAACAGTTTATTCACGCTAAGCATAATAATAATATTTACATAAATCTTCATTCTAGCACCGCGAGTGCCGTGAGTAACGCATAATTTAATTGAATAATAAAAAAATTAGAAGTAGAACAATAGGTCACAGCAATTTTCATGCTAATACCTCTACGTACATACATACATACATACATACACATGCATATGACAGCAATTTTCTTTAGTTAGCACAAGTGTTACTTTGCAATGCACAAGTGTTACGGTTTTTATGAAATGTTTGTGTGTATCTACTGGTGTTTTTCGAAATTTATTAATTTATGTAAATGCTGCTTCGTTTGAAGTTAATATTTGATCATTTACGATGTTGAAATTCTGAAGTTAATTTTTGTTGTTAATATTTGATAACACTACTCAACAAATCTGAAATAAAAATTTGCGACCAGTGTGTAACTGTGGGTATGTGAGTTGTTCTGATTATGAATTTGGGTCCAAAAATTTTCCATCACACAGCTATTTTGGTCACTTTAGTGAATTGTGGTGGTTTGACTCTACATCACTTGCTTACAACACAAAATATCCTACGTGTTGGACATTTTTCTGTCGTTTTGGTTTTAGCAACCCAAAATCATCGAGAAACAGCCTCCAACATCACAGTCGCAAAAATGACTGGAAACTAGTGTAATTTTCAAGGTTGAAAGTGTGAAGTTATATATTTCACAAATATCAACGTGATTCTCGATTTTAGAACCATAACATAGTCCGAGTTTGATGGTTTCCCCAATATGTAATCAAGACTCCGTCAACCCAAGTAAAACCTATATGGTTTTATTTACTAAAAGATATAAGATCCCGGTGGCACCGCTGACGCAAAGGGGATAAGAAGCTTGCATGGGAGCCGAATATCAGAGGAGCCATTGGCAAAAGGTGGGGACTCTCACCGAAAGTTGTCATCTGGATCTACGACGCTATTGATTGTTACATTGAGGGTTGCACTACGACCTTGGGTCTGTTGTGCCCGACACCATTGTCAAGCCCATTATGTTTAATGGAGTATTTATGTAGTCGAGGGCTCTAGAAAAGACCACACTTGTAAAGAAACTCGAGAGCGTTAACAGCCGGCGCTCATTAGCATGTGTGGTGCACTAAAGTACCCTCCAACAATGGCACATATCGTCATCTTGCATATTGCGTCCGTAGACGTCGTCAGATATGGGCAGTGAGCTTGAGCTTCTTTGGGTCAAAGCTGCTTCTTTGGGTCAAAGCTTGCGGGGAAGGTTGGTGGAGGAGTTTACTGTCAGGAGCTCTCTATCAACTCCAGCTTCAAATTTCCTGCCTATTGCAGTGTCTTCCAAGCAAAGGTTGCAGGCATTAAGGTAGCAGCAGATCTACTGCTTCGAAGTGCAGCCTCCTTTAAAGAAGTCACCATTCACTGAGACAGCAGAGCGGTACTAGCCTTCTGTGCCTAACCTCGCTATCAATAGCATCGAGTATCTTTGTGATAAGATTGGCATGGGTGCCTGGCCATAGCGAAATTGCAGAAAATTTTAAAGCTGATGAGCTGGCAAGGAAAGGCAACCTAGAATCGCTAACAGTAGAATGGGAAATGATCGGTGCCCCCGTATTCTCTTGCGTTCTACTATTGGATAGCTGGGCTTCGCGAAAGCTTGGCCTATCCAGAATAGCACCCGACATATTCAATATATGTCCTGCCGGCAATGAGTCTCCGCATAACACTGGCCACCACTTAGCATGTCCCAGCACCATCGGTACAGGCGCTGTCGCAAAAGCCTTTTGACCTAAAATCGCTGGCAAGAGATATAGTGATATTTTTGCCCTCAGTAAGGCTAGCCTCTCCCTAGTTGTGGATATTTTATCAGGCCATTGGGCTATTGGCGTCCACGAAGTAAGGTTGGGACGCCATCTGCAGAGGCTGTTTGGAAAAAGATGAGGTAAGGCGGATACAACTCAATACTTCCTTCTTGGGAGTTCAAGACTTGAAGCAGATACCTTCAGACATCCAATCGAACTGGCGTTAGTGGAAATTAAACGTGTGCGCAAATTTGTATTGGCTACTAACGTTCTTCTACTAAGCATTCCAAGAGTTCTTCTTTCTCTATGGCTTCACAAAGAACTACATAGAGCAGTCCACGTCCAATCTTTGATCAACCAACTAACCTAATGAACGTCATTGTTTTCCTTTTCAGGATTTCTGTGAAAAATTTGAGCAATATTGTTAAATACTTTCAAAAGTGCTTCCCAGAAATGTAAACTCTGGGGTTGTTATGTACGTTTTCAAGTTCAGTAGCCTTCCGTAAAATAAAAATTTTGTTATAGTATCCAACGCAGGTACACCCTATAAATATGATTTTTTTGTAGTGATTATACGGGTTTGGATTGTACGTTCTAGTCACATACTCAACTTAATTTTAAAGTTCGATGTAATTTTTCGAATCCTGAATAAAAAGTGTTTTAACTCATTTAAATTTACTTAGGAAGGTATTAAAGGTAGGAGGTAGTTAACTTAAATGAGTTTGATTAAATCTCTGATCGAGTTGAAATAAGCTTAAGTTCAGTAAAGAAGCGAAATTCTCTCTTTTTACTTTCTAATTTTTTGCATAGCATAATCTGGTGATAATAATATAATCAATATACATATGTATAACCCAGCTGCTTATTATTAGGTTTATTCGAAATTTTGGTTATTTTTTTATTTTTTTTTTAACGAAGTCCTCAGCAGCCAGTTTCCTTAGTTTCCTAGTCTGCTTGTAAATTTATTTACAGAGATCATATTTACATAAATAAATAAATAGATATTCCTTTAAAATTTTAGTGTTTCATATTAACACATTGACGGACACTTGCGTCTATAGCCGTCAAAGCGAAGTTCACTAAGTGGCATAACGGCGATAGCCGTCTAAAACGAAACGGTCGTTTACAGACACTGCGGCATAGTGTCAATTTTCGAACTTTACTTGTTCCTACTGTCCGTCAATGTGTTAATTAGATGTACTCCCATTCTAAATTGCTTTGGAACATGTTTAAAGCGCTGACAGATTTCCATTTTCCATTGTCTGATTCTTCAGATTTTAATAATGTCATTTTATGGATACTGAAAATTATATATAACCTATATCTAGCAATGCTTATGAATATTAAATACCATAAATAATCAAATAACGAATTTTATTTAATAACTAACACATACATACTATAGCTATGAATAATATGTTGTATATGCCCACTTCACTAAGCAATATTACTCATATTAATAACCAATCATTTAACTAAATAACTAGAATGCTGTTAACAGAAGTTGATAATTGTATTGCAAGACTGCTAATAAGTGCTAACTGGAAAATATTTACACCGCTTAAAATAGATTATCCACAAATATGTCTTTAGTATATTTAAGGAGCACACCTAGTGTGACGGCCTAAAATAAGTTCGATCTTCGACAGTGCTAAAAAGGGTTCCTTAATGTTACGATACAGTAATTTCCGTATGTCCGTGTATGAAACCGTAAAAAAGCTCTCTACTGGAAGATATTGCCCGTACAATGTTCTATGGTGGAAAAAAAATTGCATAACAAATATTTTTATCGATTTTTAAAGGAATAGGTTAAGTAGAACTTGAGATACCATGTCAACCACCTAAAAAAAACGTAGTTTCGCGAAAAGCGTGCCTAAAGTTTGAGAAACAATTCCAAAAGTATACTATACCACGTCACAAGATCCACTGTAACTCCGAAATTAATGCGAATTTTTAAAAATCCGTTTAAGGACATATTTTTGAAGGTCCAAACTTTGAAAATATGCAAAAAAGATTTTTTTTTTTTCAAATTTCTAAACCAAAATACCCCCTTTAGCTGATTGAACTGAACTCGGCTATACTTTAGAAAGCTGTTTTGATTTTTATTTTTTAATTTCACACTAGGTGTGCCTCTTTCGTGCATTAGCGAAGCATATGCATGCTCAGAATATGAAAAACGTTCAATAATACTTAACCGAAATAGAAATAATTTTAAAGAATCATAAATACAAATACATATTCAATAATTTTTACTAAAATTCCGATTTTCTTAATTCTTAGCACGCGAACTTGAAACCGATTCGGATGGCTGGGAAGAGCGTGAAGCTTCTAGAACACATTCCGTTAAATTCTCCGAAGAATCCACACAGGAGAAGGACACACCGTTTGTCCGACAAAATACACCACATCCGAAGGAGCTGAAGGCAAAGGCGCATAAACTATTTGCCAAAGATCGCAGTCGACCGGAAGACGGCAATTTGGATACAGTCTCCGAAGAAGTAAGTAAACTGATATTTCCACCAAAGCAATTTAAGCTTTTGTTGTCTCACGACAGCTTATCATTTTCAACTCAAACAATAAACTTTCAACAAAACTAAACTTTTCATTATTTACTGTCTTTATTTGCAGGCATCAACAAAGTTCGCTGTTAGTGGTACCGCACGAATCGGCGCTAATTCCACCATAGTAGAGAGTATAGCCGAGACAAAACCCATCTATGAGAATCATCAGCAGCAGCCGGTAACGCCGAAAACGCCAACAACAGCGATTTCATTCGCCCCACAGCCTGTTATTGCCCAGACAGCGGGCACACACCAACAGTCGGCTGTTAACGCTGTAACAGTACATGAACCGATAGCAAGTGTTGCGCCCGAACATGGCAATGCCGCTGTAGTGGTGGCTGCAGCTGCAGTAACAGCGGCAGCAAGCGTTACCGGTGATGAAGAAGAGGAAGACTTTGTAAGTGTAGACAGAAACCTTTAGAAAGTTTTTTAACAGTTAACCGTTTCGTGCTTTTAACATAACATTTATAACATAACATTTCGGACTTATAACATAACATTTCGGACTTATAACATAACATTCCGTGCTTTGAACGTAACATTTCGTATTTTTAACATAACATTTTGATTTCGAATGCTTATAACAGTTTGTGCATAAACTTTTTTGCTGTTATTTTACAGGATGAAGCGGAAAGGCGTGTGGGCTTTCAAGTTGAAGGCGAAGACGATGACTTCTACAAGCGGCCAATGAAATTGCACAGACGGTAAGGGGGCACTTTTAAGTAATGTATTTATATGTTTCTTATTTTTATTATGTGATTTTGATTTCACTTCTGTTGTAATTAATTGCTGTGGTCTGTTAAAGAGCACTTTTGAAATAACTCTACTGTACCTGTAATTATTATTATTATTATATATCTTTTATATTTCTTTTCTTTGATTTCCGCAGTGACACTCCGCACCACTTGAAAAACAAACGTGTACAACATAATCTCACCGATAAAAAATCAAGTGAAATTCTCGCCAACGCTTTGAATCAAGAGAAGAAAACTTCACAGCTAGCTCCAGTTCAATCGCCCATTCAAGAAAACGAGGCTGCTGAGCAGAGTGAACAACAACAATTGCAGCAGCAACAACCTTTCGCCGCACCAATCTCACCCATACCACCGCCAACGGTGCCTGGTCCACTGCCAGCAGGACAATTACTTGATGGTGAGTCGATTTCCCAATTTCAATCTATTTCCATTGCTAAAATTTAAAAAATGCGCAGAATTTTGATATTTTCTCAACACGTGTTGAATGTCTTAATTTTTGAAACTATTTGTAAATCTTAATCAGTTCTACAATGTATTTGCATATATTTTTATGTGTGTAAAGAAATGTAGTATCAACGGGCCACTAATTAGTGACGAATTTGCACATTCCTCAACGGAAAACAATCGATAAATCAATAGATTAGGTTGCGAAATGTACTTATGACGTTTGTTGAAAATTAAGTGGAAAAGCAAATTCGAAATCTACAAGTGTATTTGAATAGAAGAAATAATATTATTTTCTTCCGAATGTATGTGTAGACTGTTGAAGACTTACTAATTCTTAATTGTCAAAAAACCTTACAAATCATTTATTTGCTTCTTAAGGGGTTACATGGGTTTACGGCTTTCAAAAAATCGAATTTTTTATTGTCTTATTAAATTCTACAACACTTCTAGAATATTGTCTTAAATTTTTGAAATTGATCCGAGTAATATTTTCGGAGAACTTAGGCGCTCGAGGCTAGCTAGGCTAAGTGCGGCGTCTTTAAACGCGTTTTTCTCGAAACTGTGTTTTTGAAGTAATTATAATGCTGGTTTTCGAAGGTATCACTCATCGAATTTGAAAAAAACACTATCAAAGATTGAAGTTGGTCTAGTTGCTCTAGCCTGACGTGTTCTATCTCCCACACTTTTATTACGATTGCCTTGAAACTTTTAGAAAATGGACAGATCAAGTATTAAAAAAAAAAAATAAAAAAAAAAATTTAATACCTTATCAAAATGAACTAAAATGATAAAATAAACTACATTCTCACGTATTTGAATACAAATTTATATGTCATATCAATGCGTAATCCAAGTTAGTTCTTGTTATAAGCCTCCGCTGTGTTAGCCTTAAGTGAATCCAGTAATGATTTCATTATTCAACATAATCTCAGCTATGTTGTCACGCATCTCTTGTTCAATCTACTCTACTCGACGCCGGCTTTGCAAAAATTTTATGTGTTTTGATACGACTCCAGCATTGATTCGCTTTATACCCAAAATGTTAACCAAAGTGGTTCATAAGAGATGTTGAGACCGTCTATCATCTCTTTGATGTTATCACGACGATTTTCAAGTACTGTTTCCCTTTTAACTTTTTCATTGTTATCGTCAATTCATTATCATTGATGGATGTATGATTCGATAAGGCAAGTCTTCTATGACTTCACAACCTTATTCTTAATGCTTTGTGCCACTCAAATACTTGTGTTCGTGATAAGTAGACTCCCCAAAACATGTTAAGAAATTGCCAGACACACCTTTTGCGCCGGAAACAAAGATCTGTTAAACTCATAGTCATTGAGATATGGAGACCAAGAGCTACGAACATAAAACGAACATAAAAAATGTTCTTATAATCTAATTTTAATAAATTTTGTTTTAAACAAATTTTGTTCTTAATATTTTTGTTTATAATGATTTTTAATAAATTCTTTTAATAATTTTTTAAAAATATATATATTTTTTTTAATATTTTTTTTTATAATATTTTTTTTTTATAATATTTTTTTTTTATAAATTGTTCTTTAACTTTTCTTTATATTTTTTTAAATATTTTTTTTTTATAAATTGTTCTTTGACTTTTCTTTATATTTTTTTAAATATTTTTTGTTTTTATAAATTAGTTTTTAGTAAATTTTATTTTAATAAATTTTGTTTTTTTAACTAAATTGTTTTTTTTACTAAGTTGTTTAGTTTTTAATAATTTTATTTTAGTAATATTTTTTAAGAACTTTTTTTAATATTTAAAATTTTTTTCATATTTTTCAAATATTTTTTTAAATATTTTTTTAAATATTTTTTTTTTTTTATAAATTAGTTTTTAATAAATTTTTGTAATAAATTGTGTTCTTTTTTAACTAAATTGTTTTTTTTTTTACTAAGTTGTTTAGTTTTTAATAATTTTATTTTAGTAATATTTTTTTAATAACTTTTTTTAATATTTAAAATTTTTTTCATATTTTTCAAATATTTTTTTTTTTATTTTTTTTTTTTTAAATTTTTTTTAAATTTTTTTTTCAAATATTTTTTAAATTTTTTTTTTCAAATATTTTTTTTTTTAATATTTTTTTTTAAATATGTTTTTTAAAATATTTTTTTTTTTTTATTTTTTAATATATTTTTTTTTTTTAATATTTTTGTTGTTTAATATTTTTGTTTCAATAATTTTTTTTATAAGGTTTTTTTTATAATGTTTTGTTTTTTTTTTTTTTTTTTTTTATAAATTTTTATTTATTAAAAAAAAAGATTTTTAAATAGACCAGTCCGTGTCAAATTTGATCAGATGGTAATGTGATAGGGAAAGTCATACTTCAATTTTCAAAGGTTTAGATTTAGGTTAAAAAAATTCTCATTTCCTAAAATATCAAACTTGAAAATAATGATTTCTCCATCATCATCATATCTCTATAAAACTTGTGGCTTCAGTTTTGAAGGTTGTTCTTTTTTCCCTTTGTCTACAAAAAATAAAATACAAACGTTGTTACATAATAATTCTAACTAAAATGTGTGCCATCGTACTAATTACTTTAAATTTTATTGGAAATTAATTTAACCTTGAACTTACAATAGTATTACAAATAATACAAAAATCTTTAAAAAAATATACTAAAAATTTGCTTATTTGCATAAATAATAGCTTAGCCGCAGAAAAGCCTTACAAAGTCAATCATCTGCCTGCAACTTTTATTGATTCGTCAAATGCGACAAATATTTTCCAATCAAACTGTGTGCATGAAAAGCGCACTTTTTCCGCAAGTGAAAATCATTTTTTCACCGCGTCACGGCTTGCATTTATTTAAATAGGCTATTTTTTCACAGCGTGAACTTATTGCGTCATAGTGATGCAATGCATTGGCGCCCAAGCCCAAGCAGCGAAGTGACTAGTATATTTGCTATGCAAGTAGCTATATATACATACATATGTACTATATGCACATTTTTGGTGAATTATTTGTGAATTGTTGTTATTGTTGTTGTTCATTCTGTTTTGTATGTCAATATGTTACTTCACAACTTTCGTCTAATTGGTAAAACAAACAAAAGCCATAATTACGAGTACGAGGTGAGGCTCTCTGTTTGGATTTGCCAACTACTGAGAAAATTAATCTCCTCACGTACGCGCCGAAATAATGTTGACAATGCGTTAAAGCGAGTTTTACTTCACTCTCGACACAATGAAACGACCAAACGATGCCCTGGACAACTACTATGCGGCTAGCTACTGGCTGGTAATCGCCTAATGATAAGCAAGTCAAAATACAAAGCCTACGAGTTTTGATTACATTTACGGTATTTTTTGTGACATTGAAAACGCGCCAGGCTGACAAAAAACCCAAAATGTATGTAGAAAATGAAAAAAGAGAAAATCAAACAAAAACTAGAAGAATGAAGTAATTTTTATTTGGAAAACGTGCAGCGGCAGCCTGATGTTGTCGTCGTCGTCGGGGCTTTCGATTTCATTAGCTGTGGCCGGAGCAGCCACAAAAATATGGATATCACGTAGAGTCGCACACAGCACAAATGGCAATAGAATGTTGCAGGGGAGGCAGGTGGGGTAGGTGAGGAGTTGGGGTAGACTGACTCTCACCTTCTTTGGAAAAACATTCTCGAAACTGTTATTACGCTAAATGAGCAACAGAGCACATAAATACAAGGCATACATACTTACACACATGCATACAAAAATATATATGTACATACACATACATACACGTACATTTATTCGCACATAATGAGTAGTGATAAGGTTTGCGCTTCAGTTCTGTATATTTATCTACAAACATACATTTATATACAGACAGTTTTAATATTAGCAGCAAATTAAATTTGAACTCTCGCTACTCTCGCTCAGAAGCCTCAGTATGAAATAATTATGCACTACACCTGCTTAAGGCAATCTTATTTTTGCCCAACACAGGCCGCGCGCCCCACCCACCGCCTAACAGCGCGTTCAGTTTTGTTTTGAGCACTAAGTGTTGTTGCTATTTTTGGACTGCACAAGTGGAGCAGTAAAAATTATTCACTCTCCAGCGCACCGCTATTGCTGACAACAACAACAAGCATACACACACATATACACACTGGCAAAGCGGTAGATGGATTGGTAGCACGGCGTTGAGAGGCCCGTTATTTCGACCCATATGCAGAATTTGTCGTAGGCCTGAAACCTACAAGAGCGCTTGCGAGTGTTTGTGTGGCAGAATATATCGATAGCGGGGTCAGCGGCGCGGGTGAAGAAAAACACACACACACATAACTGAGTGCGCTGAGCGCGCCGCTAAAAGAGCAACACACCGGCGCTTTTGCATTTGTGTGTGTGTCTGTGTGTGCAGTTGCTTGTGCGCTTGTAGGGCCGCTGTACGGCGGTGTGTGTGCGCGGCTATGAGCTGCAAGTGCTCTAGCTACGCCAGCTCATTTCAGTTATTCAAAAGCATTACACTTGTCGGGACAAAAGAACGAGCTGCACACGCTTTACCGCTATTTTATCGGCGCAGACATTTACGTCGCAGACTTAATTATTTCTATGACACCTCTACGTGTGTGACTGTCATTCGAAAATAATTCGGTTCAAAGCAGAAGAAAGCCATAAAGCGAAAACAAACAAAAAACTCAACTGAAACAAGTACAAAAACATACTGAAACAAGTACAAAAACATAACGAAAAAAAGCTGTCACAGAGGCGTTGGAAGCTGAAGTTGTGTAGCGCGCACTTGTGGTGGCGTTGTGTGTGTCGCAGTTGCGTCGGTGGCCGAAGATAAAAACAAATTTGCGCTGTGTGAGCGCTGTTTAAAGTCGCGTCTAAAAAAGCGCCTACGTTGTGCTTAAGGAGTCGTACAGAAAGAAAGCAGCAATAAGCAAAAAAAAAAAACAACAAAAAGCAACACCTACAAACGCGCATTACTCATACTCCCTGTAGCACCGCGCGGGGCGCTTCCGCAGGCCAAGCACAGCACGCGCTGCAGCTGAATTACGCGTTCATTTGCTTCTGTTAATTCGCGCATTTTTTCAACACTCCAAACTCCGCGCGACCCCCTCTCGCTCTCCTTCGCATTATTGCAATGTTTGCGCTTGTGTGTGTTTGAGTATTATCTTATCCATCGACTGCATTAAAGTTGATTGTGCAAATTTTAAGCAGTTCGCATTCTTTACTTGAGTTCCTCCACGTCAATTTGTATTACTGCTGCGCGCGCCCTTCGTACGTCCGCCGCTGCCGGCGCTGCTGCTGCTGGCGTTGCGTGGCTTTGCGCTGTTTTTTTCGCTTTTCTTGGCGTAATTTGTTGCATTTTATTTGCATTTGCAATTCATACCAAAGAAAGCAAACAGGCAAGCAGGAAAGTGCAGCAAGTAAGTATTTAGTTACTTACAAAAGCACCGGGGGCGCAACGAAGTGCCGTGGCGCGGTGCGGCGCATCGGGCGAAAATCCGAATTCTTAGCGCAAGAGTGGATTCACTTGTTTAACTTTAACAAATACAACAATAAATAATGGTGAAAAAGTTGCGGCAGCAACTCGCACTCGCACTCGAACTCACTCGCTCATTCGTTATTCCACGCATTTGTGGCAAGGAGCCAATAGCGATTTGTATTTTATTTTCCGATTCCATCTTGTTGAGCAGTAGTTCCTGCTTATTTATTTATTTATTTTCTATTTTTTTTTTTCATTCATTCTTTCTGCGCGGGCGACGACTGCTGCTCCGCAAGGGCTCCTCCGCTTCTTTATTTTTTCAACTCCCGCATACTTTTTTGCCGTTCGAAATTATTTTCTTATTCGCAAATTTTATTTGCATGCATAGTACATACTATTGCCTTATTGGTTGGTTGCACAAGGAAAGCAAACAATATGCGATTGCCATTGCATTTCGTTGCGTTCATAGGCATTCCCCGTAGTAATATGGCAAATCCCAAAAAGATAGTGAGTGTCCTAGTGCGGGCATTTGCACTTAGTAGTTCTGTGGGCACTAGTGTGGTGGTATTTAAAATTTTGTCAACAAAATTGTTCTTGAATGAAGCTAAATTTTATCATTCAAATTGTTTTGAATATCTTTAATTTTTTTTGACTAAAGTGAAGGCGTTATATTTATCGTTCCTTGGTTGAAAAAAAATCCAAACAAACATATAAATTTTTTGTCTCATATCTTAGAAAACACTGACTTTCGAAAATCTGTAATATATTCTGTCTAAATCCAAATTCATAATTTAAACGATTTTAGATTACGCAAAGGGCTTGATCCCAAAACATGTAATATCTTTCAAAAATCACCTAACTGATATATGAATATCTTTTCTTTGACTAAATTGAAAGTGGGTTATGTATTTAATGGTTTTTGGTTGGAATACCTTTAATTGTATTTAGGTTAAATCGAAAACGATATATTTATCGATTAAAAAATTATATATTATATATTTTGTTTAGAAAAAAGTTGATTTCAAAAGTTTTCCATGTCTCGGGAATCACTTAACAAAAACTGTCATTACTTCCACAGATATTGATAAATTTATCGATATTTTTATACGAAAAAAGTTTGACCACAAAAAATTTTGACTTTTCAAAAATCACTTAACAGAAATCTGAAAATATCAAAATTTTTGTGTGCAAATCGAAATCGATAATTATCGGTTTTTGGTTGGAAAAAAATTTGATTTCATATATCGAAAATATTTCGAAAATCACTTAACTGGTTTTTTGGTCTACATCGAAATCGATATATTTATCGGTTTTTAAATAATTTATATCGATATTAGTAAATTTATCGATTTTTATGAAAAAATTTTACTTTAAAAAATCGCCTAAAATAAATTGATCAGTTTTTGATTGGAAAATTATTGTTTTCAAAACTTTTGCATGTCTCAAAAATCACTTCACTGTTATCTGATTTTTTGTCTCTGATATTTTTATCAAAATCGGAATCGATGTATTTATCGGTTTATGGTTAAAATATTTCACCAAAAAACTGTTATATTCCGAAAATCTCCTAATTGAGAACCGAATATCTCCATATTTTTGTCTAAATCGATATTGATAAATTAATCGATATTTTTTAGAAAAAAAAGTTTAATAAAAAAAATTTAGACTTCTATCCATCTTTTCTGTTTAAATCGCAAACGATATATTTATCGATTTTTGTTCAAAAAAAATCGATTTCAAAAATTTTCTAAATCATGAAAATTACTTAACTAATATGCAAAAATATCTGATTTTTTGGTATAAATCGCAATCGATATATTTATCGTTTTTGGATTACAATTTTTCATCAAAAACTCTAATATTCCTAAAATCTCGTTATTGACAGCCCAAATGTAAATATTTTTTTCTAAATCTACGAGTATATTGATAAATTTATCGATATTTTATAGAAATATAAAAATCTCATTTTAATCATCAATCATCATTTTTTTTCTTTCTAAACTGCAAGCGATATATTTATTTGTTTTTGTTTAGGAAAAAAAAATTGTATGTCAAAAGGGTCTCCATTTCTAGCAAATTTCTGAATTGACAACACAACTAGTTACACTTCGAGACGCGCTAATATTTTTTCCATTTCTAACTAGCAGCTGTGGCTGAAGATTTAATACATAACAAACACTCATCATACACACCCATGTATTTTGCGGCAAAACCCTTTAGGCGACCGAAGACGTTGATTTAGGTTGGGATTTGTGTTTATTTCGTATCAAATATTTTCTCTATTTATACCTCTATGATATACATAAATACCCACATACGAGTATGTACATACATATGTGCGAACATTTTGAACTCGTCGTCGATGCTGTTGCATTACACACTTGATTGCAACACCAGCATGCACACCCCACATATCAAGCACATTTTTGTTGATCTTGTGGATTTAACAATTTTTGATAACCTCAAGGTTCTCACTATTTCGGCAGTCTTTGTGTATTTTTATGTCAGCATACATACACGCACACACACACGCTGAAATTGTAAGGAGGAGTTGCAGAGATGTGTGCTTGCGATTTTATTGCTGCAGCTTTGGGTTTTAAGCGGAAGGAAATAGCAGAGTTATTGCTGAAGGAAACGCACAATACCAGTAGATTGCATCCTTCACCAAAACCAAAAAGGAGATGAAAAATGATGTTAAAAAGATCATAAAAGCATATTTGCACTGAACTTGTTTAAACAGCAAACGCTTGCCACGGCGCTCAAGAGCATATTTGCACAAATTGATGTATGAATGTGTGTGTGCATGTATGTGTTTTTGTGTGGATATGTATATGCATGTGCGGGAGTGTTTATTTTTTTTTTATGCGGGAGTGTGTTTGTATATGTGTGTATGCGTGTGCAGTTTGTCATATTTTTAACCCAATCGATGACCTTTATTTTCCGCTCACTAAAATATTTACTTACTCTGCTTTTGTCAGCCAATTTGTTGGTCTACTCTTTACTTTCTACGCAACACTTTACAAAGTACCGTACGCCATTATTTTTGCTGCACTCGCATTACCAGCAAAAATTGCTGGGAAGCGTAAAAGCTTGAAAATTGCGCCAAGCGCTGATAATATAATTTGGAACTTTTTTTTACCGTTTTTTCTTTTAATTTTTCATTAACTTAATTTTAACGCATTTCTAACGGAAAATAAGTGTGTTCATCTGTGCGTTGGCAAACGTTGGTTTTTACGCCTTCGGCAATTTTCCTCTTTACTGAATTATTGATTTGCCTTAAACGGCTGTAAAAGCGCGGCTTCTTTTGCTGCTGCTCTTCGATGTGTTTGTGTGTGTGTGTGTGCTGTGGAAATTGCTGCAAAAGTGCGTTAAATAAATTAAACGTGACTGTTTGTCGGCGCTTTTTACATACACGCGCACTTCGCTAAATGTTGGCTTAAAAAGGTTTCATGCTTTAAGGGCATTTTGCCGCACTTAATGCCCACTTTTTGCGCCGTTTTACGCGTGGCATGCGCAAGCGAAAAAAAAAAACATTTAGCATACGAGTATATTCGCTGTTTTATTGACACCAAATGGCAAGCTTTATTGTGTTTTGTTGTTTGTCGTCGTATTATGCGGCCACGGGCCTAGTTTTTCATCTCTAAGCTTGTGTTAGTTGGCCGCCTTTTTTCTCTTTGGCGCCGACATTGTTGCAAAATAATAAATAAAATGTTAATTACTGCAACATTCGACATTGGTTTTGTAGAAACATTATTATATTTTGCCGACAAACTTTCAACACATCACTTTTTAATTAACGGTTTCCTTTGTTTTGTTGGAAAAAATATAATTTAATTAGCAGACATGCAAACATGCGCTAAATTAGAAAGTTCTACATTAGCACAAATATACGTGTGTGTATACAAATGTATGTATGTTTGTGTGTATGTATGTATGTGTTACCGTAAGCCCATGTAAATGTAATGGTGCCACCATTTGTTAGTGTCTTTTGTAACAGTTTGCGCAAGCGAAAGAAAATAAAATTAATTATTTATTTTTCAAGCCCCTTAACTACTTCATTACACACTTTTCAAGGTAATGATGTCACTTGTTAAATATACACACACTTATTATAAGTATAAACAAAATGATATTGTTAAGTTTACCACATTTTCAATATCAATTTCCCGCTGCAGATTAAGTGATTATTATTACTTTTTTGATAAAGTCCAAATTGATATGGGGTACCATATACGTACGTACATATATACATACCTGATACATAACGGATATATACCTTATACATACCTCATACCTAACTGAAATATAACTTATACATACCTGAATGCTCAAATACTCAAATGCATAAAAACATACAATACTCGTAGGTTAACTTCAAATATTCTTCTACTTTCGTTGTGGTCACTTGAACTAACAAGGTCAATACTAAATAGTGGGGTAACTCACTGCTGAAGTATGTTTTGTTATCAAAAAAGCGTAGTTTTGTAATACACCTGACGTTTGAAGGCTTAGTCATATTAGAATCTTTATAATTTTATTGCATATTCGACTGTTTCATTATGTTATCAGCTACGATAATGTTGTTTCGGCCAAGGCTTATGTATGCAAGCGCTTTGATATATGAGTAATGCATGTGTGTTCTAAAGTTGGACTATATACATATGTATAAAAAAAAATCAATAGTCGAGGAAGCAAAATATTAAATGAAAATAAAATCCAAATTGTGTATAATTGTTCGGTGCTAAATTTTAGAAAAAGTTTGCAACATTCGAAATTCAAGTGGAATGCTAAACAAAAATTGCGAACAAACTGTATACCAAATATGATTCAAAATCACTATTTTTAGATCAATAAAAAATCGTTGGTTAATATTTATTTTTTTCCAAATTAATTTTTAATTTGTAAAGCCTAAACGTAGGTGTATATCAACTGTAGTTTTCTATTCGCCACTTCGCCACTCGCTACTTCTGATTTAAGTGGGTATTCTAGTCTAGAAGCATGAATTTCAGGTAATTTTTAAAGTGTCGTAAAAAACGGCAATTAATATTTTTCTAACAATTTTTTTATTAGTTATTTGTTAATTTTAGAAGAGTAGAGAAAAAAATTAAAAACTAAAAAAAGTAAAATATTTCAAAAATTATGAGCTGACGAAGTGGAAGGTCTCTAAAAATTTCCACGTGACCATACCCATGATTTCAACCCTTCTAGTTATCTGTAACCAAAAAGAAAAAAAGATTATTAATCTCGAATAATGTCGCAATGGCTGGAACTACGGAAAAGTGGGGGAAAAAAAATTTTTCACAAAATGGCGACTGCCTAAAAAAAAAAGTTTTTTTTGGATCACTGGGGCTAGTTCCAACCAAGAAAAGCCTATAAAGAAGACTCTATAAAAATTTCAAGTAAATCTGTCCAGTAGAACCTGAGAAATCGTGGGCATCGTTCCGAAAAAGTCAGTTTTGAGAAAAACGTGTTTAAAGTTTCGCGTTCCGGTCAAACCCTAGTTTGGATGCCGGGTCAGAAAAATGCCTATATCTCCGAAAATAATTTGAATTTTGAAAAATCCTCTTGTACACATATTCTTGAATAAACTTTGAAAATAAAAAAAAACCTTTTTTTTTTCAGATTCTTAAAATCTTACTTGTCAAAGAAATAAAACAGTTGTTTAATTTAAAAAAAGTGCAATAAAATTGCTGTCGCTATTTATTCACTGCTTTATTATGTTTATTTAGTTTATACTATTTTTTCCATAAAAATTCATTAGTTATTTATTTTTTTTTATAAAAATTAATCATTTACAAAATTTCGACATTTTATATTCCCCACTCCTCGGCCCGCTACTTTTGATCAATGACAGTGTATCTTATTAAGAGTGATCCTTTTTGAGGTTCTCTACTTTTTTGAAGAAAAACACAGGAACTTGAAATTTATTGGGGAATGTTTATTATCATTCGAAAGAACATTATTTGACATTTATTTTTCGAAGATTATCTCTTTCATATGTTGGCCGCGGCTCCATCTCAAATGGTTCATACGTTGATGATGAATGGTTCGATGACTCGCTCCAACATTTCGACTGGTAACTGGCCAATAACACGCGTGATGTTTTGCTCCAAGGCCTGAATCGAAGCGAGATAGTCCGCATAGTCTTTAGACTTTTATATATCCCCACAGGAAAAATCACTCACGCGTAAACTATCGAAAAAAAGCTATTGAGGAAAGTACTTCTATTTGAATCACTCGTTTTGATCTTTTAGAAGTATGGATACGGTTATCAGTTGAAATAAATTAAAGACTACATTTGAATATGAGACATAATTTCAGCATTCGGTGTGTGATTATGCCATTTTATACCAGTTGCTTGTTCGATTCGCCAGTATTCTAATATGTTTGCTTTGATTTGTAAAAAAAATATATTAAATTGTTTGAAATCAGATGCTTTATTTGTAAACAAAAATGTATTAATTTTTTTAAAATGAAATGATAACCACCACCACTATAACGGCAATAACTCACTAAAAAATCCGTTAGAAGCATTAAATACCAAAGCCAATATGGTAAGGCAGGGTTTTATGTGAATCGGTGTCAAAATTTTAGAAAAGGCATGACTCCGCTCACTTTTAGGTGAAATCTTATATCACAAAAATTACTGGGTCAATTTAAAGCAAATTTTGTGCACAATATTGGGTAGTCGAAAAAGCCTTTTCGTATTTCAAATCAAACTTCAACTTATTTTTTTTTTTATTCGGCAGTCGATAAAATCTTTTCGTATTTTGTCAATGGATGTCGTTGCAGTCGTATATGCATTTTCCAGTGCTTGACATTCCCATCTTACACTGTGAAAATGGGCAAAATCGAAATTTTCACCTCAAATTTTAAAAGGGGTATAAAAAGTTGGTTAGCTCTTCTTTCCTTCGTTTTTATTATTTGGCCTAAAATTATTTTTATTATTATTTGTTTTTTTTTTTTAGTTATTTTAAGTCCCACTAACTTAAATGCTTTTTTTATATCCCAAATGTTTTCTTTTCTGCAATAATGTTCCCCTTTCAGTCCAACATTATCGCAACTTTTAATTTCAAATTTTGTTTGCGCCAAAAATTTCCTCTAAAACAGTTGGAACTTTTATTACCCATTATTTTAATTTGGGAACAATTTTAAACACAAACATACATACATACATACATACATAAAAGTATTTTTATCATACTCCGAAGTGTTTGGTTATCGGCTTTTGATGGTTGCATATGTACAGAAGTATGTATATTATAAAATATATACAATATGTACATAAAGTATATGTATATATTATACGTATTATATATGCTTGAATTTGTGCATATTGTATTTTCTCTTTCATGATACTTTTTTCCGCGCTCCTTGCCATTAGGACCACTCATCGATTTCGCTGCCGTAAAAAGCAGTTTATGTTGGCTTCTAATGCTAGCTAATTTAGCTTTGCTAGTGCTTTGCTCAATACTAATTTGTCATATATACAATAAGTATGTCGTTACAGGTGCTTAGATAAAAGTTTTTTTTGTTGTTTTTCTGCTATGCTATCTATGGAATTTTGTAGTTGCAAGATAACGCAAGTTATTTGTTTGTATTATTTTCTTTGGCGTGCCACCAACCAGCCAGCCCGATTGGCTACGCGACCCAGTCAGGGCACAGCGTACTGATGACGAAACATTTCCGACTTTGGTAATTGTTTGTTTTTGTTGCTGTTTTTCAACTTTTGATTCACTGAGTCAGATACACAAGTTTTCGCTGTTGCCATTTCAATTTATTAAGTGTAACACTTTGCGTTGTTTTGTCTTGTTCTTGTTGTTTCAACATTCGCATTTTGACTTTTGACGGTTTTTATTTGTTTTTTGATTCACTATCGCTTGGCTGTTCGAATTTCATCAACTCTTTTCATGCTTTGCCACCTCCAGTTTTTTTTTCTCTTTTGCGCTTTTAATGTTTTTCTGATTCTCGATTTTGTTGCTTTGTTGTTTGTGTTCTATAGTGGAACTTTCTTCATTAATTTTTAGAGTTTGTATGTTTGCGAGTTTGTGCTTATTTGTTTGACACTTTTCAACGGTTTATTGTGTAATTTGTCAAATAAAATGCGCGAAGATTTGCGACGATTAATCATTTTGTGCGAAGCTTTTGCCATTCGGTGGAAGAGTTTGAGGTACAAAGTGCGAAAATAAATTGGAAAATTCGCCAAAAATATTTCTTTTAATTTTAAAAATTTAAGTTGGAAAATTCGCCAAAAATATATATATTTTTTCAATTTAACTTGAGGACTTGAATTTAAAAGCACTGTCACTGAAACTAAATTTCGGTCAACTTTGTATATTTTTGTATTTCTAAGCTATACACACGGCTACAAATTATTCATTGCTATTTTGTATTTGTTATTCATTCTAACTTTCTCATTTATTCACTAATCACACTTCATTTGTGTAAACATTTCCATTTAATTTTTAACAAATTATATTCCTTGCAACAAGTTCTCTTGCATATCTGCCATTAATTATGTTAACTGAAATTCGTTTAGCATTTTACTTGTTCTTCTGTCAATCGCATTTAATTTTCAAAGTACAGTTATTTTTGCTAATCCAACAAGCCTGTCATTTGCATTTACCTTTTAATGCATTTCATAGTCACGAGCTACTTGCTCTTGACCTCATTTTAACTAATTTGTTTGAGACAAAACTAACTGGAGAGCATTTAGCGGAGAAGTTGAAAGTGTGCATCCGATGTAGCAATTAAACTCTGACAAGTTTAAAGTTATTTGTTTGTATAAATTAGCTTTTTAGTATATTTCAGCTTCATAAAAATCATCTTGCGATTTTAATTTATCTTTCCGCTTTGATAACTCTTCTTATTCTCTTATTTTTTTTAAGCTATCACAATATTGCCACACAAAGTCGACTTTTTTAATATGTCACGAACAGCAATACCATCTTTTATTATATTAAAATGTGTCTCTAAAAAAGTTGGGAAAAAACGTTAACTTCGGTAGCACCAAAAGCTGAAAATACTCTTAACAAAAAAAGTTTCCCTTAATAAAGCTTTAAATCTGTCAGTTTGTGTATGTTAAAGTGACTCGATCTGAACATTTTTTCGGAAAAATTTTTAAAAAAAAAACAATTAGCCATATACTATAGTTGCCCGATATCGGCCGTTCCGACAAATGAGCGGATTTTTGGTGGGAAAAGGCCGGCTGCAAAATTTCAGATCGATATCTAGAAAGGGAGGGACTAGTTCGTACATACACGAACGGTCGAATAGACAGACCGACGGACCTGGCGAAATCGGTCAGCTCGAAGTTATTAACACCAAATAGGAAGCTATAAAGTATATATAGATAAACTTTTCAGAATGACGGTTTGAGCCAATTTAGCCATGCCCGCTTGTTTGTGAGTATATGCGGGAAGTAGTCCTTTAGTTTGTCGACGCCAATAAAGAAAAAAAGTCCCTTAGTTTTTACACTCTTAGAGCATTCCTGAGGCATTTCTGGAGCGTTCAACAACGTCTCTACGGAATCTCTTTTTTCCTCTTTTTTTGAAACCGGATAAAGGGAAAACAAAAAAAAGGAACGACGCTAAAATGACCAAGGGAAATCTGTAGAGTTTCCCCAAGGTGAAATTTCTATCTCCGCTTCAATGAGGGATTAGTGGTGAATAAACTGCTAACGAATTTGGAGAAAACAAAGCACCTAAGATAGTGGCAGAATTGTTCACTGTAAGCGGGTCTGGGGTTAAACAAGGCAAAAAACGGATGCTTGTGTTCACAAGAAAACACAAAATTCCTCTATGGAGGTTTCTTTTCCCCGAATAAAATGGCCCCGGACAAACCCCAAATCTCTCTCAAAGACCGCATCAAAACCTTAACTTACCTTAAGGTAGTCTTGGACATCAAACTGCTGAGGTCTTTGCCATTGCGACAGCCGCGGAACTGGCCTCTGCTACATCTGCTGGCAATTACAAAGTCAACAACCACGTAGGCAGCAAAGCAGCAATCAAGGTAGTAATCTCGTATCGCATATCGGCTAGAAGTGCCTTGGAAAGCAGGGCACCAGTGGAAAGTAATGCCTCAAACAAGCAACTTCACTTTTGCTGGGTGCCAGACCACAAAGGCTTCGAGGGCAATGAAATAGTGGACCAAGAATGGTGTAGCTAACATCCGAAACGTGATCCACATTGGGAAACCCATGCATTGTCTGTACTATGATCTTGATAGAAGCATGGTAAGAAAAATCAACATCCAGTGGAAAGAGCTACCTGGGTCTCAAATTGTAAAAGTCATATGCAAAACGGTAGATCGGAAGTACACAAATCTTCTATTGGCTCTCGATAGAAGATACTGTAGGAATATGATTGGAATACTAACTGGTCACTGTTTGGTGGCGATACACGCCCGCTGGATGGGGCTGACAGATCGTAAAGACTGCAGGAAATGTCTAGAGCGGGTCACCAGGGAGAGAATGAAGCATCTAGCACTTGTCCCACATTGACAAGACTACGCTGTAAACATTTGGGGTCCCCACGGTATGATATACTGGATGAGGTATCGATAGTGAGGCTACAGAATCTGTTAAAATTTGCGTCAAACGCAGACATCCTAAAGGATAACTACTCTTCTTGGACCTAGCAACTGAACGCCATCTGTTATCGTAAAGTATCAAGACTGTTCTATTCGTTTCTTACGAGTATTGGCCTACCAGATTAAGCTAACCTAGTTTTTGAGTATCGATCGAAAATTTTTCAAATGACATTTACTCCTCAAGAAGCTGTTCATTCGTCGAAACCTTCAATATCGATCAAAATGAAGTTTTTGATTTGAAAAGACAACTTTGCGAAATTTCATCAGATCCTGCTTTCTTTGATTATGATTATTCTTTAGCAAAATTCTTTGATTATTTCAATACTTTCTTAATCAATTTTCATTTTAAGCATTTTAATATTATTTAATATATTATTTGAACATATAAACCGTTTTAGTTACAAGAAAGCCCCATAATGCCATAATGACATTTATATTGGTTTTGGCCTCTTTCCCCTTTGGTTCTATTGATTTGATGGCCTTTTGTTTGTGACTAATTGAAGTTCAATTGTCGGCAGATATCACATTTTTTGCACTTAATTAAGCCAGCAGCACAATTAGTAATCGATTAACTCGTAAGCAGCAGGTAATTAACCTTTTAGGAATTTCTTCTTTAATCCGCTAAGCGCAAACTCAAGGGCAAAGTAGTTGAGCATGCAACAACAACAAAAATTACTTAAGCCGCTAATTAAATTTGCATTTCGCCTAATCAGCGTATTTAATTAATTTTTAGTTTCAATGACAAAAGCTGCATTAATTTTAATTTGCGGACTGCATTTGTTAAATTAAATAATTTCCAATATTGTAATATCGCATATAATATTTCTAGCATTGCCACATGCAGTCTCTTCTCCAGTCTCACTCTAATCATACCAATTAATTGAACAGCCGGCCAGCTGTTTTTCCAACGTACTTTACCAATCATTGAACTCTGCCATGGTCGAACGGTTTTGTGTCTTCGGTGCGTCATCCCGGGATGCTGACCGGCTGTTCGAGCCATTCAATGCTTGACTGACCAGTGATGCTGCATAAATAAAGCATTCCCATTTGCTCCTCGTCACATTTGCCATTATATACTGTAGTACATATAACGATTCACTTGATTGTAGCGCTGAGGCATCGCTCGCTTTGCTGTCGTTTCCTTGGCGCGTGGAGAGCTCCTGTTGGGCGGCCGTGGGCTGTTGCGCCCTGTGGTGTTGTTGAACTGTCGTCTTGTGTGTTGTGGATGGGCTGTGTGTGCGGTTGGTTGCTGTGAAAGTCAATCGGATTTTCGTGCCAATATGCTGCTTGTGCTTGCTTTGTTTAGTCGTTCGATTCGCAATTTATGATCATCTTCATTCACGCTTCAATGACCTTTCACTCTGCACAATTGTAGAATGAGTGACATGGCTGGCGTAGAAATTTGTTTGCGATTTATTGTGTTCAATGTGGTTTGTTGCTAAACATTTGTTGATGAATAGATTGTGGCAGCGCAAGCGAATTACATATTTGCATTTCATTTGGACCAAAGTTATAAAGCATTTTCTTCATTGCTTGAGAGAACTCAGCTTTATGTCTTTTGAATGGTTAGACAGTCGAATCCGCAGCTCAATGTCTGCACTATGTTGTCTGGGATAGCTTATTGTAAATTTTATTGATTTTCTTTGTTGCACATCAAAGTTTAGAAATCATAAAATTTGCTACCAACTTATTAAAAAAAAAGAAACAAAATAAAACTTCCAAAAGTGTGACGAATTATTCATTAACTGTTGAACTGCACTAATGCATATACTAAGGGTCAGATAAAAATATACATTTTACCCTGAAGAAACCTGAACCTGAATCTATTAAGTTTGCTTCCAAATTCGTAACACTCGGCAGGAAATGTCGAAGACCACACAAAATATATACAAAAATTATCACGTCCGTCTCTCTGTATATACGCGAACTAGTTCCTCAGTTTTTAAGATATCGATCTGAAATTTTGCACACGTCCTTTTCTACTCAAGAAGCTGCTCATTTGTCCGAGTCGCCGATATCGGATCACTATAGCATAAAGCTGCCATATAAACTGAGCGATCGGAATCAACTACTAGTATGGAAAGCTCTTTGAGTTGACGTGGTAACTTCAAGGAATTTGGTAGAGAACATTATCCAAGGCAATTTCCGAACATATTTTTCAGTTCGGACTAGTAAAGCTTACAGCTGTCATTGGAACCAACCGATCAGAATAAAGATCTATTATACGCTTTTGTGCTATAAAAAGCACTTTTGAAAATTAAAAAAATTAAAAACAAAAATTAAAAAAAAAAAAAAAAAAATAAAAAAAAATAAAAAAAAAATAAAAAAAATTAAAAAAATAAATGAAAAAAAAGAAAAAAATAAATTAAAAAAAAAATTAAAAAAATAAATAAACAAAAAAAAAAAAAAAAAAAAAAATCTAAAAAAAAAAAAAAAAAAAATTAAAAAAAACAAAAAAAAAATTAAAAAAAATAACAAAAAAAATAAAAAAATAAAAAAATAAAAAAAAAATTAAAATAAAAAAATTAAAAATTTAAAGAATTAAAAAAAAATGAAAAAAAAAATTCCGCGCAATTTTCGGGACTTTGTTGTTCTAGTTCAAAATTTAAAACACTGTCACCATAAAATATATATTTGAACTCTTATTTTTGCTTGTACAGACGGTTTGGTATGAAAGAGCAGTGCTAAAAATGTACTAATTGTTATTATTTAATATGTTGTTGTTGTTAAATTTAAAAGTTTGGCTGATATTTTAAGCTCTTTGCAGTCTTTGCTAACAATCCAAAAATAAGAAAGAAATCTCGAATTCGCGTTATGTGATTTTTAAGATTTTTGGGGCTCGACTATCTATATAACAATACGATAGGTGTTGCATGGAATTACAGGTTTCAAAAAATTTAATTTTTTATTGTCTTATTAAATTCAACAACACCTCTAGAATATTGTTCTAAACTTTCAAGTTGATCCGAGTTTGTTTCAGAGATACAGCCTTGTGAACTTGTGCGCTCGAGGCTAGGCTAAACGTAGGTCATTAAACGTGTTTTTCTCGAAACTGTGTTTTTGAAGTCGGTTGGCAAGATTTCTCAAGAACTACTCAACCGATCTTCATGAAAATTTTCACAAGTCTTTGAGATACAATTCTTAAAGACTTGGACGGAGGATTTTTTTTCGATTACAACTATTTGAAAAAAAATGTCGCGAAATTTTCATTTTTTTGTAAAAATGTCTGCCAAAAATCTCATTTTTAGTTTTTTCCTTCGTCCAACTTCTAAGTTAAGGTTTTAACTAAAACACGTATTTTGCACTTTAGAAGATCCTGGCCGAATGTAAAATATTTTTTCCAGAAATTTCGGAATTTCTTTGTTAATAGTGTATGTTTGTAACAATAAAAAATGTAATAAATATTTAATTTTTTTTATGAGAAAAATTTGTTGAAAAAATACTTTTTTCTATCCGAGAAAACCCTTGTAAGCCCCTAAATAAAATTTAAATCAAATCATTTTCATCGCAACAAAATTAAAAAAAATTCACAATAGCAGTTAAAATAATTTCCATAATCCGCGATTTATTTAAATTTAATTTCGAAAATCTCTAGAATACCGTTAGCATTTAAGTTTACCGTTCAAAGCAATATATAAATGCTTGCAATAAATCTACAAAGTACCAAAAAGCGATATATTACTGCGCCACGAGCGAAGCTTTCGTTGGCTGTGCCGCTTAGTCGCACGATTTAAGCGATGAATTGTGTAGTCACTAGTCACTTTCAAAAGCTATTATCGATGCAGTTCAACGCATTAAAATCCAATAAGCAAATATATATTTTGTAAAGTGCCTGCGATTTTTTCACTGCTTTCCTGCTGCACACACACACCCATCCACACATACACACTCATCCGTGCTCATGCATATATGCATATGCTTTTACTTTACGTTCTTATATTGGCTTTGCCAGCTGCCTGAGCGCTCGCTTCCACTGCACTGCTGCTGAAATCTTGCTCTAGTGCTTGTGCGATTATATAAAATTGCGTACGCATAGATGCCAAGCTACTTTGCTTCAGCTTCCCGTACGCCAGCAACTGCAACTGTTGCCTCTACTTGCCGAGGACCGAGTACGATTTGCGATTCGATGAAATTGCACAAAATAATAAAATTGATAAAAGCTCTTTACAGAATGATGATGCATTAGATATAATTGTGTGTCTGTATGTACTTGCAAGTACAAAGGCGGCGGCGGGTATGTGATCCGTTTACACAAAATCTGTTACACCAACGAATAAAGAAAGCAAAAGCAGAAATATTATTGTTTATATCGAATACGTGAAGCGTATAAGCCGATTCTTGACTCACATTCACAGTCACACCGACAAACGACATAGAAGCGAATGCATTATTGAATAAGAAAAATAAGTGTAGAAAGCGAAGAGTAGAAAAAACGACAAGCGAAACGTTAATATGTTCAACATTAAGTTAAAAATAAAGGAGGGCGACAACACGCTGCCCCGCTCGCGACGTTCGGGCTCGCTGGGCAACACCAGCGGCCGCAACAGTCCGGCCAATATGAGTTTACGCAGTTCACTCGCCTCCTCCAATCGCAGTCCGAGCAATTCGCTGCGGCGCAAGGACAAACGTGTGCGCATCGTAACGACATACACCGGTGATCTGGAGCACAATCGACAATATGGTAAGCAAATATGTACTACGTGGTAATGCTAAATGGTAACGGTAATGATGATGCGGCAGCTGAAGTGTCTCTGTCGGCGCGCGGCTGAATATGCAGCTGAAATCATAACTAAGTGCGCGCCCACAGGTGGGCTTGCTTGTGGCTTGGGCGCTCGTGAATTTGAGTGTGCCCTACATTTTTGTGGCCGCAGCGCATTGCTACATGATAATAACAAACGTGACGTGCATTACAAACAACGTGCCCTGCGCTACACCTTTGGCTGGGAGGACTATAAGCGCATGAACGTAAAATAAGACCGTCTAGACCAACGAAACTTTCTAGAACTCAAAACTTTTCTGGGAATACCTATATACCACTGTATATGTTGTGCAGTTGCTGAAAGCGCAAATGTCATAAAGTTGTATTTGTATCCATAAATGTTACTCTCAAGCCGTATTTAATGCCACACACTTCTATTACTTTAACTCATACGCATACTTCTTCTTCTGCCATTACAGATGCCGTGGACGGTCTCACCGAGCTGCGTCTCGAACAGTACGAAATCCATATTGAGCGCACCACTGCCGGTCTGGGCTTGAGCATAGCGGGCGGTCGCGGTTCAACACCATTCAAAGGCGATGACGAAGGCATTTTCATATCACGCGTGACCGAGGGTGGCCCAGCAGATTTGGCCGGCTTAAAAGTTGGCGATAAAGTACTGAAAGTGAATGGCATAAATGTGGTCGACGCCGATCACTATCAGGCCGTGCAGGTGTTGAAGGCCTGCGGTGCGGTGTTGGTGTTGGTGGTGGAGCGCGAAGTTACACGCCTAATAGGCCATCCAGTGTTTAGCGAAGATGGCTCAGTCTCACAGGTGGGTTTACGCAAACAAAAATACATTTATTGTATATATAGCCGTTATGTCAACGCCACAAGTTGCGCAGATGCCTCATTTGTAGCGTAATTAAACGCTTGCTGCGGTAAATTGTG
This sequence comes from Bactrocera correcta, assembly GCA_027475135.1. Taxonomy (NCBI): domain Eukaryota; kingdom Metazoa; phylum Arthropoda; class Insecta; order Diptera; family Tephritidae; genus Bactrocera; species Bactrocera correcta. The sequence continues at coordinate 55,096,728 of CM050325.1, read as the reverse complement.
TCGTTAAACATGCAATTAGCGCTGCGAAAGTGCGAATTGTCGCTTAATATATGTTGGCAAATTGATTTTTATTTACTGCAATGTGAATGCGAATATAAACATACAAATATTTGCAAATTAAATTTTCTTCACTTGCAGATATCGGTGGAAACGCGACCGTTGGCCGCAGCGCAGCAGCATGAAAAATTCATTCCGGCACCGATTGAAATTATTCCAGAACAGCAGCAGCTACAACAACAACTACAACAGCCGCAACAACAACAACTACAGCAAGCGCCTGTCAACTTCAACAGCTATCAAGCGAATGTATTTACAACACCAACAGCAGCAGCAGGACCAACAAATGCGGCAAATTTATCACAACAGCAGCAACAACAACTCCAACCGCAACATGTTGGAGTGGGTGCAACAAATGGCGTTTTGGAAAATGGCAAGGTCGGTTTTGTAGGTTGTCGGTCGTCGGTTAGTTTTGCAGCTGAATTTTTAGTAAAATTCATGAAAAATGGTTTTGCAAATGAAAATTAAATGAAAGTAGTAAACGGACTTTTGCTCATGCAGAAAAAGTTTTGCAGCAAATATTTGAAAAATAATTTGAAAAATATGAATATTTGATAAATAATAACAAATTGACGATATGCATCATCAGCTCGAAATGTGTTGATGAAAATTAGTAAAAAAAAATTGACAAAATTTTTTCGAACATTTTTTATTTTTTAATTATTGTCTTATGCAACCATTTTTATTAGCTTCTACTAACTTCTATTAAACTTAACAAATGAATAGCACTTTTTGCAATTAATTGCTAAGATTGAAATCATGCTGTTTTCAAGAATATGCAGCCCTTTTCGTCACTTCAATTTGACCTTTGCCTTTTACATGGATTTCATTTCATCATTGCAGGATGCCCCCTTGAGCTATTTACAACTACACACGACTTTAATTCGTGATCAAATCGGACAGGGCTTGGGCTTCAGCATTGCCGGTGGCAAAGGCTCGCCACCATTTAAGGATGGCTGCGATGGAATTTTCATTTCACGCATAACTGAAGGCGGTTTAGCGCATCGTGACGGCAAAATAATGGTTGGCGACCGCGTGATGGCTGTAAGTGCATTAAACCGACACCACAACAACAATAAGCAGCACACGCGTATGCTATAATGACTTTACGTATTACATATATGCACATTAGGGCGTCATTTATTTTCCAATTTCATTATTTTCTGTTTGCAAATGCCGTCGGAAGTTTTTGGTTTTACTCTAAAACAAGAAAAAAAAACAAGGATCCAATGTAAAGAAGCTCTTTCTTTTCAATTTAAACCGAACTTAAATCATTTTGATTTTTCATATATTTTATATGACATTTTTTTTTTTATATTTTATCAAATTTTTTTGTCTCCAACACAAAGAATCTAAATTTTTGAAAAAGTAATATTCTAATAAAAAAGTCTCCGCTCTTCAAAACACATTTTTCATAAAAAAGATTCCTTTAAAAATTATATGCAGTTAAAGTTATGGACTACTTTTTCTTATAGTACACCATGTGGTATGAGCAACATAGAATGTATAAATCTCTTGTATGACTGCTCAGGCCAGTTGATGCGTTACTTCGGCTGCGTATAACTGCTAAAGTAATGCTTTAGTGAAAAATATCAGCAAGACTTTTTTGTAGAACGGAAAATTTTGTATTAGAAAATCACTTTTTCGAAGTCGAAAATATACAAAAATTCCACATAAAATATATGGGAAAATAAGCAAAGTGATTTAGGCTCGTTTTAAATTGAAAAAAGCTTGTTTTCATAGCAACCGTTTTTTGGAACAAGACCTGATACTTCAGAAGGTGTTTGCAAAAATAAAAAAAAAAAAAAAAATCAAAATTGACAAATAACTCACACCCTAATGTACGTACATATATGGATTTGTGCATGCGAATTGCTCGCAATTACACATTAACATTCGCAATTTGTCGCGGTTGTCATTGCCATATCAAACAGTATATGCTGGCGTGTTGTTTGTGTACTTTGCTTAATCCACCACTGTGTGATTTGTATTTACAGATTAATGGCAATGACATGACGAACGCCTGTCATGATGCTGCGGTGCAATGTCTCACTGAGCCGCAACGCTTTGTGCGTCTGGTGTTGCAGCGCGAGTATCGCGGACCATTGGAGGCACCGTTGAGTCCACGCAGTCCAGCTGTTTTGAATTCGCTCAGTCCTTCCGGTTACCTCGCCAATCGACCAGGTACATAAAATCATACAATCAGAAGCTGTTTTACGCATTTCTACTGCTCTTTAAATTAAAATCGATTATTATTTCCTTCATTTCTTTCCTTTCTTTGCACTCGTTTTTATTACAACAGCGAACTTCAATCGCTCCATCGGCGACATGATATCAGAGCAAGCACAAACTAATCTGCAACATGCGCCCACAGCGGCACCCATACTGGCACAGCAACAACAGCAGCAATATCCAGCTCAGCAACAATTTAACTACACCACCCAGCCGTCGGCTTATGAAATAAATAAAACTGTTACGATACCTAACGCCACAGCAGCAGCAACAACATTAACTAGCGCTAGTGTAGGTGGTAACAATGCCCCGAAAACAAATGGTTTTACGACTGCGGCAACAACTGTGCCATACCAACAGCCACAGCAGCAGCAGCAGCAACAAATCGATAAGGTCACGGGTCAACCCGTGCCAGCTCCCAGGCGCGCAAATTCCATACCTTTGGGAGATGCGCCAGCGGAAGCCACACCAGCCAACGGTAATGCCGCACAGCCCCCGGATTCGGCGAATAAGCCGACAGCGACACCGACTGCCGGCCCGAACACGGCCGCAGATGCTTCTGCTGAAACTCAGGTATGTAAAAGCGAAGGTTTGATTTTTTTTCCTTTTCTCCACATTAATCAGTATTAATTGTGTGTGTCTGTCTGTAACCGATTTTGTATTAAATACGTTACATAGTTACATAAAATACGCATTGGTCGTTAGTTAAACACATAATTATTGTTTGTCAGTCAGTCAGTCATCCATACACCAACCATTCAATGTATCTACTCATTTTTCAGCGCGCAAATATTCGAAAAAATACCGTTATAATATTATCTGCTCGTCTTGCTGACAGCTGTTGATAGCTTCAAAATTATACATTTTCCACGCGCTTAATTGCTTTAATTTAATCGTATAATATTTGTATTAAAGTAATTTGAGTTATGTTGCTTTACCATTCATACAGTCGCGTGCATACCAAGCATTACCCTGCACCTTTGTATTCACATACCTGCTAACGAGTATTGTAAGAGTGCCATTGTATTTGTACCAAACACTAATTTTGAGTTAAAGGTTTCGAAATTTCGACAATGTGAAAACATAATTTACCGTTAAAATTGCAAATTACTGGAAAGGTAAGTATAAGCAGGGTATTTTTAAGCAATGTAGGTTAGAATAAGTGTTTAGAATTCAGAAAAAAATATCGTGATAATTTTGCGCGGTTTGCTACTGCTAGCTTATTTGGCAAATTTTAGACCGTCTATTGATTTGACAATTATATTTTTAAATTTATTGATCCAAAAATTTGTACACTTATTATGGTAGTTGTAATCGTCCAAGTCTTTAAGAATAGTATCTCAAAGACCTGTGTAAAATTTCATGAAAAAACTAACCTCGAGCGCACAGGTTCTCAAGGCTGTATCTTCGAAGTATTACTCGGATCAATCAATGAAAATTTAGAACAATATTCTAAAGGTGTTGTAGAATTTAATAAGACCATACAAAATATCGATTTTTTTAAAACCGTAAACCCATGTAAGCCCTTAAAGTTTTGAAAACCGATGACACTAAATTAAATTTTTTTTTAAATACGCTCGGTTCTCCAAAACTATTTGGCGGATCAATTTAAAATTTACGGAGAAAATTCTCAAATATAAATATTTGATATATAGTCCATATCTATGCCAAAAAAAAAAAAATTTTGAAATTCAAAAGTTGATATAACCTCTTAAACCTTAAATCGACTTAAAGTAATCTGGCATATGACACCAGATAGATAGCTCGTTTGCTTAGTTACGTCACACAAATCATATATAACCCGTTATTATTCTTATTAGTTCAAAAAAAACCTAAAAACGTCGCCCACTTTTTTTAACCACCCCATATAGTGAGGTTAGAATAGATTAACTTGAAAGTTGTTTTTTTTAGGTTAGGAAAAGTACGAAATTTAACTCTAAAAGTTAACTATTAGTTATGACTTGAAACGAAGATCATTTGGCATAACAAAATTATTCAGATACTATAAATAATATATTTTGGGCCATTTCATCAATTGGCGACATCGTTTTGTACCCGTGGTTCTCCGATTTTGACCAAACTTTAGAATATCATAATATAGACCAAAATAAGAATATTTGTTAACTTTTTAGTGGTCAAAGTTGCTCCATTGTTTTTTGGCGCGCAATTCAAATTGAGATCAAACAAAAAAATGACCATTTCTTTTATTTTTTAGCGACCTCAAAATTGAGTGGAAAAAATTTTTAAGTTATCCAATTTTATGTAAAAAAATCTCAGCTTTCTGATAAAAATATTTTCAAAATCCAAAAAAATTTTCAAATCCAAAAAAATTTTCAAAATCCAAAAAAAAAAATTTTTTTCCCAAAAATACCGTTTTTTGCGCTTTTCCCCCAATTTTTTTTTTTTCAAAATTGACTTTTCCATTCGATTCCTCGTTAAATTTTACATAAGAAAAGTGTTCAAAAATATGGGATTCTGTTCCCTTGAACAGCAAAAAAATTCAAAGTTGACGCTCAAAATCCAAAAAAAAAACAAACGTTTTTTCAAAAAATCTGTTTTTTTTTGTGCTTTTCTATCATCTTTTTTGCCAAATTGACTTTTCCATTCGATTCCTCGTTAAATTTTACATAAGAATCAGTGTTCAAAAATATGGGACTCTGATCCCATGAACAGCAAAAAAATGCAAAGTTTACTGCTGCGTCGGTTTTACAATGAATTTATCTGAAAAATATTTTGCGAAACCTTGATTATAATAAAATTTTCAGCTTTGCTTGTAACATAACCTAATTTTATGTACAAACTAATAACAGCTTAACTCGATTTTGTGGATTTTTAAGTATACATCAAAGTTTTTGAGTTCTAAAATTTGCAAGTAATTTCCAAAAATAGTAAAAATCACGATAAATGACTTTAGAAACTAAAACAGTTTATTGTAAGAGTTGTTGGAGCTTTAGAAATTATATAAAACAACAGCATGATTAAAAATAAAATATTCAGAAAAAAAAAATAATAATAATAAAAAAAAATATTTAAAAAAAAATATATTAAAAAAGAACATATTAAAAAAAAAAATATATATATTAAAAAAATATATATTAAAAAAAATATATTACAAAAAAATATCTTAACAAAAAAATATTTAAAAAAAATATTAAAAAGAAAATTCAAAAAAAAAAAATCAAAAAAAAAAGAAAAATATCAAAAATATGTTCAGAAAATTATTAATAGTAGGATACGACTACGAAATTAAATACATATTATTTTTTGCATTTTATTTACAGTAAAAATTATTTTTTTTTTTTTGTGTGTACCCTAATCTAATTTTATGTCAAAAAGTTGATTTCGAACATTTTCTTATTTTTTTATTTATTATACTAAAAATAATAAAAATCACAGTAAATAACTTCAGAAATAAAAGAGCTTATTATAACAGTTTTGGAAGCTTTATAAATCATATAAAGGAACAGTATGATAAAAAAAAATAACATAAAAAAAATCAAAAATATTATCAGATAATTATTAATAGTAGAATAAATATAAATAATTATTTTTTCCTTATTTTTATAATAAAAAATAATATTTTCTGTTGCGTTGCCATTGAAAGGTGAGTACGCGTTCAGAGTGTTTTGCAAATTTTTGCGGTAAATTATGAATTTCACATTGCACTGGCGTGTGGCACGCAGTTATGCTTAATATTTTAACTCTTTCACCGGATAACAAACAATTGTTGATGATATTTTTTATTTGGTTTAATTATTTCCGCCTTTAATGCGGAAGTATATATTTTTAATGATTATTTACTTATACCTTTATTGTGTGCTAATCTAAAATAAATAAATAATCAATTAATTTCCAATTAACCGCAATATTGTGTTTGTGTTTGTCTATTGCATGAATACATAGAGTTAAATGTGTACTTGGACGAATTTATTACTGTATGTACTACTATTTTGCAGAGCCCAGTGTAAACTCCTGCACCCCATGGTATACATAATAATATAAACATCCTTTATTACACCTGCATAAACATATGAATCTATTTACATATACATATATACTATATATTTGTAATAATTCACTGCAAAATTTTTCTTTATGTTTAAACGGGTTCGTACGCATTTAATTTACGTCTATTTAGGTCTTATTTATTTATTGCTTAGTTTATAAATTTTAATTATACAGGGTGCCAATCGTCGAAGTTCGTTTAATTGGAATTATTTTTGATTTATTCGGTCATTATTTTTATATTTATTTTTATAGTGCATACAAATTAGTATTACAGTTATCACTTTGGCTAATTTAGACATCCTTATGTATGACTATATATATATGAGCGCAAAATTGCTTTAACACATCGACACTAAAAATCTAGTTATTTAAGCCGAATTTATAACCCAAAAACCTAAACAAGCATTATTTTCTCTTTTCTTTCTTTTGATTTAATACAAAAATTTTGAAACTCTTTAACCAAAACGCAATCCAACCAAACAATCAAACGCACGAAACGTCATTGAAATACCCCACCAAAATGACAATTGCAATAAAAACAACAAAAACAAATATATATATATAACTAAACTTGTGTATGAACTGCATGTAATGCTGGGAAAACAATTTGCGCTCAATGCAGGTGCCGCCGCTCCGACCGCTGACTAGTGAAGATTTCCAAGCGATGATACCGGCGCATTTCCTAAGCGGTGGCAGTCAACATCAGGTGAATGTGGCGCGTGGCAATGAGGTGGGCGTTGGACCCTCGGTCACCGTAACGGTGAATAAGGCTGTACCCGATCTGCCCATGTTCCCCGCGGCACCCACGGAGCTGGGTCGCATTACCGAAACAATAACGAAATCCACATTTACGGAAACCGTAATGACGCGTGTCACCGATAACCATTTAGCGGAGCCACTGATCAGTGAGGTGATTATCAAAAAAAAATATTGACCCATGAAGTAGACACACAAAACAATTATCACAAGTGTGCACAAATGCAAAAAGCAAAAAACAAAAGAAAATTTATAACATTACAGAAGTACAAGTAAAAGTAACAAAACAAAACCAAAAAGTACCAAAAACAAAAAAAAAAAAAAAAATAATGAAAAAATAGAAAAAAAAAAAAAAAAATCAAACAGTTGCCGCGCTACACTTTAAGTTCACACGGTAGTCGGCAAAAATGCGGGAAGCTGTCTTGCATATTTAGTTATTGATTGCACACTTATCCACGCATCCATGCCTTCGCTATAACTTGCGGCATTATTCATGGTTTTCTCCAAATTAATTACATAATCTTCATATAGTTTGTTTTATTTTTTTTTTACTGTAAATAATTAAGAAGTTTCAACTGCGGCTGCTAACCGGATGCTTAGGCGCACCCAAATCGTATAACTAACTCTCATCACACAAACTCTTAATGGTCAATGGTTTTCAGTTACTTTTCGAGTAGTTAGTGCAATAACTAAAATTTGCGGTTTCACTTTAACGGTAGTTGTAAAGGTTATTAAAATGGGCGCTTATAATTATCCACATTTAGTACATACATACATACATACATACTTGCGTGTATGCATGCGCCAAATAAATAGTTGATAAAAACCGTTTTGAATGAAGCGTTAAAGTGTAAAAACAGATTGACAATTTGTTTAAGAAATAGAAAAAAATAAAGTATTTCCAAAATAGTTCTACTATGGGAAAAAAATGGTAAGACTTTGTTCATAAGTTCAAAATTCTTAATTTTTTCTTCAAAATCTATGTCGTACCCCTCAAAGTGTTCCCCCTTGGCTACAATACACTTGTGGCAACATGTTTTCCAATCATCGAAACAGTTTTTAAAGTAAATTTCCAGAAAAACCTTCAACGAGCGTACCGATTCACGTTTAATGTCTTCAATTGATTCAAAACGGATTCCCCGGAGCGTTTGATTGACTTTTCTGAATAGCACAAGTCACACGATGCTAAATGATGCGAATACGGTAGTTGCAGCACGATATTGGTTGAAAATTTGGCGAAAAACTCACGAAGAAGCGAAGGTGCATTATTGTGGTGCAAAAACTAAGAGTTTTCGGTCCATAATTCCGATCACTTTTTACGAATAGTTTCGCGAAAATGACGTATAACACCCAAATAGTATTATTCCTTGACAGTTCGGCCAGTCAAAAGAAATTCGGAGTGCACCACACTTCGATAATCGAAGACAACAGTCAACATTACATTGGTTTTTGACCTGATTTGACGTGTTTTTTTCGGCTTTGGCTCAACTTCACCACTAAATACGGCCGATTTCGGGGTCATAGCATAGATCGAAGACTCATCGCCAGTACTAACACGTTTCATGACAACGTGGTACCTGGAACCAATCTTACTTTGACTTTTGCTAGACCCAAATGATCTTTCAAAATGGTTTTCACTGATCCTTCCGATATTCCAACGATTCGAGTAAGATCTCTGACTTTTAATCGCAGATTCTCAAGCACCAATTCTGTTATTTTATTGACGTGTTGATGGCCGTCTAGCACGTGGTTCGTCGTCAATGCATTCTCCATACTCCTTGAATAATTTGTACCAATCAAATATATTTGCTCGCGACAAAAATTTATCAATGAAGGCCTTTTCCAACATTCTGCATGTTTCGGGTTCAGAAATTTGATCCGATAACAAAATTGTATGGAACTTCTTTGGTGAATAATTTCACTCATCGTAAAAATCGCCGAAAGCACTTTATGAAATTTAGAAAGACAAATTATTATTTTGATGTGACATTTGATACAGATGTCATTGACAGTTTTACCAACCTAGAAAAAATTATTTCAAGAAATGTGTTTTCGCGCAAAATTCAAATTAAAAAGTCTTACTATTTTTTGCTCACTGTAGTATTTTCAATTCAGGTATAATACATATAACATTTTTATAATGCATGAAAAACTCAATGGTAGTTTTAAAAATTTTTAGCTCAAAATTGTCTCGAACCAAAAAAAAAAAAAAAATATTTTCAAAATTATTATCAAATTTTCAATTCAAATTTCGAAATCTGTTTTCACATTTGAACGCTTGAAATTTTTTTAGATATAATTAAATGTATGCATGTAGATAATTATTTTACTTTAATTGAAGAACTCTTGCTTTTGTCAATGAATGAGGTTTATTATCTAAATAAAATTGCCCTTGTAAGTAATCGCACATCTACATACATACATTCATACATCAAAGAAATGTTATCAAGCCTGCCTGCCTGTGGTGGGTTATCAAATTGTTTACTAATTTTAAGCTGCACTATAATTTTTAAATATTTTGTCATAAAAACGATGCGGGGATAGATAAGATAGATAGTAGTTTTTATATATCGTAAGCTAAAATGCAAAACAACGTATCATTAAAAAATCGAAATTAAGTTTTTTGTTGCTCATGATTCACTCCATCATGTTACATATGTATATGTAGCATAAACTTGTCAGCTTCCGTGTCAATTATACCCAATATATAACTAATATATATATTTTTTTTTATAACCAAAACTCAAATTTTGTTTCAATATGAGTCGTATGTAATATACTTTTTCACTTGTGAAGTTACGAAAAGTGATGTTGCGTTATTTTGCATTTTAGGTGACGATATGTATGTAATGATATAAGGTTTTTAGTAGAATAAAATAACTTGAAACAAATTTGATCGGGCTCCCATTACAGCAACGTTCTAAAATGCTAGTTTTTCTTGGGACTTAAATTTAGATCAGGTTATTTGAATAGGCTGCGTCGATTGCCCATAATCGCACAATTTCAGTCATGTCCATAATGATAAATTTCTGTGGATAAAGGAAATATCGGCAAAACGACCGAATTTATTAAGGCAATTAAATGCATATATAATTTCGACACCATTTAGGTGGCTGGGTAGTTATAAAAATTGGTTCCACTGAAAGGCTGTGAATTATGGAATAAAAAAAAAAATTGGATAAAATATTAGATTTTCAATTAAAAAATATTAATTGACTTGTCAATTCAATTATTTTTAATGAATTATTTGCAACCCTGTTACACTGTAATCTAGCAGAAGAGTACCTTGTTATCTGTTTTCATACCATGGAAGACATTTAAACACGATTAATAAATGGTGAAGCCACACTTCATGTACGTAATAAAATGTATCTCTCAATCTTAGTTAAAAATCATAAAAATTCCAAAGCGAAGCACATTTCTTCTTTCATATTTTATTATACAGTTGTAGACAAAATAATAGGAGCGCCACTATGAAAAATTTGTTTAGCTGCATAACTTTTTTAATTCACATGTAAAGGACGCGAAACAATAACGGTACACATAACAGGATACTAGCATTAAAATACAAAACAAATTTTTATTTTGATGATTGCTATTCTACTTCTGCTTTGCTAGTTCTCGGAGACACTTGTTATTGCTTTCCACAAAATAATAGGAGTGTTAGATATTTTGTTTTCAAAATAGTCCTTAACATAAAAAATATTCACAAAATTAGAAAAGTAAGCATAGTTCCATAATCTAGCAGCAATTTAAATTAGTTATTATTTTATTTAGTCATTGGGTTTTTCTCCAGTGGGTAGAGGAAATCATTGTGCAGAGGAAAAGCGGAAAACGAGAAAAAAATGAGAAAACTAGGAAAAACTTATAAAGAGATCCAAAAAATCGTAAAATGCTCTTCTCAAATTATAGCAAATGCCTTAAATTATATAAACAAAAATTAAACTCGTAGACAAAAGCGCAAAACATCCACTGCAGACGATCGTAATATAGTACTGGCGGTAGCGTTAATCCTTTTGCTTCAGCCAGGAGCATCCATGACGAACTAAATTTGTCAGTTAATACTGAAACTGTTCGTATACATTTGGAGCAGATCAAATTATTTACTAGAAGTCCACGAAAAAGACCCCATTAAAAAAGAAACACAAGGAAGCCCGCATATAATTTTCAAATGAGCATGGCTCCTGACCCGCGTCTATATGGCGAAACATATTGTGGTCAGACGAATCCAAAGTTGAGTTATTTGGTAGTATAGAATCTAGGAACTTTGTTGACGTCCCTCTAACTCAGAATATAATCCCCGGTGTAACACAAAAACCGTTATACTTGACGATGCCAAATCATGGTATGCGGTTGTTTTTCACATTGTGATGTTGGTACTGTAATTGAAGGCATCATGGACCAAAGGGTATATGTCAAAATATTCGATGAGGTAATGGTATGTGGTACCTCACGGAATATGCCATTGATATGGATATATTAATAGGATAATGACCCTAAGTTGAGGTAATGTGGTGACCTGCTCAGTCTCCTGACCTCAACCGCATTGAAAACCTATGGACAGATATCAACAAGAAAGTAGCTGAAGAGAAATCAACCAATTCGAGAGATTTATGGCAAGTAGTGAAAGAGGCTAGGAAAAGAATACAAATAAAACGTTGCCAGGATCTCATAGACTCCATGACTCGGAAATGTGATGCTGTATTAAAAAAATCGAAGTTATTCAACGAAATATTAATTATTTTAATATTCTGTGAAACTTTGGAAGCATTATATGTTAAAATTATAGAACGGCCTCTTATTACATAAAATACTCCTATTTTTATTTGTGGAACTAGTTTTTTAGTTTACTTGATATAAACTGCGATATAAATTTATGTTTATGTTTAATTGAAATAGATAGAATCTGGAAATATTAATAGGTGTTTAGCAAATTATATTATGCAAAAATTTTGAAAAAATAAAATATTTTTGTTAATGAAAATTAACAATTCGTTTTTCCCATGTTGTCATAATAATTAAATTTCATCTATTAGAAAAGTAATGCATTTTTGTTTACTAGATCTTATGTTTTAGTACCTGAAATAAATTCAGAAAAATGATTGCATCTCCTTAAATAAGAAATATTTTTATATCCTAAGAAAAACAAACTCTGAGAGTAAGTCCCGAAAGAATATTAAGGCACCACATCTAACTTCACATGCTTCATATTTTCGTTTTAATCGAATAGTAATACCTGTATATTTAAGGTAAAATATTGGTTCATTTTATTCTGTTCCAAATAATAAGGATGAATTTTATGTAAGCTTTCTAAATATTTATAATTGTTTACGAAATAAACTGGAATGAAGTTTTAACCAAGTTGTAGCTTTTGTTTTGTAGCTAGGTTACAAAAAATACTAAAGGGTGATCCATTTTCCCTACTTTTTCTAAATAAAAACAAGAAACTTCAAATTTTTTGTAGAATGCTTATTATTATTCGCAAGAACATTCTTTGGCATTAATTTTTTAAAAATTATCTCTTTCAAATGTTGCTCGCAGCTCTGACTTAAATGGGGGATTTTCCGCAGAGACTTTAGATTTTACATATCCCACAAAAAAAAGTCTCACGACCTTGGTGGCCAATCGACAGACCAAAAACGTGAAATTATTTGCTCACCGAAGTATTCTCTCAAAAAATCTATTGATTGATGCGATGTCGCCCAGATCACGAGCCTCAATTTCAGTTATTAAATAGTCATATCATAGGAGGGATAACAGTTGCTATTGACGGTTGAAGAAATATGGACCGATGATTCCACCGGCTCACAAACCAATCCGTTGTTTTTTCTGGATGAAAAGTGAGCTCTTGAATTTCTTCAGATTGCTCTTCGTCTCAAATGCGGTAATTTTGCTTGCTTACATAGCAATTGAAACAGAAATTGGCATCATTGCTGAACAAAATTTGAATCTCCAACGTCGGATCTTCTTGAAACTTTTCAAAAACCTACAGAGCGAAGCGACGTAGCTTGGAAAGGTCGAGCGGGCTCAGTTCTTGCACAAGCTTTCATTTGTCGTACGCTTTTTCGACGTAAAAGTCGTTCCATACGTCAGTCAGAGTTCCTGCGAAATGCGCTGAGTCGACTCTCCACGGACTTCGTCGGTCTTTCGAATATTATCCAATAATGAATGCTGGGTCTCAAAATGGGTGATTGTGTTGCGAATTGTACGCTCAGTAGGTTGATTATATAGACTATAAATCATAAGTGTATCTAGTTAAAATTGTCTAACAAATTTTAGTTTTTACTAGGCAAATTATTCATGAAACACCCAGCTTTCTAATACCCTCGTTTGCGAGAACATTTCGCTATGCTTTACTTTCAGTTCTACCTTCTGAACTTAACAGCAGTTAGAATATTACTACAGTTTTCGACAAAGTCACTAAATTGTTAGAATTAATTTCATTTGCAAATATTTTTCCCGCTTCTTTGGATGATATCATATTGGCTGGTAGCTTTTAAGAATTATTATCTTCAAAGTGAGGGAAACTAAAACAAAAACTTTCTTAAAATGTGGAAGAAAGTCGTGGCATATAATTGTGAGCTCCAGGGCAAAGTTTTTCCCTTATTGGAAGCGCAAATGCCGCTGCTTGTAGATTACTAACACAGCCACACTCTGCTGCTGCTCCTTACACAGCCACACGCTTGGCTTCCGATGCGTTTGCAGCAGTTTTCCTTGTGCTTTTACTTACTTTAGGATTTGCACTTTGTTAATATTATTAAATAAAAAGTTTAACCAAACTCTCTACTTCCTTTGTGGGTGCTGTTTTGCTCGCTGCGCTGCTTACTTTACCAAGAATAACTCAGAGCAACGCTCGTTTTGTTAATATTTGATATTTGTCATGTCTTATGGCTGAAGTGACGCATCTTTCCTCACAGCTGTTGTTGTTGTACACGCGACATATGCGTCATATGTAGAGTAGACGACCGGCTTTCATCAGCCAAGTAAATACTTTTATACATATATATTTATACATTTGCATACTTTATACTAAAAAGAGAAGCTTGCTTGCATGTCGTCTTCATATGTCTGCTTTGGCCCGGCTCTACGGGTAAAACTTGCAGGCACCGAGAAATTAATTTAGGTTTGGTCTGCCAGTAGATATGTTCTCCGAAGTTTGTAGAATTTTGAAGAGATTCTGGTTATAGAAATAGTTCCCTCATGTTCTATAAGGTGAAAATGCTTATTACGAAGCACGTTACTTAGCACTTTCATATGCCATAAGTTCTGTTACAAGTTCGGGTCGTTATGAAAATGAAACTATGCTTCATTTTTAATAAAGTTTTTTAGTTTTTGTTCTTTAAAGTTATTTCTTATTAAAAAATGCATATATTAAATGAGGTATGTTAAAATATTCGATAAAGCTGTCAAAGGATCCGGCCATTTATAAATGTAACACGCAAGGTTTTTATTGTTTTTACCGCAGCTTCTCGAAATTAAGGACTCTCAAAATTTCTGTTGGGTATTCGTCCGATAGGCCATGTTCTCCACCACAAACTGTGGTCCAATGAATTCAAATCTGACTTCGCAGGCCGTCAATAATTTTTCAACCGGTTACTTTCAGGGCCATCGACCGTGTATCTCTTAAGAAATCGCTTGCTTCTATTGAGCTTCAAACGTGTTATCAGAAGATGATCAGTTGACCGATGATTTCATTGTCGAATAAGTCCTGATTTTGATCTGATTGATATATCCATTTCTTTTGATGTAGTTTTCCGTCTAAGCGTATTTGACGAGTTTAAGCGTGACGAGCTGAATTGATTTAGCCATGACCGTCTATCCGTCTGTATATTCGCGAACTAGTCCCTCAGTGTATGATATATCGATCTGAAATTTTGCTCATGCCGTTTTCTCCCCATGAAGTTGCTCATTTATCGAAACTTTCAATATCGGTCAACTATATCACATAAATTATATCATACAAAATACACGATCGGAACCGAATGCTTGTATGGGAAAACTGAACTGAATGATTGCAGTTATCAAAGTGCAACCGTAGTTAACGTTTTTTGATGTTATGGCTGAATTGGTTTCAACCACTTGGGGACGAGCAAACACCTTAATACAATTTTCAATAGCTCCCCACTCCTTTGTTAAGCGAAAGCATACAGTTAACTAACTACGAGTATATGATTAGATAGCTAGATATATAGAAAATTGAAGCTTTGCACTGCGACCTATGGTCTATTGTGCCCTCTCGCATATCACATATGATTGCATACTAGGATGTGTCAAAAAAAAAAATATTTTTCTTTCGCTTGGTACTCTGAAAAATAAGTTTTTAAATATCTCCTGAAAGTATGAGCTCTTAATTGTAACGGGAAGACCCTCCGCCTTACACTTTTTTATTTATTTTTTCTTATCAGACAAAAATGTTCTTTTATAGATAACATTTTTCAGCTATTTTCAGTAGATACTCGAGCTGTTATTCGTTAGTGAAGAGGCTATCGATCTCACACGTTTTGTGAATTCAGTGTTGAGATCAAAAATGTTCGTGTATCACGTTTCCAAGTAATAGTTTGAAAATTTGGCCTCGATATAATTTAGTTCTTAAATTTATTGAATGATTCTGATGATTTCAGTAGTTTAAGATACATATTTTTTGTTCGAAATGCAGAGAATTTGGCGATGTGGAGACATTATTGTGAAGGAATTTAAGGGGCATACCTGGTGTGCCAGTCTTCGGTTTTTTTGAGAAAAAAAGGGTTAAAAGATAAGTTGATGGTGCCGATAGAAGACTGGAACTCAAGAACTTTTACAGATATCGATTTAAAATTTTAGTACCTTATTTATTATTTTTTTTTAATATTTTTTTCTTTATTTTACACCAGATTTGCCCCTTAATATTTTATAAATTTAAATAATAATTAGTCAACCGCGTAGAGAAATATATATTTACACTCAATAAAAAATTTGAGTGAAAATATTGCGGTGTAATAATACTGCGCAATATATTTGAAATTTTAACTTATTTATACAACAATTTAATTAATAAGAAATTAAAACAAAATGATAAAATAAGGAATTCGCACTTGTTTTGTTATCGCACACGTTTTGTTTTGGCATCGAAAATCACTCAGCTCAGGTATTTTCTATAGTTTTCTTATCGCTTCAGTTAAATTTAATCAACGCTGTCATCATTTATGTTCATATTACTAACTAACTTGCATGCACAAATACACTCATACTTCAAGCACATAAAATATAAAAAAATAAAAATTATATGTAAATCGCCAATAGCACGAAATCGCTTAGGAAAAAGTTTAATCAAAGGACATTACTCCATATCCAACTGTGGGCTTTCGACAAAACAACTTATCTTGACCTAGTAGTTTTATTGTCTCAAGTTGTAAGTGGAACTTATAGACAAAAAAATTGCTGTTTAAAGAATCCCACTTAAAATCTGCTTAAAATATTTTATTTTCGGTACCTAAAAGGCAACCTTCTAAAGTCAAATAAGTCGTTTTGCAAAAGGTCCACAGTTATATCTGTAAATATGTATGTTTCTAATTCTCTTCTGCTTTCTTTAACATGGCTTCAAAATACTTATTTATTAAGTGAATATCTATGTAAATTCTATTATTTGTAAATATCACCAACAATTATCGCACACATCATCAACCAAACACTCATTGCGCTTTTCGAGGGTCTTTCAAAATTTGATTTTCTGTAAATTGTAAACGATTTGTTAAAAAAAGTATACTGTACATATTATTTCACATTCGTAACTATTGTAGACGGCACATTAGTTCAACATTTCCATTTTATTCAAATTATAGGAAGTTATCTTGCCGAAGAATCAAGGGTCGCTGGGCTTCAGCATCATTGGCGGCACGGATCATTCGTGTGTACCGTTCGGTTCAAATGAGCCGGGCATATTTATATCGCATGTAAGTAACAAAAAATATATTTTTAATTAATTTCTTGTTTTACTATATTTAAGAAACTATATTTAAGTAACGAAAATGTGTTGAATTGGGCTTTGCTTTTTTTGGCAAAACTTTCATATGTTTTGGTCAAATGCTAAGTCAGTTCACATGTCGTGCTTTGTCGCAAATTTTTAGTATACAATTTATTTGAGATGCTTAGGCATGCCCTAAGGGATTACATGGGTTTCCTCGAGTAAAAAAACAGCCTTTTTTCAACAATTTTTCAAAATTTCAGTGAAAATTTCGCGTCAAAAATATTTGTAATCGAAAAATATCCTTCGTTCAAGTCTTTAAGAAGTGTATCTCGAATTGTAAAATTTTATTAAAATCGGTTGAGTAGTTCTTGAGAAATCTTGCCAACCGATTTTAGAAATGTTTCGAGAAAAACAAGTTTAAAAACGGCGCACTTAGCCTAGCTAGCCTCGACCGCACAAGGCTGTATCTCCAAAACTATTACTCGACTTGAAAAATTAGGACAATATTTTAGAGGAGTTGTGGAATTTAATAATTTAAAAAAGTTCGATTTTTTGAAAGTTTGTAACTGAAAATTTCTTTACTGGGGCCTAGCCTGAAATTTATTCCGTGACACTCGAGATCTCATTAAGTTATCATCATCAGTTCGAGGAGTGTAGATAACTAATGGAGTTCTGACCGAACAAACATTTTTACGTATTCCAATACAAATATTTATTGTCGCCATCAAATTAGGCACCCGAGTCAATAGAAGCAGGACGACTCGTTTTTGGAGCCTAATTCACTAATTGTTGGACGGTTGCGACGTCATATTCGTAAACCCACGTCTCATCATAGGTAACGACGCGTTGGGTCCTCAGGCATGCTGTCAAGCATCTCTTTTGCGACCTCTACTCGCCCTTATTTTTGCAAAAAACTCAGGTCTTTTGGTATGAGTCTAGCATTGACATCCTTCATATCCAAAACATTAACCAAAATACGTTGACTTGATTCCTAAGAGATATTTATGATCCTCTGTTAAAACAAAAAAATAAATGAAGAAAGTTTTTTCCGTAACTTTATTTCCATCATATAAAAAATATAATTTAACGATTTTATGATTTCACAGAAACAATACAAAAAATTATTTATTAAGTCTTTCTCTGGCGTTTAAATACATATGTTACAAATTTTATGTTCAGTAGAGTTTTTGTTCTTGTTTGAGTTTAGTTTTGAGATTTTATTCGTAAATTAAGTCTATAAATTGAGAATAAATTAAATTGAGAATATTATATAATAAAATCGTTAAATTATATTTTTTATATGATAGAAATAAAGTTTACGGAAAATAAAATTTTTTCATTTTTTTTTAAATAAATAAAAAAAATATAAAAAAATCGGATCACTCCGGGATTAGCATAGATAGTTGTCAAATTAATTGAAGTTTTTTTTACGAAAACAAAAAAAAAAAAAAAAAAAAAATGGCAAACTTCCAAAAAAGAAAATTACGATTTTACTTAAAAAAGCCGATTATTTTATATAGTTGATCGTGTTAAATTTTTTTCGTGTATTTTTTCGAAAAGTTCATTCAAAAACAAAAATTAAAAAAAAGGTCCCCGAAAGTCAATTTCTACAAAAGTTATGGCTATTTGAAAAGAAAAAAAAAAACATTCTTTAACAAGCAATATTCATAACTTTTTTGAAGTTGGACAAAAAATTTTGAAAAAATTCTCAAACATGTTTTTCAAAGGATAGAAAAGGATGAATAAGTTTCAGCAAAATCTAAAGAGGTCGGGTTCAAAAGTGGTCGATTTGGTATGGATACCCCATATGTATTTGATAATATTTTTATGTGAATTCAACTGAGGTTACTTAAAATACATCGAAGAAGTCAAGAATATGAAGAATAATGATATGAAGAATATCCTCTTCTATTAGTTTAGTGTTTTGATTGACATAAGAAATACAAAAAAAAAAGAAAAAATTTTAATTTTTTAATTTTTAAATTTGGTGTGAATTTAATCTCTTACACTGTTTTTTTTTATTTTTTGTTTTTTTTTTTTTTGTTTTTATTTTTTGTTTTAAAAAATTATCTATCCTTGTCAATTTTCTGCTACTCAATTATGTATGGTATAAATTGCCTGCGATAAAAAGTGTTAAAACTTACACCTACATTCTGTACGCTTCTCACTTCATTTGCATTTGTCAGCGAAAAATATGTGTTGAGAAGTTGTATTTTGAAATATTTTATGTTTGTTATTTTAATAAGCGGCAATTTTTCATTGTCAGCTACGCTTAATCCACGCACATTTTATTTACAAACATAACTACATAAATTTGTTAGTATATAGGCAGTAAATAACGGCTGAATGCGCCAAATGGAAGTTGCTCTCACTTATGCAGCAGTGTTGTGTTGGCATGTAATAATGTTTTGTGCTGGACTTTTACATAAATTACACAAGTGTTTACAAAAGTTTCCATTTGTTGCTTGCGCCTTTCTTGCGCTTATCCCTGCCGGCGCAAATGCAAAAGAGCGAATGCAATGCGAGCGGGCTGCTAATGTAGTGCCAAGCGCTTTGTAGCTTAAGCAGGAGCGTTAGGTTAAGTTTAACTTTTTTTTTTAAAGGTTATAAACTTTAAACAGCCCAATTTAATTACTAATATAGCTAATGGAGTTTGTCGCTTATTAAATTTTGTAGTTTTAATTGCTGTGCTTAAACGAAACTTAATCGAATTGCAGGTCGTGCCCGATGGCATCGCACACAAATGCGGCAAACTGCGTATGGGCGATAGGATATTGAAAGTGAACGACGTGGATATATCGCGTGCCACGCATCAGGAGGCTGTAATGGAATTATTGAAACCGGGCGACGACATCAAGCTGACCATACAGCACGATCCGCTGCCACCTGGCTTCCAGGTAAGCTAAGAATGCCGAGATAAAAAACACAAATATTTTTCGATGTTTTGTCGAGAATTGCTTAGTTTAAGCTTCATTGTGCTTGTAGTATAAATAAATAATAAATACATACAGTTATATATAACATGTAGTAGCAAATATCATCACATAGCAAAGTATTATTTGTAAGCAATTTCGCTAAAACTGCAAAAAATATTAGCTTATACATACTACATATGTAGCTTGTTTTTTTCTCACTATTGCAAAATATTTACACCTTTTTCCTTTTTTAATTGCAATATCCAAAGATTGAGGTAGAAATTTTACAAACTGAGGTAAGCCGCTTTTTGTTTGGATTATTCACTAAGTGTTTCTCTAAATGTTTCTAAAATTCTTATTGATTTTTGTTGAGTTTATGAATGAGTTTCGTTAAGACCGAAATGTTTTCCAAGTTCCGATTTTTTTTTTTTTCTAATTACAAAAACTTTTTTTTAACATTTTCAAGGGTTTTCTAAATTGCATTGTTCATTTTACTGCGAACTAAACATTATTAAAGACCTAACAATTAGTTTTAAATATTAAGTTCGACTCGTTATACGTTTCTTTTTCATTACCAGCTAAGTTCTGTAGAAAGTAAGCAATTTGTTTGATTTAATTTAATATTAGTTAACCGCAAAGCAAAATATTATGGAAGATATTATTTAAAAAAAAAGCTCTTTTGGGATTTTGGGTGAAGGCGAAAAATTGCACGAAAGTGGCGTTTTACATATATTTATGGATGTATCTGTGGTGAAATGTAAAAGTGGCTTAAGTGAATTTAAGTCAGGGACTAAGAAACACAAGCTTGGAATTTGTTTTTTTTTTAGTTTTAGTCGGCTATAACTGCGTGACACCGCTGAAAAGAAGAATAAAAAAAATTAAAATACTTTGCTTGAACTTAAGCTACTTTTGCATATTGCCAGAGATATATGTATATATAAAAATAACTTTTATTCAATTGCAGTAAAATTTATTTATTTTAGAATTTAGGTGTACATACATACATACATAAATATATCACTGCTGCATGTCAAGCATTCTTTAAAGAGAAACGCTGCCAATCAAATTTGTTACTTAAATTGAATTATTTGCTTTAAAACAGTTTATAAAATTCGCAACAACAAAAAGTCAACAATTTGAAATCCGAATACATTTAAAAAAAAAAATTCAGCCTAACGAAACTTTTTTATATAAATGTTGATTTTTTTCAACATTCTTTCTCTCAATGGAGCTTTTTGTTGATATGGTAGCACGTTTCTTTTTTTTTTCATCGGTTATACATATATACAAGGTGTGTTCTAAAAATAACCGAAATTTGTATTTAGCGTTATCTAAAATTTTCAGTGTTAAAAGCGTGTATTCATCCTATCTCAAACGTACTCCACATCCTGTGAGTCCGATAGTGGATGTGAAAACCATATTACCAAAGAAAAAAAGTGCGAAAATGTTACAAAGCAAAAATGGAATAAAAAGCAAATATACAATTTTGTATTTATACGTGAATTACAAAATTTGAGGGTTGACATGGGTTTCCGTAAAGTAAAAAGACCATAAACTAAGTACTGAACGAAAGAAAAACAAAAAAACTGAAAATTTTGGTGAATATTTCTCGACTTTTTTTTAAAAGTTGTAATTGAACAAAACAGTGCCAGAACTTGTACATTATATCTGAAAGACTTGTATAAAATTCTTCAGAGTCGTTGAGTCGTTCGCCAGAAATCCCGACAAGCGGCTTTGAAATTACAGTTTCGAGAAAAATTCGTTTAAAGCTTTAAGTGATTCGAGTGTACTACTTTCCATGGCAGTATCTCCAAAACTATTACTCGGAGCAACCTCAGAACTTAACGGGTTTTTTCAAACGACACTACAAAAGTAGACCGATAGTGACTGCAAACGACGCCAAATTTTTTCTTGCTCTTTTGACAATTCTCTTCAGTTAGGTTTGCAATTTCTTCGTGGAAAGATATGTGATCCAAAAAGTGTCGAAATTATTAAAAGTTACTATCGAAATTCGGAGTCATTGGCCTTAACTACGCTACGTCCGTGTCTATCACAAGTCGTCCTCAATCGTTGGACATCTCTGTGACGTCGTGGTGGCGAATTTTGCGAAAATATCTTGCTCTACATCCTTACAAGATCAAATTGACGCAAGAACTGAAGCCGCTTGACCACCAGAACCGTCGCACTTCCGTGAATTGGGTTGAGCAAGCACTTGAAAATGATCTGGATTTTCAACGAAAAATCATCTTCAGCGATGAGACTTCTGGCTGATTGACTTCGTCAATAAGCAAAATATGCGTTATTGGCCAGGCGGGATCCACACGTACTCCATGAATCTCCATTGAGTCCCGAAAAAAATACGGTTTGATGTGGTTTATGAGCCAGCGGCGTCATTGGGACGTACTTTTTCCGTGATGACCAAGACCGGCGCGTTACTGTGAATGGGAATCGCTACCGCTCAATGATAACCGAATATTTTTGGCCCGAATGGACCTCGACAATAGGTGGAATAAATAGATTGTGACATCAAATTTGGTGAACATGTTATCTCACCTAATGGCCCAGTCAATTGGCTGCCCCGATCGACCGATTTGACGCCGTTAAACTGTTTCCTGTAGGGCTACGTCAAGACTGTGGTCTATGCCAACAATCCGGCGACAATTGATGAACTTCGTACGAATATCGAACGTAAAATTGCAGCAGTATGAGCCAATTTATGCTTGAAAACAGTCAGAAATCGGGTTCAGCGTCTGGACTTCTGCAAGAGTGCCCTTGGTGGCCATGCGAAGAAATCGAGTTCCATACATAATGGCATCGATTGTACTTTCACAGGAACAAAGAATTTCCCTTATATCCCAAATTTTTGTAGCGCTCTGATTGAAAGCCCCGTTAGAACAATATTCTAGCGATGTTATAGAATGAAATAAGACAATAAAAAAATATTTCTTCAGTCGCGAAACCAATGAAACCCTTTAAAAATGGTCGTGCCAAATTAAATTGAATTTAATTGAGGTCGTCCAGAAGCAGGCAATCGTGCTGAATTGATGATAAAAAATGCGTAAAATTAGAGGTATCGGTGTAAATTGAACTACGAAAGTGTTGGTTGAGGGATTAAATACGATTAAAATTACTATTTTGCGAATTTTAATTGAAGATTTGGCTAAAAGAAAGATCTGTATTCGGTTTGTTCCACACGAATTAAATGAAGTCAAAAAAGGTGAACGAGTTTTTGATGAAAAAACGGATTTCACTCATCAATTCCCGTAATCTAGTACTGACCATGTGGCTATTTCCTATCTTAAGGGGGTATTCTACTCTAGAAATCAAATTTTGTGAAATATTTTAAATTTTATTAAAAAAAAAACAAAAAATATTTTTACCATACATTTATTTATGGTGATTTTATTGATATCTTAAGAATACAGAAAAAACATTTACAAAAAAAATATTAAAAATTAAAATAATTAGAGGCGGGAGGAGGGGGGAGAAACAGGTGTAGAAAAAATGGCGCATCCTGGTGACATTGATCCTGACTCTTCTGGTGGTCTGAAAAAAAAATTTTGAAAGAAATTCTTAATCAGTAAAGATGCTGTTATAGTCCGGGAATACGAAAAAAATTTTTTGGAAAAAATGACGACTGCCTGAAAATAAAAATAATTTTTTACTCTTTTTTGTTTGAAATTCCTGAATTTTTTTTAAATATTAAAAACAAAAATTTTGACACGATGCTGGTAAGAACGATAAAGGATTATATACAGAAGGTTCACACAAAACTTCAAGTAAATCGGTTGTATAGAACTTGAGATAATGCCGGTACCGTGTGGAAAAAAGTAGTTTCGAGACAATTTTAGTGAACACGGACGCCACCTCACAAAATCGGCTGTATCTCCGAAAATAAGTCAAATTTTGAAAAATCCTTCCAAGGTCATATTTTGGAAAGTCAAACTTTAAATATATGAAAAAAAATCGAATTTTTCAAAATTCTAGAGTAGAATACCCCCTTAAAAACTAAAAGACAACATAAAAGTAGCCGTGGTGCTGAAGAACACTTCCATAAATGACATAAAAAAATCTAGGCATACGCTTTTTGATGGTTCCAAATTTTGTATTGATTCTAATGGAGGAACCTATTTCGATTAAATAACTTTCAATGATAATATACAACGCACATTATTCTATATCCAAAAAGTTCGGTTATTTTTCTGACACACCTTGTATGATTAAGCATTTGGGTATCCACTACAAAAAATATTATTACAGAGTATTTCATTGATAAAAAAAAGCTGCCAGTAACTCGAAAAAATTAAAATATTTCTCAAAGCGCAGCCAAAAAAAATAGCTCTCTTTGGTACATTTTTGCAGCATTTTTAAAGCACTCCCTTAATGGCAGCATAGCAGTGCACATTTTTATCGCGCACTTCACTTTTTTATACTTACATAGTTTTATTATTACGAGTATTTTCTCATTTGCCCCACATATGTATGTATGATGTATGCTATATATGGTGCTCACTGCCTCGAATGAAAATGGGAATCGCGCCAAAAATCAAAAGAATCAGGGCTATTATATATGTATTTACGCTTTTCACTTTTCCCACATATTTCTGTCCGTTTGTTTATTTTGTTCACTTATTTCACTTGTTATTTTATTATTATTTCTCTGTTTGCAATATGCATCCTTCATTGTTATATTATCTATGTATGTATATAGTGTATGTATGTGTATGCATAAGTAAAAATATGCCTACGCATATGTATGTACTTAAGTACGTATTTTATGCCCTCTACGTCTACATAAGTAAATACATACATACTTATACATATGTACCATATAGTGATTGTGCTGTTGCAAGTGGCAGTGCCTTTAAGTTATGTTGCACTTTCATATTTATAACTGCTTATTATTATAAATCACAGGAAATCACCATTAGTAAAGCTGAAGGCGAGCGCCTGGGTATGCACATTAAGGGCGGACTTAATGGTCAGCGCGGCAATCCGTGTGATCCCACCGACGAGGGTGTGTTTGTGTCGAAAATTAATTCAGTCGGCGCAGCAAGACGCGACGGAAGACTTAAGGTATGTAAATAACTGTGTGTATGTATAAATAATAACTGTATTTTTTGCAAGAGGAAGTGTAATTTTCATTTAGCTGGACTGCGAATTTCCAATTGAAATTTTTTGGATTAAAAATTGGAATTAAAAATTTAAAACCTCCAAGGTTTAAATTATTAAAGGTGCTTGGGTCTAAAAATTAAATATTTAGTTATTAATTCTAATTTTGGATTTAAAATGTTTGGAATTGAAATCAAAAATTTACCAAATTAAAAATTGAGAAAATGTTTTTCAAATTAATAAATTGAAAATTGGGAAACTATTTTTTAATTTAAATTTTGTGTTAATTTTTTTAATTAAAGTTATTTTTTTATAATCTTTTAATTAAAAAATTAAAGAAAAATTTCACAATTAAAAAATTAAGAATTGTGATTTTTCAAATTAATAAATTCAAAATTGAAAAAACTAGTTTTTAATTTAAATTTGTTTTTAAATTTTTTAAATTAAATTTATTTCTTATAATATTTTAATAAAAAAAAATTAAAGAAAAAATTCGCAATCAAAAATTTAAGAATTGTTATTTTTTTTTTTTGTTTTTATAATAAAAATGTTTGGAATTAAAATTTTAAAATTTAATTAAAAAAAATAAAAAAATTATTATTTTAATTTAAAAAATTTTCGAATTAAATAAATTTAATTTAAAAAATAAAAAAAATATTTACTCATTTTTTGATTTCAAAATGGGTATTAAAAAATATTATTATTTTGCAATAAAAAAAATATTATTTTATTTTTAATTTTTTTATCGGGTATTTGAGGTTAAAATTTTGAAAATAATTTTTGTTTAATTTTTTCAGAACTACATATAAAAAAATAATTCAAGTATTAATTCAATTATATGTTTTAGAGCATTATTTGCAATCCTGAATTTGAGTAAAGTAATTTTCGAACGATATGCTTACAATTTTTGAGGTTCGAAAATGGTTCGAATACAAAAATACAGTATGCGGAAATCTACAGGCAATAACCTCTGCTTTAACTGATGTCGGCTTTGTTAATTTTAAAATATTTTCAATTTGTGTATTTATTAAAAAAAAAATACATAAAAAAAATAAAAAAGAAAATTAAAAAAAAAAAAAAATTCAAAAAAAAGTTTTCAAAGTTTTTTTTTCAAAATTGTTAAAATCGTGTATTTGATTGTTGTTGTGTGTTTTCAGGTTGGTATGCGCCTGTTGGAAGTCAACGGCCACTCGTTGTTGGGCATCTCACATCAGGACGCAGTGAATGTGCTGCGCAATGCTGGCAATGAAATTCATTTGATCGCGTGCAAGGGATACGACAAATCCAATTTAATTCATTCCATTGGGGCTGCTGGCGGCATGAGCACAGGCTTCAACACAACAGGCAGTCGACAAGGTACGGTACACTTCTATTTATTCCATTTGTTACTGTGGCAAAATCGAATCTGCTGGGCGCCCTAGTGCGTTGCAATAAATTCGTTTCGGCAACACAGTCACTACAACTACACAACTTTCAGTTGCACATTTGTTGCTTTAGCACAACAAACATAGCAAAATTTAATTTCCATTTGGTTTTATTTTATTTGCCTGCTGCTAGGTTCGCGTGCTTCCGAAACCGGTTCGGAGCTGAGCCAAAGTCAGAGCATGTCGAGTTTGGACCGCGACGAAGATGAGCGCATACGACAAGTGAGTGTGAACGGGCATTATAATTGCATACTAATATTAGTTGTACATAATATGCAAAGCCTGCTTTACTTAAATCTTTAAAAAAATAATAATATTGATTGTACTAAATAGTTACTAGTAGAAAAAATATGGAGCTACTCTTTGATAACCTTTGAAACATTTCTTTCCAGGATTTTGAAGTTTTTACACCGAAAACCGATTCGAATAACGACCCCTCAGTATTGGCATCTGTGGCGGCATTGGCCCACTCGCCCACCACACCGCCGAGCGCTGGCGCTTTGCCGCAACAGCATGCAGCTGAAAGCGACACATCCAAGAGCAGTGCTCCACCACCACCACAAACAGCAACAACTCCCCAAGATGCACTCGCCACGTTTGCTAATGCCGACAAAACGCTGGTGCAGTCTAAAGAAAAGAGTACCCCCGAGAAGGTATTTACAAACGCATAATACTCGCAGCTTTATTGACTTGGACTTATTATTTTTTATTTTCTTTTCCATTCTTTCTTTATTTGCGTAGGTGCTTGAAATCGTGCGTGCCGCGGATGCATTCACCTCAGTTCCACCCAAGTCGCCAGCCGAACATCACGATCAGGATAAAATTCAAAAGACCACAACAGTTGTCATTTCGAAACATACACTCGACACAAATCCGTCGCCTGCGTTGGCGGCTGCCTCCACTCCAACTCACACGTCACCAACAACATTGCCCACTGCGGGCACAACTGCGTCCACGATCAACACCACCACAACATCACCACCTGTCTCGCCAGCGTTGGCCACAGCCAGCAGCCGAGATGTGGCTGCGACAGTAGGAAGTGGCAAAACTGTGGCCGTGCCACCGACTCAGCAACAGGTATGTTGATGACAGTTTATAGACATTTTGCATTTGTTTGTTATTAGGCTTAACATGCATCCCAGTACCATAATCCTTGTGTTGTCATGTGCGTGTCGAACAATAACATTTGCTCTCAGTTCTTTGTGTTGTGTTCATGTACCCCACCAACGCCTAAAAAAAAAAATAAAAAAAAATCACCAACACCACACACAGACATACATGTATGTACTCATACTGAAACATTGCTAACAACTTTAAATTGTGTTCAAACAAATATCTCACCTGTTCTCCAAAGAATTTTCACATTTTCTCTTTTTGTTTTGCATTGGTATGTTTTTTTCCCGTTGTTTGCGTTGCTAATTTTTATTTGAAAGCGGATTGTTGCTGTTCAGCGGAAAAGTTGCCCAGTTGAACACGTGTTAATAATATGTGTCAACAATAACTATGAATCTATGTGTATATATGCTTAGGTAGGCATTACAGTGCCGCAAATGTGTCATACTTATGTATGTATATGCATATGTCTACCTTTATATACATGCATGTGTATGTATAATTATAATTTTTAAATGAATTAAATACAATTTCGTGAATTTTAAAAAAATTTGCGACTAAAGTTTGCATAAAGGCCTAGTATATTAATTAATTTAACTACAAACAATTTTTGTCTCGTTCTAAGAGCCATCTGTCAACTGTCATCTTTAGAAAAAACCGGTTCACTCATACTTTTTGTGTTTTTGGTAATTTTTTTCATTTCATACTGATGTCACTCATTCTCATTGCAAATTTGTGATTTTAGCTTTACTGCAGACTTTTGGTTCAGTGTTGATTTCTGGATATATGTATATAGAAAATGGGTTAATAAAAAGAGCATAGCGAGAGAAAGAGAGCATAGATTGCATTGTCATAAGTAATTCGTCGAATATTGTTGAGTTTTATGCCGAAAAAATCCGAATCCCTAAATGATAAACGCAAAAAATGAAGTTTTAGCTATAATTACACCCTAAACAGGTTTATTAAGTTTGCCACTTAGTTTGTAATGTATGTTAGTACGCTGAAGGAAATTTCGGACACGCTAGTATGATAAATTCGACGTACCTATTCGATTTAGCTAGTATGTGTGTAATCAACCTCTCTAGAGGCAAACTCAAGGTACTTGCCGCCTTCTACAGTGGCTACGGCAAGCTGTAGAGCACTTATATAACATGTGCCTAGGTTCTCGCGCAAATTACCGGTTCTGCGACAGAGAGCCTGAAACTTGAGAACACCTGCTAATTGACTGCATAGCAGTCTGCAGAGGCAGGATAAAGGCCCTTGGATCCATGTTTCCAAATAGGGATTACATCGTCTCACTAGTACTTAGCAGTATATTGGAATTTATCAATTTGGTGGAGCTAGACGGGTCGTTGTGATTTAGGAGATATCATAATAGATCTAAAGTCGCGGTGCAATCCTCATTTACTTGTATTTATCTTATCTTAGCTATGTTCGACTGTTTATCGTCGGTTCGTCTGTATGTACGCAATTTGGTCCCTCAGTTTTTGAAATATATCACTCTGAAAATTGGCACACGGTGTTCTCTCTCCAAAAAGCTGATCATTTATCTTAACTACCGATATCGGACCACTACAGCATATAGCAGCCATACAAACAGCAATTAAAATCAAGATTCTCCTTTTTATGCCCTTTTATGGTATGTATAAGAAATGCAATTGTGAAAGACATTAGATCTTCGGTGCTGCCAAAGTTAACCTTTTTTAAATTTTTTTGTTTAGAGTAGGCCTAAAAAACGTTTTTACTTCTTATTGGCTGTTGTTTCCTTTTCAATGGGAGCGTTTTTTACGTGGCGGGTCCCAAACCCAGTGCAAAAGTATGGGGAGGGATGGTTCGCCTTCTCAATATAGCTAGCTTTCAAACGGATGTTGTTTGGCCGAGGATACTTGATCTAAGACCGGAAGTCATGAGCTGCTTGAGCCATATGTAAAAAATCGTTTCTGGCTATTTCCAAGTGAATGGCGCTCAAAGAACTTACCTTAACCTTAACTAAAGTACTTCCAACGTTACATGTTTCTCAAGATATTGATCCCAAAGCGACGGTAGGTCAGCTAGTTTGGCTTGCAACATAACAACTCAACTGAAAGATTGATAATACTTTTTAAATCTCTGGAGTGTCCACGCCATTTCCGGAAGCTTATATTTTTCCACGATTTGAAAGAGCTGCTCTACAACTCAATGAAATTTTTACAATATTATTCTCTATAGCGCTAAAAATATATGAAAAAACTTTAACAATTTAACCGCGCAACATATCATCTTGATCATCTTATAAAATGGTATAATTTCAAATATTGTTGAAACACTATTTCGCGCTTTTTCTGCGACGTCATATATTGTTTCCATCAGTTCATTTAAAAAATGATTCGCGTAAATAATTCAAACTACATCAGCGATATAATAGAGTAGATAACGCTATTTGCTCGACATAATAAAACGTTTTCCAACACTGGTACTAAACAATTTTCAGTACTTTTGGTTATATCTCTTGCTTTCCGGACTAATATTGGGGCATATACACAGTTGTAATTAATAAATAACTTTTGGCAGGTAATTTTAAGGCAATATTAAGTAATTTTAAGTAAAGAATAACGAAACTATATGCAATTATTTACAACAATATGGGAAAACGGTTGAAGTGAAAAACCGTACTGTAAAAAAATTCTGTAAAGTAGGCAACAGTAAGCGAGTATGGCGGTTTAAATATAAAAAAAGTTAACATTGAAATTTGTGATTGTATAAAATTTATTTTTTTTTGTAAATTTCAATATGTTTAGAATCTGTTTAATTAAAAAAAAAAACAATATTTAAATTTCATGAAAAATTAATTAATTTAACCAATTTTACCAAGGAAAAATTTGAATTAATAAAATTAATTAAAGAAAAATTAAAAAAAAAAAATAAAATTCCATGAAAAATTAATTAGTTTAACCAATTTTACCAAGAAAAAATTTTAATTAATTAAATTAATTAAAGAAAAATTAATTAAATTAATTAAAGAAAAATTAATTTAATTTAATTAAAATAATGAATTTTTCCTTAAGTTTAAGCATTGAAAATTTTTATGAAAATTTAATTAATTATTTGAAAATTAATTATTAATTAATTAATAGTTAAAATAATTAAATAAATTATTTGAAATTAATTATTAATTAATTATTTGAAATTAATCATTAATTAGTTAATTTAATGTGAATTTTTGTATTTTATAATTTTTCCTTTAAACTACTCCTACGTTTAGTTAGTTTAAGCATCGAATGAAGACTAGTTGTGTGCATGCCGAAGCAGTTATAACCCTCCGCTTTGTATATATATTCTTTATGAATTGGTTTTAATTTGGTTTTCGTGAAATCACACAAACAGACATACATACATATGTGTATTTGAAAGAAACTAAATTAAAAACTTTAAATAAGTACTTAATTTTTTTATGAAAATCAAAAAATATATTTAAAAAATCTTAGATACCGTTTGACACTTGGTTTTAGTTTGAAAAACTTATGTACTTACTTTTGCAATGCTGCTCGAATATTAAATACATATGTACATTGGTGTTAATCTCATTCTAACCCTATCTACCTCAAACAGTTTACTTTTTTTTTTTTGAATTCCAACAAATATTGGTGTATTTCTCTATTGACACTGCATTCAAACTGTGAATATTTGTTGTAAACTCTCAAAAGAACTCTCTTAACTCTCTTAACAATTAAACCATCTACTCTAATTCGACTTGAAATTAAAGCAAAAAATCTCTTTTCTGTTTCGTTTTTCCGAATTTGGTTTCTCATTGCAGAGCACAGAGCAAAATAAAGCTTAACAAGTGGATGATTATAACTATAAGACTGAATATTTAGTTTAATGGTCGTAAAGGGCCGCACAGGAAACAGTACATAAAGCGCGCATGCAACAGCAGGAATAAAAAAATATTGTTGCAAATAAAAAATTAAAAAAAAAAAACAAATAAAAATTAAAAATTTTTGTTGCAAACAAAAAAATTAAAAAAAAAAAATTAAAATTAAATTTTTTTGCAAATAAAAAAATTAATACTAAAAAATTTGTTTGCAAACAAAAAATAAAAAAAAAAATTTAAAAAAAATATAAAAAAATAAAAATTATAATAAAATAAAATAAAAATCAATTATGTAAAAATATGTACATAATAAGTATATGATGTATGTGTATGCGTATAATGCGCGTAAACATGCACACAAAGCTTCCATTATCCACTGGAAGCGTCAATAGTGACTTGTAGCGTTGCCAGATAATGCGTAAAGTACGCGTCCTGAAATGCCGTTGCATAATTTCAGCGTGATAATTGCGTACATTAACGTGTTACTGTAAAAATAATAATAAATGCAAAATTGTGTAAAGCAAACAAAGCAACAAGCAGAGCAAAAAATGCAACTCTGCGATTATTGAATTTAGCGAATATTTGACGCGCGTTTGTTTTGGAAAAGTTTATCAAACTATGTGTTTGTATGTATGTATGTCAATGTTAAAAATGAATTGAAATTTTGTTATATGTAGCGTATATTAAATGAATTGTTGTTTGTACTATATTTTTTTTCGAAAAAATTGAACTAAAACAAATTGAATGTTTATCAAATGATAACAGTGTTACTATGCAAATGCATTTATAATATATACATATATATACAGAGAGGATTATTACATAGCTAAATATATAGAAAACAGATACTGCTGCAGCCACATACGATGTGTCCCAATACATGCAAATAAAGTACATACATAAATAAGTATAGCGAAATTTTCCTACTTATACTCTGCACTACTATTTGAATAACTCAAATATTTTTCTACTTTTAACCAACTAAAAGTCTCAACAATGGTTTCCACAAAAACACTTTACTACATATATACTATACAAGTATAAAAATCTATTGCAATTTACCCTGTCCAACGGTCCCATGCGTGTGTCCAAGTAATGTGCAAAACTTGAAAATTATTTTCCAAGCAAAGCTTCTTTTGACACAGCAACAAATGTTTTGCAAACATAACGGTATATGCTGTCAGCCTTTAGAAATTTTCTACTAACAACTTGCGTAAATAACTTTGCTTAGATGCCGAATTTAGCCACAGCAGCCTGTTCCGCAGATTTGTTACGTCGTTGAGGTTAGTGTTTTGTTTGTGTAAGATGCAGATATTTAATTATTGTGTTGAAACCAACGCGTTAAATTTGTTGAATTTTATGATTAAGTGGTTTATTAGCAGAAAGTGGCGGTGTTTGAAAAAAAAATTCAGAAATTTTGAAAATGTTAATGTTAGTCGAAATTTTTTGTCATAAGTCAGGGTTTATTACAAAAAGAGTTGAAAAACGTAAACGTCCTCGTGGTACTATTTCGTTGCTATTAAGAGGTTACAAGGGATTTCTCGGGTAAAATACAACATTTTTCAAAATTTTTTTTTTAAGTAATTTAACAGATTTTTTTGTTACAAACACACACAATTAACAAAGAAATTTTGAAACTTTTAGCAAAAATTATTAAAAACTTTAACTTAGTACTTGGACGAAGAAAAAAAACTGAAAATTCGTTTTTGGCAGACATTTTTAAAAAAAAAAAATGAAAATTTCAATGAAAATTTCCCGATTTTTTTTTCAAATAGTTGTAAACAAAAAAAAAATCCTTCGTCCAAGTCTTTAAGAATTGTTCCCCAAAGACATGTATAAAATTTCGTGAAGATCGGTTGATAAGTTCTCGAGAAACCTTGCAAACCGACTTCAAAAACACAGTTTCGAGATTTTTTAAAACCCGTAAACCCATGTAACCCCTTAATTACTAAAAAATATATTTAAGAAACTGATACTAATCTGGTTAGCCGTTTTCGAGTAATGTTGGTCACCGACTTAGAAAACACCATTCTGAGAAATGCGCGTTTAAGTTTGGCCTTGTACTTTCAAGCACTCTGAAACGCCATTTCAAATTTAGCTGTAACTTCAAAATATTCACCGGAACGATATGAAATCTTTTGTGTGTATTTTTAAATACTTGTACATTAAGAAAATAATAAAATAATTTCTTAGTGCTTTCTTCTGCACCTCTTTTCCCTTAAAAATTGTACAAGTAGCTTGTCCTATCTGCAAAAAATTTCTTCAACTACTAAGCAGTTAGCTTCTAGGTTACTATGAGCGAAAAAGTTAAGCATAGAAAGTAATTAATTTTTTTTTATTTTAGTTTGAATTTTATTTTACTTAATTTTTTTATTTTTTTTTTAATTATAAAAAATTATATAATATATCTTTTTTAATTAAAAACAATTTTTTTTTGTAATTTGTCAAAAAAAAATTTGTTTTATTTTCGAATTTTTTTTTTAATTTTTCAAAACATTTTTTTAATTAAAAAAATTTAATTGTTTTTTAATTTTTGAAAATTATTATTTTTTATTTATTTTTAATTTTTCAAAAACTTGTTTTATATTTATTTCTAATTTTTAAAATTTTCAAATTTTTTTAATTTTAAAATTTTTTTTTTTTAATTTTAATTTCTTGTTTTCTATTTTCTGCTTTATAGATTTTTTTTTTGTTATTTTTTATATATATTTTTTTTACTTTTTTATTATTTTTTTTGTTTTTTTATAATTTCTTTTTTTTTTTTAATTTTTTATATATTTTATTTGTTATTTTTTTATATATTTATTTTATTTTATTTTTTTAATTTGTTTTATATATTATATATATTATTTTTATTTAATTTTTTTTTTTTAATTTTTTTATATATTTTATTTTTTTTTTTAATTTTTTTAAATTTTTTTTTTTAATTTTTTTTTTTTTTCTAAAACAATTTTTTTAATATTTTCAAAACATTTTTTTTATTTTTTCAATTTTTTTTTTTATTTTTTCAAAAAGTTTTTTAATTAAAATTTTATTTTCCTGTTATATTTTTTTCTTTCATTTTCTTTTTTATATTTTTTTTGTAATTTTTTTTCAATACCACATCCGGGCGCGCTCGCATTTCAAGCCCAGTTGAAGTACGAATTTGAACAAATTTTACAAAAATTAATACTCATATGTTGAAATGTTGAAAACAAATTCGCTGAAATCCCTCCTTTGATGCAATAATTACAAACTGTTGTTGAACGTATAGATTCCTGAAGATTTGTGTACCTAATCCAAGATAATACAACTAACAAACAAGTGAACTATAAACTTATATCAATTGTCCAATGTGTAGTTTATAGCATAATTAAAGTTAAAAAAAAAAAACAAATATATATTAAATTAAATGTTTTGAATATGTGTATAAAGGTGACTTTTCCTCTAAAACACGTACTATGGCACTATACAAACAAAATAAAACAAAATAATGAAAATATACAAATATAAGTCGGATTATTCCATTGAAGAATGCATATTAATTAAAAAAACTTTATAAAAACCGTGAATTTTTTATGTAAATCAGAAAACCAAAACAAAATAATAAAAACTCAATGTCTTCTCGATTAAAAAAAAAAAAAAAAAAAAAAAAAATAAGAAAAATTTTGTAAAAATTCTGTAAACCAAAACAAAATTGGTTTTATTTTTGAGCGGGGCAGGGCTATTAGTATTATTCTATTAGTACCGCAAGAGATGTTGCAGAATCTGGTATTTATGCTTTGTACGCTTGCCTTTATTTCCGCTTACATTTATGTGTATTTGTAAACGCGTTTATCAGCATTTGTTTTGTCCCACATTTATCGCTAAATTTGCTGCTTCTTTTTGCCATATTTCACTTTGGAAAAATGTCTACTTTTGAATTTGTTCTCACATCAACTGCAATTGGTCCAAAATACCATACGCTGTTCAGACATTACCGCATCAAGTTGATTATTGTTCGGTTTCAAATGTGCTAATCGAAAGTATTTGTCAATAATTACAACAAAAAAATATATACAAATTCACTTTTGTACTTCTCACTCCTCGCAGTTTACTAAGTAATGCATTGTAAGTAATTCACTCACTCAATCTCACACACACACTCAAAAAAAGATCTCAAAAACTATGTACGTATTTTTCGGCGCACTCAATTACTACTCAGTCTAATTTCGAACATACTCGCTCACTCCAGTTCCACCAAGCACCAAGCACCAAAACCACAATTAGCACTTTGTTCTCATATCACCACTTTAAAACGCGCTTCAGTGTAAATGTTTTATCGCTTAAACTAATTGTTGGAAACTAAAACTAAAATACATACATATTTTCTAACATGAACGAACATTTCTGTTCAAAAGAACATTCAACAGAGGCGCACACCAACTCCAACATCAATACACAAAACGAGGACAGAAACCGTAACTAAGCCTACAGACAGCCGACAAAATCAGTCGATTGCTCCCACGCCAACCAAAGCGACAAAAGCCGAACCAATTTATATTATTGACGACGAGGAGGAAGAAGAAGAAGACGCGGTGGAGGAGGAGGAGGAGGAACAAGCGGATGAGCACGGTGACGTCATTGACGCAGACGAAGATGTATTCGATACATACTCACCGAATGCTTCGGCCGATCAAGGTGACACTGATTCGGATTACTTTGACCGACCACGACCTTCGCCGCGTTACACCAGCGATTCGGAGAATGACTATCGTCCGCATCGGCCCAATCACGAAAGGCTGGGAAATATATCTGGTCGTAGCACACCCGACCTTTCAGGCTCTGCATATGGTGGTCACCGTAAATCGGTTAGTTTTGATCTTAGCGGTGATGAAAGATCAAAATCCGATTATGAACGCTCACGAACGCCCGACGGTTACTCGCGTTATTACGATTCTGAGCAAGAGTATGGTAGCGCACGACCGCGTTTACCACGCAAAGGTATATTACGTTCGGCCAGCCCGTCATCGTCGAATAACTCGACATTGGAGCGTTGTAGACGCCCCGAAAAACTGCCGCCAATAGTGCCTACAGTAGCGCGTATTAAGGAAATTGATTCGCCTACGCTGCAGCATGTGCGCTCATCTTCGCCGATGTCTAGTAGAGGTGGAAGTAGTAGTGGCTACCACAGTCCACCGCCACCACCCGAAAAGGTTACGGTGTCTACCGAGATCGAAAGAGAAAATCCATTCCGTGAGGCGTTCCTAGACAGCAGCAAAAGTGATGAATATACTGAGTTGGCAAAAGCTATGTCGAAATCACCCTCGGCGCTCAGATCACCACGTGAACAATTTTTCTTTGGTTCGAAGTCGACCGAGAATTTGTTAGGCGCAGAGCGTTCAGCTTCAAGCGGTCGTAGCACACCTAGTACTGTTGTGAGTGCGCAGTCCAAGTCTACCGAAGATCTGTTGTCAAGCTCAACCGGCGCCAAACCGAAACGTATACCACCACCCATATTGCCGAAACCGAAAACTAAGAAAGCTGAGCTGGTGCACAATATTGCGCTCGATGCGTTCCAAAAAGCCGACGTAGGCTATGGTGATTTCACAGTCTTCGAACACGATCCTACCACGAATACGATACATGAAATACGTTCGCCGCCACCGCCAACAACACCAACCGTTCCAATAACACCACCGCCTGCTGGTAGTAGTGCAAAACTTCCTGTGCGAGTAAAGACGCCGCGTAGTCCATCGCGACCGCGTGAAAGTCCACCTCCCCCACCCGTCAACTACTCAACGATGCCAAAGCTTCCTTCGCCAGGTGCACATGTGAAAAAGAGCGAAGAGACTTACTACTTGGAGGTGCTTCCACCACCTCCACCGCTCTCCGATGACGAAATACCACCTTCACAGCGTCGCCACACTGAGTTTATACACGAAAATTCACCAGATCACATACTGGTTACTGAGGACGAACACCGCACAATCATGCTGCATGAAAATGAAGTGCGCAACCAGTTGCGTGGTGCGAGCAGAAAGTCACAGATACCCGAACTGGGCGCACCGCACGAAGAAGCGCCGCCAGTTCCACATTACGCAAGCATCAAACACTCGGTAAATCCATTTATAGATAGTTCAGATGACAATTTTGATTCATTACCTCTCCCACCACCGCCCGAACACCTGATTTCCTCTGCGGCTCTGAATCCCGGTTGTGATAGTAGCTCCCATTGCGATAGCGAATCTTCAACTATTAACATTGCTTCACCTATTTCTTCTATTACTTCTCCCAATGCAAACATGCAGCCGAGGTTGGATCTCTTAACATCAGCAGCAACATTACAGGCAGGCATTCCATCCAATAATCCACTCTCGCCCACACAAATTTTCCCCACAGCGCAAATACTACCTGTTCAATATACCCAGCTACCACAACCCCAGCAGCCAAATACCACTCACATCCTAACTGGTCAATTGGTCCCAAACAGTACGAGCCATCACTTCTCTAATTCCCCACAGAACCAGTCGCTATTCACGGTAGGTGGTCTCGTACTGCTGCCACAGGCACAGTTCACTGCTGCGACGTCGCAGGTGTCATCATCGTCGTCATCATCGTTGGTAACTACACCTATTTTCTTGGCCACCAGTGGTGGTGCGACGTCTGCCACCACTGACGTATACATGAAACCTCAACAACTACAACAACGATCGCCACAACTGCATCTACATCAACGTACCGTACTGGTGAGTGAATCGACAACCCAACCAACACAAGACCAAAATGTTGCGCACAGCTCCACAAGCAGCAACAAAAACACACTTAACACTGCGTCAGCGGCCAAAGCCACTGCCACAAATAGCGCCACCAACAGATATACTAGTATGAAACCAACAACAACATCAACAACCATCACCACAGCTAACCCAAACCACTTCATCAGCGACGTCTACATTTTCCTCTCTATCCCATTCCATCAACAGCACAAGCAGCTCGGTGGCGTACACAATTAAAGCCGCCAGCACCGCAACAACAAAAGCGACCGGGTCAACAACAGCAACACCACCAGTTGCTAACCTTGCCTCTCCCACACCATCATACACATCAATGCAATTTCCAGCAATATCCGAAATAGTTGCACAAAACTCAACTGTGCCCATTTCCTCTTCCGGACGTTCCGTTCACATCAGCACCGGCGATTATCAAAACACAGTTCACTCATTAGACCTTTCCACCTCCACTCTGGCGTCGGTAGAATCCGAGTCGACTTCATCATTACAGCGCGCCATGAATGCGGCCTCCTATTACGAGACGGCGGAAGAAATCTACTCCACCATCGAAGAGGAGGCCATCTACAGCAACACATCATTCTTTGATTCGCGTCGCAGCAGCGATACCTCAGTGAATTGTCGGTCATCAACGTCACCACCGCCGCCGCCGTTGCCTCCCAAGCGGCCGCTTAAGCCAACACATTTAATATTGCGCACAGCCCCACCGCCGCCGCCGAACAGTGCACGTCCGCTAAACTTGCGTTCACAATCGCAACCGCAATTGGACTTGACATCGTCGCCGCTGTCGAGACCAAAGTTTGCAGGTGTCGTGCTCTCGGGTGCCATGTCGCCGCCCACAGGGAAAGAAACCACAGTGTGATTAGTGCAGACGTCGCTTGATGTGGCAAGGCGGTGTTGTGTAAGGCAGCGTTGTTGAGGCGTATTCTCCATTAGTTTTGCTGTACGCCGATTTGCAAGTCATCCGCAAGTTTTTACTTCCTTTCTCTCGGTGTGTGGTGTTTGTGTGTGCGTGCTGCGCGCAGTGCCGACGCGTAGGTGTCGGGCATTTTAATTGCTTAAATATAAGCAAGATTTGTTGTTTGCCGTCGCTTTGCCACAGCTGCCATCGTTGCCATCGTTGCTTGCCACAACGCCGCTCGCGCGACCGCAGGATCGATTCGTTGGCGGTAGCTTCTGTTTATTTGTAGTTCGTGTAATATTTCGTCAAACCCAAATTGCTGCTTTGTAGGTCGTTCTGCTCGCTACTAGTTGGCGCAGAGCAGCGAGTTCTTCGTGGGTGATTCTGTGTTTATGCCTTTAATTTGTTGAGTTTCGGATGCATTCGTTTGGAAATAAATCATTTCAAATACAATTCGGCTGTATGTATGCAAATTTTATTTTTTTTGTTTTGTTTTGTTTTGTTTTATTTTGGCCCATTGTCTGTCTATCTAATCAAAGTCGTCCTGCTGGGACTTAGCCACTCACATCGCTCCCAATACGAACAATAAATTGGACATCTATTCGTCGCATGCAGGTCGCATACCAAATTGTGTGGCATAAAATAAAAAAATATTTGCATTTAAATTGAAAACTAACACATTCCATTCAATTCATCTTCATACCGCAATAACAACAATAACCAGCCATGCCGATTTCGTCGACCCTTTCCTTATACTGTATGCTCAAATTGATTAAAAAAAATTGCATGGCGCTGTTTGCGAGGGTTTCAGGTTTACTGCGCCGCGTGAAATACCGTTAGATTTCAGAACATTTCTATATATTTATTTATTATCACTTAAACAGCAACAAATTAGTTGAAACTTTGTCATTTGCTGGCATTTAAAAGTAGTTGGTTTTAAAAGCACATAGTTTATGCCAAATAAAGGGTGCTGCAATGTGAGTTTTGATTTTGGTATTGAAGTTGTATGCCACTTTTGGTGGATTTTTTGTATTTTATATTTTATATAAATTAAAATCTAAACTGATATCACACAATACACGAAAACTTGTCGGCAATTAAAAAAAAATTTATATCGCAACACCCTTTATTTTGGTTAAAAGTCTGTGCGCTGCCTTTACAGTTTAGCAGAAATAAATTCTATCATTCATGCACCAATAAAATAGTAACAAGAATCGAATTATAATATTTAACTGTTCATACAATAACAACAACAATAGCACATTACCAAGACACTAGAATTTTTTAAGAGTACATATATAAGCATATAAATACAGTCACTCACTAAAGTATGCAGACGCTGTTTTGATAAAATTTTTTGAAAAAAAAAAAATTTCGTAAACTTAAAATAAAAAGCAAATCGGCAAGTAAAATGCAAAATAACGTAACATCACTTTTCATAAATTTACAGGCGAAGAAAAAAAGATATAATAGAAACCACTCATATTAAAACAAAATTTGAGTTTCGGTTATAAAACGGTTATATATTACTTATATATTGGTTATATATTAGTTATATTATTGGTTATAAAATGGTTATACATTGGTTATGTATTGGTTATATATACCAGCGAACGCTGAAAATTTTACGCTGTATTTATGTAACACGATATAATGAATCGTAAGCAATAAAATAATCGATTTTTTATTTTTTTGATAATACTTGTACGTTGCTTTGCATTTTAGTTGACGAAATATTGTACGTTTTTTCGAAAAACCCAAAAACTTATTATTTTTTTTTCATTTTTATTGTAACTGCAGTGAGTGACTGTTTAGCATACATACCCATAAATAACATACGTAGCATAGTGGCCGGCATTACATAGTACGTATATTAACTTCTATTATTAGTTATTAACAAACTTTTCTAATTTAATTCTATTTGCATCACAAAAATAGCAGTAAGTTTCGAAAACCAATACACATTTAATTATATTGTAATAAAAATCAGTAATATATCGTTACGAGGACTTGTTTTATTTTGTGCCGTCTTTTTGTTTTTTGTTTGAAAAGTTTTATTTTTTGAAGTTGCGCTGATGAGTAGGAAGTTTCATAGAATATAAGTTCAAGAAAATTTTTAGTACTTGTGATTTCAAGATATTTTGTTGTTCAAAAAACGTAAATCACTTGATTTAGCGCCCGGTTAAGCAATATAAACCCAAGCATAACCAAAGCAACCAATCTAAATACAAAATTTACTACAAAAACTCTCTGTGGTATTATTCGCAATCATCACTAAGTTTGAGTTTGGTCTTGTAGGCTTGGGCTTACGGCATTTTGGCGGCTTTAGTAAGACTGAGTAATATTTAATTGCATATAATGCCCGGAGCTCAAGACCAACACCTTTCATTACAAAAAAAAAAACTTTGAAGGCATTGACAATCATTCGCAGCCGTCTCATCAAGCATTTTGCTTAGATACTCATAATTCTTGACTTATTTTCTAATATGAGTCGCGATTTTGACTAATACTAGTTCAGTATTAGTAGTTACTTTACAAATTTTTTAACCATACAAATTTTTACAAGCCTTCAGAGTTATCATAAATATATGTGAGATGTGTGTATCTTAGTCACGAATGACAGTAAAAAAATTGTGACGTAATACATCATAAATGAGCTGTCAACTCTGTCGATTGTTTTCGAAGTCTCCTTCTTCTTTCATGCATTACATTAATGCGTCATAAATGAACTGTCAGTGTCAGTTACAATCGAAGTCTTTCTCCTCTTTCGTGCATGACAACGCGAACTAATGTTTTTTCTGTCAAAAATTTTGTATTTTTCTCATTTTATAATTTGGAAATAAAATTCCTGTTTTGGTATTTTGTTTTTCTTGTTTTCGAACTAGACAGTTTTCGAACGTACAGAGTACGCTTTCGTTGTCGGCTACATATAGTACATATATGATCGGCAACGAATACAGTTATATTTTCACTACTGCAGTTACATATTCCACATAGGCGCTCCCTTTGAGCTGCGCGACATTATAAAATATTTGCTCGATCCATTCATTCTCTCGACAGTCGATTATACATAACCGTAGTGGACCCAGATTTTTGATCCGTTTGAGTACTGTGAACTCAGCAGAACTCTGCCACTACAACAACAACAACATAGCTACTCGATATGATGCTACATATTTTCCAAGCACTCTGAGGATAACTAAATTGTAGAATAGTCTGCTTTAAGTGCCTAACCTAACCTAGCCTATGCGACTGTTGGCTCATTTGCGACCACAGTGCTTTAATATACAAAACTGTTTGCTGCAGTTATCAGTCATATATTGCTGTACGTATGAATTCGTTATCTTTGCGCTGCGCTTATCTTAGCTGGCTAATTAAGTTTGTCGCTAGAAGGCATGTTTCAGTTATCTTATCTTTTGGTTGGCTTTGGCTGTTGCCCTGATTTTGTTTTGTCTACTTCCGCCCGTCTAATTATTACGCATATATTTATGTGTGTGGCAAATGTAGTGACAGTTTTCGTATATTTTATTTTTTTGTTATTTTTTTTTCTTTTTTTTTAACGAATTGTAATAGATTTAGTTGAGGAAATATAATTGCAGCGCCATCTAGCCGTTCGCGGTTATAAAGCTTTTTAGTTCCTCCTACACAGTAGGAAAAATCGTTAAGGTTCTTTAATTTTTTCTTTTTTTTTTGTTTGCTAATTTTTTGTGTGTTAGCAGCGCTGAGTCTAAAAACACAGTGAGAACAAACGCCATTGTTCACAGCGGCTGATTAAACAGTTAAAGCAGCGCGTACAAAAGTGCTAAATATTTGCCAAACGTGATACATACACACATTTACAGATATATGAAATTGTTGATTAAGATTTTAGTTTTTTCTATTCTTTTTTAATTTTTTTTTTTTTTTTATATTTTTTTTAATATTTTTTTTATGATTTTTAAATTTTTTTATATTTTTTTATTTTTTTTATTTTTTAATTTTTTTTTTAATTTTTATTTTTTAATTTTTTAAATATTTTTTTTTTTATATTTTTTTAAATTTTTTTATATTTTTTAAAATTTTTTTATATTTTTTTAAATTTTTTTTATATTTTTTTTTTGACGTGTGTTGAATGTTTTTATGCTCTTTCAATTTGTTTTCATTTTATTTCTTCGCTTATACTCCTATCCTCCTCTTCTCCGCTCTCCCTCTCTCTTCCG
Organism: Bactrocera correcta; assembly: GCA_027475135.1. Lineage (NCBI taxonomy): Eukaryota > Metazoa > Arthropoda > Insecta > Diptera > Tephritidae > Bactrocera > Bactrocera correcta. The sequence goes on along the minus strand of CM050325.1, from coordinate 55,053,469 downwards.
CCTTACACATTGAAATTCAATAAATTTTAATTAACTCGCTTGTTTGAAACATAAAGCACTACTTTGACTCGACTTTAATTGGTAATGAAGAATTTGACGTAATATTAATTACACAATGCCCTCAGCACACACACACGTACACACCCACACATAAGTTAGACACGAAGGTGCCAACCGCCGTCGCTATAAAACTGCTCATGCACCGTCATATCTCCATTTCTTTACTTTCTCCCGACCACTTTTACTTCGGGCAGATTGTGTAGTGTGCCGTTGCAGTTCTGGCATTACACCGTTATTCTACTAGATTTAGAATTAATGATGTCATGCTGCTGCTGCTGCTACACAATGCACGAATGTATGTATGCTACAACCGAGCGCATCACCCAGCAACATCAACCATTTTGGTTCCCTCCGCATTTCTGATGAACTACAATACAAAACCCGAGCGCAGAGCTTTACCGAGGAAAGAATACACTTTTTCTAGTGTATAACTTTTTCCTTTAGTTTTGTTGTTATTTTTCTGTTTGCAGTAAATTCATTACCTGTACATAAAAAAGAAATGAATGCTGAGCTACTCACCGTCGCTTCATCGCTTCTTCGAGTACACACTGCATGAAAAAATACATTCGATCCATTAAACAGACAGCAGATGGTTTGGCTGATAAAGCATACTCACTCGGGCATTTAGAGGTTGCATGTTTAGATATGTATGTGCATGTGTGAAAGAGTGTTGGAGTGTGTGTTACTGAAATTTGTTGGAAATGCTAAAATTTGCAGAATAATTCGTAAAAGAATAAGGTTTCATTGCTGAGCAAGGTCTGCTTGTTGGTAGTGCCTTTGATATTCGAATCGCTTGGAGGTCAGTCAGGGGATCCTTCTCTTCTTAGCTGTGTATTATTTGTACAGGAATTTGTGAAATACTTTGCTTTACACACAAATACTATTGCACTAACCTTTTTTCGAATTGTCGACAACTACCAAATTGTTGAAACCTGAAAATACACTTTATATTTAAATATGTATATATATAGATATTGCTTATTTGATAAAATACTGTCATAAGTTGAAAACGTAAAATCTTTAGTTGTTGATATTTCATGTCGAAATCTTCTGACAAAAATCTTAAAAAATTTAATTAAATAAATTTTTTTAGAGAGTTTTTAAGAAGTATTTATGTTCTTGAAGATATTGTCACCTTAAATGCAAAATAACGTAACATCACTTTTCATATGTTTGCAGGCGAAGGAAAAACGATATAATAGAAACCACTCATATTCAAACAAAATTTGAGTTTTGGTTATAATTTGGTTAAAAAATGATAATATATTGGTTATAAAGTGGTTATATATTAGTTACATATTAGGTATATATTGGTTAAAATCTGACACCCTGAAAATTTTATGTTACACATATATGTAATATGATGTAGTGAATTGTAAGCAATAAAAACTCAATTTCGATTCTTTTGATGTTACGTTGTTTTGCATTTTAGGTGACAATATAGTGATTTATGACAGTCCATCTGTATAGGCAAATTTTTAAAACTTGTTAAAATTGTAAATTTTATTTTATGACAATTTTTTAAACTACTTTGTTATTTTTTATTATTATTATTATTATTTATTTTTTTCCAAAATATATCATATCTTATATAATAGCATATTAATTAATGCATTTATATCTTGTTTTGCTTCAACAGTCACCCACAACGGAATCCATTATAACAACAAAAGTGCCTAAATCGGTTTCTGATAAGAAACGTTTCTTTGAGTCAGCCATGGAAGATCAACACAAACCATCACAAAAGACAGGTGAGCTGTGATAAAATGCATAATATGTATGTATGTACATTAGGGTGATTCAAAAAAAAATTTTTTTTTTTTCGATTGGTTCTCGGAAAAATAATCATCGTTCATAATAATTTTTTTTTTCATTGAGTTATAAAATTAATAAGAAATAAAAAAATTTCCCAAAAATAATCAAACTTTAACTGTTACAATCTTATAAACGGTTGGGTTTACGAAAAGATCATACGAGACCTGTTTTTAGGGCATTCAATTTGCTACAAAATCTAAGGAACAAGATATTTTTTCAAGTAGTTGGAAGCGAGATATAAATTTTTCTATCTGATAATAAGAAAAAATAGAAAACTGTATGTAGAAGGACCTTCCCGTTACAATTAAAAACTCATATTTGGAAAGGCTTTCTTAGAGGTGTCTAGAAACCTATTTTTCCGAGTACCAATCGAAAAAAAAAATAATTTTTTTTTGAATCACCCTAATGTACATATTATTAGTAAAAAAACAAAATACTTTACTTACTATTACACAATGATTTATTAAAGACTACAGTAAGGTTTCGCAATAACAATTATTAAAAAAAATTTTATGGACAAATTGTAAAATAGCTTCTTAAATAATATTGCTACAAAAGCCCTGCCCCCAAAAGTAAATTTGTACGACATGGCGTTTTTTTTCCAAAGCGGAATTATCCATAGATACCGATACTTGGTAGTATGTATGTAGTATGCTGTGTGCATGATTCGTACTGCTCGCTAAAAGTGCACCTTATTCGAGACCACGTCTCATCAGTATTATCTTACTATACGAGTATTGGATTTGCGAAACAGTGCGCCTACGTACTGAACCCTTAATTCCGTCATCTGTAGCTTAATGGAAAGGCCCTGCGGGACCACCAATAAGCATTACATCGCAGGGCGCACGTCATTAGCTCGTTATTCGCGCTCCTAGCTTCGTTGCTTCTTTGTTATTTACTCTTTTTCACGTTAGAGTATCTCTGGTTACCAACTTGTCTCTTTTGCAGCATATTTTTGGTTATTCGGCCTGCCACTTCATCTCCAGTTTCTGCGCTTTTATAGTATATCTGGGCAGTAGAAAAATATATGCTCCCCATTTTGCTGCTCTACCACATGAAAGAGCAAATAACTCCATTGCATACCGTACCTATGCAGGTACTCTCTGAAACATCAGTTCTGTTTAGAAAGTGCGTCATGTAAAAGTCTATCTCGCCATGCTTTCGTTCCACCATGCTTGTAATTTCCGATAAATCGGTGCGTCCATATTCCTTTGTTGCCGTGACCCACGATTTTGCCATTTCTCTATGCTATTGTTTTTTCTCTTTAGTCTGCCATTGTGAGCTTTGCTACAATTTAGCTTTTTCATAATCCTCTTCAGTTCTCGAGCCTTATATCTGGCGGCTTATCCCAGATATAATGTAGGGCTCATGAGCACCGAGCGGATGCGTATTTTAACGCCTTCTAAGACTATTCTGTTTGTGGGCTACGTCAAAATCTAAAGGTACCTACAGAAAGTAAGCCAGAACTGCATTTCAGCCTATTGGCAGTTATGGACAATCATTTCCAAGACAACGGGTACTTCCTGGTGTAGATGTCGAAGAGTTGCCCAAAATTGTGAATTGTCGAATGGACCGGCTATAGTAGCAGCCGCGGTCAGAGCTCTGTAAAGAAATTATCTTCAAAAATAAATTCATGAAAATCAAGTTTCAAATACAAGCCATATGTTCTGCAATTTGGGTGCGTCATGGCGTATAGTAATCTTCTGTAATTCAGTTCAGTACTAACGGGGCACATTTGGTGGGATAGCCTTAAGAAAAGCGATTTTTGGGAATAAAGAAAATACTCCATTATTATTATATATACTTAGGAACACTTAATTCAATTAAATAAAAAAATTAATAATTTTTCTTTTTTTTGTTTTAATAATTTTTTTTTAAGCGATATCCGAAGGCGCTAAAACTGGTTCTCAACTGTTTCAGTGATTCCAAGTTATAAAAAAAGGTTCTCGTTTAGAAGATTTTGTCGGTACAGTGACTTGCGGTCGAAAATAAATGAAGAATTGACAAACTTTTTACACAAAATTTTAGTCGTTTTTGTCCTGCCTAAATTCGATTTCTAATCAAAAATCGTTCTAATGCAAAAAACAATTTTACAGGGTTCGGATCACTTGTCTCCTAGCAACAAATTCGAAAAATGTTGTTTCGCGAAATATTTGTTTAAAGACAAACAAATTACCTACATTGAGGGGTAAACTTCAAATGGCTAAAACTCTAAAAATATTTTAAATATTAATTTGAATATTTAGTATAATATTTTTATTGACTACCGATATATGCAAGAATAAATTTTTTTTTTCATATTTTCCAACTTAAATCCCAGCAATATTATTGAAAACGTTGCTTGAAGAGCTGAAATTTTCGCATCAATCACGTTTAATTAAAATTATTATCGATTATCTGCAAACGCGGCTTTCAATTGCGCCTGTTTCACACGTTTCCAGCGATGCTGGGTTGCTTCGGTGCTATATTTTTATTTTTTTTAGAGTTTTATATCAATGAAAATTATACCCAATATCCTTTAATATTGAAAATCTTAAAGAATACAACGCCAATAGCCATTTGAATGTGTCTACAATTAGTAGTATCCTTCTTTATTTATCTTTATCGGCTGTCAACAGACAGCACATCACAAATAGCAGCGAAAGCTTGGTATCAGTAACTCAGAAATAACTTTTTGTCCAACAAACTTCCGTTTAGAGGATAGAAAGTTATGCGTTGTTCTGATTTCACAAGTTTTCATTACTTTTTTCATATTTTTCTTTTACTCACAATGTTTTCAACACAATACTTTATTGCGCTAAAACAAACGATCAAAGAAAATAAATCGCGCACACCAAGAAGTCAAAAGAGCAAAATAAGTTCAAAGTAAAGATATCCAATCTTTATTATATGCAACAGCAGCAGCACAGTGCTGTGACGCTGGATAACAAAATAATTTCCCTGCCATCTTGATTTATGACTAGCCGTGCTGCTGCGAGCACAGTGAACGAGGGTTAAGGGCGCCGCCGTGGGGATAGATAACCAACCGATATACTTCTCCAATATATTTGCGCTTGTGGGTCGCCATTTACATATGTAGATGTGATGTACAGTTATTTATGCATGCAGACGCCATAATGTGCAGGATTCGAACGTGGAGCACAAAGAAGGTGGCATAGCTGAGAAGAAATGTTGTTTGGTTTCGAAGTGCTGTTGTGTCACTGGACCCACGACGGCTGCGTGCAACCAATGTTAGTCTGTCAGTCTGTCAGTGGGAGGTGTTTGTTGTTATTTAATGTTTGTATTATGGAATATCGCTGCTTATTACACTGCACATAACAACTATTTGCTCAACAGTGCGGCATAAAGTTTTCAAAGTGTGGCAGACAGCAAGTGAGCGCACGTCTTAACAAGCTCGATGAGTGAGTGAGTGCACGAATTGGGTGTTGCTGCAGGAATTTCATGCTTAGCCAAGTTGGTTATACCCATCATGAAAATTAATAGTAAAGTTACACTTATGGTATTTGTTTTATTGCGAAGGGGCGCTAAAGTTGTACTGATTTGAATATAAATATATCTGCAAATATGCAAAAGTTGATTGAACTAATTTTAGGTTAACCCACTATAACCATATAAGCCATGTAATCGATATATCATAAAAACGGTCTGAAAAAAATAGGGGAGAATAAGAATTTGGTATTTACATTTTAAAATAACTTCTGCGGCTAAGCTAATTAGAGCTAGTAGTAGTAGTACCAGTGTAGAGTTCCAATCTCATACCAAGGTGGTGGGTGAAGTCTTTGAGGAATGAACCTAGCTCCCGGGTTACGATGGTAAGGATTAGATAAGTTGTCATAAAGGTCATCCAACTGTAGGCCCCGGAAAACTGTTGTATCGTCGGGGTCGGACCATAGGGAGAAGGGGTGTCAGATGTGTAGGGTTCGCAGGGCATGCAAAGAGGTGGTTAGTGTCAGGCGGGGACTCGTTGCACGCTAGACATGTGTTTGATATGTCAGGGTCGATTCTGAATAAGTAGAAGTACAGTATCCAGTACGAAGCTGCACAAGGGTCACTCTCGATTCTTGTGGAAATTCGAGCTCTTCGTCTGTAATCGATGCTGGTTTGACTCCAAATACGCCATTCACTCCACTTTAAAGGGGGTTTTTGGCCCGGTTAGTCGGCAATTGTTACATATCGATAAAGTTGGGTAAGGACCTCTTGATGCACCTGGGGGGAAGTTCCCTTCAAGTGGTGAGATTTCTGCGAAAGCACCCCAGCAGAAATTGCTTGGTGATAAGTTCATTATACTCATTAGATGGGCGCATACGGGTCTCACTGTGACGGGTGTTCGATGGTAGACTTCAAGAGGCATTCCTTTGTAGTCCAGAGTGCAGTGTTCTGACATGTCTGTAGCTGCCTCGCTAGGGTTTCAGGGTTCCAGGCGACCATATTGGTCCGGCGTAGTACAGGACCTGCCGGCCGATTGCCTTGTATGTTTTCAACAGCGTTTCTTTGTCTTTTAACCATGTGTGCGGGCTCGCGATTTTAGGTTTTTGGGGGAAGGAAAACCAAGGGCGGGGAAGGGGGTCAACACCCTAAAATCTTAGGATTATTGATCGACAAAGGTTATTCTTATAACATAAACTGGGTATATGAATTACATTCGGGGCATACGAAGTAACTCACAGAAGGAAACGTCAAAGACGCTGCTAAGTGTATATATAAGTGATTAGCGTGATGGGCTGAGTCGATTTATCCACGGCCGTCTGCCTGTAAAAAGGCCTCCCTCAGTTTTAGAGATTTTAAATGGTAATTTTCTCTCAAAGAACTGTTTTTTTTAAAAGGGAACCATCGTATCGGATCACTATAGGCTATAGCTACCATACAAACTCATCGAGCAGAAAGAATTTCTTGTGTGGAAAACTTTTTATTTGACAAGTTATATTCACATATTTCAAGGCAGTTCTACAATATCCGAAGAAATTTTTCAGATCGGACCACTGTTGCATATAGCTCCCATACAAATTGACTACTTTTTCTTGTTGTTCCATGTTTTCACTTGAAACAATGCCATTGCACGAACCTTTAAGCTTTAATTATGTGCACTTGTCTTGCGAAGGTGCGGCTCTTTCTCTCTCTCATAAAACCCTTTAAAGATTCCCAGTCCGCCTGGTAAATGTAACTCTAAAGTCATTCAAAGAACTGCAAGAGCTTCAACGTAATCTTTATTTCTATTTCGCAATTGCGCAACAAAGAAAATGCGATTGGCACTCACTTTGCATCAACGCTATAAAGCCATGGATTGAAAACACTAACTCTTTATATTTCTTTTCACGCTTAATTTTTCGATTTCTGCGAAAAACTGGGGCAATTATATTGAAACGAAAGGGCCGGGCCACTCATAGTAAATTTGATAAAAAGGCATTAATCTTGATGCGACTGAAGCCAACCATCTTGACTTTCGCCTTTTGCCGGCGCATTTTCTACAGTTCTTTCATTTTGCCTTGTTCCATTTTCATGGCTTTTGTATGCTGTGCGCTTAAGTTTCCGAGTATTGTTCATTTATTTAAGTTTTCTTTTCCTTTTTTTTTTTTCATGTCTGCGCCAAATAAATAGAAAAAGTTTTTTCATTCCTGTCAAAGGATGAAGTTGAGAAGTTGCGCCAAGAAGAGGAGAGGAAAATCGCAACACTGCGTCGTGATAAGAAGACGGGCTTATTGGATGGACCCGCTGCAAATGGCAATGATGAGTATGATGCTTCCAACAATAATTCTGCCGCAGCTAACAGCGCTGCCCACGCCGCCACCATACCGTGCCTTGTCGGCGAACACCGAAAACTACAACAGCAACAACCGATGATGGAAACAATTATGGGGCGAATTATGATTATGACGACGACGATAGACGGCTTGTAGTTGACCATCGTCACGTACTGCGCGATACCATTGTCGAGCGGGATAATTGTGATGCGGATGACATGAGGTGAGTGTATGCTACATGCAATACAAATCAGATTAATAGCGCCTAGAGACATGATCACAACTCAAGTCGAGCCCTCGAGGCGCACACACAGGGACATTCCCCCGGCCAAGCATAACTAAGGCTTTGAGGCAAGTGTGTTTGTGTGTGGCGTGCGTTTGCGACATGAGTTATGTGTTCATTTGCATATTTATAGTACCGTTACTTACATCTTTTTTTTTATTCAATTGTTATTAATGCTTTTGGTGAAAGTGTTTAGCTTTAATGCTTCTTCGAATACACACATACCACATATACTTGTATCATAAATAAATGCACATAATTACATTAAATGCAATCTAATTATACATAATTCAATAGTTTGCAATTGAAATGCCCCCCTTTTTATGTGACGTGTCGTTTATGATATTTACTTGTATTTATGGGTAAAACATGCCTTTCGGTATCTAAGGTCAATTATGATTTGCTATCAACTCGAATTTAATTGTGCTTTTTGATTGGGTTTTGGCTGCTCCATAAAGATAACTGTCTGCATAAGTTCTTATCTTATCACTTTGTTCATATTTCCAAATAAATTTTGCTTCGACATTAATTTTCTGTGGTTCTTGTTCTCTTTTACCCTCATTTCTTTGGGCTAATGCTACCTACTTCTACTACCACATCATCACATCTACATCAATTATATATACATCTTTTATATATATACATATATTTTAAATAATTAAAATTGAAAGAATATGGAGGAACTTTATATAATTCTAGAAATGTAAGACTTCTCGTTGTTTAACAATTTTATATTAAAACCCATATACATATATAATATTATAATGAAAAGTCTGAACTCATAGAAATTAGACAATAATCGTAACTAAGTATTTACATACAAATTTAAAGACAATATAAAGTGATTTTTTAAAAAATTTATTAGTAGTTCCTGTTAAGTCCTATGGAAAAATTTATGTAGCTCCAAAGGTGGGATTATTTTGTTTAAACCTTTTCTAAAATAGTTAAAAAAAAAGGGTTTGAAGATTGTGGATGTTAAACAATGCTTGAACGAAGATTGATTTTATTGTGTATGTCAGATTTTTTTTTTTAATTTTTTTCTAAGTTTTTAATACTAAATGAAAAGCCGAAATTTTTTTTTTCAATTTTCCAATATTTGGGAAAAAAAAGTAAGACATTGTTCATAATCTCTTCTTGGAGTATGAAAAATTTTTTTCTGGAAAAAGGGCCGCGGTGATCTCTGATTTAAATACTGTGAACTGAGCTGATTTAATTTTGAGATTATTTACAAAAATTGTATAAAATAGTAAGACTTTTTCATAAATTTTAAAATTTTTAATTTATTCTTAAAATCTATGCGTCCCTCAAAAATTTAATCCTTTTTTTAAGTTTTTTAATTTAAAAAATTTTTGGAACCAAATAACCCAATAGGTGGGTTTTAGAACCAAATTGGTTAAAAATTTTTTGGCGGGGGAAAAACCAGAAAAACTAAAACAGGCGGCGGGCAATTTTTTGGGTTTAAAAGGCAAAATTGCGGGAAAATTTTGGCCTCTTTTTTAAAGAACAAAAACCGGTAAAACCCCCAAAAAGGGATTTTTTAAACTTTTTGGCAGTTTGGCCGGTCGGGGGAATTTGGAGTGCACCAACCTCAAAATCGAAAAAAAACATAACCTTTAATTTTTTAACCCGTTTTTAGTGGTTTTTTTTCCCTTCGGCTCACCTTTGCGATGTTATTCAGCCAATTGATCGTCTGTTAGCGAGACAAAAGTATAGATCCAAGACTCATCGCCAGTATTATTATTTTCCTAACATCCTTGTAATCGGGAAGCATTGTTTCGCAGATGTTAACGCGACGCTTTTTCGAAAAAAATTAGTGATTTTGTAACCAATCGTGCTTTCATTATTCTTAGGCCCAAATGACCTTTCAAAATAGCTTTCATAGATCCTTTCGATATTCGAACGATGCCAGTAAGATCTCTGATGTTGATCATCAATTGATGTTGATGGCTGTCCTGGTGGTAGTTCGTCGTCAACGTGTTCTCGACGAATCAAAACAACTTGCTCGCCATAAAAAATTATCACCGAAGGCCTTTTCCAACATTCTGAAAGTTCCGGCACCTGAAATTTGTTTCCGCTCACAAAATTTAATGAAATTTCTTAGAAGAACAATTTCACTCATCGTAAAAATCGATGAAAAAACTTTAAGTTTAGAAAGATAAGCGTATACTAAACAATAATTAATATGTTGATGTGACATTTGGTACATGCATATGTCACTGACAATCATTCCAACCTAAAAAAATAATATTTCGACGAATTGGTTTTTTCACGAAATTTAAATCTTCTTACTATTTTTTGCTCACGGCAGAGTATTTATTCGGTTCAAAGCGCTTTGACGATTTTTGAGGGTCTTATGATCTCTAGTATGGGAGTTTTAGTTACTAACTACAATGAACTGGCATTCTAAGCTGGCCTAGTGAAATCTTCGACCTCTTAACTTAACCTAAAATATGTCCATTTGAAAAAATCGATTTTTCTCTTGGACATAATTCTTATGTACATTTATTTGAGAATATTTTCTGAATAGTTTTTTTTTTTTGATCTGGCAAATAGTTTCGGAGATATGTATGTATGTATATTATTTTTACAGTAGAATTTGTGTTTTCAAATTTTTTAAGTTAATATGATTTTTTTTTTAACTTAATCGGCTCCCAAAAGTTTAAACCCGTTTGTTTGCAACGTTGTTTTCAAGCTCAATGAGGAAAATTCTACGAATCGGCTAGATCGATCGACTTGAAATTCTTACGCGATTTTATAGTTAGGAAATTATCGAAGGGCTAAGGCTTCTGATTTACAATTTCGATGTTTTAAGACACTCCAAGTGCAAGTTTTTCAAAAATAAAAATTTTGTGCAATTTTTTGGAAGTCGCCATTTTGTCAAGAGTCAAGATTTTCAATATTTCGATCATTACTTGTATTCATCTATAGTAATAATGACAATTTTTGAGTTAAGTATAATTTTAAGCAGAAAAATCTGCTTTATCACCAGACAGAATTTTCAGGGATTCTCCTTATTAAAGTACATTAATTTCTGCAAAAGTACATTATTGAATTGTTATATAAAATTCCTATTCACAAAAATTTAATTTTTGAAGATAATTTTTTGCAATTTATTATATTTTTGAAGATAATTTTTTGCAATTTATTATATTAGAAACAATCGTAGATTAAAGAAAATATAGTATACATGTTTTCTTCAAAGATTATTCCTTTAGTTGAAACTCACAAGTAGCGCTTAAGGTCAGTTGCCTAATTTTGGCATTTATATACATATATAATAATATGAACATATTTATGGTAGTAATAGATAATATACAAAAATGGCGACCGGCGACCCAGTTGCCCCTGCCTTGGTACATAATAGTCATTCATAATCGGCTACTCTGCTATTACTAGGGTCTTTAAGCTCGAAAACGCTTCGAGAATTTATTGGTAAATATGAAAATCAATTGAAAAATCCAAATATACGTACATTTGCGTAAGTCTGAGTAAAAAAAAGCTGCAACTCTCTTCCACAAATTGCCTTCTACAGCAGTTTGACCACTATAAACTCGCATTAAATTCTACTAAACATTTTCACGGTCATCCTTCTGATTGTTTTATGATATTTGCAAAAAAAGGAACATACAACAACAAAGAGGCTACCACCAGCGCCGTGGTAAACAAGCCATTTTTTTCTCTCTAAACATTGCCGACGTTTGCTATTGTGTGGCGCTTGTTATGCACGCACTCTATATCTCTTGCTTTCACCGTTGCTAACATCATCGTTTGCGCCTGTTGTTTACAAAGGTAACTTCATGCCATAAGAGACAAAGTAATTTAATATTTTGCCGTTGGCCAAACGCACTCGGAGCGTACGCACGTACCGCACCTCGCCAATGCACCCTCAACATTCGGTATAAACAAGAATTTCATTACGCTGTCTTATCCGTTGCTTGTGCGCATTTATATTACGGTGCGTCGCTCTCAGGCGAGGTGTGTTACAAAATACTTGCGAAAACATCTCGTACACACTAACATACGCACGTTTAAATAATGCTGACAACAAATTGCTAGTGCGAGTTACTCTTCTAGGAGTAGGAAAAATTACTGCTGCAATGGGCCGCGGCGTGCTCTCTAATGTACGAGTATTCATTTAAATACTGTCATACTGAGTTGGTTTAATATTGAGACGTGAACATTATTTCTGAAAGTGTCGTATACTCGTATATCAATCACATACACATGTACGTGTCTGCATGTAACATTTAAAAATGCGAAATTTGAATTCAAAACCATTTTAAGCCATCCTAGAAATCCTTCAATGTCCTTTTCAACTTCCATTCAAGTTTATTTCTGTTATCAATTTTTTTGTTTGTATTTTGGAGTACTCATTTGTTTAGTCTGCTTTTCATATAAAGAGCGCTGATCTTTGAAGCGTTTTTTCAACAGATAAACTATGCGGCGAAGTACCTATAGAATACTGATTTTTAGAAGACTTTTGTTTAAATTTCTCCCAAGAATATTGCTACGAAAACCTTTACTCCAGTAAAGCATACTGTGTGTCGTGACGTATGAGTAACTTTTTTAAGGTTAATACCTTGTGTCATGGCGTATAAGTAACTTATTTTTAGTACAATGTTAACAAACAGGAAAAATTATGAAAACAATAGAATTTGCAGCGCTATCTATCAAAATTAAATATAGGCCACTCCAAAGACCGGTCAAAGTAGCTGTTATTACTTCATTCATATAAGCCCTTATAGCCTAAACAAGTATAAGGTTGAGTTGGTTTAGCCGAGTTCATCTATCAGTATATGAGCCTCCCGCAGTTTTAGAGATTGCATGATTTGTTGGAATCCCCGAAATCAGACCACTGTAGCATATAGCTGTCATGCAATCTAATCAGTCAAAATAAAGTTCTTGTATGGAAAAGTTTTTTAGATGACAAAATATCTTCACGAAATTTGGCAGTGATTATTGTATAAGGTAGTGCTACAATCTCTGAATATATTGTTCAATTCGGACGACTTTAGCATATAGCTGCCATACAAACTGACCAATCAAAATCAAGTTCGTGTATGGAAAACTTGTTAATTTGACAAGATATCTTCACAAAGTTTGACGCTTGTTTTTGTATAAGGCAATAATGTAACCACTACAGCATATAGCTGTCATACAAACTGACCAATCAAAATCAAGTTCGTGTATGGAAAACTTGTTTATTTGAAAAGATATCTTCACGAAATTTGACGCTTGTTTTTGGATAAGGCTATAATGTAATACCCTCAAAAATTGTTCAGATCGAACCACTATAACATATAGCTGTCATACAAACTGATCGATCAATTTCAAGTCCATGTATGGAAAACTTTTTTGTTTGAATAGATATCTTCTCGAAATTCAACATTGATTATTATCTAAAGCAGTGCTGCTATCTGCGAACATATTGTTCAGATCGAACCACTACAGCATATAGCTGCCATACAAACTGGTCGATCAATTTCAAGTCCTTGTATGGAAAACTTCTTTATTTGAATAGATATCTTCTCGAAATTCAACACTGATTATTATCTAAGACAGTGCTACTATCTGCGAACGTATTGTTCAGATCGAACTACTACAGCATATAGCTGCCATACAAACTGAACGGTCAAAAACAAGGAATTTCTCTTTATTTATTCTTCGCATCCACAACCTTTAAACTACGCTGCTCAGTTGTCCTGCACTACGCCAAATACTTTGAAATTTTATTCTTACAAATAATAATAACCCTCCAAGGCTACTTCGCCTATTTACTTCGCGGAAGTGCATTAATCTTCCATTAAGCATAAGTACACTGAACCCAAATGTTTGCAACTTAATACTTTATACCAATTCTGTACTCTGTTGTATCCACGTTTCGTTTCCCAAAGGCACAATTAAATTCGAGTTAAATTGAAATTTGGCAGAAAATAAATTTCTTTGCATTTTATGTTTTTTTTTTTAATTTTTTTATTATATCTTCACACTTGTTTACACTTTCTTACTTACTTTACTTTGTTAATCTCTTTCCGTTTTACACACTTATTTGCACACCTTATTCCCACTGCATTTTAACTCTTACCACTTTATTTCCTTCCCGTTTTCCAGGAATCCACTTGAAGAAATTGAAGCAGTATTTAAAAGCTAATCCTATATTATAACTACATTACTACTACACTTGTTTTATATCTAATACACACCCACACACACATACATACACACAACTACAATGATTTGTAACGCAAATAACTTTAGAGTCACTAATCTTACACGATTAAGACGAAGTGGAAGTGGTAGATGAAGATGTAAAACTTTTTTATACGAAACAACAACAAAATCTTAATTTATTTATAAATTATTAAACTAAACATTATTCGAATATTATTAATTCGAAATTTTATCTTTTTAGACCTTTATCTATTTTTATATACACTTGTGAAGATATTATAATAACTAACTAAATACTTAGAAATGTTGAGAGTATACTAAGAAGCAGCTAATATTCACAGCACATACACATACACACACATACACATGTATTGTATTTATGTGTACGCAAGTGGAATGGTTAAGGAATGTTAAATTTACCGTTATCACACTTTATAAAAATTACAAAAAAAAAAATAATAATAATATTAATAATAATGCAATTGTATTGTACTGACACACGAACTTATATATTTGTACGCATCGATTTATTATTTATATAATACGCATATGTTAACTTAGATTTTAAGCACACGACACAAGTTGAATTTTATGAATTTTATGCGAGGAAGCAGTGCTTAACTCAAATGGCAGCGAGTCGGAATTCACACACATATAATTGATCACAGTTACACACTTGTGCATAGTATATATACATATCTAACTATTTATATATACTCAAATGTATTTGTGGCTGAGTTCCTCATTGTTGATTGATCGCTCATTTGATTGATTAGCTGAACGATTGATTGATTGTCAAATTTGTTTAGCATTTTTGCATTTCGCCTTGCATTCACTGGCTCCTTTAGCAGAAATCAACAATTGTTTGCCACGTTTAACTGCACTTTTGCACAGTTAATTTTCGAAAAACGCGAAAAATGTTATCACAACAGTCCATACATCCATATTTGTTTAGCTCTAAGTTAATTTATTTTATTACATTACACCTAAAATAATGCATTGTCCTACACATTAAGATTATTATTATTATGATTATTATTATAAAACATAACTAATTTGTTGGAAATATAATAAATAAATGATTACAAACTATTTCATGCGCTTCTGTTCATTTTCGAGCATTTCGTTTGTCATTGGTGAAGGATTGGAAATAATTTACTAAACAAAAATTATAATGCTTTTGGTGAAGGTTATGTCTCCATTATGTACGCATTTTGTAACTATAAGTTATTGAATTTTTACGCAATTTCAATAAAGTATTAACGGGTATAGAGCTCTAAAATATTTGCGGATAAACTAATGATCATGAAAGGATAAATTAGGTTAGGTTTCATTCTAAAGGTTTTGCTCAGATACTTGAAAAGTGCTTGTTTTGTGATTATTAAGGAGAGTCAGAAATTAACCTACACCTTAGACTATAAAATAAAAAATAAAAATCAGTTTCTGCTCTCAAAAAATATTTAAAATGTATCTGCTGCTCCGCGAAGTGAAATTTTTTTTCGGAAGTGTTATAAAACTCGCGGAAAAAATGTAGAAATTTAGAACACAGTTTTTTACCATCTTAAACCCCTTTTATGTGTACATAGTTCTTGGAGAATGTTTATCATCATTCATAAAAACATTTTTTGGCATTTAGTTTTTGAAGATTATCTCTTTCAAATGTTTGCCGCGGCTACGTCCCTGATAGTATATCCGTAGGATCCAATCTTCGATTAATTCTTGGAGCATTTCGACTGCTAACTGGCGAATGACACGCATGATATTTTGCTTCAAAGTCTGAATCGAAGCGAGATTGTCCACATACATAGACTTTAGACTTTCCAAATCCCCACAAAAATATGTCTAATCTGATATCACATGATTTTGCCGACTAATTGACCGTCCCAAAACGTGAAATTGTCTGCTTACCTAAGTGTTTTCTCTATAAACCCATTGATTGAGGCGATGTGTGGGAAGTGGTGCCGTCTTCTTGAAACCAAATGATGCCGAGATCCCGAGCTTCAATTTCAGGCATCGAATAGCCGGCTATCATGCGCCATTGACGGTTATGTTCACTCTGGCATCATTTTTCAAGAAATATAGACTGATGATTCCTCCGGCCAAAATACTACAGCAAACTGTTGTTTTTTCTGGATAAAATCTCAGCTTTTGATTCTCTTCAGGTTGCTCTTCTTCCCAAATGCTGCATTTTGCTTGTTTACATACCCATTGAGCCAGAAATGGGCATCATCGTGGAACAGACTTTGGCTCGAAAACATCGAATCTTCTTGAAACTTTTCAAAAGACCTTAATGCGAAGCGATGTCGCTTGGGAAGGTCGAGCGGCTTCAGTTCTTGCACAAACTGTATTTTGAACATTTTCATCGTTCTATACGTCAGCCCGAGTTGTTACGAACGACACCGAATCAACTCTCCTCAGTCTTCGTGTACACTCACAGCTACGGCTGATATATTTTCTTCACTACGAGTTGGACGTGATCTATTCGGTCGAATATTCTCCAATAATGAATGCTGGGTCTCAAGAAGTGTGATGGTGTTACGAATAGTACGTTTAGTAGGCCGATAATGTTGACCATGAGTTAAAATTTGTAAACCTTGTTCAGCCAAAAGTCGTTCCACGATGAAATGTCGAACAATACTGGGCAAAAATAACATGACAGCTCGACATGACACGGGTGTGATCTGTCCATAAAAGGCTATTGAAAAAAGTAGCTCTACTTGGATTACTATTTCTTAAAAGTCTTTAAATGTGAGCGAGAATCAATTCAAGGATTTTTTATTTCCTGTACTGCAACATAAGTATTTAGACAGTTGAGTCAACTTAATCAGATTTTTATCAGACCAAGGACGGCTAACGTGTCTGTTTTTGACTTTTCATTGCGGGTGTTTTTTACGTGGCGGGTCTCAAACCCAGTGCACACCTCTGAGGCGAGATTTTTCTCTTCTCACTTTAACTAGCATTCAAACGGATGTTTTTTGGCTTCCCATAGGATACTTGGTCTAAGACCGGAAATCGTGAGTTGCTTGAGCCAAGTCAAAAGAATCTTTCTGTCCACTCCCAAGTCAGACACTCAGAGAACTTTCTTTACATGCGTGGACTTCTACACATGCGTAAGTGGTGTCTACGCCAATAAAGATGACTAAGAAGGACTGCTAACTCGACAACAATCCTCCAAATTAATTCAGCAATGTTTTCTACCACTGCAACAATAACAATATTAAGCATTTTTTAGATCAAGTACATGGCAAAACTTAATTAAAGACATTAAAGACTTTTTTTTGAAAATGTTTTCTTGACATTAGTTGAAATTTTCAATTGATTTAGATAACTTTTGCACTTCCTTACTCCTTTTCTGCGCACTGCCACCGCTTTGATGTTTGCGCTTTATTGAAATATATGTATGCACATAATTTCTGCATTCCACGCGCACAATTTAAACTTACAAATTTTCTATGACACATGACATGACAGCAATTACAAGAATTTTTACTTCGGCGCTCCCATTTCATGCTACTATTCGTAATAAACTTAGAAACACAGGAACAGCAACGCAGCGCAATCGGCTGCGGAGCTTTGCTGTACACCCACGAGAGAGCGAGGGAGTGGGAGGAAGCGACTAAGTGGCAAAAGTTAGTCAAAAGTTTATGCACAACATTAAAAATTAATTTTGCATTGAGGCGATACGCGCTTATGTTGCAGAAAAACGGTACATAACAGAGTTGCAACGAAAAGAATCACGCCGTCATTTTTAAATAAAATTTCACACTTTAGTGTACACAGTCGGGAAATGTTGGGGTGCTAGTATGAAGTATGAAGTATATTAGCGATATATTTTGTAGATTTGTAACGCCAAGTGTGCGTGTCACAGGGTCCTATGGAAGCAAAGGGCAAACAGCATTGTGCCATAAAATTGAATGAACGAGCGGGTGTAGGGCGAGCTTGGCGTGTCAGCAACGAAATTAGAAAACTTGTCTCTCAAAGGGTTAGTAATATGAGTTGAGCGGCAGCATATGCATGTAATAAATACGCTGGCATATAGCTGGCAGTGAAAGGAACCGACGAAATTACGCTTGTTAAGCTTATGAAAAATAGAGATTAAATTTTTTTTGTAATCGTTTTTGTAAAATGTGTTAGTGAATAATGAAATGCAAGGAATGCGACCCAAAGTCCCTAAACGCACATGCGACTGCATAGAAATATGCAAATAATCACACTCACCAAAACCAATAACTCATCAACCAACATTGATTGTGACTAACATCATGATTCCATGCACTTAGCTGAAACAAAAACAAAAACAACTAGCATTAACAGTGAATGGTAATAATTTATACTAAGAAATGCAATCAAAAAATAACTCAGTGCTCCCATCAATTACTTGAATTACTTGCATTCATCCATGCCAAATTAATGTGCACCGCAAACGCAAGCAAATGCATTACCTATATATGTGTATGTATGTAACCATTCGTAAATTTTCGTCAATTTTGTTCTAATTCTTGCAAACATTCTCACACGAATTCAATAAAATTCCACATTAAAAAAGTGTTGCTGAATGCACAACAATAACAACAACAACGACAACAACAAGGATCGAATCACCGACGACACCACCACCAACACCAGCAACACCACCAACACCAGCAGCACAGTCACAGTCACAGCCACAGGCATTAACGAAGAGTGGCGAAGCGTCCGAACCTCAAACAACACGACTTAAGCTCGAAAAACCGAAGAAATCGAAAAAGACAAAAGCGAAATCAAAAGAAGCCGCCAAAGCGCAGAGTGTGAGCACAACACCCACGGACGAAAGCGTCACGGTTGAGCTTGTCGCCCACCGAAAAGCTCCACCACCGCCAACACAACCGGCGCAAGCCAACACACAGCCGCCCGCACAGGCGGCAGTAACACCTGAGTGGGTAGCCACTCCGTTGGCCGCATTCAAATCGCCGGCACTAGTTAAGTCCTTGACTGAGTCGGCACCTAACGCAGCAGCAACAACAACAACAACCACAGTAACACCAGTAACAATAGCGCAGCAGTCGTTTAAGCCTCAAGTAGATACTGCACTTGCACCGTCTGTAGCAACAATAGCACCCGCCCCCGCACCACGTACCACCTCAACTCAACAACTAAGTAGCACTGTAGCGCAGTTTGTGGATATCGAACGACAGCACGCTGATGTCCCGAGCGATTACAATGACGCCGAAGATACGGCGAGTAGCATTGAGAGTGTTATTGCTGTGACGACGCCATTAGCTACTTTATCGACCTCAACGACGCGCTTGCCCAGCCAACAGAAGCCGTCACTGTTGCCGAAACCTAAAGTGAAAGTTGTCATACCACCTGCATTGTTACTGCAACAAACGCAGCAACAACAACAGCAACAAGAGGAAGAGCAACAACAGGACACGTCACCGACCACACCATCCAGTCGCATTCCCATACGCACGGCGAATGCGGAGCGACGCGCGCTGAAGGCGGCAGCAGCAGCAACAGCAGCTGCTGTTGGCGGTGCCGTGGCTGGCACGCAAGTTGAAGCTGCTACTTCCGTTCTGGTTGAGCGGTCAGGTGATGCGGTTCAACACGAGCAGTCACCGTCTAATGGGTCGAAGAGCAAAGCAATGATTAAGTAAGTCGAAATCCGATTTGTGGTTGCAAATCGTAGGCAAAGGAAGGTATCTTTTGTAAAGTTTGTTAGTAGTATAGGTGAAAATAGGGTTATTATGAAGTAATATCATGCTTTGGTGTTTGACCGAAGTGATTTGTTTGAGGTAAGAACGGAAATATCTATGAAATAGGAAAATATCTGTCCCTCCCATCGACTTTTTTTTTCTTGTTTGCCCATTTAACCTTAATGTTAATCATTCATAATCTATATATAGTTGTTCACCTAACAAGTACAGTTATTGCGTACAAATGTTGACTAGAATTATTCAACGTTTTGTATAATTACTTTTTTGTTAAGAAGTTGATGTTGAAGAAGATGAAGTTTCAAGTCAACATGTTCCTCGTGTTCTTTGGTAGTTAACGGAATGTTATTGATTGAGTCGCAGTACATAGCTTTAAGTATCAAGAATATTTAATAAATATTGTGGCAAAAAAGTACCCGAAATTTGTAAGTGAAACGAAAAATACTTGATTATTCATCATTATTTATTTTGTCGCCTTCAAACCAGATGCCAACGATTTTTCCAGTCCTCAAAACACTTTTCATAAGCACTTTTTGGAATGGTCTTCAGCTTTTCAGCGAATTTTGTTTTATCTCTTCGATCGTAGGAAAACAGGTTTCACGAAGCGGCAATTTCAGTTTGGGAACAAACTAAAGTCACATGGAACCAACTCTGGTGAATACGGTGGTTGATCGATGGTATTCTTTGCGTTTTTGGCTTTATTCCCTCATACTGGTGGCTTAATGGCACGATGATAATGTGTAAAATCCATGAGTTGTTCTTCCAAAATTTCAGCCGTTTTTGACGGATAGTTCTCACGCAAACGCCTCACATAGACCTACTTATTGACCGTCTGCCTCTCCAGAACAAATTCATGATGCACCAAACCATGAACATCGAAAGAAACAATGAGCATCACTTTGAGCGGCTTTGGCGTGCATTTTTTTGTTTCGGATCGTTTTTCTCCCTTAATTCCGAGGATTGTTTGCATGTCAAACTCACAAACCCATGTCTCATTGACAGTTAAAATGCGCTCCATCAATGATCACGATGAAACATGTTGAAAGAGACCTGTTTACTGTACTCCTTTTGAAAAGCATTCCGCTCTATTGGGAGGAGTCGAGCAGGAACGCGTTTCATACAAAAAACCATAGAAATCATTCAAACGGACTCGCGAGAGTTGTCGAGCTCTCTTGCCATCTCTGTAACACCTAACACTTGCCTGATTATTTTCAAGCGCCGTATCTTTCACTTTTTTAATATTTTCATGAGTTAAAGAGGTGGAAGGTCGTTCAGAGGCATGTCTCCAACGATTTCTCTACCGTCTTTGACGGCTTTGGACCACTTTTTCGATAAAACAGAATCACCATAAGACTTTTCCAACATTCGCAATGATTCCGCACACGAAATTTGGTTAGAAATTTGAGACAAATTCTTTGTTCGATATTTTTATCCATTGTAAAAATCGCAATGCACTATTGAGGTGTACCGACTTAAAGAGCTGCTGTGAACAAGCTGATTGACAGATCGTGTTCTTACAATTTCCGAGTGCTTTTTTTACTTAATGTTTATATTAGTATATAAATTATATATGGTAATAGGAGCGTTCTTTAGTTTTTTTTCCGAGCTGCAAAGGCATTTGTTTCAGATAGTTTCAGTATACAATATTTTGAAACTCGATGACTCTTCAAAAAATATAGTGTTATTGTGCATATCTTTGTTTCAGTTAAAAAGAGTTGGAAAAAAATATCACAAAAAAGGTGTCTGAACTTAATTTTACTTACTTTATTATCACATCTTTTTCATACATCTAAATAGTTTGCTAATTGACTAAATTAAGGGACCCGTGAAACAATTAAGAAACGAACTTTGTAAATATGAATTAAATTTTTGATTATAAGAAACGTAAATATAGTTTTTCTCAAGAGAGAAGTATCATTTCTTGCACGATATTTTGTTGTATATATATTTTGACAAGTCAGCACTTAGAGAATAAGCCGATTTCATAACATAAAGTCTCGAATCACACATTTCACATATTGTACAACAACTTCAGCGCAGGTAAATAAATCTACATAAATACATATTATTCTATGTTTTGGCATTTTTAAATAACGCACGCGGCTCACAAACAAACACCAATCAAGCTCTGTTGTAAAGCGCTCCCCCTCCCCCCTTTCGTTAAATATACCGTGAACGTAATTATTATTTTGGTAATTTTACATCCTTTCTCCACTTGTAAGTAAATATTGGTTGCGGTGTTTGTATTTATTAGCTCGATTTCCTTAATTATCTTTATTTTTATATTTTGTAATGCGTATTTTTAATTTTTCAAATTTTAGGTAAATATTTTTACGTAACTCTTCCGTATTTAGGGATCCTACGTTTTCCTTTTGTGTAGCAAGGTTTGGTTTTTCCCACAGCTTACCTTTTTATTTCCATGAAAAGTATTTTTCAAAGAGTTTTATTTGTTTGCAAGTAATGTGTAAAATATTAATTTCATTTCATTTTTTCCCTCTGCAGTGCTGAGAAACGCGCGTCTTGGCGTGCTGCTCGCTTGCGCTCATTGGAACAGGGCGCTCAGGAGGCGCAGAGCGTCATACAGAATATGAACAAAATCGCTGATGATCTGCTGACGACACCCGTCGCCACCGAGGTTTGTATGCACAATTTCGATGCAATAAATTTTAGTCCTTGCAGACTATAAACATTACATGATAATCATTATTAATCATTGTCGAATTGAATAAAAGCTCCTTAAAAGTCCCCACCCGCAGTCTAATGGCCAGCTAATACATCTCGTAACAGTTTTGCTTGAACTAATTACATAACGGTTTGTTACCAAATGTCGTAACCCAAATGCATAAAATACATACTTACATATACGCCAAGTGAATAAAATTACGGTGCTTGTATTTTTTTGCATTACTACTGCCTAATATAACTGCATATACATATAGTATAATATATAATTTAATTGTCTAATAACTAACTTTCAAACTGAAGACTAATTTCGAATACATTTAGACTATATGCATAATTTCGAAAAAAAAAAAATTAGAAACTAATTCAACCAAGTAGCAGAAAAAATGTTTATTAGCAGGAAGGAAATTATAAGTACCTTTAAATAGAGCTATTGTTAAAAGGTCTAATGATACCTAGAAGAAATACGAATGTTTAATGGCGTGTTATATTACCAATACAATTATCCTTCTGGATAAAAAACTGTTTCTAACACACTTTCAATATTTGAGGTTAAAGCAGTTAAGCTTAAGGGGGTATTCTACTCTAGAAATGAAATTTTGGGCAGTTTTTTGAATTTTATTTAAAAAAAACCAAAAATATTTTTACTATCCACTATTTAAGGTGTTTTTATTCATACATATCCTAAGAATACAAAAAAAAAAACATTACAAAATAATATTAAAAATGAAAATAATTAGGGGGGGTAGACAGGTGTAAAAAAAATGGCGCATCCTTCTGACATTGATCCTGACTCTACTGGTGTTCTGAAAAAAAAAAAAAAATCAAAAGAAATTCTTAATCAGTAAGGATGCTGTTATAGTCCGGGAACACGAAAAAAATTAAAAAAAAAATGGCGACTGCCTGAAAATAAAAATAATTTTTTACGCTTTTTTTTTGAAATTTCTGAATCTTTTTTAATATTAAAAACAAAAATTTTGACACTATGCTGGTAGGACCGATAAAGGATTATATAAAGAAGGTTCACACAAAATTTCAAGTAAATCGGTTGCATGCAACTTGAGATAATGCCGGTACCGTGCGGCAAAAAGTAGTTTCGAGAAAAACGCGTTTAAAGTTTAGGAGACAATTCTAGTGAACACGGACGCCACCTGACAAAATTGGCTGCATCTCTGAAAATAAGTCGAATTTTGAAAAATCCTTCCAAGGTCATATTTTTGAAAGTCTAAACTTTAAATATATGAAAAAAACAAAAATCGAATTTTTCAAAATTCTTGAGTAGAACACCCCCTTAAAAAGCAACGCGCTTTCAAAAACATAGATCAGAATAGCAATATTAGATTATTAGCAGACGCTTTGAAATTTCCATTATTTTTGTTAAAGTACCTAACTTCATATCGCTAACTTTTAGAGACTGGCGTAACGAACAAACAACGCGTATAAATAAGCTATAAAACCAAAATATATTTCTGGACATTTATTATTGTTTTGTGTAGTGAAAGCTAGCAAAATCTCTATGAAAAAACAGAGTTCTATAAAAATATTTTATTTAAATATTTCATTTATTCGCCAAACTACATCCACACATTTGGCATGCATACGGTGAAATACATTTGCTAATCAATTTCCATTATCATTATTCTTCTCATATTTATTTGTAGCAGACTAAAAAGATTGTTTTTCCAAAAATCGCCATTAAATCGAGCGATGGTCCGGTTATAATACGTGAACGTGAAAAAATACTCGATGAAAAAATTGTACGCCGCACCGAAGAGGTGCCGTGTCCGTTAACGGGGCGACCTCAACTGCGAACTGTCGAGTACATTGAGAAAACCATCGAAACTGAGGTTAGCCGTGCACTTATCCAGTTTATATTGGCATTGTATAGAAAAAATTAAAAATTGGTGGCGATCTTAGTTAATTGTTAGTATTTAGTCAAAAAAAAAATAAAAACACGCATCACGTTTTCTTCTTACAATATTCACACGTTAGATACATATACATATATATATAGATTTTTTTTTTTTCAATTTTGACACTTCTTCGTTAATTGACATTTGTAACCGTTACTTTCGCGTGTTTTTGTTATAGCGCGTACAAGCAATTGTCATTTTCATTTACAACTCGTACGTATGCTCAGCGGGAAGGAACATTGGTTGCATCTTTCACATAATATTTTGTTGGTCTAGTCTTAATACAGTATATTTACTTGAATTTGTGCACATTTTTTTCATTTCCTGCATATTTAGTTGTTGTTGTTCACATTTTGCACTAACTGTATTCTTGTAGAAACACTTTTGCTAGAGCGTGCCTCAAAATGACGTGATATTTTAAGCGAAAATTGAATTATTCTTAAATATGTTATATAGTATGCTAAAAATTATACTTTGGTAATTCGAAATGTCACGAACCATGAACTACTTTTCCTTCCGAATCCGTAAACTAATACAGCCAGTGGTTCATGGCTGGATGTTTTACGAAGACAAAAGAGTACAGAAATGGTTCAGTCTAAGTCGGTGTTTACGCACATTCAATAAAGAATAGATTATGGCAAAATATCAGCCCATTTTAAGATACCCTATATAATTAATAATATTTGCAGTAGATGAAGTAGTTTACGCTCCAGCACCAGCAAATTTCTCAAAGCTTTCACAACTCAATTTTGTATTTTGCACCATTTAAATTATATTGTAATTATATAATTCTTTTTTCATTTGTTTTATTTGTTTGTAGTTTATTTTATTTCTACTGAAAACTGTACGCCATGATGATAACCCTTTAGCTAATAGCAACCTATACAATGCATTGATAACAGATTCCTCAACCGTTAAATATAACCAATAAGTAACACTTGAAAATTATGCTGACTTTCCTAGCAGTTTTCTTAGTCAGGTCTTTCAAAACAGCTTTCGCTATAAGGCGGGATATTGGGCTAAGGAGCCAGTATAGCTGCGCAAACTTTAATCTTAGCTGAGTTCTTTTATTTTTAAGTGATCTTTCCAAGTGCGCCTGTGATCAATTCCATTTCCTAAATATTTTGGGCATGTGATTGTTGGTAACAACTGACCATATAAAGCCAAATTAGGGCAATTTTTGTGATTGAGAGTATACTATAAGGTGACATTTGAATTTAAACTGCGCGCGAAGGATTTGGAGAATTATTTTTTTAGGTTGGTAGTACTGTCAGTCACATTTATGTCAAATTTCATGTCAAAATTCTAATTAGTGTTTGAGATACGTGTCGTTTTGTGGGCTGCTAAAAGTGAGTTTTTCGTTTTTTGCGTTGTCGAAATTTGTTGAGCAGAGCATTTGCATTAAATTTTGTTTACGGAATCAATTTTCTGCTGCGGATACGTTGAGGATGGTGCAGAAAGCCTTTGGTGATGAGGCTATGTCTAAAAAAAAAAAGTTTATAAGTGGTATAGTGAGTTCCTAGCCGGCCGTGAACGTGTCGAATACAAAGAGCGGCCAGGGCAACCATCAACCTCAACCGACGAAGCTCACGTTCAACAAATCAAAGATTTGGCGTTGAAAGGCCGTCGATTAACAATTAGAGACCTTGCTGATGAAGTGGGCATATCGAAAAGCTCAGCCAATACCATTTTGAAGGATGGTTTGGCCCTCAACCGCGTCAAATCTTGACTGGTACCGAAAACATTGAGTTTTTTGGAAAAAAGGCGTCGCGTTGAAGTGTGTGAAACGATGCTTTCCGACTACCAGGGTGTCATGAGACGCATTATAACTGGCGGTGAGACTTGGATCTATGCTTATGACCCCGAAACAACCGATCAGTTGAGCGAATATCGTGCCTAAAGAGAGCCGAGACCAAAAAAATCACGCCAAAGTCGCTCCAAAATCAAGGTCCTGTTGACTGTTTTCTTCGAATATTGTGGTGTTGTGCATTATGAATTCCTTCCAACCGGTCAAACAGTCAACAAGGAATATTATTTGAACGTTATGCGTCGTTTAGGGTTACGCAAAAGGCCGAAATTGTGGAAAGAAAATTCTTGGTTTTTACACGACGATAATGCACCATCCCATACTGCCCTCGTAATTCGTGATCATTTCGCCAAAAACTCAACCCATATCGTTCCGCAACCACCGTATTCACCTGATCTGGCGCCGTGCGACTTCTGGCTGTTCACCAAGCTCAAAAGACCGCGCCGGGGATACCGTTTTTATACGATAGAGGAGACTCAAGCCGCAGCGAAGACGGAACTGAAGGCCATCCCGGAAAGTGACTACAACCAGTGTTTTGAAGATTGGAAAATCCGTTGGCATAAGTGCATTGCATCGGAAGGGGATTGCTTTGAAGGGGATGAAATTGATTTGGAAGAATAATTAAAGAATTTTCAAGATAAATACAATATCACCTTATTTTTTGGGCACAGTATTATACCACTTGTACGGACTTTTCGGTGTTTATATCAATGTTCCATTTGCTAAACAACGGTTCTAGAGTACTCAGTTGCATCTGCAGTTTTTTGGAAGCAGTATTAGGGTTGCCACTTGATGCTAGCAGTGCAGTATCACCAGCATCGGTTGCCGTCATTGTGGAGTCAGAGTTGATCACTGAAAAGTCTGCTGTATTAAGAATGTAGAGTATAGGGGCGAGTACACTGCCGTGGGGCACGCCAGCACGTACAGGTCTCAAATCCGACCAGTAGCACGCCATCTAACGTAGAACGTCCGATTGTGCGAGTAAGATTTTAATAGCAAATAATAAGGTATTGGCAGGTTTTGCTTTAATTTGAATAATAGGCCTAAATGCCAGACTTTGTCAAATGTTTGGTGTTGAAATCTCTCCTGTCCGGTCGTATAAAAAATAAACACTCTACTAAGAGAAGTTTTCTCAGAAAGTGCAAAATAAAGGGGAAAAATAAATATTTTCAATAAACAAATGCATTGTGTTTGGCGCATACTATAAAGGGTAGTTACCCCGAAATTTCAAAAATTAGTTTTTTGTATAAAAAATAAAAAACTATAATATTTTAAATTTTCATACAAGTTTGAGATTATGACAAAAAGTTGCAGAATTTTTCATCACTTACAACCTTTTCAGACAACATTTTCCCAAAGGACCTCTCTATTAGTTTCTGTGCCGGCCTATTAATATACAAGTATATATAAGTATCTGGTAATACCTAATATTTTTTCTATACGAATACAAGACTATCAAGTTATCACTGTGTTATTTTGGAAGATTTTTTTTCCACTCTATCACGTTACTTTTAACGGAGCCGCAGTAAGCCAGTATTCACACTCACCGACTAAACTATTCCGACATTTTGTCACCATGTTTGACT
This sequence comes from Bactrocera correcta, assembly GCA_027475135.1. Taxonomy (NCBI): domain Eukaryota; kingdom Metazoa; phylum Arthropoda; class Insecta; order Diptera; family Tephritidae; genus Bactrocera; species Bactrocera correcta. The sequence goes on along the minus strand of CM050325.1, from coordinate 55,025,721 downwards.
ACAATTACATTGTTTGCTCACCAAAGTCACTTCAATTGCTGGTGGTTTGGTTATTTACATATGTACATAGATACATACATACATACACCTGCAGAAAGCTGACACATTTTGCTTGCCCTTGGCATAATTTGAAATTTCTTAATGGAATTTCACAGCTGCATGAAAATTGAATAAACTTGGCCAAATCGGGACAAAACCAGCAAATGGCAATGCAAAGTAAACAGAAATGGCGGAAGTGAAATAAAAAAAAAAAATTAAAACAGCGGAAAATGTCACTGCAAGCACGCACACGCCACAAATTGTAAAGAAAGGCGCAGACTAACTAACACACGACGAATGACCCGGGCGGAGCATTTTTGTCAAATTTATAACGGCGCTGGTGTCTTATGACCACATTGTTTATTTTTTTGGGGAATTTCATGTTAAATGTACAGTTTTGCTAATGGTTTGGCTGTTGAGAAGGCAGTCTTTGATTGGCCGCCATATAAATAGTCTTTTCGAAAACCACAGCAGTAAACGTGTGCAGTTCAATAATGAAGTTTTTTTTTAAATCGTTTTCTCAACGTTTTTCTCCTGGCCTCGTCTAAGTTAACCTATAAGCTCACATATCCAATATTTCGGCTCAAGCAAAGCGGAAATGTAATCAGCAAAGAGGAAAAAATAACAAAATAGTTGAAACACAGTGTAGGCGAGGCAGCTTCGCCGCTGCGTTACAGAAAGTTGCAAACGGAAATAACGGTACGGAAAATTCGTACACTTCCGTTTTCCGGTCAAAGAATGCCACAATGAGTAGCTAGCAGTTTCTCGCACACAACAGCTACATACAAAATGTCTACAAATGCAAACCCAGAACAACATACTAAGGTAGAAGTTGGGAAGAAATACAGAAACCTTGAGTCTGAGATGATTGTGGTTACTAAAAATAAACTTAGTAACTTAAAGTTATGAAGGTCCAATGCAGATTTTTGTAGGATATGAAAAGTGGCGGCTGTGGCTGAATGAAAAATATTTTCACTGAAGTGAAAGTTACAATTTCAGAAGAATGTACTATAGGTGGGTCTCTTCTAATTTAGTATTGATATTGGAGCTTTAGTTTCTTTTAGAAATGAAATGTCAAAAATCGACGTAAAGCTGTCAAGCAGCGAGTTCGGCTATTTCCAGGAAGTGAAGTAAAGTTGACCGTGCGCCAAAAAATCAAAATTTCAATTAATTTTTGACAGTCTGATTATAAAGGTCTACATTAAGAGCACATAAATTTGTATTATGGGTAGGCGATAGTCCCATGTTGTTGTTGTTGTAGTGGAACAATTATGTTGAGTTGATAGTCCTTGGCTGGATAAAAATCCGCGTCTGTTCCACGACCCAACTGTCGTGAGAACGGGTGCTAGTCCCATCGCTACATGAGCTGTCGCAAAATCCTTTTGGCCCAAGATCGAATGCAAGAGATCTATGGATCTTTTTATGTCCTCAACAAGGCTAGCCTCTCACTAGTTGTGGGGCTTTTAACAGGTTATTGCTTTATTGGCGTCCATGCTGTATGGCTTGGAATCTTACCAGACGCCATCTGCAGAAGATAAGGTGGATTAACTTAACATTTCCTTCTTGATTGTCGGCATTTAGGAGGTCAAGATTTAACTTGAGTTCTCAATTGATGCGCTAGCTGCAGCAATATTCTCGACACTACGATCCCTTCTTTGCCTCTCTGGCATTCGAACATTCTGTACTGTGCCTGTGGATTCAAAGTTTTCCACTTGACGTTCAATTGTTGATCTGACAGGACAATTATGACGACCATAAATTGGACATAGCGCTCTTAAATTTGACCCTTCCCCGAATTTCGGTAGTAAATCTTAATAATTTCGACTCGTTGTTGGATACTATGTCCTTCCATGATAAAATGGCAAATTTTACTTAAGAGAAATGTCAAACAAGCGGGGAAAAATCTGGTTTTCGCTTGCTGTCCCTATCGGTCTACTAGGGAGTAACCCGTTTTATGCAATTTAAAAAAAACCGACCGACTTTCCTTTACGTAACACATACATACATATGAATGTGGCTTAATATTATTACTGCAATCTTCCTCGCCGTGCGACAGGTGCGTGCATATATGGTTGAACACAACTTCCAATTTCAAGGGTGCTGCTTATGGCCGCAGACAATTTCCTTTTAAGGCCAGCCTGCGACATTGAAAATACTTCGCCAGCTTCGTGAACATTTCTGCTTTCGAATAAAAATTACAAAAATATACCACAGACTCGAATGCACACCTTTCCATGTGTGTGTGTCGCTGTGTAAGCACATTGCATAGACCGGAGACAAGTGAGCGAAATTTATTTAATTCGCTTTTTTACTCACCGACCCGACCCGGAGCACGGTCGTGCTTATGGCAGGTGGTGATTTTAGATTTGTACCGTTGTTGCTGTGCACACTTTGCTTTCTGCTGTCGTGAGTGCGTTATTTTACGAAATTTTTTGCCAAATGCACTCAAGCAGAAGGCGTACAAAGTGCACATCTTCGCCAACTTGTTCAAGGGCGTACAACAACAACCAGCTGTCGTGTGTGGATGCCAATTTTTGTTGCACAGCGTAAGGAAAAGGGAGTTCTTAGAATTTTTGTCTTTTTAAAGTGCAAAGTTTTAGATAAGCTCAGCGCACTCAGCGCACTTTGCTTGCTGCTAAGCAGCATTTAACGTGAAAAACAAGTAATTAAGATCTGGTTCTCACCGCAGAAATATTAAGTATGCAGAGCATGCTATAAAAATTAAAATTCTAAAGCTCGAGATGTGTCCTGTTGAGGCTGATAATAGAATAAAAGCTAATTAAAAAGCGTGGATGTGTAATTGGATCGAAATTGTGGCGAAAGAAACTGAAATTAGCTGGTAGGATAAATCATTAAGTCACAAGGATCCTGAGATGAGCGAACCACTAAGAAAAAATCTGCCAACTAGTAAGAATTTAATGGTTTGTTTAAAGCGTTTTTTTCGTTTTTAGGAAAATATTTCTTTTTTCACTCAAAACTTCCCCTTTAAGGAACCGTCGCCCACCCTGGAACCACATTTTCATTAATTTAGGGTGGCATTCCATTTTTCTCACTGAGAGATTTACATCTGCCTACCTGAGTCCCGCTTTTTGCTGCGTAGCAGAATTCTGGATAGTCCGCGGTTATTAGGCCAACCAGGTCTTCCTGGTTGGGATTCGTTATCGTTGCTATCGCATATATCCAAAGAATGTAGGCATGAGGGCTCTTCTAGTTTTCTTTTGGAGGTAATCTTTGATGTATCCGTGACCGAATAAAAACTGAATTGCGTAAATGTCGACTTTTCCACAATTTTTTCCATAAGTTTAAGTCTTTTATTAGTCTGGCCGTCCATCTGCCGCGACTCTCATTCTCCCATCTTCGTTGTCATGTTGTTATTGTATATTTCTTTAGCTCTCTTTTTCCTTGGCGAGCTGGAGGCACGTCCAATTCATGACCTGATTAAGCTTTCTTCGCGCTTGTTCTGTGTCTCGTGCTGTAATTACTGCTGCAATGTCGTCCGCGTAGCTCATTAAGTACATTTCGTCTGAAATTTCGAGTTTTAGTATAGCCTAAAATGGATCCTTGTGCTACCCCTGACGTGACCGCTATCCATCGTGTTCCCTCTCTAGTCTGGTACAGCAGGTTTCTATTACTCTTAAGGTAGCTCCGCAACACAGCTCTGAGGTAGTCGGGGATTTCAAAGCTTTTTCGCAAACGTCGATCACATCCAAAGTCGCAAGCACGTGTTGGAGATGAAAACTTTATGCAGACATAGTGGGTAGGTTAGATTGGGTGAGATCATAGGATCTCAATTGGACGCTGTAAACTTTGTCTGTCGAGACATTTCCCTCTCTGTCTGGCAAGATCTGAGCAATAGAGGAGAAAGTGACAAGATCATTCCTACTCGTCTTTCTCTATATAGCTTTGGCGAAAAGTTATAAAAAACGAAAGAAATAGTAGGTATGTGTGGTAAGAGATAAAGGCTAGAATAATGGAGGTTAGGTGAGCTTATGATATTATAATTTTATTCTTAAATCGAGTTCTTAAAATT
>CM050325.1:54810949-55021152 GCA_027475135.1 Bactrocera correcta | reverse complement strand
TTGTATAGATGCTTATATTGAGTTTAAAGGGTTTCTAGGTTTGAGATATTATATTTAGTTAATATAATAATAAATTGTTTAAGATTGGGCCGTTTAACTTTCAAAAAAAAATGCAATCAAAACTACCTAAAACTTGTATATAAATGTTTGAGATTATCACAAGTTTATTCAGATGGATAATTTCTGTTTCGGCTGCGTCGCCACGTTTGCCGGAAGCAAGGCTGCCGAGATTTCAACCTCAGCCTCGCAAAGGCTGTACAATGATGAATGTTCCACCTCACTTTCTTCCATACAACTAAATTTTGAATGTATATCGACAATGTTACGTTTGCGGCAAGATAGACTTTGCTCAAGGCAAGTAGTAGTATATCATTCTACTCTAGGTCAAAAGGAGCTCGCAGTTGCACAGGAGCGAGTCGTTGCATGCGCCTGCTAAGTGCGATATCCTTTTATCCAGAGCTAGAACGCAAAATGCCAATGGAGATTTAAGGGTAGCTCATCACCTTTGCAGTTATCAGCGATTCCGCTATGACCAGACACCGAAACAAGTCTGATTTTGAAGTAACTTGTTGTATCAGACACTCCTTGACTAGCTTTGAACGCACAATTAGCAAGCTCAGCGCTAGTATTACCGCTCTGCTTTTAGAGTGTATGCTCTCCTCCCTGAAAGAAGTTTCAGTTCATTACAATGCATCTACTGCCAGTTTAATATAAGCCTTCTACCTCAAGAACACCTCGTTGGTCCAGTAGCCTAATGTTAAAATTGTTGGAGAGCTCCCTACAAAAAACTCACCTTGAAAAATGCCTGGGACTCCTCCTCATCCATATATTCTTCGTTGGTATTTGAACAGAGGAAAAGGCACCACGAGTAGACTTTGCGATGCATTTTCAGGGATGCAGTTGAAGTTGGAGAGAATTTCAGCGTGTCCTTGTTCAGACTATATTTATACCATTACTATATCCAGCTTCACTGAGCCTTAGCTTCTGTTAGAGTCATTACATTGCAGACAGGCGGCTCTTAGCGAAAGTTGACGTACTTTCCCATTCATCCCCATATGTTGGACTGCTTTATATGCGTCCTCAGAAGTAGTTAAATAGGATAAATGTAAAACGCTTGGCGTAGAGACCTTCGGATCAAAAATTTCAAATAGAGGACAACAAAGGAACGAAGTGGACTGTGGTAGCGGTTACTACTGCCAAACTAGCTTTACAGCCACAGTCCATGAAGATTCGAACCTCGCTGTAAGCATAAACGCTGAAAAGATAGAAAAGCTTCTTCGCTCTCCTGTGCTGGCGACCGAAGGTTCCAACTCTGTCAACAAGAGAGTGTCCCAAAAGAAGCCAAGTAAGGAGCTGTTGATCGAGTATGCCAAGCTTGTTTCAAGTTCAAGCAAAGCTTTCAAAAGTCACAAGCAAAACTCGCTTTTCAGTTATAGTTTTTAGCTTTCGAACATAACCACAAAAATTGTAAATGCCGGGTAAATTTGCTTTTGTGGTTTCACCTTCCTCTTCATGTTAGAACACACACGTTTGGGGTTAACTGAAGCAACTTAATTACCGATTATAACTGGAATACTAAAATTTCAGTAAAAAAGTAATAAAGCTACTTAAATCGGCTTATAAAAGCGAGCTACAAATTGCAGAAAAAATAAAATGCCAACTAGAACCAATAGCTAAGCGGGCAAGAATATCACACAAACAAAAAATAAAAGCACAGAATAACACAAAATAGAGTCACATAAAAATATAGAGACACCAAAAGAACAAGAGCGAACGGAGAACAACAAAAGCAGCAACCTAAAAAGAGCCGCCAAAAATGGGTGAAAGAAGTATTAAAACTGTAACCAAAATAAACTTCACCTATTAACACACTTTCGCAGCTGTTTATGTGCTGGACAAACCCACACACACTAACGTACATATACACATGTATTTATGTATGTATGTAGAAAAGGCAAACGAGCAGCAGCATGACACAAAACGAAAGAAGCAACTATGCACATTTAACCCAAATTTCGCGCAGCGCCAGTGGGAATCTACTGCCAGACTACACGGAGCGCCAAGTGGACTGGGGGGAGCGTCGCTCAAATGCAAGCTGTAAGCGGAACAGCATGAGAATGCAAAAACAAAGCACAACAACGGCGGAAAAAGTGGTCAAACACAGACGTTGGTGTTGGTGACTTTGGCTGCAAAACTGCCAGCAAGCAAAGTAAAAAGCGGTCGAAAGCCGCAAAAGCAAAAAATAAAAATTAAAAAAAAAAAAAAAACAATGTTTTTTGTAACGCATAAAAAATTGCGGAAGCAAAACTGGCCAAAAAGCAAAACACCGACAAAAAAGGCGATTGCATAAAAAATTTAGAAAAATCATGCAAATCAAAGACAAAAACAAAACGCCCAGCAATTGCTAAAAGTAAGGGCAATTAAAAGGGTTGCAATCGCTGCGACAATAACTGAAATTACAAACCGAGTTTTTTAAACTAAATTCGCCGCTTGGCTTGTGGTTGCCGGCGCCGGTTGACTGTGGGAGTGTGAGTGTGTGCTGGAGAATGCCAGAATTGCGTCAACTGGCGGTTTCGGGGTTTTCGAAAATGAAATGAGTTTCGGTAAAACCAATGTGACAGCAGTTTAAATTTTGCCAATAGAAGTGAACACACTTATTTGAATATATATGTATGTATTTATATGTATGTACTGTGTGACATTCTTGACTTACCAGTTATTGAATAAGTGGTGGTTTGGTCAGTGGGAATGTGGCCATATGAACTAACAAATGTAAAAAGCGCTGAGAGCGCTGAACCGCATTTTACGAGGAGTGATAGTTCTTAAGCGAGTTCTTTACTACAGAATTATTTTGGAAGGTTTTTTTTTACTTCAAACTTTTTTTTACTTAAAAGTATAAGAGTGAGGTGATTGTCAAAAGCGTTGGACTTTCTTTGACTGATCTTTGATTGAATATGAACAAATTTTTATTGGATTTTGCCAATAATATTTAAAAATAAGTTTGCTTGTTTACCAAAAAAATATTTTTTTTTTTATAACCAGCCGCTTGGATTAAGCTTGAAATGATGATATTTCCTAAATTTTGTATTCTTCTGGCAGCTAACAAATTAATCGTGCCAAAAGCGTTAAAAACCGCTTTACTTCATTTAATGTTTTTTCTCCTTTTTACAACCGTAATTAAAAAACTGGTGGGAAATTTCGAAAGGCCTATTGTTGATGTTAATCTTGTAACAATTTGTTAGACACAACGGGTGGTCAACAATACTCACTCGTTCTTCATTTTTAAAATTACATATACGAAAATATATAAGTGGGAACTTTTTATTCATCTTTTAAAATAATACTCTATTTTTTAATTGATATAATACATACATGAGCCTATATCTGATGTTCACACACAACAATGTACAAAACAAAAATTTGTATATTAAAAATCCTTTGATTTTTTCCAAATTTTCATTTCTTATTTGCTATAACCTTTCTTTGCTATTTTTATTTTTTCTTAAGTCTTATTGCTGTTTTTCACACTTTCTCACCATCATAATATCACAGCTCATTATTGACATGCGATCAGATTTTGTCTACATTTCCATCAGCGACCAACTCACCTTTATTTTGGCAACCACTTTATTGAATTACCACACTTTAGGCCATTTTCTGTTATTGTTAAGTGGCTCGTTTTCTCGTTAGAGAAGGCGTTTTGCTATATGTTATAGCCTTAAGTCTTGTTCTATTTTCATAAATAAATAAAAGTACTTGTACACGTGTCACAAACAATTATGATATTACACTGCAAAAAAAAAAAAAAAATATGTTTTAGAAATATATGCAAATGTATATCGAGAAACTCTAAAGACATAATTATCAAAAAAGATTAATTATGATATAATAGTACATCTCCAAAAAATTCTTGTAAAATTTCCGGTTCATAATATCAATATTCTTATTGAAAATATACCTTACAGAGTCACAAATCAGAAGTTATGAGATATGCGTCTACTCATGATTTGTGATACGCGCTGAAATATAGGCAACACTTTTCGGTTTTTTCTTATATATTTTCAATGCCTATAATGACAATAGTATTCTATTGCTATTTTAATATATGTGACCTGGTCTACGAAAAGGGGGCTTAGGTGTCAAAAAATCATTTTTTTTTAAATTTATTTTTTTGTTTTTGACACCTAAGCCCCCTTTCCGTAGACCAGGTCACATATGTTAAATGGTTTAAGGGTTATGGTTAGAGTTTAGGCAAAAATTTATGATTTTTTGACACTAAGTCTTAAGTATGTGGATTAATATTAAAAACATAATATTTCAACTATTCACAGAAAAAAATTTGAAATAGTTTTTTATTTCGTCACAACACTGAGTTTAACATATGGTGATCTTACATTTCTATTTGAAAAATAATTATTTTAATTACATCGATTTCTGAAACTGTCAACACATTGCATCATTCACCGTTGTCATTCTAGCTTTTTGCTGTGCTCATAAAATTCACCATAGATGTGCGAAATATAAAAATGTCACCTCCCTCGAAGATTATTCTCTAAAGTTTCCATCATTCATGCCACCAAATGCCAGTTTCTCCTCGAATGCATTAAACTCACCACTGAGGTGAGAAAGTACAATATTTTTATTCACCACAGTGTAAAAATGTTTACGTTTTTATATTTCATGCTAAAAACTTATTTGTTGCAAACGTAAAAGTAAAAATGGAGTGGTGAGTTTTTGTTTTTTGACTGTAGTTACGTTAGTTCTTTTCACTTTACATTTTTAATGTATTATTAAGAAATTATCTTTTTCTAGTATTTCGATCATTCATGCTAGAAAGTTACGATTTTTGACCGAATGCATAAAATTCACCACTGATGTGGTCAATTTACAATTTATTATATTCAACTTACAGATTAATATCCAAATTTTAACTTCTCATGCTATCAATTAACTTATTTATCGCAACCATGCAACTGATCATAAAGTGGTGAGTTTCTGTTCCTTGGAAGTAATTATTAGCAAATTATTTTTTTCTTAAGTTTCGATTTCTCATGCTACCAAGCTACTAATTTTTGCTGAATTTATGAAATTCACCACTAATGTGGGAAACATAAATTTTTTTTAATCATCTCAGAGTTTAATTTCTAAGTTTTGACATTTCACGCTATTTGCTTACTGGTATATTGGTCACAAGTTCAAAACAGACCTACAGTGGTGAGTTTATATTTGTTGGCAGTATTTCCCAAATTCTTGTTTTGCTATAAAATTTTTAATTTATAATTAAAACAAAATTTTGAAGCACTAGTATTCTTGCAACAACTCTGCACTGTGGTGAGACTGCCTAATATTTTATGTACGGTGTACTGCTTTGCTTGATATTATTTTGGTTCATTTTATGCGAGTGTGTCTGATTAAGCCAGGTGCTTATTGTATCGCCTGCGGTAATTTGTGTCTACTCACTTATAGCTGCAAGTAAACCCACTTTAGATTGTTATCAGACGGTGTTAGGTTCACGAAAAATTATAGCCCGTAGGCATCTCTTATTGTTTTACAGGAAAATACACACGCGCGAAAACTTTTTGTAATTTTGTTTAAGCCAAGAAAAAAAAATGAAAAATTATGCGTCAAGGATCAGTGAATGGATATGACAAATAAGAAGATATACTGCTTTGTTGTTTCTTCGTTATTAGAATTCTTTCAAATTTTCATTTTGTCCATATTTACATCTGTGCTTTCTTATTGCGCGCTGAAAATTTATTTTTTTTATTTTTTTTATTTTTTTTGTGTTTTTTTTATTTAGTTTTTTTTATCTCTTAGCACATTCTTTTTTTCAAACCCGTATTCATGTAGATTTACCACACCATTTCACCATTTATTCACAACAACAGCTGCGAGGTTGGTACTTTACTGTGCTTAAGGCAGTGTCTGATTCTCAAACAAAACTGAGCCCAACTAATAAATTTTCTTGGCTCTCCGATATGCTCCACTTGTTGCTGCTCCTTCTATCCCCACATACATACATATTTCTGCTATATGTGTATTTACCATGGGCAAATGTGTGTTTATGTAAATATTTTTTGGCGCCCCAAAGCCATTTCAAATGGCAACAGCTTGTTTCTGGATTCTCGGCTATGACAATATTTTCTGCTATGTTTCTTCTGCTAAGATCCTGCCTCTTTGCATAAGTACCCTGTCAAGCACCCACTCATTTCTGCGTTATGTCTGCAGAAAATATACTTCTCATGTATTGGCGTGACTCCATTCTTTGTGGCGTGTAATTTTTCAGCAAATATTTTTTTTTTGTAATTTTTTCCTGTTTCTGCCTTGCTGCTTCCGCCATTGTCAATTTGTTATGTTCTTTTAGACGCTTGAAATTTTTTGATTTATCTATAACATATCCACAGGCGCTATACACGCAGGCTAAAAACCTTCTTACCAAGTGTGGAAATTTATACAAGCTTTCTTTGAGCTTTCTTTGGATTTGCAGCTGCAAGCGAAAAATCGCTTTTGAATTGAATTTGCAGTTTCGTGGAGGTTTTCTTATTTTTTCTGACAAGAAATATGTAAAAGCATTCCTTATTGTAAGCATCTAGTATATGTTCATACTGTGTGATACTTCAGCTTAGCGTTGCTGCCACATGCATAAACCGTCAAAAAGTTTTGTACTCACCCACGCTGCCATCACTCGAATATTTCTGCTTCCCTCTCTCTGTCACACATTTATTTTCGAGTATTCACTTTATTTTCCGTTGCAGCTTTATCATTTTGTTTCGATATTTCTTGCTGATGCCGTTATAATATATTATTATTATTATGTTGCATATTTTCCGCCAAAACTTTTACCCAACTCCAAAGACGCATATGCCATCTTGGGTGTGTATGTTGCTCATACGCCATGGCAAACAAAAGTTGTGTGTAGGGGAAAAGCCTGGCAGATTGCACGAGTGTGCTTGGCTTAGCGTTTGAGTTGTGCGTTATGTTGCTCATAAGTCAATGTAAGCGAGGCGGATTGTCGGTGGTTAATCTCGTTGCAGAAGGCACTCAATACGGACAGTTATGATTTATTAGATTTTATTATATGAAATTTAAATTTCTCATAAGTAATTGAGCGCCTTGCCCGGGTGGCGCAACGAAAGTTTGAGTGATGTGTGGATAATGCGATTTCAATGTTAAATTCATTAGATAAAATGTATGCGCAGATGTACGCAAATTTATAAATTATTGACAGTAATTTTTTTGCTTATAGTACGTATTTGTAGCAATTTATTCTGCAAAAATAAATCTTGTTTTTGGAGTACTCCTGTCACTTTGATAATTATGATTGGCTGCTTTCTTTAATAAAGACTTATTTTTGGCAGGAAAATGAAGTCTTTTTAAATATTACCTGTTTTAAGAAATCGGGATCCCGTAATTTTTACTTTTTGAAATTATCTTCAGTCCCGTACACTTAAAATAGCTTTAAGTCGCGTAATTATTTTAAATATTTTGTATTTGATGTAGATTGAGAATTTTTTTTCAATATCGGGATTTCGAAAATTTCGGGATTCGAGTTTTTTGCAATAGTACATACATATGTATATAAATTTTTTTTTTTAATTTTTGTATAGAATGTAAAACAACAATTTTTTTTGTGATGTTTCTTTTCTAACTTACCTAAAATTTTCAAAACTCGGGGTCTCGAAAATTTCGGAACTTTAAGTTGAAGAAGATGTGTACTAGAAAATAATTATTTTAAAGTAGGAATTCAAACTTTTTGATATTGTCTTCAATTCCATACACTTGAGATAGTCCTTATTCCCAAATTCTTTTAAAATATTGGATGCAAATTAAAAAAATTTCAAAATCGGGATCCCGAAAATTTCGGTATTAATATTTCATGCAAGATTATGTTAGAATCATTCGTTTATTGTAAAAATGCGAATTTAAAATTTTTTGCTACATTTTCTTGCAGTGTTATTTTGGAGTCTCTAATGTTTTGTGGATTTTGGTTGCAGTGTTATTTCAGATTTTTTTTTAATGAAAAATTAAAATTTTTTTTTTATTTTTACTTTCATAATTTTCATTGCTTACTTCTAATAATGTCGAAAATATTCAAGAATGTATTTATTATTACTTCTTTCATACCCTTGTTGCTGTTGTCGAGAGCGCGTGTTTAAGAATTGTCTTATGTTTTATTATATTTAGTATAGTTAGTATAATATTAATAGAATTATTTTCAAAATTTGTTATATTAAAAATTTATTTTAATTAATTTTTTTTTATTTTAATTTCAGATTTTTTAATTGAATAAAATCTTTTGTTTTTAATAAATTTTAAAATTATTTTTAATAAATAATGTAATACTTTATGAACTAGTTAACAAGTTAAATAAATAAATATCAACATATTTTACGTGTTTTTAATAAAATTTTATCCATTTCTTCCCTTTTCAGATTTTTTCTCAACAAACCTTTCGCCACTGCCAAAAAAAAGACCGAAAATTGACAACTCAACCCGAAATCTATATAAAATGCCACCAAAAGCAAACAAACAAACAATTTTTTAGCACAATTCGAAATTCTCTATACGAAATATTTAGCAGAAAAAAATCATTAAATTCAATCATACAAAATAATTCCACTTTTAGAGCTTAATTTCACTAATTAAATAATATTTTTATCAAAAAAATATTTTTAAATGTTAATGTTAATAAATATTCCTTTCATTTCTTTCAGTGCAATGCAATTTTAGCAAATAAGTTTTAATAAGTGAAAACACGAAAAAATATCTAATATTTTATAAAAAAAAAATATTCAAAACCTAAAAAGTGCACAAATGCATTTTTAAAATCAATATCTACCGCCCACCAACAAGAAAAAGGCATTTATATCAAAAATCTCCGAGCGCAAACGTTCGGCTACGCGTCGGTTCTGTGAGTGCGTGTTCGTGTTCTATCGTTTTTGTCGCGTGTGAAATATTTATAATAAATATAAAAAAAAATAAAAAATCGCTCAGTGTCGCTTTTGTCCAAATAATATCGCCATATCAATATATTTTTTGTTCGTTAAAAGTTTTGGAACGCGTGTGCTTTTTAATCCCCGTTCGAAGTCGAAACGTGAGTGTGCTTGAAATTCGCAAAAATTGCGTAGCGTTCTCGGGCGCGTGCGCAAATCACTTCGCGGACGTTTCGTACGCCGCCAAAATGCATCCGCCCGCGGGCAAGCGATGCCGACAAATTAGCGACGCCAACGAAACCAACAGCAACAACAACAACGGAGCTATAATAATGGCGGAACGTCGAAGGAGCAGCAAGAACAACACAGCGGCGGCAAATGCGGCGACAGCCACCACAACAACGGCAACAGTTGCAACGAAAACATTCGGCAATCATTGCCGTCAACTGAGTGTTTTGGTGTGCTTCGTCGCCATTGTCGCCTTGAATAATTTCGGCTGTCTGCTGACAACAACAACGGCTGCCCAGCAACGGGAAAATATGCGAGTGCTGCCATTGCCAGAAGGTAAGTGCGGAAAGAAACTGAATAATTAAGAGCTCATTATGAAAGCGCGTACTAAAATTTTTTATGTGTAACGGTAAAAATATTGAAATATGTGAACTAGTGCCGGACTGGTCCAATAACGTGCAAAGTTCTATTTAAAACTAAGCATTTTTTTGAGTAACAGTTAAAATTTCGAATTACTTGGACTAGTTTCAGACTGGTCCGATAAGGTACATAATTTTGTTTAAAGGTGTTTCGTGCATTTGAGGAAGGAAAAATAAGTTTTATTTTTATTTTCACTTAAATTAATTTTATATATAATTCTTTGGACCATGGTGCTTCTGTTTAATAAAAAATTATTAAAAATTTCTTTTGTAACAATATTACGTTTTCCAAAAAAAATTAACTAATTTAAAAAAATTAAAAAATTAACTAATTTAATAATTTTTTGATCCCTTTCTACTCACATGCTCATAATCTTGCTTATAATCCTGCTCTATTGGTCTCACTCATACGTCTTCATATTGGGTTTACATCTGTGCCACACGCCACATACATTTTTAATTGTCAACAATGAAATATTGTCAACCCTGACAACTGAGACAATTTGTACTGTCAAGCATCTAAGTGCTTTCGGCTTAGAATTCAAACGTGTGTTTAACCGGCTTACTAAAACGAGCTTATATGCCAAGCTGAATACATACATAATGCAGATATATATGACGCACACGGTTACTGTTGCATAAATACAAACAAATTGAGGTACCAAAAGTGGTCCAGTAGGAATATTTAGGTTTTCTAACAATGGTATAAGGAAATACTACAAGTGTTGAAAGAAAAAATATTAAAATTAATATATTTATATATTTGCTTAGAAGTTTTCTATATGTGGCAACGCTATTTAAGAAAAAGTTAACAAAAAACCTTTTTTTAACTTTATATTTCAGTTTTTATGCCGTATTTGGCTTGAATATACTATCTCTGTTGCTTATATGTACTTGCAGGGGCTCCCAAATTTTTAATTTCAAAGATTTTTTTGAAAAAATTTTCGAGACGACTATAATACTAAAAGAAAAATACTGTATTATGAAATTTATTTGTAAAAAAATCGAAATAAGAAATTTTTTTCAAGTTTTATAACTTATAATAAGTGAGAAAAAAAATTTAGTTTAGACTATTTTTCTTTGTAAGCTATTTGATTATTACTCCAAAAATGTTTTACTACAACATAAAATTATTTTTTTTTTGCTGGAAATGAGTTTTGTGAGATTTTTAGCATTCAAATATTTTAAAAATTTTGTAGATAAAAATATTCTTCCATACGATATTGTAGGACTTATTACCAAAAATTTTACCCATACCTAGAAAGTAGATAAAAAAAGTAAAAATTTCGTAAGTAAAAATATTTATTTTTGGTAAAATCATGATTTTTGATTTTAAATTAGTTCAAATACTCAAAATCTATCGATTTTTGTGTTTAAAAAAATACCGTCAAGAGTTTGGGTATCCCTTAGTTTTACTAGTCTCTAATGAAACACGCTTCCACTCTAATATTTTTGCATGAAAATTTATTACAAATGCATCGCTCTTCAAAACTTCATATATCTTAATTACTTCCACGCGAATACTTCCACTGCAAAGTTCACGCTTAACCCCTGTTTCTAAGGTCACCCAACATCATATTTTTATTTTTTATTCTTCTTTTATTTACATACTTAAAAAAAAAAACTCGTTTACCAACACTGCCACACAGTTAAACGCATAAAAATAATATCAGTACTTTTCCTTTATTATTATTTCTCTGCAAATAATCATGACTTCTGCTCCAATTGCTTTTAATGCGAAATCTCTGCCCAGTTATTGGAACTTTTTCTAGTTCAAGTTACAAATCTGTGCTTTTTTATACCATATGTTTTCGATGAATTTCGCAATGCTGCCACTCTGTAAGGGGCTTGCGTCTATATGCACATATGTGCAGCAGCAGCAACACGTGAGTCGCAATGCAATGCCGTTAGTCACCTACCAACAATCACGTGCGAATACATTTGTGAACTGCAGCAGGTACTTACACGTACCAAGCATGCTTGCAGAGGCATGCATTATGTATAACGGTTTATACATGTATGTATGATGATATGAGCATTTCTGTGTTAAAAACATGTGTGTGTGTGAATGTGAATGAAATTGTCGTATTGTTTTTCGCACACCACGCGTCATGACACTTGAAGCCACGCTAGACTTAAATGTAGCACAAAAGTACATACATAGATACGTAAATAAGTACGTACATACATATGTACATATGTAAGTATATACTTATATCTGCTTATCTCAACGCATGAATGTACCCAGTTGAACTTAACTGAAAAATGACATTTATGAAACATAATATAAAATTTGTTGTAGGTTGTTGTTCTGTTATGGAAGGTTCGTTCCGATGTATAGTTGAAACTTAATGTTTGAATTTATGTTAGGGTTTAAATTTATCAATATTAATCGATTGCTATTTTCAAATAACAAATCATTTTTACAGTTCATATATTCTAATTTTAATGTGAAAATTTAAATTAATCGATATACATTTATCGATATGATTTATCGATATTACCCGATTCCTATTTTCTAGTATTAAATAGTTTTATAGTCCATATATTATTATTTAAATGTGGAATTTTATATTAATCGCTATAATATGTATCGATAAGTTGTTATCGATATTACTCGAAATCCATTTTCACATCAAATATAATTTATACAGTCAATAAATGCATTTCAATGAAATAATAAAAAAATATCGATTTATTATTTTATCGATACATATGTATATGTACGTTGTAATTTATTGACATTTACCGATATTAAATTCTGACTACTTCAGAATAGAAATTTAGAAAAACAACATTTTTAAGTTTCTTTGCTTTTCAGAATTTTTAAAGGTCGTTTATCGATTTTTTATTCCTACTTATTTTAAATCCAAATTTATGGTTTAACTAGAGAAAACGCCCTTTAGTTTTAGAACAGTTCTCATGCGTTTGGCCTCACTGTTTTCATCGCTGTTTTTTGGTAAACATTGTGATAAATGTTATCGATAACGTATAAATGTCACATCGAAATCGTATTCTTACTTGTATTAAAACTACGTTTGTTTTTCATTGAAATTTTTTGTTAAAAATTGTTGTTAATGTTATCGACAACGTACGTCACAGTTCTTTTCCACTTATTATGAAATTGCGACTTATTTTCTTTAAAATTTTGTGATAAACATTTTATAAAAGTTATCGATAAAAATTGTTATAAATGTTATCGATACTTTTCTCATATATATTGTCGATAAAAAAATTTGCATTTGCAAAACATACAAGTTTATCATCAAAATAGTTGAAGGTAATAAAATATCGGTTAAATTTATTTGCAAATTTGTTAACTGCTTGCTTTTTTGTGGCTTGTGAAAATAGTATAGATTTCATCGATATTTTGTTAACATATTTAAACTCAATGAAATATATAAAAGAGTTTAAAATTATTAATTTTTATGAAAATATCGATTATTGCACAACGATACATATAATGGTATCAATAAAATTTATCGTTTGTTATCGATAAATAAGATAAGTGACTCGAGCCAATTAATTCATTAATAATTTTTCCAGTGAAATATTAATAAAAAATAAATATCGATAGTTTATCGTTAATATCAATAATTTTTTTTAAACTTGCTCGGTATTTTAAATAAATTGTTCGGTAAAATTAACTACATTTTATAGTAATAAACAATAAATATCGATAATTTATTTCAACTATCGATACAAATTTATTGTGTATCGATATGCTAAATAAGTTATTCTAAAAAATTATCCAAATAATTGTTTCTCCAGTGCAATAATAAAAATAAAGAATTCAACAAATAACTTACAAATTTCTGCTTCCTGGACATAATTGTAATTTAAAGGACTTTCAATAGTGGTTACATATCAAACCACAAATCCTAACGTATTCTAGTAGTAGTCCTCACTGGGTCACCAGCATAACTACAGACCTAATATAACACACACAAACTGGCATTAGATGCTGATACTTGAGTCTCTGTCATTGTTTATAAATTTATGCTCGTCCTCACATTCAACAGATATGCACCGAGGTGTTTTCACGTCACTCTCATTGCGTTAGTTTTAATGCTCTTCCAGTTGCATGCTGTCGCTCCCGAAGCTCCACTTAGTTGTGTTATTGTTGTTGCTGATATTATAACGAAAATTGTCACATAGCAGCGTAACATTGCAGTGTCATCCACTCAAACGGGCGTGTTTGGGTGCACGCAAGTGCTGGAATCGTTAGACAGTCTCACATAAATACACACACACACACAGAACTGCATGCGTGACTTTCACTTGTGTGTTCATTAAATTTGAATATTTGAACATTTCGTGCGAAATGGAGCGTGTGCGCTTCGCCTGCACATCGCACAGCTTTCGATTTCCTCATCAATGTGCGCCTCCCACGCAGTGCAGACATTCAAGTCAACCTTGTGTCCGCTAGAAAGTTGTTGTGTATTGTAGAAAAGGTTGTGTAGTTAACTCCCGCTTTGTGTTGTTGCTATTTTATGAGGTGTAAATTTGATGTGTAAATATATTGCTGCAAATATATCTGCTTGCATGTGTGTGTGTGTTTGTGCCGCTTGAAGTGTTCGCCTTGTGAGTATCTGAGTTTGCTTCTGGGCACAGCCTAAAGCTTGTTGCATACTTATGCATTTCGCTACGCTTCCTGCTTTTACGTCTCATACATACGCAGCCAGCGTGTGCTGCAATTTTGATGCCAACGATGCGGTGTTGTCTATAGAAAGGTGTTTATTATATATACATATACACTAATTTGCGCAGTCCAATAAGACTGCAGGTAAATACGTTGTGTATTTAGAATATATTAATATGTATATATATCTACTTTCGCAAGGTATATTTATAGGAAATAGCTGCAACCAAAGTTCATTAGTTGTAATTGGCATTACTTTGCTCATTTATTTGTGAATGCTTCGTTACACTGGCTGTTTTCCAACTCAGTTGTAATCGATACTCGATACAGACAACACAAAGTTAGTATGTAGATACTAACTTAAATATACATACATATGTACATGGGTCAGTGTATAACTTTTTGATCTACTTCTATGACGAAGACTTATATTTTGTAGATAGTTATAGAAGAGTATGTATCATTTTCGTATTAATCAATAGCTGTGAGCTATTTTTGAGAGGCTCATAAAATGTAAATGTACGCTTCCTTTTATCTAAAAAATATTCAATGGTTGCATCTGATCGACCAAGTGGCATCCTCTTTTCGAAAAGTGAAATTCTAATTTTTTTTCTTTAACCTTACCTTTGACGTGACAACCCCATAAAGGGGTATAAAAAGAACTTTTTCTTGATTTCGATCGCTCGGTTTATATGACAGCTATATGATATATTGATCCGATCTAAACAATTTCTTCACAAATTGTTACGATGTCCCAGATAATAATTTGTATCAAATTTTGTGACGAAACCTTATTAAATAAAAAAGTTTCCCTTACAAGGACTTGTAGGTTGGATCGGTCAGTTTGTATGGCAGCTATATGTTATAGTGATCCGATATTAACAATTTCTTCAGATATTGTAGCAATGTTTTGAATAATTATGTGTGCCAAATTTCGTGAAGAAACCTTCTAACATTAAAAAGTTTTCCATACAAGGACCTGAGTCGGATCAGTCAGTTTGTATGGCAGCTATATGTTATAGTCGTTCGATTTGAAAATTTTCATCGGAAATTATAGCAATGCTTCGGATACTAATGTTTGCCAGAATTCGTGAAGCTACCCTTTAAAATGAAAAAGTTTTCCATACAAGAACTTGAGTTTGTTCGGTCAGTTTACATGACAGCTATATGCTATAGTAGTCCAATATCGATGGTTCCGCCAAATTTGCAGCTTCTTTAGAAGAAAACATTATGTACAAATTTTCCAAATATATAGACGGCCAAACATGTCTAAATCAACTCAGTTGCCTCGCCGCTCCTTCATATGCATACTATACATACTTTTTAGAGTCTTCTACGTTTTCGTCTAGAAGCAATTCTTAATATAATATGTTCAGCGCATAAAAAAGATATAAAGCTACATTTTGTACAATATATCTGAATAAATATGTGTCACTTAAGCTTTGACAGCTTCAAATAAAAATATGTGACAGCAATCGTGTGCTGGAGATTGATTGTCATTCCGTTTGACGTTAAGCATTACTTCACTGACATATTGATTTAATGGGAGTACTAAAGCTTTTTTTGCGGAAACTGTATACGTTGCAATTTTTAGTAGGTTTTTTTAGGGGTGCAAATGGGTGGGTATAGTATACATACATATGTTTCAATTTTTATATTCGTTTTTTATATTGTTGTATGGTAATATATGTGCAGAGTTGTAAAGTGTGACTGTTATTTCTTACAACTTGATTTTTGTCTACGAATTTAAATTTTATTTTACTGGAGTAAGTGTAAAAATTATATAGGGAGATGCGAGTGATTATCTTCATCAGATCTAATAGTAGAAGTAGGTCTATGAACTCCGCAAAAAAAAGCTGAAATTTTTATATTCGCATGAGATCATAGTACTCTTGTATTTCCTTTCCATTAGTTTTCATTACTTTCGAAGTCAAAAAGTTTACTTCAAGTCTCAGAGAGCACACAGCTTGGCCATATAAATATGTTATCTGAAAGTGAGAAGTTTCTAAAACATCAAAGTATTCTGTAATTCCGTATAACAACACTAAAACACTAGTCTAAAGATCTTTGATGTTTCGATACTGAGTAAATATTTATCATTTAAATCGGCCAACGGTTCTGTGGCGATCAAAAGTTTAAAGGTTCTTAAATGCTCGCGTAAGCTTCAGATATCCATCAAGAGATTTCTAGCTCCTTGGATTGAACGAAAAGCTTTCAGAACCACACGACTCACTTACTTTTTTGCCTACATTTGGTTTAGATACCTATGGATATTAGCAAAATCTATGTACAGTTCAAAAGCTGACATGAGTTTCTTGATACACTTTCGAATACCTTGCAGCTTTCAATTGTATTTCACACTATTTGCCATCTAATCTACAATTTTTATACCAAACCTTCTTATAACCAAAAATAGTAAATCAAAAAAATCAACATAGTAAATGCTTGCTCATCTCGAATAAACACAATAAATAATGAAATAATCTGCTGATGACAATAACATGATAAAATGAATAATACGAATAATCACCATTTAATGTTTTTTTGTGTTTTTTTTTCTGTTTTGCAACAGACAAAGCTGTAAAAGCGAATGTTTAGCTAAAAACACTAAAAAGTGAAAATCATTGTTAGTAAAAATTGTGTTAATAAAACTTAATCTCATGAAGATGATGCAAACAAAGTGTGGAAGAAACCAGTAAAATAATCGGTCACCATAGCTAGACAGCAAGAATCTGGTGGAAGCCATAATGACTTCAATACAGTCAAAGTACATATGTACATAAAAAGGTTGTGCATAGATGCCCAGTAGGAATTGAAAATTTTTTTTTAAATTTTGGGGGATCTAAGAAATGTTTTGGTTTTTGCTTTTTGTTTAGTTCCACCGAATTTCCTTGCGGTGAGCCTCACGAAGCGCTTTCAAGATTTTTTTCCTAACAAAATGACGGCATCAGGGAACATTCTTCTAGATTTTCGATTTTCGGTTTTCGATTCGTTGTTTATAAAAACTTAAATTTAAAAAAATCCCTAAATCGGGCCTCTAGTTGTTCTTATTTTCAAAGAACTACACAAGTTCGAGAACCCTCTGATAATTATCGAATATCTCAAAAGGTATTTGTCAGACTTGCTTAAGTTTTCAAGGGAATATTTCCCAGATATTCTTATTGCGCTTAACCTTTTAAAACAGTCTTTCCAAGTCATAAAATGGACGCAAAGGAACTAGTAAAGGCCTATTGGATATAATTTTGGAACATATAGCCAATCAAGAAGTAAAATGTGGTAGAAGAAAGCTGAAAGATTTCGTGATAATTCATTACGGATTGCTCTTGCTTATGTCCAGCTTATAATAGATCCAACAAAGCTATTTTTTAGAAAAAATTATCGATTTAGATTATTTTAAGATAATATTATATAATGTTTTTTATATTTTAGACAAAAGAAAATTTTTTTTAACATATTGGGCAAGTGATTTTTTTTTAGTTATTAAAAGACTGTTTTTAATATTTCCTTCAAATAAAATTTTTAATATCGATTTTTTATTTTTTTTTTTTTTTTTGATTTTTTAACCAAAAAAAAATTTCATACATTTTGGCACACTTTACCAACAGTTTTCGCTTAAAGTTATTAAATTGTCTGAAAAGCACACTTTAAATAAATAAAAAAAAATTACGCAATAATTTTCCTACACGCCCTCTCATTTATATAATGCACATACACGTACATACAACTGCGGCAAAACGTTACAATCATTAGTGCTGATGTTACTTTTCACTTAATGACAGCAGCAGCAGTAATATAGCAGTATTCGGGCTGTTGTTGTTGTTGCTGTACGATGTGTTTATTGCTTATAATGATGACGGCTATAGTTAGGCATCAGGAAGTCTTAATAAGCGCAATTTCGGATCGTTAGTCGTCGAGAGCTGGTGCGTCTACATTGTTGACTGCGCTGAGCAGCAGCAACAGCAGCGGCAGCGGCAGCATTCATTCAAGGGGATGCCAGCAGAAAAATCAACATCCATACACATTCACATTTGTATGTATATGTAGCGTTGTGAAAAAATGACAGTCAGTCAGTGAGATTTAGTCATTAAGTGGTGCCATCGTCAATTTCCTTGCGAGATCGTCTCTTTCACTGGCTGCCTGTCTGCATGTCTTTCCGCCTGTCAGTCTGTGAGGCGGGTGAAAGAAAATGCGGGCACTTAGCAGCAGTTGACTTAGTACTCTAAAACCGCACCGCTACCCAAAAGCTGCTGGCTGTGCTGATAGTTCGTACGATGACATTGAAGCTCACCGAGACTGTCGCCTGCTCATTTAAAATGTAATATATTTTAGTGATTATTTTATGGTGTGGTAGTGTGCGCCTGATAGTGAAAGTTGTGTCGGTAGGAATGCGTTAAGGGTTTCGAAGTTTTTTAAACATTTTTATAATGGATAAAATATGTAGCTTCGGGATTTTTGGGTTAATACCTGTTATATACACATTATATACCGTAATCATATTGAGTACGAACTCTTTAAGAGGGAGAAAGAGCCGAAAGTAGGTGTGTCGACATATCGTTTTTATCAGTATTGCAGCGATTTCTTGTTGGGTAATTTAACTATTTAATAAAAAGACAGGAGTTTATAAATCTTACTATTTTAATTTTCGTATTTTTAAGCTTTTTTTCGACAATTTTTGTTTCAGACTACTACTTACATATACCATATGTCTGCTTTTATAAAATATATTTTCATTCATTATACAAAAAACCGTTCATTTTGGTGATGCAGCAGCCATTACAACCGTCATGTAGTAGAATTCTACGCTCTAGGATTTAAACGCTGATAATTTAAATCAATTTAACTGAAGAATGAGACTATAAATAGCTACTTGTGAGTACTTGAGTTACATTGAATGAATTGTGTATTCAGAACTGTCATAGAATAGCGCGGAAGCTAAGCAAGCTCACTGCTTCCGTCACAAAAATTAAAAAGACGATTTCAATTTCCCATATTTAGAGAACCGACTGATTTGATACTTATATATTAACGAGAAAAAGTCAATGTTCAGTCGCGAAGACATAGTGAAGAGCATATCATACAATACATGGAAGATTGATGTCTTTTTACTGAATATATTGAATAAATTCAATGGCTATATTAGATCATATTTGCTTCCCACTGCGATACACAGTTGCTTCTTGGCAAACCTTCCTTATAAGGAGCCTCCGAAAACACGAAAGTTTTTTCAAAGTAGAAAGTTGCCAAACCCTTGTTGCCTTTGGGTAAGAACTTCAAGCATTCTCTACTTTTTTCTTCTTCGGCAAGCTTGAGACAAAAAGCGCATCTCTTGAGCTGCTTAATAATTGTCTGGATAGTTAAAAAGTTAATGATGGAAGCACTTTGAAATTTGTATCGCGGCTAATTTTGGTTCCGGTCGAGAAGGTCGAAAACAGAGCGAGAAAAAACATCAGCATCCGGTATGAAAGGGAGTATGGTATCTACTACTCCGAAGAATTGATCTTGCATACTTGAAATCTCCAATAATTTTTTGTCCTAAATAAATTTGTTTGCCAAATAAGACGTCTAGATCTCTTTCCTACTTACCTAAACATTTTTACAAAAAAGTCACTTGTTCTATATTGTTTTTTGTACACCTTAGAACCTTTCTAGCTCATTTGAGACATCTATTAATTCTATTCGCTGTAGAAATTTTCCCCAGCAAGAGCTTACACCTAGATCTCTTTTTCTTTTTAAAACTTTTTTTGCTTCAGAAAGTAACTCGCTATGACAAATGAGGCTTGACTATCATTTCTTTAAAAACATAAACTAAATGAAACTCTTGGAAGTGATAACTAACAAACTCGACTTGGTTCTATGCTTCGCTATCGAAATCTCGGCTTGAACTTCATTAAGGATTTTGCGTAAATTTGACCAATTTTCGGTTCACCATTACGGGGTCCGGCAAATGAAGTTAAAAAAGCCATAAATTCGGTTTGGAAAATTATTTTTATTTATTTTAAAGTACAAAATGTGTGAAAACAATCATAAATTCAGGACCAATTCACTTTTGCTCGATATGACCACCTTTTGCCTGTGCAAGCTGTCCGAATGTGACTTGCCGGTATTTTGGCCCACACACGGACAATGGCTTTCTTGTTCTCCAAAATGGTGCAGAGAGAATAATCCATTGGATTCGTATCTGGTGAATTCGAGAGCCATTGTGTGGTCGTAATGAAGTTCGGTTGTTTTTCAGCCACTCTTGGTTCACTCGCTCTTTGAGAGACGGACGGTTCTTGTCGGAACGTCCATGGTTTGCGACCGAAATGTTTGTTTGCCCACGGCTTCAAAGCAGCCTCCAGCACACTTTCCCGATAATATGTCGCATTTACTTTGACGCCAGGCTCGATGAAAACAATTGGAGAGCGCCCATCTGCGGTGACAGCGGCCCAAACCATTATTTGTGGCGGGTGCTGCTCCTGGTGGCCAACCGATGATTTAGATTCTCGTATGAACGGTCGGTGAAGTAAACCCTATCATTTTGAGCGTTTATGAATTGCTAAATTGGAAAAATGTTGTCATCAGAAAACGCAATGTTCAGAATTTGACCGGTTTCGGCCAAGCGAAACAACTGCTTCGCTCTCTCAAGTCTTACTTGTTGCAGTTTCGGTATGAGATCATGGTCTTTTGGAACTTGTAAGGCTTAACCTTGAGCTCATTTTTCAAATATTTTCAGGTCTTTAGCCATTTGATTTGCATTTCGTCGTGGATTTCGCTTCGAGTGCCGGACCCTGTATGAAAACCTTCCCTAGAGCAATTCAATCATTGCCACTGTGGCCTACTGTAAGCATTTCTGATAGCAGCATAGCTCTTTTTCTTCAAATATTCCTCTTAGGAACGGGCTGTTGCGGTTTTGACTGTCAGGTAGCTGTTGATATTTTGTGTTCGACCAACTGCTAGGTAGTCCTTGAGAAAATATATGAGCTCATTTTGACCAAAATTAGGTGATTTTAATCTTGCGTGGCATTTTTGAAGTTATTTTCTATGCTCGGAAACGGGATGGTGACCAAAAAACAAATAAAGCAAGCTTATGGACCCCATAAAATTGTTTTTCTATTTCTATGAACATTTTCATAAAAAATTAAATGGGTGAAGTCCAAGGTTCTACAACACGAATTACGGCTACGAATGTGGGTTGTCAAAACCTTGACAGCTGCCAGTTGAGAGCTGACAGTTGACCGCCGAAAATCTCTCTATAAGGTAGTGTGTTTCCTAGACTGACTAACTTATATTAAAATAAGCAGTTTTTTCATACAAAAATTGTTTTAACCTGTAGCTCTCACACATAGTTTTTAGGCTGTGTCGAACTGAGAGGTAGCTCTCTGACTATGAAAAGTAAAGTTAGGAGATCATGTCTAGTTAATTTGTGTTAAATAATAATAAATTTTTCAAGATGCTAAGGAATGTTGCGCTCATGGTTGTAGATAACTAATTTTTGATAGTAAAATAAAGCGATTTGCTGAAAACTTGACAGTTTTGTTTTGACAGCTGACAGTTGAGGAATTCAGACAGTGAGCCAGCTGGTATCATACTCTGATTGACTGTAATCAAAAAAAAAATATATATACATATATATAAAACCTTTGCACCTAGAGTTAGTTTACATTGCTTTTAAGCCGAGTCTTGGACTCAGTTTAGCGAAATAACCATGGAAAATTAAGTTTGGAAAGCATAGCAAATTCATTTTTACCAGGATCAATAATTTTTTAGAAACATAATACATGTTTTGCCCAGGAATTATGAACTTTAACAGTGGGTAGAAATATGTTATGATTTTTTCCAAGTTTGAGAGTCGCCTATTGACAGCTGACAGTTGACAGCTGAAATTGTGGTAATAAGACAGCTTGTTACGTACGCCGATTATCTGCTATCAAGGGCAGGGAATACCATTTATTTGTAATAAAATATCGCGATTTGCTTAAAATTTTGACAGCCGCGGTGTGGCCTTTGAGGATCTTTTGTGCAACATTATGAGTTTCCTAGCGGCTCCTGGAAAAGTTTTATGGATGGCGGCTCAAATGTGTATGTGCTGTATTTAATGCCAATGTATTTCGGCTAAACAACCACTGTGCAACAACAACAACATTTGTCATAGAAAACTTAATTAAAAATGCAATCAATCCGCTGATAACTCTAACGCAGCTGTTTGTCGCATAGCACATTGTGAGAAACGAAACGCTTGCCAGCAAGCAATAAAATGGCCACAGTTTACAATACCAAAACCACAACAACAAGTAGAAAAAAACACAACTTTAAGAGCGTTCTAGTGAATTGCACAATTCATGTGTAAAACGCTGACATTCGATCGCATTTACAATCATCATAAAGTCATAAGCATAAATTTTCTCATTACATTTTCGCCAATAAACAGCAAACGGCGTAACGGCACAACGTGGCAAGTGGCGAGTGGCAATGAGCAGACGAAACTACAAAAAAAAAAGAAAATAAAACCAAGAAAAAATACAAAAATAGAAAAATGAATGGAAAAAAAAAAATAATCAAATTGAATAAAATGCGAAAAATACTAGATGTGTGTTTGTATGCGTGCCTTTCCATGTATTAGCAAATGTCACTGCTCGTTGGAATGAAATTTGATTTCGCAGTGCGTAAGTAAAGCGCCTTTGCCTGTGTGTGTGTGTGTGTGTGTGAGTGCGTAGCTCTGTGCCGCGCCAAGTCAAGGCGAGTGTGTGTGTGTTGGGTGGCGGGGCAAGGGTGTTGTGTGGCAAGCATAAATGAGTGCCATGCCGTAACTAGCACACAATTGAGCTGCGTGGCATAGACGCACAGACGCAACCACACACACTCAACAACTCAATATGCGTATTGCCTACTGTTGTCGTTGTTGTTATTGTTGCCTGCTGCTGCTGCGGTGAGTGCAATTGCACTTGCGCCTGTCACTCGCTTGCCGGTAGTGTTGCCAGCAAACAACAAAAACAAGCAGAAATCAAGTTTTTCTCGCCTCATAACGCCACTTGCTGCTCATATTACTGTCGTTTTTGTTGTTCTCTTTTGTAGTTGTTGTTTTATTTTTACTTTTATTGCTATTTTATTTATGCTGCTTTTTTAGTTGTTGCAATTTCCATACCAGATCTGCCAGTTTTTCACTGTTTCTGCTTCTGTGCCGCAATCTTAATGACTTTATGGTTTCTTTTTGTCGCGCTATCAATTCTTCAACTTCATTTTTCCTCTCTTTATTGCATTTACTATTGTGCTGGTGTTTCTTAGCTCGTTTCTTGTATTCATATTATCGCCGATTTATTCTTTAACAACAGTTTTAAGTTGTTTACTGCTTTTGCGGCGACAACTTGTTGACCGCCATTTTGTATGTTCCGTATTCAACTTTGTCACGCATTGTTGTTTTTATTGCAATTTAATGTCTCTTATTTGTGTCGCGGTGTAAATTGCATTTGGCGAACTTGAGTGCATACTTCATGCTATTTACTAGAAGTACAAGCAAAATGGGGTTAAAGAATTTTGAGAAAGAAATTATAGAATGTAAATAATGGCATTCTGAGGTTTACATATACAGGGTTCTGTATATAATAAATAAATATTTACTTATTGTAAAAAAAAATATTTATGTAGTTTTAGTGAAAGTGAAAGTTAGGTGGCAAGAACTACGCTGGGACTTGAATTTTAGGCCTAAAAAAATTATATTACGGCAATTTACGATTAAAATGTTCATACTTTTAATTACATGTCAACAGTTAAGTATGCTTTGTAGTAATCTTTCGCCTTTACAATATTTTTTCTGTCCAAAATTCAATTGAAAGTTGTCTCACTTTCACAGTTTTTAAACCCATCATCCTAAATGTATACTTATATTTTATAGTTATGGTTTCGCTAATGATTTATAATGTAGTAAAGCGTTGCCTACATTCAGGCGCATTGCATATAAATTAATAGTATTTAGTGAAGTTCCACACCTAATGTGGGGTTTAAAGATAAACTGCTGTCGTTGTTGTGTAATAAAATATCAAAATTATTATGAGACAATTTTGCTAGTGTATAATTTATTGTCATAAATGTATGGTTTGCGAAGTCTTCTGGCTTTTTGGCATAGGTTAGTAGGTAAAGTGGCTGTCTATCGATGCACTTAGGCCTTTAGAAGACACATTGTGATATCACTAGGACTCACTCACACTCATACCCTGAATCACTTTGGACTTCTTATAAAGTTAATTACTACGAAAAGTTTTATCTGCGCAACTTCCAAGACATTTTCAAGAGACGCTCATTTTCATGATTTTTTGATCGGAACCGATAATTGGTAACGTCATTTCCTTTAATTCCTTTTCTATAAACCAAATCATCCGATAAAAAATGTGTCAGTTTTGGGGCTAACGAAACTTTTTATAGAGATCAACATAGGTCAAAAGCAATATTAAGAGTTGTAATGATTTTTAAACCGAAAAAGTCGGAGTGAATACCTGAAATTAGCTTACTATATACCATCTGATCAATTTTTACGAGGATTGATAAAAAATTATTTTTATGAATTTTAATATAAAAATTTATGGTAGTCTTCTCCTCCTCTGATTCTTTTTATCAAAAGCAAGTATGCCAACGCTTACTCCAATTTCACATACACTTGTTATAAGCCTCGGTCGAGATAGCCTTCAGCGATTAATTTTAATGCCTTTAGCAGACTCATGGCGTATTCCGCGGAGCAGATTTTTCGTTGTCGAAAACAGAAAAAACTTGCAGGGAGCCAAATCCATCGAATAAAGTAGCTTAGTGCTGACTCTCTTTTCATATTTGACTAAAAAGTGGGTCACAATTGGGCTAGAATTTGAGGCGCGTTCAGTGCTTTTGGTACGAGGAAGTCGAGTGTATTATTGATACACTTTATACCCAAAACATTAGCCAAAATGTATTGAGATCTTCTGCCATATCTCTGATGCCAACACCTTAATTTACAAGGAAAATTTCATTAATTTTTACCATGATATAGTCTGTAACATAGGAGAATAGACAATTCACATTAAGCCATTGAAAATACCAAATTTTAAACAAACTCGTTGTTCGATGTTTTTTGTGTGGTAAAAATCGTCAGACAAACTTTTCGCGCCGTGAGCAAACAGCTGCCAAATAAACACTAATTGAGATAAAAGATAAAATTTTACTCGTTTTTAAAATAAGAAATCTTATTAGGAAAACATTTTTATCAATTCGCTGTACCAGTCAGTTCAGTATCAGTTTAGAAGTACTAGTCCGAGTTATATTGCATTGCGCAGTATAAAAAACTTGGCCTACATTTAGGATTATTATAAAATTGTACTGACCATTGTATATTTAGCGAAGTTCCACACCTATTTTCGTCCTCGATATAATAAAACGTGGCCTACATCTAAGCGCACAGTAAAATAGCAATGTTTTCCTTATTTTATATTTAGCAAAGTTCCACACCTGATTTCATAACTGTTTTTATAATGAAAAATCTTATTTACTTTTTATTAAAATTTTAACTATTTTTTTATATTGTGTCTGAATTATAAATTTTTTATGCAACTAAATGTTCTTTACAGTATTCCTTCATTCACCATTTTAATGAAGATTTGTATTTTATTCTGTAATTTCACTAAATGCAAATGTCAAATTTTATGGCTTTTTCTACTTTAGAGTTTTCAATTTGCCTTTGGCATATAAATTAATACCAAAAAGCCATATAAATTGTACTTACGTCCATAAACACACTAACACACCATTTTTTAATGTGTGTTAAAGTAATTTTATGTGTGTATGTGTACTTGTTTTTGAGCGAGTACATCGATTTATCATGTTGCGATACTCAACAACTGAATTGTAAATTTATGCTTGTTTCTGCGTTCTACTTAATTTATTCAGCATAAAAATGCAAAGTACATGGAAAAACACGCACACATACGAACTTTTAAACAGTGTACAAGCATTATTACAGGTAGATCGAATTTTATTTACACATGCAAGTGTATTCGTATGAGTGTGTGTGTTTGCTGTAGCCACCCAAGTGTCAATTAAACTTCAATGTAAACTTGGCGTTCTCATTAATCCGGCAACTGAGTTGTAAAAATGTTTATGTTATTGATGGAATTCTACCTGAATTTAAACACATGTATACATTTGTATGTGTGTGTCTGCTTATGTGTGGCCGTTGAGCACAATGTCAGACGCGCTTTTGATTCCAGCCGCGGTATTTGCGCGTAGTGAATGTTTTATTAAGCTGCTTTAAATTTTATGCTCTTACATGCTCACACACACACATATATGTACTTATACATATGTATATATACTCAATTATCTGCTGACTACTATTTTCGTGTTATTTTAGGGTGAAATCAGCATCGCTGTGTTTTAATTTTAGCTAGAGTTTTCATTCTATTAACTAATAAAAACGCAAATATGCTAATTCGGCATGTTGATTTTCGGCATAAGTAGAGATTAATGGTATTACCGTTATTATTTTTTCCAATATTTTCAGCGAAACATTTTTTAGTTTAATGTTTACGTTTTAACATATTTAAATGCTACATTTTTTAGAATAATATTTGTGATCAATATTTTAATGAAAGCGTTGCCACCATGTACCAAGTCTACATTTGTTTTCGCAAAATTTTCCATTAAAACTTTTTTTAATTTCTTTTTACTTATTAACAACGTTGAAGCAAGTTTATTTACAAAGAATAATATTTTTGATCAATATTTTTATTGAAAGTGTTGCCACCATGTCACAAAATTACACAAAAAAAAAATTTTTTGCATGCTATAATTTAATTTTTTTTAAAAGATACACAGATTATAATAAAACAATTACTTTGATTGCTTTTTGTTAGTAGAGTTGCCAACCACGCTTCAAACTATAATATTTGTGTTGCAATTATTTAATTAAAATTAATTAAATATTGGAATCAGAACGAACTGTTGACAAACATTAAACAACGTACAACATTTTTCCGTAAAAATTAAATTGAATTTTGAAATGGAAATCGATATTTGAACGAAAAGTTAAAAATATAAATTAATTTTCCACAAAGTTCAAAAAGGGTTGCCAACTCTTTTTTTTTTAAAATATCAAGATTTTAACTAATTTTTTCTAATGGTAATTTTGGTAAAAAAAAGTCTTAAAAGTCATCACTTTAGTTTCATACTTTACCTTATACACTAACGGAAAGCTCTAAAGCTTCTTTAAGCTCTAAAATGCAACATTCTCTTTCAGAAATTGGGCTTACTAGTTTTTCAAAACTCATAACCGTTAACTTAAGTGCAAAGCTTGCAATTTTAAATTATTTTTTAGTAGTTTGTACGAAATTATTTTTTTAGTGGTTTGTACATCAATAAATTAATAACCTTCCCCAAAAAAAAATGTTAGAGTTATTGTAGAAGTTTGTAGATAGCGTTATTTTCAAATCATAGAAATAATTGAGCTGAATGATGGCCAAGATAATACTCGACAGAGTTGCCAACTATTCAAAATAATTAAACGAAAATGTTGCTTTTAGTTTTTGTTCATATTTTTATTATTAAAAATTCGAAAAACTTAAATTTTATTTGAATAGTGTTGCCAACGATGTTTATTAAATTCTAACGAGCTAAATAGAAATAAATCGAAAATCGGTTACAGCACAAACTTTTCCTAACATATTTATTAAAAACAATAAATGTTTAATTATAATTCTAAATCAACAGGGTTGCCAACCATGCGTAGAAAATAAATAAAGAGGGTTTTCCTTTTTTATTTTTTTTATTTTTTTTTTGAAGATAGATGCTAATAACTTAAGTTTTAAAAAACGGAGTTGGCACCCATAGCAACCTCGAAAACTAAAAATAAAACAACTAAATCAGAAAACAGTTGCAGAACGAATGCTCATTATTTTTGCTTCAAAACCGGAATTTTCTATTATTTTATTAATAGCCAGAATAATTAGCCATTAAAAAGAGAGAAATATCGAAATTTGGTATATCGGTCAATATGCGACTGTATATTAATGATCCTATATATAGGAAAACCATATAGGAGACACACAAATATTATCATAAAAAGCCCTCCTATCAACAAATATTTTAAATAAATTTAGCATATTGAGCCACTGTGCAACAAGTCGTAACGGCTGATCCAAGTAGAGGTACTTCTTTCAATAACCTTTTTCTTGTTCTTCCAAATGATAATAAATATTTTCCCTCAAATTTGCAGTTTCTGTATTTTTTCTTTAAAAAAGTAGTAAACATCGAAATGGATCACCCTTTATATATATGCATATATAACTCTCCTCCAATGACTTCCCCGTCAAATCAAGCGGCAGTTCCCAACTATGTAGCTTTCGTACTCAACGAAAAAAAAAGTGTTTCAGCTTTATTTATGTTGACCAAGTTAATTGTTTTTAAATAATTAATTTGTGAACACCAAGGGGTACACACATATGTATAATGCCATGCCTCTCCTACAACTTGCATACTTTCCACTATCAACTTGTGGCTGCTGTAGGCATATTATTGCATGCAGTTGAAGCTGCACATTAAATCCTCTGCACGCCGTTGATGTCTGATGGCATGTCAAGCGCATTCACTGGCCATCGGTCAACCACTTCCCATCATGAAGACCCTGCGGC
The DNA here is from genome assembly GCA_027475135.1 of Bactrocera correcta. NCBI lineage: Eukaryota > Metazoa > Arthropoda > Insecta > Diptera > Tephritidae > Bactrocera > Bactrocera correcta. Next base: position 54,992,309 of record CM050325.1, on the reverse strand, counting down.
TGCAGTACCACTTACCAATGAGTTCAGCTCAGTTATACGCATGTGTGTGTTTGCATGTGACTGACTCGGTGTTGGTGCTGGTGTTGACGCGCACTGGACTCATTTATTAAACATGCTTTATATAAAATTTGCAATTAAATTGTTAATGCCAAAGAGGGTTAACTGTGTGCTTCACTCATATATATATATATATATACGCTTCTGTGTTGGTGGCGCTTTTGCCGGTTTATTAACTATACAGCATAGGTTATTTGCACAACAACGTCCCTTTTTGATTAATCAAAGTGCCATGGCAAATAGTTATGCTAATTACGGTACATTTATTTATTTATATGCAGCACATATGTGTGTATATATTTAATTAGTACTCTGCTCAATATTAGTTGGTAAAAGAGGAAATGTAATTGAATTCGCCGTTGCGGGGCGGTGAGTTATGATAAGTTGAAAATATTATGGCGAGGGGTACAAACATCATATACATACATATGTATGTGGGCTTCATTTTTAATGAATTTATGAGTTTTAATTGAAAGATATAGGTTCTAACGCTCGCCACTGTGGCATAAATATAGCTGTCATATAAACTGAAGGATACAAATCAAGCCCTTGTATGGAAAACTTTTTTGTTTCACAATGTATCATTACGAAATTTGGCTCAGATTGTTACCTAAGACAACGCTACAATCTCTGAAGAAATTGTTTAGATAGGTTCGTTTTAGCATATAGCTGTCATACAAACTGATCTATTGATATCAAGTTCTTGTAAGGAAAACTTCTTTATTGGACAAGATATCTACGCAATATTTTCCAAGGCACCGAAATATTCTCAGAAGAAATTTTTTAAATAGGTTAACTATTGCTTATAGTTGTCATACCAACTGATCGATCACAGTTAAGTCCTTGTATGGAAAACTTCTTTATTTTGCAAGTTTCTTCACAAATTTCGGCACAAATTATTACCTAAAACAACGTTATAATCTCCAAAGAAATTGTTGAGATCGACCCACTTTATCATATAACTGCCATACAAACTGACCTCACACAATCAAGTCCTTGTATGAAACACCTCTTTATTTGACAAGATATCTTCACAAAATTTGGCAAAGAATATAGCCAAGAACAATGCTATTATCTCCGAAAAAAATTTTCAGATTGGACCACTATAGCATATAGCTGTCATACAAACCAACCAATCAATAAATTATTCTTGTAAAGAAAACTTTATTATTTAGCAAAATATCTGCGCGAAAATTGGCATGGAGTATTTTCCAAGGCAACCAATTTCAAAGATCGGACCCTTATAGCATATAACTGCCATACAAAGTGATAAGAAAAAAGTTCTATAAAATTTTCCTAAATTTTGTATTGTTATACTAACCAACCTTTTTAACTATTTCCTTCCAATAATTTTTCATTTATTGACAGAAACCTTGAACTTATAATTATAACCAAGTTGTTAACTAAAAGTTTAATTTTGCTTTCAATTCATTTAGTAAAGTTTTTATAATTTTTTACTCAAAAAGCAAACAATCAGCATCCATTATATTTCCGAGTGATTCCAAGAAACTTGAAATAACACAAAAATCTAATCACTTAATTACCTACAAAAACAAAGCTTTGCAATCGCTTATACTTACGTCATGTTTTGTTTCGCAGAAAAATGCAAAAAAAGTAAAAATATCAGTGAATAAACCACCACAAAATTAAGGTGAAACATTGTTGAATTAGCAAAAATACATAAAAAATGAAATTGGAATACAAAAAGACGAAATTGGACTATAAAAAATTGCGCTGAAGTTCAAATGTTCGTTTAATTAAAGTGTGTTAGAAAACAAGTGAATGATATCCAAATATTGTGTACATATTTACAGTACTCTCCGCTTAATTAAAGTGCAATTAACTCAAGCGCTGTTAATCGAGCGGCTCGTTTAATTGTTGGAATCCCCCTTAATTGGACAAATTCTACAATTAGAAATAATCAGATTTTTTTGTTTATGGATTTATCTTCCTCTTTAATAATGCCAATCACTTTTATGACTTATTGTAAATTTAGGTATATTTTCTAACTATAATTGGTCTTGCAATTCAAATGGAAAATCAAGATTGTTTCTATTATTTTTTGTGACTGTTTTGTAAAACATATATTTTTAATCAGTTAGCAGTAAAGACCTAATCCAATTTATTGGAAAATACATACAGACAATTTGCGTAAAAATTAAAAAAATATATATCAAGACTACATTATATTGGCATAACTGCTTTATATTCTATCGCTAGCCGCTTTCGATTGACCACTTACCACTCGCTAAGTTTTTGACATATTTTTTTGAGTTACAAAATATGCGTCAAAGCAAAAAGGAAGTTATCCAGTTCAATTTCATACAGAAAAGTGAGCAGATTATGCAATATACTTGATTATACCAGTTTATACCAGTTCGTTCGTTTTGAAACTCTCTTAGTTTTGGTGAATTTTTTATAATAATATATACAATATATTTATATATACAATATGTTAATATTTTGTTAATTTTCAGATAAGAGATAATATGCAATATACTTGATTATACCGGTTTATACCAGTTCCTCGTTCGTTTCGCAACTCTTATAGTTTTCGTGAATAGAATACAATAACCATTTAATTATACTAACAAAGCAGAATAACTGATTATACCAGTTTATACCAGTTATTTTATCTGTACCCCCCTCTCCTTGGACACAATAATCATTTAGCGGTAGTAGTTCTTTCACTTTCTAAGTTTTAGCAAAGCTTTTTAGCACTAATTCTTTGGTATTGCCATTTGTATGTTCGATTCATAAATCTCGGTTCAATAAATTCCGTTTTAGTATATAGAAGGGTTTAAAAATTGTATGTATTCAAAACTACCTGTAAATATAATACAACTATACAGATGTCACTCATTATAAAAAGCTTTATTAACAAAAATTTATTTTTCTTTACAATTTCCGGTCCAACCGAAGTTCTTGCATGGAAAAATTTTTTGTATGACAAGATATCTTAACGAAATTTAGCATAGCTTCTTGCCTAAGATAAACATGTAAACTTCGAAGAAATTATTCCGATACATATATGAACAACTTTTGTATTTGACAAGATATCGTCAGGAAATTTAGCACAGATTTTTGTCCAATACAATACTACAATCTTGGAAGAAATTGTTGAAATAGGGCCACTATAGCATATAGCTGTCATACAAACTGACCGATCAAACTCAAGTCTTTGTATGAAAAACTTTTTTATTTGACCAAATACCTTCAGGAAATTTAACACAGCTTATAGTCGAAAGTAACACTACAATCTTCGGTACAATGGTTTAGATCGGATCACTATAGCTTATAGCTGCCATACAAACTGACCTATCAAAAAGAAGCTAAATGTATTTTTATATCCATTAATGCAATAAAAAAGGCTTGTGAAGGGTAAAAAAATCGAAAATTAAATAAAAATTAATACATAATTAAGATAATCATTAAAGAACACCAGTAAAAATGCGAATAAATTAACATTTAAATAACAAATCAGCTTCAAATAAGAAATAGTGAAACACCGCTAAGCAACATGTTGACAAAGTTTGTTTGCATACCACATGCCACATGACGCCAGCTACGGCTGTTGCTTTACTTTTGCCAGAGTCATTCATGCCACTCGTGCACATATACATATACATACGCAGGCAAAGCAAAAATTCAAAGGCACGCTAGTAGAACAACAAACAAAACAAACAGCCGGTGCATACAGAGCAGAATAACGCAAACAGCGTACGAAACAACAGAAAAGAAGATGAAAATGTATAAAAAACTATAAAAAACAACAGCAACAATACTGCACCTTAATCACGCTACAATGCCAAACAACACAAACTTCGCTGCCGCCACCAACACCGACAGCGCCACAAGTTGTTAAGTAAACTCGAACGCAGGGACGCTAAGGGGGGGGAAACGCTGAGCTGACGCGCGCAACACCGTAAACACTTGGAGTGCCGCGATGAGCTATGCGCATTACAGCGTTAAACTGCCAGCGCAACTTGAAACGGTGCTATCCGTGCCAGGCACGGCGACGTTACGCGCTCCACCAAACAAAAGCCCAAAACAAAAAACAAAAACGCGCACATTACGTATATATGTAGGGCTATATAAATGAGGTACTAGTATTTGTACAATGAAAATAATAGATAAACAACACAACCAATTAAACAACAACAACATCATCATCATGATCACCTCCAAGCTGCACGGCGCGCCATTCCTCTTTGTATGCGCATTGTGAATTGAATAAAAAAAAAGCAACAGCAACGTAATAATAAAATACCGGCAAGCACGGCAACAACATACACACTCACATGTGAGACATGCAGCTTTGTCATACAGCCAGATCAGCAAGCGCATTCCTCAATATGCCGCGCGCCAGATCGCTGCTAGTGGTGCTTCGCATACATACATACAAGTATGTAGGTATATGATTTTGAGATTCATATCCCATACAACCTGCCTAGCCGGTGCTGCGCTGCTAACCAACGTCTGAGCGCAAGAAATGAATTAAGCTGTGCTGATCCAAGCGAGACGAGCTGCCGCAGCGTCAATAAAATATAGTATTGTTGATTATAATAGCAGTGTGGGAGAGCTATGAGGTTTTTCGGTGTTTTAAGTGATTTTGGTGCAGATATTTGGATACTAAATTTGTGTTTTTTTTCGAATATTTTGTACTTATTTATTAGAAAAGAGTTAAGCCTTAGGTTAGCCTGGGAGGCCAAGAACCTCGCATAAACTAGTTTTGGTCCTTTATGATACCAGATGGAGTTAAGTTACTAGGTCCAAAGGAGTAGTCATCCTTTAGGATGCCTGCGTTTGACATGAATTTCAGCATACTCTGTGGCCTTCTTATCGATACCACTACCCGTTTATCATACCGTGGGGCCCCAGATGCTTACAGCGTGGTCTGCCAATGCGGGACAAGTGCAGGAGAGATGCTCCATTCCTTGGTGCCTTCCTCTTGACATTTTCTACAGTCCTCTCGATCTGTTAGCCCCATTATGTGGCCGCGTGCCACCACCAGACAGTGACCAGTTAGTGTTCTTGGTCCTACAGTCTCTTTTATCGAGTTCCAATAAGAACTCTATATACTTCCGATCTATACACCCAGTGTCCAGATCGTCATGCAGACAATGCATGAGTTTTCCAATGTTGATCCCGCTTTCAGATGTTAGCGGTAGAGCATTCTTGGCAATCTCGTCCACAATCTCATAGCCTTCGATGCCTTTGTTACCTGGCACCCAGTAGAAGGAGTAGCTTGCTTCTGGCAACAATTTCCACCCGCCCCGCCCCCCTGGCCTTCCCAAAAACCCCCTTCCTTGGGCCCGGGGGGGTTTTGGCCGAAAAAAAAGCCTTTGAAAATTTTTTTTTTCCCCTTTTTTTCTTTTGAGAAAAAGTAACTATTACTGAGACTCTCTTGAAACAGTCCGATGCTTTTAGAAGTAGTAATAGATTACTGAAACGTGTCTTGATACTCTAAAATACTACTATTTCAAAGTATCATTTTCTTGTGTCCAAGAGGATCTTGTAAGCATTTTGATATTTTTTTTTTGTGGAAAATAATCCCAATCTATAATATGAGCTGTAGGAAAACCGTAGAATCAATAAGGCTCTTGGTCATATAGTGTAAGAAAAAAACCCTTTTAAAAACTCAGCTTTAGTAACAGAAATTGATTTTGCCAAATTTTGAAGTTATAAAAACAAGACATTTTAGATTTTCTTGTTAAACAGATATTTCTTGGCACTTTATGGCCGGTACTCTCTGAATTTTAGCCAAGCATTTGAAGGGTTTTAAAAAGAACCAAACACCCAAACAAAAATTTAGGTACCATTCTAAAACATGTTTACAAAGGGACATTTTTTTTTTTTTACCCGATTCACTATGCTCCTAGTCAAGATCCGAAAAATATTAAAAATTTCCACATGGTTTTCTTGTAAAACGATTCATAACGATCTTAGCCTAATCCTTTCTATAATTTTTTTTTAAAATTTTTTTCGTTTTTTCTTTCTAGCACAATTCCTGTGTCTTAGATAAACTAACTTAAAAAATATTACAAATTTGTAAGTTTTTTGTGTACTACTAGTTACTATGATACTGGCTTAAGAAGAAGAAAAAAATTTACAAATTTTTAGAATAATTTATGTTTAGTTTAGGTTGGAAGCATAATGATTCTAGGTTAAAAAAAGCAATTATTTTTAATATATTAACCGTTAAATATGCATTAACCCAAACTATTTAAAGTAACTTATAAGTTAACTTATAAGCTAACCTATAAACTAACCCATAAAAAATATTCAATATGTTAAACTTTGAAGCGATTCAGCATACACCCAACTTAATCTAACCTATAAAAAAATATTACAAAATTATAAGTTATTTATAATTGATTACATAATATTTACAGCTTCTATAAATTCTATTTTATTTCACACCAACTTCTCTGCATATAAGCAGCAAATACTCGAAGTAATCAAGTTTCTGCATAAAAATAAAATAAATAGCGCACCGTGAAATCAAAACCTTTTAAGCCCCCATCGAGTCATTAGAATATTTTATGCCAGCGCTGTCGACTTTGCTTATGTGCTTTGACAGGCCGCTGAACTGGTTTTCTTCAATTGCTACACGATCATTTAAATAGTTATTAATCTTATATATGCCAAAGCACAGAAATAAAATAAAACACACACACTCATATACATATATAGTAATATATTTGGAGATCAATTGCTGGATTGCGACACTTTGCAGCACCGCAGGGCATACACGAGTGTTTATGCACTGCGGTGCGACGTTGTGCAGCAACGCGGCGAATTCCAAAGAATGCTGGAAGCCGGTCAAGCATGCATGCAACTTAACTTGCGTCATATAAACTGTGTTTATAAGCGTGTGTATGTTGTTTTTATTATGCTGCGGCATATACTTGTATATTATATGTATATATGCATATATATTTCTTATGTGGTATTTATTTATATATGTATTATGTCTCGTACAAGAATTCACAGCTGCGTTGCCGTGTTGTGTTGGCTGGTGGCGACACAAACTTGCAGCTTTAATCGCATGGCTAATTGCATGGAATATAAATTAATGTGTTGCATGCAATGGCGGCCGTTGTTGACAGCTCTTCTGCAACATAGTTGGCGATTTTAAGCTTTTTGTGACTTTGGATGACACGGTTTCCTAGTGAAATAGCCAATTAAATTGTCGCTCTGTTGTGAATGGCAGTGTAAAAATTTACTAAAATATTATATTTTTTGTTGCAAAAATTCAAGTTGCTTGTAGGGAGCATTTCTTAGCCGGATATGGCAACTCTATGTAAATTTCAGAGTAATTTAGACCAATTTTTATTACACAAAATACTTCGTTTTATATTTTTTTATTCTAATATAAATTTTACAGAAATGTGGCAACCACAAAACGGGTATGGCAACTCCATGTAAACTTTTAAATAATATTTTCCAGTTTATATTACACCAAAAGCAAAATATCTTGTTGAAATTTAGTGTTTTTTAATAGAAATTGTGCAAAAATATGGCAACCTTATGAGCAGATATGTCTCTCTGCATGATCTAATTTTTTTTATTTTCATTTTATCTTAGTGCTGCTGAGCTTAATAGCAAAAAATTCTTATTTTTAATTATATATTTTTCAAATAAATTTGTATAAGGTGGTAACTCTATTTCAAACCATAAGAAAAATATAAAATTATTAAATAAATTTTGTTCTTTATTAATTTTATAGAGATAAAATACATACATTTTTAAGGTATTTAATACTTCAATGGTATGCGGCAACTCTGTTTTCTGTGCGGCAGTATTTTTCTCTGTCCGGAGCGAAACGAAAATATAATACATTTTAATTTTGTAAATTCATATCAAGTGGAAGTATTTTAGTTATCTAATATTTTTGATTTCATATTAAGCGACAGTATTTTAGTTATCTAATTTTTTTTCAAATGTGACAACTCTATTTGCGTGTCCAAATCATAGCGAAAATAGCACATATTTTAATTAGTTTGTTTCAAATCAAATGTATAGAGAAACCAACAATGCTAATATTATATAATATTTTTAAACATGTGGCAACTCCGTTTCCGTGCACAAGGCTGGTGACTCCCTTCACAATCATTGCAAAAATAGTAAAATTTTTAATAAATTTGTTTCATATGATGGTTTTAGAAACAGTCCAACAATGTGTAAATTAGTGCATACGTTTTAAATATGTGGCAACGCTGTTTTTTTTTTTTTTGACTAAAAAGTTCCCCAATGGCATACAATTCTATGTACATTATAGCAATATTCAACTTATTTTTTATTTTTAAAACAAGTGGCAACACTGTCTAAAAAAAATTTCTGAAAAGTTCCCAAATCGTTTAAAATACTATACATGTTTGTTACAGCAATTTCGACTTATTTTTTACTTTCAAATAATTGGCAACTCTGTTTCCTAAAATATATTTCATTGAAAAATTCTCAAACCGTTTTCATGTACGCCAAAACTCCATAATTTTTAATCAGTTGCTTACGTCTCCTGAGCAGTTTAGCCTTTTAACTTCGTTGAAATCACAACTAAGGTAATCCAGCAACAATTTGTGAAAAAAGTGGTCAAAAACAGCACTCCAAAAATTTTCCGAAAAATAAATGAACTTCTGTAAACAGCAAAACGAGTGACTTCAAAGCATTTTGCTGTGAGAGAAAATGTGTTAGCTCATTTAAAATAAGGCAAATGCTTAAAGGAAATTCTCAACACCAAATATTTCAATACATATAGTTGCCATACTTGTGAAAAAAATGCAAATAAAAATAAAATAAAATTGGGCATTCGCGCGCAAAAGGTATTAGTGCATTTTTTGCATAAATTTCATGCGCTTGAGTTTATATTGTACATATTTGTATCGTCAGCCAGCCCAAACAAATCCATATATGCGCCGATATACACTCGCATATACATACATATATAGAGTAACACTATGGGAATGCACTTACTTACATAGGTACATGCCTTTGTAAGCGCATTGTGCACGCTGCTGTGCATTGTGGATCGACGAAAAAGTGTGGGAAAATAACCAGTTTGAGTGCAAGCAATCGCTATAAGCCAATTTCAGTGAAACACTAACGTGGGAGCGCATTGTACGCGGCGGCAGTGTTGTGTATCGCAGCATCGCTGCCAATGCGCCGGCGGGGCCAGTGTTGATAGAGGGCGTGGTGCAAAAAATTTCTACCAAAAGCATAGAAAAAAGGATATACGAAAAAAAAACAAAAAAAAAACAGCCATTTTATATAAAAGTGGCAAGCTCTTTAGTCCGAAATGTTCAAAAAAATTTATAGTAGCCCAATCGCCTTACATTATGCTATGGGCAGTGTTTCGGATGAGTAAAAGTTATTACCGAATGGCATATGGATATGTTGTATTTTGTGTGTGTTGGTAAAATTGACAAAAAGGATTACAAGTAGCGTTAACATTGCTCTCATTTGTGAAGGAAAAAAATACATGCGATTAAAGTGAGCACCGTCGATAAATTATTGGAGCCAAACCTTTCTATAGAACAGGGAAATATTTTGAGTCGTAAATTCATTGATTAAACTTATAAGCCTAGAGACATACCGATGGGAAAGAGTAACAGAACCCAAGACTTGCTGTCACATTATTACTCTCACTGATTCAACATTAAGGGGCTCCTTGGATATTTGTTCGGAATTCTTCTGATAATATTTTCCTTTAATTTTATTAAGATATATTCCACACCCATCAATATAACGCAGAAAAGTCTGTCGGAGGTGTTTTCTTCGTTATGATTATGCTGTAATTTCTCCTTTATGGCTAATGCGATCTATCCTATCCTATCTTTCAAGTCTATCATTTTTCAAACCATCATTCCTCGAAAATGAAATTTTGAAACCCATTGCAAAGATTTGAAGGCTCTATACTATTAAATTTCTATTACATAATATACAGCCTAAATGTTTTTAAGTGTGGGAGAACTTATTGAACTCTCTACTCTTCTTAACTTTTGCGACCCAAAACTGTATTTTAACATTTTGCGGTTTATCACTCACTCTTTCTCTCTCTTCCTCCGGTTTTTATTTATATCTATTGCTCTCACACTCTCAGCCTCTATCCATCACTCTCTTTACCTCTGTATATATTTTTTCTCTTACTATTTCTCTATCTCTGTTTCTCTCTCTATTGTTATCTTTTCCCGTTTTTTATGTAGTGCTCCCTTTCCTTCTCTCTTATAATTCGATTTATTTCTATTCCTCTCTCTATATAAATAAGCCAATATTTCAGTCACACTCCCTCTCTATCTACATCTATTTCTCTCACCTCATTTCCTTCTATATATATATATATATATATATATATCTTTCTCGCTTTATACCTAAGTATCTCTCTTTCTCTCTCTATCGTTCAATCTTCCTTTTGGCTATCTATCCCTCCCTTTCTTTTTTTATAACAATGTAATTTATTTATATTTCTCTCACACTCTCTCCTCTTTAAATGGTCCCCTTCCACCCTGTTTCCCCTTATCCATTATATATTTTATCTCTTTCACTCTATGTATGTCCTTATATGCCTATATACATTTCTCTGTATCGTTCTCTCTTCCTATTTCTATTCATCTCTTTTTCTCCTTTAATACTTAATTATGTCATATGCATAATTTTGCCGAACCAAATTCCCTACAGGGTAATTATAAATACCCACATATAAAAAACTGCGACTGCTTCTATGTACTGAAATTTCTTTTTTGCTGAAAACGGATATCGAGTTGGCTGCTTCGAAAAAAAGTCCATGAATACATATAAGCGTATGTAACGTTAATACCGAGCTGGTTCAGTGTTTCCGCTGGCCGGTTGAAGTGACCAATCTGAAAAAAACACCTAAAATTGCATAAAAGGCACTCAATGAAATATTGCCAACGGATAAAGTTACATACTGTTATACGTACGTATGAGTGTATGAATGAATGCAAGTATGTTGCAAACAAAAGAAAGTAAGGCACTTAGCAAAAGCCAAAACTAAAAAAAGCTAGAAAAATAAAAATACATTTTCTGATAGCAAAAAAGCAAAGCAAAAATTTTTTACAAATATTGAAAAAAAAAAAAAAAATATTTAAATACAAAAAACATAAAGCTCTCAAATTCCAATGGAGTTGCATGCGCTTTCGCACACTGAACGCACGCAACTGCTTGCCAGCCAGGCGGCAAAAAATAGAAAAATGAGCAGCACGCGACTACCAAAAAATGACCGTTATTTAAGTAAAATAAAGCACCTCTGCTAAAGGCCAAAATCAAACAACACCGTCAGGCTACAAGCTTCGCACATAACTGGGCAAAAATACTGCCGGCGCGCTGGTGCCATAAAAAATATTTGCTCGCTCAACAACAGCTTTGGCTCTTAGCGCGCCAAGCATTGACTTTTAACGTGCCGCATATGTCAAGATTTTGTTGTTATATATTGCGGATTTTTCTGTGTTTGTTTTGCCCATGTTAGTTAGTTGATAGCTTTAGTTTGGACGTATTAGAAGCGCGGCTTTACAAAGTCAACGGTCAAGTCAATGTAGCATGATGTTGAATTTTTGTTATACTTTTGTAGTTTTAAAAAATGGAGTTAATTTAGAATGGAAATTGTGGCAAAAATGTTAAAAGAATTTTTCTTTTATTTTTTTATGAACGATTAATAGACGTTCTTGCTTTATGTTTAATACTTTATTTCTTTATTAATAGATAAAGCATTTTTCGAGAAATTCTGAATCTTGCTAAATAAATCTTAATTGGGCAAATTTTTCGAAATTTCGTAAAATTTTTCTGCAAAACCATTTTAAAATCATCCAACTGATTACACTTTAAACAGACGATAAACGAATTATGACCACTCTGAAATTGGTAATCAGTCTATATTGTTTAGGCTTCAGAAAGTATATGACAGCCATATGAGAAACAATAACATAATTTTCTTTTCACAATCAAGATATAAGATTATCATCATCCGTGGCTTAAAGGTCAATAAAAGTAGCAAGAATATTACTCTTTCAAAATTATGTTATCAGCATTAAATATTGCTACTCACAAAATAATAGTAAGAAGTTCGAGGAAAAACAAGATTCATTCAAAAACTTGAAAGTCATTCCGAGAACGAAAGTATGCCAATTAAGAACCTCAGAGGAATCGAACTACTTATTATGTGCAGATGTAACTTGACTGAAATTGATGTTAACTGCTTCAATAAATCTGTGGCAGACTCAAAACTCGTTCTCGTTTGAAGAATATCTCTCTAATTAATACGTTTTGAGCTTCAGAAACACATTTTTTAGCTATTCAGTTGGGGTCCTTCGTGGCTCTTGTGGAGAATCAACCTTTCAACTTAACGTATTACAGCTGCAATGGTACCAGTATGCCTCATTCGTATGAACATTTGACTAAACTATACAAATACTTGTTATAGAAATGTGTGAAACTGAAACTAGAAATGAGCTGGGTTTTAATATCGTTACAAAAAATGCAGCTCAGATGAGAAAGTACAATATTTTTCGTAAAAGACAGAACATCGACAAATTATTTTGACTATTTGTGAGTACGAATCCGTGGTCGTTGAAATCCGATAAAAACGCTCTTAAGATATTTTAGAGTCGAGATGAAGATGGTGAATTGATCGAATTTAGACACTATTTTTTTAATTTTGCTAAATTTTTGTTTCACAGCAGTCAATTCAATTCTTTCTTTCTTTTGTTAGGTTAAATGGTTGCAGGTACTTTCTTCGTATGGACTAAGTTATGTTATCATATTTCATAATAAGAATAATCAAAACAAAACTAAACCATGCATCAAAATCGGTTTCCTAATTTGGCCACACAAATGTATTATGTCCTTGAGCAGTGGATTATATTGTGGCACTTCTTTTAAGGAGTTACATGGGTTTCACGGATTCATTCTATTATTTAAGTCTATAACATATATGAGATGTGGTCCTAAATAAACAAAGTGCAATGCGTGCAATAGTTTTGGAACTTCAAACACGTTTTATCAAAAATGTGTTTTCAAAGTTGGTTGTCATGATTTCTTGCTAGCTGCTCAATGTAATTTTATACAAGTCTTCGAAACAGAATTCACAATATCTTGAACGAAGATTTTTTTTCAATTCTAACTGAAATAACGACTATTTTCCCCACGGTTTTTAAAAAATCGTTGGTTTCCGGAGGGCACACCTAAGCGCGTCTCCTCAAGGTGGTCATAACAAAAAATCCATCTAAAATAAAAACATCAAATTTCATCAGTTAGTAGATGAGTTTAGGTCGCGAATAATCACGGGATGGATTTTTGACAAAATTGCAAACAAAACAATCTGATTTTAGTTCGAATTTTCAGCACAGTTTGCCTTGAAAAAATTGCTTAAAATCGAAAACAAGTTATTGATCGATAACGCAGTCGTCCTATTTAGAAGAACTGTATAAAATTTCAATAAAGTCGTTTCACTGGTTCCAGAGGAGTCTTGACCAAGAGAGATCTTTGAAAAAGATGTTTCGAGAAAAATACGATCGAAGATTGAGGTAGCAATCGGTATTAACATGCCGCTCAACCGAAGGTTCTATTTCCTACACTTTTATTACGATTGCCTTGAAACTTTAGGGAGACATTTTAGACCAAAATATTACAAATACAAAAAATTTAAATTAAATAAAAATATGAGAACCAATTTTTTTGAAATTTTAAAACTCACAAAACCTCATAAGAACTTCAGTGGTGTGCCAATTTTGTCTCAGGAAGTCCAAAAGCATAGCAAATCTTTAATAATAATAATTAAGGAGGGTTTAGATGACAGAATAATTAATTTCAAGTTTTTTGGTGTTTATTTCAATTGGTATAGCATAAAAACTGTTAAAAAAAAATTATATATTGTCACCTAAAATGCAAAATAACGTACAAACAAAAAAATTGAAATAGAGTTTTTTATTATTCAGCTTCCATTGTCAGATATAACCAATATATGAACATTTTATAACCAAAATTGAAATTTTGTTTCTATGAGTGATAATAGAAACCACTCTTTTTCCATTGTCTGTAAACTTATGACAAGTGATGCTACGTTATTTAGAATTTTAATGCGGGTTAAAATGGAAATGTTTTCAGAAATTTTTTACCCCAGAACTGCTCCAAAAATACCTATACTTTATTAAAGTAATGCCAAGTAACTCATGTCACTATTACTATATTATAGTATTAGTACATGCATAACTTATCTCAACAGTACTTAACCTCAAGCATTTTTCTCAATATTCATGTTTTGCTGCATTTTTGTGGCCAACTCCGCACACCTCAATTTGAATATTTTGCATTTTTTAACAGAAACCATTCCTAACTAGCATAGAGCGAAAATATTTATCAATATTTTTAAAACTCTAACCAAAAACAAAAAAAAAAAAATCAGATATACCCTTGAGCAAACTTGAGCATATACCCTATACTATACTCTATGGTACGATTTGTACTCATGTGTGTGTATGTTTGTGCGCCACAACTACCCGAAAAGCACAGCAGCGTTGGAAGCGTTGTAAATAGAAGCTTGCAAAACAAGAACCCAAAAAAATAACAGTAAACAGCCAACTGCATTTATATAAACAGTTAGAAAAGCTGCCGTGACGCGTGCGGATTTGCAGTGAAAAATGCTCAGAACGCCTACGGCAGCTGCAGCAGCCATGCGGGGCAATTTCAGCTATGTGCACAGGTGCTGGCACGCAAAATGCGCGGCGGGGAAATCTAATAGAAATGTAGAATACGTGGCAAGAGCGCGAAAATGCAAGGGGTAAAGAAAATAAAATAAAAGGGAAATGTTGAAATGAAAAAAATAAAAAAGCAGTCAGTGGTATGAATATGACTGTGTGAGGTGGAAAAAAAAAAACTAAAAAATTAAAAAAATAAAATTAAAAAATTTAAAAAAAAAAAATTGAAAAAAAAAAAAATATATATATAAAAAAAATTTTTCATATTTACCCAAAAATTTAAAATATGTATGCCGTTGTATTAAATTGTGTTGGCGTTTTCACTGGATTATTTCGCCCACTTCATTTCGGTGGCACTGGCTTGTTTTTACAGCTGCGCTCACCATTGTCACTGCGCCCCGCAAAATATTTTTTTGAACTATATATTTAGTAAAAAAAAAAACAAAAAAAAAAAAACAAATACCTTATTGGTCTAGAGTTGGCGTCTAGCATGCGCAAAAAATTTGCACTAAAAAAGCGCCAGCTATTTAACGCCACCCGCTTTCATACCAGCATTCTCAAACATATTTTCATTAAATTTTTTTTCATATTTCGAAGAGTTTAAGTCCGTCACTCTATTTAGTCTACTTGTTGCCAGAGTGTAGTGGGGTCAAAAGGCGCGCAGCCAAATCTGCGCTGCGGTTGCACAGCTTCCGCGCACTGTTGCAATTAAGTGCATGTTTTTATAGATGAAAAATAAATATTAAAAAAATTAATGGAAAAGAAATTGTTAACATTTTTTTATAAATTTCGAATTTTTGCATATACCTTGATGTTTGTATATTTATATATAAAATGTTGTGCATATAAATATAAATTTGTATATATTTGAAAATATTTACTTTGCCTCTTAATTGCTGCTACTATTGGATTAGCGGCACACGCTGATCGATTTGTTAGTTTTTAAAGCCTTTTAGCTGATTGATTTTGCTGTGTTGATTTTATAGTTTTTTAAAATACGTTACTCTTACATATTTATAAAGTTTTCATGGCTAAAGTAACACTTTTTTTCTTTTCATTTCAGGTATGTTTCGATGCTTTCACATATTCACATATTCTCTTAAAATGGAAAATCAAAAGAATGACTAACAGGTATTTGTTAGTAAGTGTATTTGCATTTGAAGAAAACCATTGTTACCAAACAGTGACCGTATTACTCATTTCTCATATAATTAACACATTAACTTACTGTTTTAGAAATAATTTTAAATACTCTAAGTACAGTCTTTGAGATTTACTAAACACTAAGGAAAAGTATGTTTTTCTGTGCAAAATAGAAAGTTACAGCAATTTGATTTAAGACCTATTAAAAAACTACTAAAACTACTACATTTTGAAAATTTCAATATGTCTCCAATTTTTTAAATGTCTCCAAATTAAAACAGTATTTAATTATAAATTAAAAATTTCACCAATTCAGCTTAAAATCATTTAAAAACTACAAAATATATATTTCAAAATGTCTCCACTTCTAAAAATGTCTCCAAACTGAAAATTTTTTAAATTGTAAATTAAAAATTACAGTAATTCAACTTAAGAACTACTAAATTTTCAAAATGTCTCCAATTTAGAAATGTCTCCAGTTTTAAAAATTTCTCTTATTGTAATAGGTTTTTAATTGTTAATTAAAAACAACAGCAATTCTACTTAAGACCCATTTAAATACTACACAATTTCAAAATATCATCAATTTTATAAAAGTCTCCAATTTGAAAAATTCTTTAATTGTAAGTTAAAAATTACAGCAATTCAACTTAAGATCCATTTAAAAACTACTAAATTTTCAAAATTTCAAAATGTCTCCAATTTTAAAAATATTCTTTTTTTTTTCAATTTAAGGGGGTTTAATTTTTAATTTATTGAAAAGGGAAAAAAGGGTGCCTTTTCTGCCAACTCATAGCTTTACAGTTTCCTGTGATTCCGTTGTGGTCTGGTGCCCATGCCAGTCTTATCACAAAGACAACCGATGGCATTGAGAGCGAGGTTAGGCACTCTTTGACCAGCCCTGAATTAATGAGTTCGAGGCTAAAATGCCACTCTGTCAAATGAGTGAATGGTAACTTCTCCGAAGGAAACTGCATTCCGGGGGCAGTAAATATACTGCTACCTTCATGGCTGCAACCTCGGCCTAGGGAAAACACTGCAATTTGTCAGGTCGTTTGAAGCTGGAGTTGATATAAGAGTTCCTGACAGTAAATCCCTCCACCAGCTTTTCCCCCAAGCATTGACTCATCCGCAAAGAAGCTCACTACTCCTCTCCGTTAACGGCTTCTTCCCACCCACAACTCCCTCGCCGGTATATGGGTAGAGAAGGAGTCGCCAGATGTGAAGTCAAAGTAAGTGTTTATTTCCGAGTGCTTTAGTGGTTTATTCAACAGCAAATAACTTTGTTCTCGTCAATTATGATGTTTATGAAGGATTTCCATTAAAAGTCCGGGTTTCCCCGTTAATTTTTTTAGAAATCTAACGGAAAAAAATATTTCTCTGCGGACACATAGTACCGGAATGTTTCCGATAGCAGATCATTCCAATCCCTGTAATCATACTGAAACTTTGGACTAACCTTATGCCAACATGTTTAATATCGAAGTAGAGACAAAGTCTCACTTCACTCGCTTTTCAAGAAACTATCTCTGCACTCTGAAGCTCAGAATAAATTATTTTAGAGTAAGCTAGGATTGTGTGCCTATAAGCCTTTGGGCAATTTAAACATTCTCTCAACAGACTTAAATACTCCTTTCCCCTTTTTTTTTCAACCACATATATTTTCACCTGGATAATTTGAAATTAGCATATAACAACAATTTATTTTCATTTATGCACTTTTGCGCCAGAGCTTAGAGCCACTCACATGGATGCAGAGGAAACATTTTGCCAACATGCATTTAATTTCCATAAACGATGCGCAAGAATCATTTATCTCCACATTGCCAACACGGTTAACTAAGGCAAAATGCAAAAATCCAAAGCGAAAGGTAAAAGACGAACGAAATAGCGAATAGGGGCGAAAATAAAGAGAGAGAGTGTGAGTGTGTGGTGTAAAATACGCATATGCAATTAATTGCAACTTGTCCACAGGAAAAACTAAGAAAATTTATGATAGCAACATGATAAACTTGTCTAAACTGTACAAACATGCAACACATACATACATACATACATATAGCGCATATACAAACACACGTTTGCATAAATGTGGCAAAGGCAAATGCTCAAAGCAGATAAAAGCAACAGAAAATACCTGACTTTGCTGAATGGCAGTTGTGTTGGCGGAGTACCTGTGCTGTTGGCGGGGAGAAATGACTTGGGCGATATGAGAGAAAAACTGCTAAGCATAAATGGTTACATTTCCAGCGTTTTACTGGCGCCGCATTTGCGTAAATATGCAGTTATTTTGCAACAACGAAAAATAAAGTGAGTGCATATATAAAGAGATGATAAAGAGAGTTACAGGAAAATGCGGTCGAGCGACTGATTGAGGTGTGTTAAAGTTAGGGTGATCCGACTTTAGGTGTGATTATGATTTTAAAATTCGGTTTTGGAAAGAAGAACTAAAAGAAGTCGAAATTTAAAGCGCCTAAAGTGACTTCAAGAAAACAGAAAATGACTTCAACTTTGTGAGGCTTTATTTAAATGCTTTTATATGTATTCTTGATTGGCAATATGGATTTAAAGAGCTAGCCTTACGGTGGGGACCCAAAATTTTCACTCTGGTTCTTATATTATTTATTGACCTGAATAAAAACTACACGTGTTTGGTTTAAAAACACATATTGTTGAGTTCATAATCTTCATATGATGGAGAGAGATTTATATAGTGCTGAATATAATTCAGCTTTTTTCAAATAATAGTTTTATGTGAAAGTTCGATTTTTCATCGGATTGGTTGGCCGGAATCTTTGCTCTTTAGTCAAATACATACCATGTAGATCAGTTTCCATTCCATAAAACCTGTTTTTTCAGTAATGTGTTCACATGAATAATTTTCCCTGTTTCACAAGTTCAAGTAATATTTATTATTACTTACTGAATTTCATAAGAATGCTATAAAAGTAGACTGATAGAAACAGCAAACGACGCGATATTTTTTCCACTCTTTTGATATTTCCCCTCAGTAAGGTTTGTCATTTAAGCATGGAAAGATATACGATCCATTAAGGAGTCAAAATTATTTAAATTTATTACCTTAGTTCGGAGTTAGTCGCCTCAACTTTAAAGGCGCTATGTTCAATATATGGTCATAATAATCAGATCAAAAATTTACAGCGTCTAGTGGAAAAGTTTGAATCCACAGGCACAGTACAAACTGTTCCCGTGCCAGTGAGACAAAGTAGTGCTCGTGTGGAGAATATTGCTGCCGCTAGCGCATCAATGGAAGAAGACCCAAATCAGTATCTCACAGGTAGTTCTCAAGGGAAGCACATCTCTGTAACGTCGTTGTGGCGAATTTTGCGAAAAGATATTGATCTACCATATATCTTTCCAAGATAAAACTGACACAAGAACTGAAGCTGCTTGATCACCAGAATCCTCGCATGTTCGTGATTTGGACTGAGCAATAAATTGAAAATGATTCGAATTTTCATCGAAAAATCATCTTCAGCGATAAGACTCATTTATGGCTGAATGCCTTCGTTAATAAGCAAAATATGCGTTATTGGTCAGGCAGCAATCTACACGTGTTCTATGAATCACCATTTTATCCTGAAAAAATTAAGGTTTGGTGCGGCTTATAAGCCGGCGAAGTCATTGGGCCGTCGGGCTTCCATTATGATTAAGACCGGCACGTTAATGTGAATGTGAATCGCCAGCCACCGCTCAGTGATAACCGAATATTTTTACTTTCTTAGTCAAATAAATATGTATTGGCTGGTTCTTTCACGTTTTAATTGATAAATCAAACATAAAGGAATATATAAGACTGAAACTTATCAGAAGTCTGAGGCAAATTTCGACCTAAAAGTGTTGGAATCATACTAAAGATTTTCCAGACCTAACTTCTGATTATTAGATCCATGACACACTCTAAAGTGTTTTCACTTTCACTTCACTATCGGTCAAATTATTTGTAGTCTGGTGCTAAAATATTAATCATCAAATAAGAATTTTTTTTACTCTATATATCTGGTACTTAGATCATGGTTTTCATCAATCCGATCGAGCTTCTCCGATACATACCGTTAAGATATTATAAAAAATATATAATAAATGTTAACTGAGGTTGAACCGAAGCTATATCACCACATAATAGAAGAGATTCCATACAAAAACTTGGTTTTAAATGCTATAAGCATATGGCTCTTTGTGAAGATAACTCGACAAATAAAAAAGTTTTCCTTACAAAGACTTGTTTTCGATCGCTCAGTTTGTGTGGCAACTATTTGCTATAGTCGTCTGATCTAAGCAATTTGTTTGAGGATAACAGCTTTGTCTTGGACAATAATCCCTTTAGAATTTTTTGAAGACATCTCGTGAAATAAGAAAGTTTTCCATACAAGGGCTTTATTTTTATAGGTCAGTTTGTATGACGGTGCCGACAAATGAGCAGCTTTTTGAGGAAGAAAGGACGTGTGTGAAATTTCAGTTCGATATCTCAAAAACTAACGGGCTAGTTTGCGTATGTACTGATAGTCGGAGTGAAGTGAAAATTATCCTTAAGTTACATTAGAACATAAAATGTGCAACTTTGTCATGCCATTTTACTTTATGCCCAACATATTTGCAAATTTGTGTGTTATATGAATGAAAAAATAATAGAATTATTTTCTAGAGCAAATTTAGTTAAATTTCAAAATTGTTTGAAAACAGTGAATAGCTTTGTTCAAGCACTCTATGCTTATTATTATGACTTCTGACCTTCTACTTGTTTGAAATCGGTTCACCAGCTTTTCTAAAAACGAATTCGTATGAAATATTTGTTGTTGTAAATTTTCATGCACAAAAATTTATTTTTGTTTTTTTTTTTTTGTTGGTAGAAATTATAAGACCCCTCGTGCCGCCTCACCTTAATGCGCAGATATTTACTTTACCTTGTGTGTGTAAGCGCCCCTTTGATATCTAGCTAATTTTCATTTATACACGCAACAACAACAAATTGCTTATGAAACCTGGTTTTCATTATAAACGCATGAGATAAGTGTACAGAAGCTAAAGGCGGGTAAGCGCCTGAAGATAGGCTAAGCCAACAAATGCAGCAATGCAAACACGCACACACACTTCAATATGAAGCTTAGATATTTTTATGTGTTTCACACCAACACCTACACGCATGCAACTGTGTGAAGTTGCAGTCAAACTCACACACACACACAATGTTGTGTATGTGCTTAAAAAATACACTCAGTATGGCATCAGAAATTCACAAAGCTGCAGCGCTCTAACAGCTCAGACGACAAACGATTTACTGGGAAAACTATTTCAACCACATGAAAGGTAGCATTCTGACAGCGAAAGTTAAGTAAAAGTCGCAAAATAGCAAAATTGCTTGGGAAAAAAGAATAATTGTGTAAATGCGAGCGCATTTCACATGCACAAATCCAACCCAGCTCGCCTTGCTGCCGTTGCAGCTGCACTTCCGGTTTTTTGCTTTCGCTCTTTTTCGCAATGCGTTACAACTGAGCAAATATTAATTTTAATTTCGAAACACTTTTCCACGCTTCAAGTGTGTGCAAAGAGTTGTCAGCAGAAGAAAAGCGCCTGTGCCTCGGCTGAAAGCAGCAAAGCGGCGTGGCAAGAGGGGCGCAGTCGATGAGTGAAGCGCGTGAGAAGTGAAAAAGGAAAATGGCTTAAGCCAAATGGCAAAGCCGTGCAGTCAGTCAGGCTGTCAGTCGTTCGCGCAGCTGGCGCGCGGCAGTCGCAAGAAGTTGCATAAACCGCACTAAATGGCAACATTTAAAATGCCACACAGCGGCAGAGTTTAAAACGAAAGCGTCGGCTCTGAATTGCATCAACGGCTGAGCGCAACATTTGCGGCAAAGCTGAGCGCCACATACAACCGTGTGTGTGTGTTTGCTTGTGTGTGGCAAGTGTTGCCGTGGCTAAGGAAAACGAATGAGTGTGTCAGCTTAATTTGCTGCTCGAGCAGCTTTCTCGACACATTTGCCGCTACATTTCTTCAACAGCTTTTCTGCTTTCTTTCTTTCATTTTTCCACTTCTTCTCTTCTCTTTTCTTCTACTTTTTTCCATCATACTTGCCGCCCGTCGTTTGTTGTCGTTTTTAGCTCAGGTTAAAACGGTAAATGTGAAATGTTAAAAGGCAGCGTTATGTGGCCATTATGCTTCCCGTTGCCGCGTATGCGCGCAAAAACAGGTGGCAAGGTTGTGGCAAATGATGGCATAGCTTTTGGTTAAGAATTGGTGTAACAAATTGTTGCGTTGCGCTTCGCTGAATTTTATACGCAAATGAAATGTGGCATGCTCAAATAAAGTGGAAAAAATGTTAATACCAAACATAAAATGCATTTTTCACATTTAACGAAGAAGACGTAGGAGAGCGTATAACTGCATTTAATACGCTTAGAATTGATGAAATAAAACTTCAAGGGATTAGGATGTGGTAA
This sequence comes from Bactrocera correcta, assembly GCA_027475135.1. Taxonomy (NCBI): domain Eukaryota; kingdom Metazoa; phylum Arthropoda; class Insecta; order Diptera; family Tephritidae; genus Bactrocera; species Bactrocera correcta. The sequence goes on along the minus strand of CM050325.1, from coordinate 54,969,945 downwards.
AGTACAGTAAAGTGGTATGAAAGGTGTTGCAATTCGTAATCGAGGAGTTAAGCAAGATTCTTGTAAGGAAGATGAGACTAGAAGAGCACTTGGACTAGAAAATCTGCAAAAGTTTCTAAGAGGCTTAAATAGGTTCAAAAAAAATTAAAGTCTAAGTACTCTATTGCCTCATGTCATAAAAGGTAGGAAGTGTAGTTCGCCTAAAGAGATTGTTGAGCTGTTTGATATCTGAAATTGAAGGTAGTGATCTCGATGATATTTGGCTGCAACAAGACGGCGTCACTTCTCACACATCACATCAATCAATTGATTTATGGATAGAACACTTTGAGTAGCAGATATTTTCACGTTTTGGTCTGGTCGATTGGCCGCAAAGATCGTGTGATATCACACCGCTAGACTTTTTCCTGTGAAGATATGTAAATTATCAAATCTATGCGGACAAATCCGCTTCGTTTAAGGCCTTGGAACAAAATATCACACGTGTCATTCGCCGTTACTAATGGAACAAGTCATCGAAAACTGTACTCAACGGATGGAACATCTAAGACATCTAACATTTGAATGAGACAACCTTCAAAAATTGAATGCCAAAGAATGTTAGTAAACATTCCCGATTAAACTTTTTATGTTGTTTCTCTAAAAAAAGTTGGAAACCTCGAAATGGATCACCCTTCCAAATATGGAAGAAATATATTTGGCGCAAACTTTGCAGATATTATAATAACTTCAGACTATAGAGGAAGACTATATGGATTATGCGAAATCAACGGTCGATCTAGAGCTCCTACACACAAGTATGTGTCCCTCAGTTAAGGAGATATTTCAATAAGCTCGCTGCAAACTCCTTGCTGACATGTAAGACTAACTGGCTTAAGAGAATACCTAACATCAAAATATTTTTTAGAGTGACGAAAAGCTCGTGTACTTATTATATGCAGTACGTCGAATCTTTCAATTAGTTGTTTCACAAAGGTGTTAATTAAACAATTAACCGGCTTTGCTCGAAAAAAAAAATCGTAATTTAGATCAATTTACCATACAAAATAGGAAACTTATTTTTCTGTATTAATTCTTAATCTAATTGAAATCGCGTTGAAACTGGAATGCAGCTCTAAGGGTTGTTGTTCACACTGTAGATTTGGCTGTGTTTTACTCTGCGGGTTGTTTTCCAGGCTGTAAATTTGGTTATGCTCATTGATCAAACAGCAATCAGGTGATGAATTTTTTATCATTAGACATAATAGAAAATGAAGAACATAAACAAGTATAACAGCTGATCGGTAATCGAGCCTATCGTTAATCGAGTTGCCGACTGTGTGAAACACAAAAACTGGTTTCTCAATTATAGTCTTAATGTAACAAATGAAACCAATACATTATCCTGCTTAGTGGCGATGAGCTTTTATCCAAAGTCAGTGAGCAGCATTTAAAGTAAGGTTTGCAAGATGTTTTTTTTCCCGCTCCGACTTATAAGAGTCCTAAGATAGTTCTTAACCTCACCTAACTTAGCCCAACGTTATACTTTTAGCTTTACCTTCCACAGAGAATGGGAATAGAGGGTGTGTGGATTAGTAGATGAGTCGATAAAGACGGAAGTATTTTTTTTTGCAACTTCTAAGAGTATTTTTGGTTAGTAGCCAACTCCTTTAGTTTCTTACTCTATCTGTAAATATGTTTACAGGTTATCCACAAATAATTAAAATATATATATATAAATTTGGTATCTTGTTTAGTTAGGCTAGGTCCCAGGATAGATGCCTGCACCACGTAACGTAAGATCCAACCTGAACAGCTGTGAACGCTGGTGGTTTGTGGTCTTGGATATGGATTACCAGATCTTTATAGTTTCACGAAGCCATTTTAGCTTGCAACAAATTTGTAAATACGGATAATATACACGCCTACCGAAATGCTTCCGATGATTATCCGATGAGATATTTAGTCTCACTTCAACAAGTGGACCAATTGGACAATATCCAGACAGACCGCCTACCCATGAGGCGAGATGAACCTCTCTTAATTCGAGTATTTCTTTTAAGGCTACTTGCTTAGTTCCCTGTTTAAGATAACGTTTGTAAGCTGTAGATGACATTTAAAAAGTGCTAATATGAGTCCTGATTTGATATGACATTTAGTGTTATATGAAAGAGTCCTCTATAGATGAGCATAGAGCATTTTATGTTATTCACTCCTGACATTTTCAAACTGTAATCGTTCAAAGATGATTCCTAGCCGAAAAGGAAAGCCGAAAGTTGATTAACGGAATATGCGAAGTTGAGTTAAAGAGTCTCTGTTCTGCTTCTTTACGTTTTTAGGTAAAGCAAAAATGGGTTTTAGGACATTTTTTTAATTTCGAAAAAATTTACAATTATAAGTTCGAAAATATTATTTATGTAAGCATTATGTTTTGTTACCTCTGCCCATTTTGTTGTCGTACAACTTCGTATTTCATAAAAAATGAGTTTATTTTGTAGCTACGCAAAGCCCTCCCAACAAGTACCTGAAAATTACCTCCAACTCAAAAACAACCACCGCAAAGTGCCCGAAAAATTGTTGACCACAACACCTTTTTGCTGTTTCTTTATCGACAAAGTTGCTCACATATTTTTAATGTTAGCACAAAACCGAATGCGCTCGTGTGTGTGTGAGCGAAACTTTCATTATAAAACTTTTTGCATAAAGCTTTACAACGTCTTAATGACGGTGCCATAAAGTTGTCACATAAATCCCGAAAATTAAAAATTGCAATACGCCAAGGCGAACCAAGCGAACAAAGGAGAGTAGAAAAATCTAGGCAGGAGTAAGTGCACGAAATGGTGCAAATTAAAAGTGCTACCTGTGAGAGCGGGAGAAGCGTGAGAGAAATTATGACAAGTGGACGGCGAGCAGTGGAGGAGTGGAACATTAAAAATGGCGGACACTATTTGTACATACAACTGTACGTAAATATATTTGTTAGAATGAGGAGAGGACTGGTCTCAGCTGCCGCTATTGAATACTTTTATGCTATTTCGCCGGCTTTTTTAAATCGCCACTTGAGGTCCCATTAAGCATCTTTCATTTCTTTCATTTAAACGCAGTAGTGCGCTAACGGTGCTTTAAATCATAGCAAGGGTTAAACAAAAAAAAAAAAAAAAAACAAAAAAACACATAAAAGGGCTGTAATAGCGAAATCGCGGATTTTTAATGAAGGCAAAATAAGTAAAGTTGCCCTTTCACCGCCGCATGCTATCTCTAACTAAACCTTTTCACCGACCGACCATTTCATTAAATGGTGAAAGGAAAAGGAAAAACACAAAACAACAACTACTATATAACAAAAAAAAAAAGCTGTCTAAGCGTAGGGACATCCGTTCATCAGTTGGGCACCAGCAGCTTTGTTAATGGAAAAAAGGTAATAAAATGCCAAAGGCAACGCTTGAGCAATTGTTTAAATGAGCAGCGGCTAGCTGGAAAAACTGTAAACGCAAATAAATACAAATATATACATATGTATGTAAATAAGTATACACTGTAGAAACAAACTCAAATCATTTGGGAGCGTGTAAAACTGTATGAACTATCTGTTGAATGGCATGTCTGAGCAGCGCGAAAGTTTTTCCATGGCTGTTTAATTTTAATTATCGCTCAAGGGCATATTTTTGCTTTGTGTGTACTTACATACAGACATATATATGTATAAGTAGGTATAGATGCCATAATTGCATTAAGCTGTTGGTTGAGTGAAGGGAACAATGTGGACTGAAAGTAAAAAGGGTTGCTGGATTGTTTCAAATAATAATGTAGATGTGCACGCAAACTGAGGCCCCAGTTTTTTAGATATCTCTCTGAAATTTGACACACGTCCTTTTCTTCGCAAGAAGTTGTTCATTTGCCGGAGCGGCCAATATGGGGCCACATTAGGATTAGTTTCAATATAAACTGAGAGAACAATATGAAGTTCTGATATAGAAAACTTTTTCTTTGAGAAAGTATCTTCGAAACTAAGAACTCGGGATCATTGCGGTTTTGTAGATCCTACTATTGTTAGTACTGTTGAACTGACGTTTCTTTCCTTGTAATTAATGTTGTAACACCTGGACTCTATATCAATTGTTTTTGTCGTTATTTTTCTTAAGCTCGATTATCTTGGGTGGTTCATGTAATGAAAGATCTCGATTCCTTCAAGAGTGCTATGGTGTTTGCCAGACAGACTAGCTCGTGGAATATGAAGAGTGGATATTACAGACAATTTTTTTTAAGCATTTATATCGAACGTCTTTCCCTCATCGATAGGACTTAGAAGTTAGATAATGGTGCGTTACACTTAGTTTTCCAGAGTTTCTGAATTCCTGTAACCAGAATACCTGTTTTTATTTAATGCCTTCTAATAATCCCAAAAGAGAGTGGACTGTTATTTCATAATTGAACAACCTAATCATTTCAAAACCGTTATTGCATTCGTTAAAAAAGTCTTTCAAAATAAAATTAAAACAGGTGGCAACTCTGCTAAAATTATTTCTTGTTTTTAGCTTTGCAAATTTAAACAATGTTAAACAAGCTCAAAAATATTTTTGAAAAAAAGCTTTAAAATAAATACTATATGAAAATAAGGTGGCAACTCTGCCGAAAATATTTCCTTTTGTAAAGCGATGTCTTACAATACTGGCATTAAATATTGAATTTTCAGAATTTCTCAAGCAAATTTTTCTTAAACTAATTGAAGAAAAAATTTAGAAAAAGTGGCAACTCTGCTAAAAATAGTTTTTAACTTTTAGTATATAACTTTTTTTAATTTTCTCAGTATTTATCAATTTGGTTTATAGATAAAAATAAATTATAAACAGGTGGCAACTCTGTTGAAATTAATATTTCTTTTCAGCTTTATATATTAACACAGTACCAATCTTGCTCAAATATATGCATTTTTAAAAGAATCGTCTTAAAAAAATTTAAAAAAAGGTGGCAACTCTACCGAAAATATTTTCTTCCTAAACCGATACTTAGAATTCTGACGCTAAATATTGAATTTTAAAAAATTCTTCGAAAATTTTTTTCCTAAACAAGTTGAAATAAAAATTCAAAACAAGTGGCAACACTGTTAAAAAATATTTTGAACTTTCAGTACATAACTTCTTAAACTCTCTTAGTATTTATCAATTTGGTTTCTTTTTTTGTTTTGTTTTGTATTTCGGTTATGTGGCAACACTGTAACTTTATTCGCGAAGTGTTACAGAGAAAAGGCAAAGAGGAAATGAAAATTGTTTAAACCAGCCCACTAGAATATTTCAAATTTGCCCTTAGTTTTTTAGGAACACAAGTTCGATACATTCTTTAGAATTTACCACTGGGTTTAGTTGCAATATAAAAATAAAGAAATAAATTAAGCCCAAAACATTAAACTCGCTTGTTGACTTTGCTAGTCATCACATTTTATTGTTCAATAACAATTTATTGCTGTCCAATTTGCCTCTGAAACTTTTTAGTGCTTCCGCTCAAGCTTAATTAAAATCCTAAACACACTTCGGCTTGTTGTTGCTGTCGGGTATCGTGTAAACAAGTGAAAAAATGAAAATAAAAAATCTCCAAAATTTTAATTTCCGCTTCGACCCTTTATAGCAACGCAAGTTAAGCGCATAATTATCATTTAAAGTCTCATTTTCTACTTGCCACATCGCCGTGCTCACCAAAGGGTCCTTATTGGAAAGCTCAATCAGCGTCACTCAAAAGCAGACGATTAATATTGTAGGGATTCAATATGAAGCATCTTGCAGCTTTCAATTATTAAACTCTTCCCTCGGCCCGCTAAGAAAACGGTGCGTCGTTATTGTTACACCATGACTCCGTTATGCTGTTACTGCTTCTTTTTGCCACATTTCAGTTACAAATTGCCTGTCGCCAGTGACTTTCGCTGTCTCGTAGTGTGTGCCCTCATTAATTTCTGTGCCATTTGCGTCAATTTTCGCGCTTGTGTCGAAAAAATTTATTACTTCTTGACTTCCACTCGGGCCACCTGCAGCTGCCCCCTAACTCTGCGCACGCAGTGAACGCATCATCGCCAATAACTTCATCTTCTGGTTGAGTGACTGACTAATATTTGACCCTCATCTTAACAGGCTCGCGCTCGAAGAAAGCGAAAGATGGCGAAGAAGTGGAGAGGAATAAAATCAATTTTAAATTCTTAGTGTCTGCGCCTGAGTGAGATGTCAGTCGGTGTTTGTATTGTTATGCCGTTCGTCGGTTGCATTAAATTGTTTCGTCCGTCCGTTAACCAGCCGCCAGCTCAATGTGCTGTTAGTTTTAAAGTTTAATGTCGACAATCGACCTTTGGCTTGCGCCAGTCAGTCATCGACCGTATGGATTGTGGCGTTGTCTTCCTTTTTCGTCTGGTGGGCTTGTCCATTCAATGAATGTTATTGTTGTTCACTTCTTTTGTAATAAATACACATAAAACTGATAATTAAATTGAGGCTTTGGTGGTTATTTAGCAGGAATTAAAAAACCGGTCACAGTTGTAACTTTAATAAGTAGACGAAATGGGGTTTTGGCCAAAATGTTATTGAATTTAGTTTCAGACCTAGAAAAAGTATATGGTTCTGTACTCTCTTTGAGTCCACAGCCATTTTATGACATAGTTCGGTTAAAAAAAAATTTACTGCTCGAAAGTCTTTATAGTTCTGATGGATTCACTGGAAATATCACAGACGATGGAAGTTGATCGAACATTTGTCACTGAGCCGATATTTCTTGAGTGGACCATGCAGTAATAGTTATCAGTTCTCCTGGCGTCACTTTAGCCAGTCGTCTAAGTAAATGTATATCTGCAGATGGCCAAGCAGCTTTGAAATCACTAAAGTCTCTTTGGATTTCGTCAAATATAGCGAAATAATGCCTTCGTCTCTTACAGGACCGATTTTCACATTTCACGATAAACATGCAATGGGTTTCAGGACCTAGTCATAGTTTTGGTAACTGTGAGTCAGCTGAACTAGCCAGAGCGGGCTCTATCCTACAACTGGACTCCGGAAAAGTGAAAATGTCTTGTATTGTAGAAGCTGCCAGGAAATAGGAGAAAAGGAGACGATCGAACGTCTTTTAAGCGATGGTAAAGCTTATAGAGGAAAAAATCGTAATTATGGGTCGAGGGTTTCTCGAAGTTTGCTTATACATGGAACTCCTAAAGGGGTATGTGAGTCATCAGAGCGCACTCTTCATACGTACCTACCTATAACACTATTGGCTTCTGACTGGCAACAACCCACATGATTACAGTTTAATCCTCTAATCCATGATTTCTTCGTTTTCTACGGTTTTCCATTATAGAGCACCATTCCCTCCTCCTTGGCCCCTCCACCTTAGCGATCAACAGTTGAGCCCTTTCAATTGACTGGTTCGAGAATGAGAAATTCCCAACCAACGCTCTACCCGGTATATTTTATTATTAGTCGCTATGTCGAAATTTTTTCTTGAATGAAAACGCACCAGCTCTGAAAGTATTCGATGTAGTAACCGCCGGGGAAGTAGATGAGGAACAAGAAAATCTCAATAGGCTTAAAGCTTATTGGGTGATCTTTCCCTTGTCATTGAATCTTTGGTTAAAGAGCTGTAAAAGAAATCGTGATGGGGGACTCCTGGCCACGGAAGTTACGGTTGCTTAACCAATAGAATCGTTTCCATTTTCAGTAGTGGGTTCATCGCCCAAAAAAAAAAAAAATGTTTCAGATTGGCCCCAAGCGAGTTTACTAATTTGTATATTTTCCAATAAACACAGGATTTATTGATTTACGGATCCAATGCGATCGCAAAGAAAATGAGTAAAAAAATTTAATTTCATTCGAGGCAAAATAAGTTCCTTAATCTTTAGAGTCCATTAATTTTTAATTATATTAGAGTTAATATTATTCTTTAGAGTTGCCACCTGGACACTAATAAAAACTGTATGAAAATATTTACAAATAAATTAAAATTTTGTTCGTTTTCAAAAGCTTTCGCCTAATATAAATTTGTAAAAAGTTGCCACCCTTATGTAATTATTTAAAATATTAAATAAAAGTATTGAAATTTGCATACAGCTAATCTAATTAACGAATCATTATTTTTTTAAAGATGCCACCTGGTTACTTAAAAAATTGTGAGAAAATCTTTAAATAAATTTAAACTTTTATATAAATTTACCACGTTTGCTAATGTTTTCACTCAAAACAAATTTGTAAGAGGTTGCCACCCTTACCTAGTTTCTTAATGAATTTAAATTAAAAATGTTAACATTGAAATATGTGTGTGCAATCAGGTTGCTTTAAAACTGACATTGCAGTTATCGTATTTTAAGATGCTAAAATATTTTTTCTATTAGAGTTGCCACCTTGTTAATAATACAGATTGTGTGAAAATATAGATGAAATTATAAGATAAATTATGTATAATTTTACCACTTCTTCAAATGCTTTTGCTAATATAAATTTGTTAAGAGTTGCCACCCTTGCCCAATACTTTAAAAAATCCTAACCTGAAAAGCAGGGTATTGAATTGTACTAGAGAATAGTGGGGATTGAATTATAATCTTTAGAGTTGCCACCTGTTTAATAAACAAAAATTTGTAAAAATATTTCCATAAAAAAACTATTTTTTTAATAAAACTTTAATAAAAATAGCTTTGCTTTTTTTTAATATTCAATAAGATCTTAGACTTACAGAGACGTTAATCTCTCCAGGACTATATGCGTTTCGGCCATATTATTAGATTTAAAATATTATAGTTATGTGTGTATTTGTATGACGTTGCCACCTTTCATAGAATATAAAAATAGCAAATCAATAGCAAAAATGATAAGTTCTGAATGTCAGCGAATTTTATGCGTTTCCCAGTATATCAGTTGACTTTTTCATATTAATGCGCATAATAGTAGGCAAAAATTTTTCAACATTAAAAGAATATTGCCTACCTTTAGGAGTTTATTGTATGCAAGCGGATACTGAAAACTAGTATAGTCTACCTTTAGGATTTTTTTATGTGTTTGTGCTCGCCTAAGTTTCAATTATTGACAATTAAGTGGAAAAATGAAAAATATAATATTTGCGTCTGATTACTTTTATATATAAGATATATGCTTTTTCTTGTATATAACAGACATATCCATTCTCCAGATCGATTTCATTATTGCTAATAACTTGCCTATAAAATTCTGAAAATAAACTCCTAGTCTTACGTATATCTTTATACAAAAATCTATTTCTATATCTCAAATTCCACATTAAAAACAGCAATGGCTTTTCAATCCAGATTTCATACGGGAAAATTACATATGCAATCCATTCTCCGAATTTCTGCCATTTTTTTTTATTGTACAAGTGCATATTACAGTTACACACGCTTTCGGTTGCTGTGTATGCCGAGCAAAACATCGGATGACATCAACACGCAAATGGCCTGTCACAGCGTGTCAATGTCATTAATGCGAAGAGCTCGTGTAGGCCCATCATTATGTTTGTATATGTGTGTGTCTGCATGTGTAATATTCATTTTCGCCATAGTACAAGTGTATATTTTACAAGTTCAATTTCAATTCAATTAAAAGTGAATGCATTACTTAAATGTTAATAACACACACATACATACATACATACACTCATATATAAGTAGTCATGTACAGCAGCTTCCGTTCATGCTTCTAAAGTTTGAAAGCATGTTTGCATGTACACATAAGTATGTCTGTGTGTGTGTAGTATAATTGAGCGCTTCGGTGAAATGGGCACAACTGACACAAATAATACGTGCTCATAACTACATTGGGCATACACATTTTGTAAATTTGTTTGAATACACACACAGTTGTGTGTGTGTGTGTATTTGCGGTTACTCTCGCATTTATTTCTATTTGCTGTACAATTTTGCGTTGCTTTTATGTGATTTATGCCAGAATAACTTTCGTTCTCGTTCCATGCGAATGAACCAAGGCACAACAGCCTCACTGCGTGACTACAGTGTTGTGAAAATGTTTAACAAATGCGCTATGAATATGAAATATATGAAATGATAAGTGTAAAGAAGTTGATTGTGGTTGAGGTGGGGGAGTCGTATTATATATTTTTTTCTTTTAATTTTTTATAGATTTTTTCCACTGAATCATCATCCCAAAAAATTTTATTAGGGAAAGCTACTGCTCTTCGCTCTCTTTCTCTCTGCCTGAAAAATATTTTCCACCAACTAAAATCGTCTGGAATCGAACTCAAAGCGCTTCTCCTTAAAATTTAAAATAATTTCAGCTATGGTAAATTAACTTTTTAAGAAGTTTACACAAAAAGCTTTATTAAAGCTCTTATTGGAGCTTAATACTATTTTTAACAACTTCAAATCCGCCGAAAGAACTTTACGAGTCTTTCTGATTTCCAAAAAAAGGACAATATTATTTTTAATAGTGTCATCAAGTTTTGCATTGGGTAATCTCTAACCTGTAAAAGCTTTTGGAAAAAACATTGTATTGGCCAAGTATCTCAATTATTTTAGGTGTAGACAGAATGTGTTTGAATATTTCCGAAGGAAGCTGATTTCGGGTTTGACTTGAGCAAATCATTGCATGCATTCAAAAGCTCTTTGTTTACTCTGCTAAAAAGCTCTTTCGAAGCTTTTATGTGATGTGATTTCAATGTTACTTAATTCTTGAACCATTACATTATTTACAGCCCATCAATATTATGGCGACATTAATTGATTATCATAATTCACAATATTTTCTCTTTCTTTCGCCTCTCCTTTCTCTCTCTCTCTTCTTTTTTCTTTGGTCTTGACCAGAATCACTTAGAATCGAGCTTAAAGCGCTGTTTCAATTGAATTTCAATTCGTTTCAGTAACGGGTTATCAGCCGTTCTGTGGTCTCATACGCAAAAAGCTTTTTGTGAAAGCTCTCGGTTGAGCTTTGTATTAGCCTTAAAAGTTTTGAATCTACTATAAGAGCTTTACGAATCTTTCTGGTCACAAATAATGTAAAATATTTCCGCATTTTATGCATAACACAAATATTTGAAGGAACTGAGATTAAAAGCTCATCTGGGTAAATCGCATGACCTATGCATTTACAAGACTGCAAGGAGCCTTCTGGAACTAATGTAATTACATTTATATATCAAATATTAATAGTTTCGACAATTGTTTGGCTAGGGCATTCTTTAAAATATTAAAGCTTTAGAAAAAACCCAAAACATCTAACGACACAGGTACCTCAACTTGTCTTGCAGAAACAGTGAACTTTTTGCATTATTCTATATATTTTGTTTCGTTTGTACGAATTCGTCGGCTATTATGATAGATTTTTTAAATAAATTTTTCCAATTTTTTTGGATCCTAAATAATACCTTGTCAACAATTCTGCTTTTTCTAAGTTTTTCTGTGATATGATTGCGCCACCTAACGTGAACTTTTTCACCATAATATTCTTACTATCTTTCTACTTCTATTCTTCTTTACATAGAAGTAAGCAGCTTCATTAATATCTGAATTATGTAACTGTTTCATTTATAAACAATACTGCGCCATCTAGTGGCTGCTTTTTGTACGAAGTTTAAACTTATTATAAAATATAAACTAATAAATACTTTAAGTGAAAGTAAATTAAGTGCCAATATTTCGCACACCACTGCAGTTCGCAGTACCTCTGTCTCTATTTGTTGACACAGGCATTTCATTCTTATTTATTTTCTAGCTGCTACATTGTAGCAAATTTTAATTTACGACCAGCCACTCGGCACTACAAATACACACACATAACGTTACTTTGTCGATCGATTGCTCATTTCAATTCCATATTTTGCAATATATTACTATTTTTCACATTGGGTCCAACAAATGAATTGAGTTTGCCTTCACTTTGCATCACCGCTCGTCAATTTTACGCTCATTTGACATAACCTCAACTTTTCCCGAGTAGTAATTTACATATTCCTATTTGTTGCTGCACTATTTTTAGTTTCATTTAATTTTTTACTTTTAAAATTAAAATTTATAGCTTTTTATTTGTGATCACTTTGACCTATTTAGCTGCCGAAATTTATTAAAATTTGGAGCTTTCTATGCGTTCTCTCTCCATAAATGTTGCCAAGCGTGCATTGCTTTTTTCGATTGATACTTTATTGAGAATTTAAATTGTTATTTAATATGCCTGTAATTTGCGCATATAAAATTTGATTTGGAACCTTTATACAGTTGGCCTAGTTTTGTCAATTCGCCATTTCATTCTCTGCCCTGCTTTGGCGCCCAAGCAGATTGTTGTGCATGCGTTTCTGAGTGTGTGTGTGTTAACAGTTATTGTTCATTTGTGCAACTAACTATTGGCGCTTTACAACGCTGCAAATTTGTTGGCACTTTGTAATGCTGTTGTGCGGTTAGAATAACAATTTACAGCATTTTTCTCTCTGCCTATTGGAAATTGTTTACAAATTGCAATTTAATTCGGCAGCTAGTAGCATAATTGCATTTTGATTGCACTGTGAAAAAAGTGTAAGAAAAAAAATTATTTTAATAATGTTACTATTCAAAAGGGATTTAAAAAACTTAAAAAAACTTCTATATATACAAACTATAAGAACAAGAATTTCTTATCAAAGAGAAGGTCACCAAAATGCCACATATCGTATTGAGCAGGAACAAATGCAGAGCGGAAGGAATGTTAATGTTTCGTTTTTTACCAAAAATAAATCAAATATCAAAGCTATAGACCCATGGAAATGATATAAATTATTTCTCTTACAATGGTTTGATTGCAAGACTGCTGGCTGCTTGACAATCCTTGTATTCTTTAAAATATTTAAAAATTAGTGCTGACTTTATTAATATTTTATTTAAAAACTACCTCACCGTATTTTCCTCTCTTTCCCTCCCTCCACTTGTCCCTCTCTCTATCTCTCTCTCTCTCTTTTTACCATTACCTACACAGGGTACATTTTTTAGTGTTTCTGTTTATCACGCAGTCAAAAATTGAAATTAAATTTTTCCGTCTCCTTCTATTTGTCCTTATACGCCATTTCCAACCTTTTATAAAATTTCTAAAGCAGCAATATTCCAAGATATACATTTTGAACACTCTTACCCTGACTTGTTTGCTTATCAAACTCAATAACGCATGTTTCGTCGGTAGCTATAACTATCTTCATTAATGTAGGGTCGGATTTCGCACGATCAAGCATATCCAAAGAGACCTGTTTATGGTAATCTTTAAAAAAAAAATCAACTTTATCGGGACGATTCGAGCAAGAGCGTGTTTCATACCCAAAATATCCACTAACATCATTCGAACGGACTCGCGAGAGATGTGGAGCTCTCTTGTCATCTCTCTAACACTTGGCTGACGAGTTTCAAGCACCATATCCTTCACTTTCTTTATATTTTCATCGGTTGAAGAGGTCGAAGGTCGTCTTCAACGATCTCTCGTCCGATTTTGGAGGCTTTGTACCATCCGTAAGCTTGTAATTTTTTTAAAACTGAATCGCCGTTTGCTTAGAAATAGATAATTTGAGAAAAATTCTTTTTCCCATATTTTTGTCCATTGAAAAATCGCAATTCACTACTTGGGTGTACCGACTTAAGCAGTTGCTGTAAAAAACTGGTTGACAGATCGCGAACCTATTTGGCATTGTAAGTAAGGACAGTGCTACCAACTTAATAAAAAAACATTTTTTGTAAATATCATATACCGGAGAATTTATGTATAAATAATAAAAGTAGAGGCTCATCTTTGTTCATATATTTTCTTGGTATAGATTTTTTGGATTTATGATGATATTTGCTTGCTTTTGTCACACTCTCACTAAACCTCTAAGTAACATTTTCCTAAGTACATTTTTCTGACATATTTTAGTCCTCTAACGATCTCCAATTTTTTCAATAAAATGAAATTAGTTGAAGAATGCTTCGAAAAAATTTCGATTGAATAGTTTTCTCACACTTTTTAACCTTCCAGCAATATCCCAAATTGTAAGTAAGGGTTTGAAGGGCGCATATTTCGCGCCAAATATTTTCACTTTCAAAAAATGTTTAAATAAACATATTTGTCAACTTAATTTTTTTCGGTGTATAAATACATTATTTCACCTGAAATACCCAAACATTTGACACACTCTCCACTAGCAATACCACACACGCTCACACAGGCCTCATTCACCACTACCGCTCAGCAACTAACTGCATAAGCTCTAATTTATAGTAAACACATAATTACAATTTCGCTCAATTTGTTACTTAAATTAGACAAAATATAATTTGTTGAGTAATGCAAACGCATTGCAAACCATTACAGCACATAACATTAATTTCAATACAAATATCTGTATGTATGCGCGTGTGTGTGCGGCACTAAGCACTGATTGTGGTTATTGCTAATATTGATAATTTAATATTTATGAACAATTCATCGACAATTAAATTGGCAACAACTCAGGCAAATGTGTGTGTGTGTGCTGTGATAGTAGCAACATTTCCATTTAAATAAATTTGTATATGTAAGTGTGTGTGCAGGAAAAGTCCTTGCCACTAGCATAAAATCAACAAAGCTTTCACACGCTCTCATTAAATAGTTAGTATGTTTGTGCTGCTGCTGCTTTGTCCAAACTTAGCCACAGCTGAGCGCCTGAAATGTCATTGAAGCAAATTGTGTGTCACTTTCAAAAGCGTTGAACTTGCTCGTTTATTTATTATTAGGAAATATTCTAGTTTAATCGAAATTTATTATTTCATTAAAAATTTGCATTTTACCAAAAACGTCTACATTTTTATCAACTGAGGTGATGGCAAGAAAAGTAATAAAATAGTTTCAGTTTTATTAATTAATGTGCGAATAAATGATTAGGGAAGCACGAAAAGGCCACCATAAATTAGAAATTTATATATCGAAATGTATGTCATAAATTATTCAGTTAAATTGCAATTTTGTAATAATTTTTTTTGTTGTAAGTGATTAAGTTTGGAATAGAAAATTTTAAAATTAAATAATCTGAACTTTGGTAAAGCTTATGAGGTTCAAGAGTTGGCATTTCATGCACAAAAATAACTGTTTGGTGTGGTTTGTGGGGCTAAATATTTGCTTAAAAATTATCCCAGTGAGAAGGTAACTATAAATGGCGACCGTCATCGCGCTATGATAACTGACTATTTGATGCCTGAAATTGAAGCTTGTGATCGCGACGACATTTGGTTTCAACAAGACGTCGTCATTGTCCGCATATCGCATCAATCAATGGATTTATTGAGAGAACACTTCAGTGAGCAGATAATTTCACGTTTGGGCCGGTCAATGTGCTAGCAAGATCATATGATAGCATACCGTTAGACTTCTTCCTGTAGGGATATGTAAAATCTAAAAACTATGTGTGTTGAGTCGGGTATAATTTTCCTATTAAAATCGCGTTTTCCGAAAATGTGTTGGCTTGTTAAAATTAATTTTAAATATTTAAAAATATTTATTCTAATGGCTGTGCTGTTTAAGGCTCTTAGATGGAATTTGACAACTATTTGACAACTTCAGCAGCAATGTAATATTCTCAAAATTGCATATTCCTTCTACTCGTTGACCAAATGTCTATGACACGACATCCTCCAGCAGCCTATGGCTCTTTGTTTTTAACCCAGAAATGCCGTTGCTTCTCAGTCATGGCTTCATAGCGTCTTACCGTCGGCACTGAGAAGGCTCGCAGACATTGCATAAAAGCCGCACCTTTGTGTTGGAGACTAATCTATCATCCGGTCTTTCGTCTTTTGAAAAGATCCGCAGAACTACTCTCTCGAGGCCATAGGTTTTAAATTAATTGCAATCATCTTACCAATCTGCGTCAGATGATAACATGTCAGTCATATTAAGTCTATAAATTAATGGAAGTTTAGTGCAGTACAGAAGTGATTTTAGAGATGCAGCGCATACAACTTTTACATTCTCCCTGTTTTTAGAGATATAGAACTTGCATATCAACTAAAACACTAAAACCAGAAACTCTGAAATTGTCAATATTTTAGATTTGTTTGGTAATTTACCAACTCAACTGACGAAGTGTCAAATACAGATGCTTACTTAGACTGTTGACTTGACAGCCATACCTTTATGAAATACAATGTACCAAAAATTATTTTATTAAAAAACAATATTTTTAATTATTAAAATATCATTGCTGAAGTTAATATAATTAAATTCTTTTATTTCTTCTCTTTGCAGGTATGTTCCAACTTTTTTGCATTTTCATTTAAAATCATTTTAATAAATTCAAAGGGTAAGAGTTCAAAATAATTTTACTGAAATTTCATAATGTTTGATATAGTTAAAATATTTGGTTTACATTATAAATAATTTAAGCAGATTAATCAACACATTAGGCGCAAATTACGCACCAGCAAATAATAATTAAAGTTATTCAAAATTCTCATTATTTATTATAGTAAAAAAAAAAAAACAAAAAAAAAAATGTCAAAAGAATCTGCAGCCCCAAAAAAAGCATGAACATAATCCTACAATTTAAGCTATAAAAAAAATATCAGTTCCATTAAACGATTAACTAAATTCCTTTGTTTGGGCTTTTGTTTGTAACGCAAATAATTCTGGCAATTCTCTAATGGAGGGATTAGTGCGAAAGCGATTTTTTTCAACACAAGCAACGAAAAATATTGAAGCTAGTTTTTATACCGTGACACACGACAAAGAATTTAATTAAAATTATAATTAAAAGCCGGAAAAGTAGCTTAATTTTGCAATTTTTTCACCGCTAACAGACAAAAAGTAAACTCGCATGCCATTTGTGGCAAACTCATGCTAGAAAAAAATGAAAAACGAGCCGAAAATCATGCACTTCATAATAAGCATTTATAAGCGTTAACGTTAATAAATTAACTCAGCACTCAACAATGATACAAGTAAAATAATAACATAACGAAAAACAAATAGCAAGCCAAACACACCTAAAAACATACAAACAAATGAATACGTACAAGTATTTATGTACAATATTAAGCGTTTGTAGTGGGCGTGTACGCGCCGCTGAGTTGCTAATTAAAGTCAAACGCATGGCGAGCATTTCTGCAAATTACTGTTAAATTAAAAAATCAAACAAAGATATTTGTAAAAACAAATATTGGCGAGTAAAATATCGAAATTTTTTCTTCACACGCAAGTCTGTGCGCGCCGCTAATTGGCAAATCGTATGAAATTTGAAAAAGTAATAAGGGAACATGATAATTAAAAGTTGCCAAAGCACTTAACTTAATTTGTGAGCGCTTAAAAATAACTTTTTGTGGAACTGAAGGCAACAATCATTTTTGTAAATATACCTAACTCACAGGTAGGTCGCTCATACGCACTGTCAGACGGATATTTATTGCTTTGGTATGAAGTTTTGATTGCATTTTTGAAGTATTATGTGGAAAAAGTTGTTTTTAAGAGTATTAAGTCAAAATATATAAGTAAATTTTCAAACTTTATTCAAACTATTTCCTCCTTAAAACATAAAAATTATTATTGAAATATTACTTAAGCGTAAAGTTCAAATACGAGTTCTGATGAAATTAAAAATTATTGGTAAAAGTTAAAATGAATAAGAAAAAACTTACTTACTTAACTTCGGCTGCAACAAATCTATAATACCGAACACAGTTGCCTTTTTTGTAGCATAGAATGGCATAAAAAGATCTTTATCTTGATTTTGATCGATCAGTTTGTGTGGCAACTTTATATTCTAGTAGTCCGATCTGAACAATTTTTTTGGGGAATTTACCGTTATCTTAGGTAATAATGTATGTAAAGTTTTGTAAAGTTATCTTCTCAAATGAAAAAGTTTTCTATATAAGGACTGGATTTTGTTTGTACAGTTTGTATAGCAGCTATATACTATAGTACTCCGATTTGAACAAATTCTTCTGAGCTTTTACCTTTACTAATAATAATAATCTTTACCAAATCCTGTAAAGATATCTTCTCAAATGAGAAAGTTCTCCATACAACAATTAATTTTTTAACGATCAGTTTGTATGGCAGCTATACGTTATAGTAGTCCGATTCGAACAATTCTTCCAGAGATTGTAGCGTTTACGGAGGTAATAATCTGTGCTAATTTTTGTGACGATACCTTATCAAATGCGAAAGTTTTCCTTACAAACAATTTATTCCGATCGTTCAGTTTTTATGACAGCTATAGGTTAAATGACCCGATATTGACCGTTTCAACAAAAAAAAACAGCTATTAAAAAATTAAGAAAAAATCGCACTATTTGAAATGGTATAGTGGTGAGATTCTAAAATTCACTTTCCAGAGAATTACATATGAACAAGTCTCTTTAAATTTGAAGCACGCCACTTAAAACTCACTCAGTAATCAAAAGCTGACTGTTATACTCAGCTTAGAGACAACTACAACAACAAATAAATAAAATGGAAACTTTCAAGTAGACCACTTCGCTGACAAAGCAACATCATTTGTTGTTGTTCTATTTTAGTAACAATAAAGTCACGCAAAAAACAAGGCTTATCGACTGAAGTGCGGAAAGTAACACAAACTTAAAACTGTATTATGCGAAAGTGCTTTTCCGACCTAAACCGCTCACTCCTCAAACCCATCAGCTTCCCACTCTGCTGCGCTTTGCAAAACAGTTAAATTGTTATAGAGCGTTTGTGGCTCTATTTGTTTGTCTGTCTGCGCCAGCAGTGATGAGGCGTCGAAATCAATTAACACAGACAAGCGCAACTATGCGACACCACGCGCACACACGCATACACACATATGCCAACACACAAAGGCGTGTTATTAACACAGCGCTGCCAGACGGCAAAACGAGCACAAAATATGTAAAATATAAAAAAATTAAAAATAAAAGTTTTGAACTGTAAATTCGCTGCGTGCTTGGCAAAGTGCTCTTATATATTATATATGTGTGTGTGTATGAGTGTGCTTGTGTTTGTATGCAAGCGCTTAGCCACACTCATGCAAGCCTTGCGCACACACATCGCTCTTTGCTTGCGCCGCATTGTCCGCCTCTATTTGCAAAGCAGCAAAATTCCAACCGAACAAATCTTTATTGTTCGCATTTATTTGCATAGCCGTGAATTTTAATTAAGCAATTAAAAGTGCAATCAAATTGCTGGCATCTACATGTGCTCCCACAAACACATATATGCATGCGCGTGGTTGTGTGTGTGTCTCCACATGCCACTTTTACACCCGCTGCTGAACCTCTAACACCAACTCAATTGCTTGTTGTCTATTGTCGCGCATATATTTGCCTACATACACACACACACACACACGCATGCACTTAGCTGCACAATCGTTTGAATTTGTAAATATTTTTTCGCATTGCCATTGCGCTCAGCAAAGCAATTTCCGGCAATTGAATTGCGGTTCAGCGTCAGCACTTGAAATTATCAGCTTTGCAATTATTTTCTACAATTCAATTAATAATTAACTATTAAGTATTAAGTATCTAATGGCGCACGAACGGCCAGACTATATGCCGTTTAATTGTTTTAAATTTCCATCATATAACTTTGCAGCTAATTAATACATGCAAAATTGGAATTGTTGTGATTTGATTTGTTGTAGTGAGACTATTTTTAAATGCCAATTTAAATTATTTAATTATACGTTAAATACACACACACACGCAAACTGTGTCTATTAAATTTCTCCGCTCCCCTCCTCTTTATATTAATTGTTTCAAATATATACCCACACACATACACGCACACAGGCGCAGGCACAGTTGTCAATCGAATTTCGTCAAATCGCGTGTCTTTGGCCGGCCTCATGTGACATTTGCTTACCGTTTCGGCATTCAGCATTGCTTTTATTTTGTAATTTCACTTGATTTAGCTAACTGACAGCTTGAGTGACATATCGATTGACCGCATGACTTTCGGGTGCCAATTTGTACAATGAAATTTGTGTGTTTATCGTTCGTGTTCGTGTGTTGTAAAAAGTCATTAAGGCAGCGTAAATTCAATTATGAATGCGAGTAAGCAAGAATAATTGAAAAAAAGAACATGAGAATGAAACGGTTGCTCAGGCAACCTACAGCAGCAAGAAAAATGTTAACTTCGAATGGTATAAAAAGTTGCTAATGTTGGTTTTGAGCCGTCAGTATGTATGGCCTCTACATATGTATTATACGTGTCTGATCTGAACAATTTTTTCAGAGATTATAGCGTTGCTTGAGGTTATTATCTGTGCCAAATTTTGTAATGATACTTTGTCAAATACAAAATTTCTATACAAACACTATTTTTCGATCGTTCAGTTTGTATAACAGATATATGCTATGGTGGTCCGATATCGGCCACTCCGACAAAGGAGCAGAACCTTAGCGAGAAAAGCGCGTGTGCCAAATTTCTGATCAATGTTTCAAAAACTTAGGGACTAGTTCGCGTATATGCGACAAACCCTTCAAATATTTCGAGGTTCCCTACTTTTTAAATAAAACAGACAGAAACTTCAAATTTGATGATAACTGGTTATTATCATTCGAAAGAACATTTCTTGGCATTTTTTTTTTAAGATTATTTTTTTTTAATTTTGGCCGCGGCTACGTCTCACATAGTGCATCCGTTGAGTGCAATCGATGACTCTTTCGAGCATTTTGACTGAGAACTGGCGAATGACTCGCGTGATGTTTGCTCCAAGGCCTGAATCGCACCGGGATTGTACGCAAAGACTTTAAACTTTACATATCTTTAGAGGAAAAAGTCTAATGTTGTGACCGGCCAAACGTGAAATACGGTGGAGAATGATTCAATAATGAATTGTGGGTCTCAAGATGGATGATGGTTTTGCGAATATTAAGCTCAGTAAACTATTATGTTGACGATATTCTTTACGTAACGTTCATTTCGTAATAAAATTCAATGACTTGTAAACGTTATTCAGGCGTAAGTCTTTTCATTATGAAATTCCAAATAATAGTGAAGCAAAACAACATGACAGCTTGACAGGACAAACAATAATCCCATTCAAAAAAGTACCTCTACTTGGATCACTCGTTATATATATATTCCTTTTAGGATCTTCAACATTTAACTTCGCTAACTTCGTTGCAAATCTGGTATACCCTGTTCAAAAAATGCTATGGAAATAATGTCAGTGAGATAACTTTAATTTCTATTCTATTTTTTTTAAAGGTTTTCGATTAGATATATATCACAGAAATAATACACATAATATCATAGGTTATAATAATATAACATGAGAGAACACCAATTAGAAAACTAAAAACTGCGGTCCTTCGTGATGTTAATAACCCCTGGGTATTGTTCATAAATACTTTCATACAAGTAGATGCACAAAGCGTTCCAAGCCTACCACAACTTAACGAGGGTGGCTAATATTGTACGAATGTCATGCAACTCACCTGAATCAACTAGAAGTATGTGACTATCGAGGTGTTTCACGCATAGTCTTGCAGAAGCTGATTAGTATTGGAGGCATGCATAAATGTTTTCACCTCGTCTTTCTCAAGACAATTTTGCTAATTTTCATCCGAAAATAGTATGGTATCCCTTCAAACTCAGTCAAATTCATGTATGGATACTATCTATAATATGCGTGTATATGAGCGTGGCAATTCTCCATAGTTTTCATAGAAGGAACAGCGAGATGTAGTCGTCAGAAATTTCTGCCGGGTTTTACCATACTTTAATACGAATCACATATTTTAATTTTCCAAAACATTTATTAGAGTAGCCAATGATATGATATTAAATTTTATTAGTTAACAGATGCCTTAGCAGATGAAAATCATAGGAAACCGTGCCCATGACAGTCGGGTCTAAATAATCGGAACGGATCTACATTTTTTTATATATGGACTGTCAAATCGGCAGAACCAGTATCATAGAAAAAATTAAAATTGTTGAATATCGCTTCAATGACGCGAGATTTATGTTCTTTCAAATGGTTGCATCCTCCTTCTTGGCTGCGGATTTTTCAAAACTATTTAAAGAAATACTAACCGAATTTGAGCTAAATGAAAGATGTTGTTATTATTTTAAAATATTGGACAGAGTTAAGAAGATTGCCATTAATTTCGAAACGATCCTCATAGAAGGTCTGAAAAGCAATATTTTCTTTTTAATAATTGATATACGAGTTTAAATACTAAAATAAAGGGTAAACATTTCGAAGTTCTCTACTTAAAAAAAAAAAACACAGAAACATCAAATTTTCCCCACAGCAAAATATCTAGCGGTGTGATGTCACATGATCTTGGTGGCCAATCGAACAGGCCAAAACGTGAAATTTTCTGCTCACTTAAGAGTTCTCTCAATAAACTCAATGAAAACTCTTTAAACAGCCGCTTTTGAGCAAGAAGTTTAGAATACTTCCACCATAACAAATCCATCATTCACTCCGTGCTGACTTAAACCTTATAAATCGCTTCAGGTCGGAAGCAATATTACGATGGCGATCACAAATATGAGTCAAGTATGTGTACGATGTGTTTCTGGGTTTTAAATATAGCTCAATTGAGTGGGATAAAAATAGTTTAACAATGCTAATCCACTTAGCTGTAAAGTAATTGACAATTTATTTTTTAAACTAACCATGTAATTTCAAATAAAGCTTATCACTTAACCATAATGTGAAAAGTCAGTAAAACGGTCTAATTTGACAAGTAGAGTGTTGTAGTCCTTTAAAAAAATATGTAGAATTTTTTACAACTTTTTTGACCCAATTCTGCTTATTGGCAATTTAACTGAAGCGCATTTTTGCACGGACCAGACTGAACATAAAATTTTACGCTTATTTCCGTCACTTTAAATTAGCATTCGAAAAACTTTAGCGAACAAAAGTACCCAGTAGTAAATCCAAAATTGTAAACGGTGATATTATTTAATTTTATAACACTCAGAATATTTTGCACAGAGTGTACTTTATAGTACTATATTTGGTGTTATACACCAAATGAAGCTATAAACAAGTTTCTTTGTTGTTTTTTGTTCCGTAAAAAAAGAATTTGTATTCCGAAAATGATGTGAACCTGCAAAACTATAGGGTCTTACTAAGTATATAAAAAAATATTCCAAAAATAAAGCAGATTTGTCTAAAAATAGAATCCTAACAACCATGACGGTCGCAGCGCCCTCTAGGTGAAAAATCGTGAAGTTAGTTTTCACTTCCTGAACGTTTTCGATTCGCTCTCAGAAAGCTTCTCCGCGAGTAATAATATGAATATTATTTAAAGCTTGACCATTACCATTTGTCTATTAGTTATTCAAAATTTATTTAGTGCCACATTTTTCCTATATGCTTTCTCCTACAACTCTATCTACGAAATAACGTGTAATACATACTGGCAGCTGCGATAAGCCCATACAACTCACAAAACTGGCATACGACAACCTCCGGTACACGTCGAGGCGGCGCCCCTCAGCTGTCTAGCTAATACCTGACAGCGACATTTGCTTGTGATACTCCACTATTTGCTAATGCTCGTACTATGCCATAGCGCTATGAGTCCGTAAACAACTACATACATACCTATACACATATGCACATAAATATGTACGCATTTGGGTATTTACATTTGACTTTTCACTGCTTTGGCAAATATTTGATTATCCAGCGAACATCGGGAATGCCTTTAAATAATCATATACAAACATATATGCAACATGTTTGTGCTGTCTGCTTCGCGGGGGAGATATGTAACGCATGCGTACGCTTATAAATATACATGTAAATATGTAGTTGTAGTTGTGTTATCTCGATGTGCGCGCATAGTTGGAATATCATTGCTGGACACTAAACAGGGATATAACACTGGCGATAATACGAATGCGCTGGAGGTGTATGTGAGTGTAATGTTGGGCATGTTTGCTTGTGTGCTCCACGCCTGAATGCCAATGACATGTACTTGGATCCATTTGTGCTTAGCTTCATATGGTATGAGCTTATCAGCGATATGTACGTAATATTTAACGTAATTTCCCGTTAATATGTCTTTACGAGCGCGGTTCGAGTTGTTAGTAACAATGTAAAGGGTCTTAGTAATTTTTATTTCCATTTTCGAGGGTTGCTAAGATGTTTTTGAGTTCGAAAACTGTTACCGAAATGCTTTTGAATAAACTCTTCTCCAAGATTTTTGAGATCTTATCTTCGCTAGTATCGATGTACGTAAAACTTACCGTAATTTTATATAAATATGGCTTTACGAGGGCGATTCGAGACATTAGTAGCGATGTAAAGTTCCCCCGTAAGTTTTTATTTTCTCATTTCAGTGTTACTAAGATGTTTTTGAGCTCGAAAATTGTTACCGAAATGCTTTTGAATTAACTTTTTCAAATTTTTCGAGCCTTTCTTACCTCCATGTCCAATAAACGCAACACTTAATGTAATTTCACGTAAATATGTCCATTTTTGCCTACGATTTCGAGTATTTTCTTCTCTCTATTCCCGAAAACCCTTTAATCAGTGAATAAGTCTGTTCAAAATTCAATATTGGTTTAATGAAAAACGCCAATATAACCACAGCAGATTTGCTTTTGCTTCCCCTTAACTTTATACACGGCCCTATCAAACGACCCTCTTACCTTTCAACATAAACTCACCCACCTTCAATTCAACGCATTACAGTTATCTTTGAGCGCGAGCTGAAACTCAAATGTATAGCAACTATGCGCTCCAGCCTTCATACACACACTTTGGTTGTACGAAATTGGTTTATCTATAATATAGCTCTATATTTGTGGCATGTTTTAGACGTCCACTCACATGTTGGCTGACAATTGCCGCCTCTAATGTGTACCGAACTATTTGCTCAGTAGCGAACAAGCGCTGCCACATGCGCGGCCTGAATAATTGAAATGAATTACAACAGACATTTGCTTATGCCCACCGCGTGCCTGGCGAGATACACGTGTCCCGAACAAATATTGGTTATAGTTTTATCTGTTGGATATTCAAATAAATAATTACATATCAAATATGAGTCCAATCAAATTAGAATTCATGATAAATATTTAAGTGCAGGTTTGATATTGTATGTGTGAACTTTGTACCTTTTGAGTTACTTAGTGGCGAGTAATTTAGTAAATACTCTTTAATTGTGATAAATGCGTATAACTGTACTTGCTTACCATGTCTTTAACCTTGCTGAATTGCGTTAATCAAAGATATCAGACCATTTTCACAAAGAACTATATGTTTCAAAAACATTTAGTGTTGAATGAAAAGTGATAAAAATAGTATTCATAAAATATTTGATTTTACTCATTAGTTTTTGATTGGGAAAACAGGCGCTATAGGAAGAGACTACGTAATGAGCTAAATTACTTAGCGTTTCGTCATTTTCATCGCATTCCTTATATCCTATTAGTTTTGTAACACCTAACTTCTTGGAACAGACCCCAGACATATTCTAATGTATCCTATTAATGAGTAGCTCCCTTACAATCAGCTAAATCATTTAACGTTTCCTTTTTTTCTCAGTTTTGTATTACTTATCTTCTTGAGATCAGATACCAGAAGAATTCTGATGATCTCTAGTGAAATACTGCGTTCTTTCTTATCTAAAATTAGAACTTTTTATCCTGGTGACCATCTAAAGTACTTTAAAATAATTTTAAGGAACGCCTTCTTTTGATAAGGCTTTTAGATCATAAGTGTACTTCAATAATTCGTGGTTTTAAGCTTGATTTCAAGGTTGTCTATATATAGTGGCTGAGGGAAAGAACTACTTTTCTGTGATCATGATGAATATCGATATTGTTAGTTGCTATCGTTGGTCATCCTTCCGACCAATTTTGCTCAGTTTAGGGTATGTAGGGTTAGTTGTTTTTATTTTTCTAGAAATCTACCTTCTACAATCCGAACCAGATTTTTCTAATGAGAAAATCCTTGCAGCCTAATGAGACTGAGACTAAAAGTGCTTTATACACAATATGTTATTATTAACTAACGAAGATACAGACTTCACAAGACACATACATAGAAAATTCGAACAATCATCATAAGATGCACAATAATTACACTGGTTATTTTAGTATGAGCCCTAAAGTGTTCGGTGTGCGACTTTGATAAAATATGCCTAAATGTAGGCAATGTCTCTTCATAATCTGTAGCTAGTTTGTAGATGAAACAAAATCTACATTTAGGATAATATTTCAAAAATTATATTTAAAATATCTTTTAAATAAAACTTGAAATTCAACTTAACTAAGAATTTAATTTTCAAAGAATCTCAAAATAGTTTTGAAAATGTTTTATGAGCAATATATTTGTTCGTAGACGTACTGAAATTAATCGGGACAGTTTGAAATTTTTTTCTGTAGTAGACGTGAAAAGCAATCCTTTCAAGTATATTCTTCATTCATCTCTAGTCTTAAATCTTTTTTTATAATCTTTAGTATCGCTTATTTACTAAAATTCCTTTAGAGTTC
The DNA here is from genome assembly GCA_027475135.1 of Bactrocera correcta. Classification (NCBI taxonomy): domain Eukaryota; kingdom Metazoa; phylum Arthropoda; class Insecta; order Diptera; family Tephritidae; genus Bactrocera; species Bactrocera correcta. The sequence goes on along the minus strand of CM050325.1, from coordinate 54,943,573 downwards.
AAAACCAGGTGGTTTTATCACTACAGCTAATCATATACAGACTTTATCATTATAATAATATTTATTTACAAATATTTTGCATGAATTTCACCAGCTATAAATAAAGAGAATGGCATGAAAATAAAAATACTGCTTCGCAAACTAAAGCAAAAAGTTATTCAGACTTTCTGATGCCGCAATTCTAGTGAACTCCTTATCATTTATACAAAAACAAACTAAATTTTGCTTAACTCATTTTCGCGCTCAACAGCCAGATAACGGCAAATATTTAAATAAGCGGTTGCTGTAAATATTTACACATATGGTTTGTACTGAAGTACTCAAAAATATTTATAACATACTCCAGCGCTTGGAGTAAGGGCAGCAAGGGAGTTATTTCAAAAAGGTTATATTTTAATCATGAAAAGTTGCCTTAAATTGCGCTTAAGTTGGAGTCAGATAAACAGTTAATATATATGAAATAAAACAACAATTAAAATAAAAACAACAATAAAAAAATCAACAAGTGGCAAATATTTACACACGTTGAACTCAAAGGTGTTCCTCTAGCAAAATGCACCAAAGCCTACAAATGATAAAGAAAGGTGCATTGAAATTTTTGCGAAAGAATATTCGCGAAGTTTCTGTATCGAGGGGTCAATAGCTGATATGCAAATGTGGTTAGCTCGCAAAAATGTACTTGAAGTGCTTTATTTACTTGCCTTTCTTTAATTTTTAACCCAAAGAAATATTAAAATAAGAGTTTGTTGGTTAAGCTGGAATTCTGTGACGATATTTGCTAGCTTGCAATGCTTCAAAGCCTGCAACAAATAGGTCTGATAGAAAAAATGATATTTACACAAGTGTTTAATAACAACAAAGCTAATAAAATATAGACTATTTTAAGAAAAGTATTTTATACATGTGTTCTGAGTATTCTCATGACTGTTTGTGTTATTATACTGCACTCGTCTTTTTGTAAACAGCAATCTAACCTTGACTTCTTTACGAATTTTTCACGTTCAGTGTGCTTTCAAATATGCAAATAACCATAAAATATGTGTTTATATATTTGAACAAGAAAGATAATATAATTTTATTGTGTTGCTCTAAGCTCTAAAAATACTAGAATAGGTGTTAATGCCATCTGTGAAGCTTGGTAGTATTTTTTATGTGATTAAAGTGTTTACACTTGCCTGAACAATTTTATATTTACAGAGCTCGTGACAAATAATTTCAAATAAAATATTTCAATATTTATATATATAATATAAAATATTTATTTAAGAAAATATTCCACAATTTCCTAATTCAAATTATTTTAGATATCAACAAACTTTTCAAAATTCTTAAAAAAAAAAACAAGTTCGCAGACTTTTAAAATAAATTCTGTCAAAATCTTAGCAAAATAACGATTTTTTAAGGGTTTTATACATCTAAAATTCGAAGCTTAATTGCTCCTTTCTTAAGAATTAAGTAAAGCAGTCCAGAGGCTTTAAAAAATAATTTTTTCAGCTGCTGTTCCGACTGAAAATTTCAATGTTCACAAACCATATGTACAAAGTGCCTATTTTTGCCTACAAAAATAGAAAGGCTTTTGAATTTAAATCTCGCGCGAAAACCCATTCGTCGAAATATTTCTTTTAGGTTGGTGTAACTGTCAGTGATATCTGTGCCAAATGTCACATGAAAATAACCACTAATGTTTAGAACCACGAACCACATCCAGGTCGGCCATCAACATAAACTGATAGTCAACATGTCAATAAAACAAAAGAATTGATGCTTGAGAATTGATCAATAACTGCCAGAAATTTCACTGACATCGTTGGAATATCGAAAGGGTCAATGAAAACCATTTTAAAAAATCATTTGGACATAAGAAAAAAGGAAAATATGATTGGTTCCGAACTCTTTAAATTTTTTCTTTTCGCGTTAAAGTCTGTAAATGAGTATTAAATTTATGCTTACGACCCGGAAATAGACGATCAATCGGTCGAATATCATGGCGAAGATAAGCCGAAGCCGAAGAATCACGGCAAACAGATCAAAAATTAAGATTATATTGAGAGTTTTTTCGATTACCGAGGTGTGATGCACTCCGAATTCCGATTGGTTATACTGTCATCAAGTCATACTATTTGAGTTTTACGCGTCGTTTTCGTGAAGCCTTGTGTAAAAAAGAGACTGCAATTATGGGCCGTCGTCGCATACTCCGTTGTATCTTCGGAAGTTTTTCGCATAATTTTCAACCAATATCGTGCCTCAACCACCGCATTTGCCTGATTTAGCTTCGTGCGACTTCTGGCATTTCAGCAAACTCAAACGGCCACTCCGAAGAAACCCTTTTGAATCATTTGAAGGCATTAAACATGAATCGCTACGCGCATTGAAGGCTATTCCGGAAATTGATTTTAACAACTGTTTCGAGGATTGGAAAAAAACGTTGGCGCAAGTGTATTGTAGGCGAGAAAGATTACATTGAGGGGGAGGACGTAGTTTTTGAAGAATAATTTAAAAAAAAAATTATGAAAAAAGTCTTGCTATTTTTTGCTCATAGCACTATAATCACACCTTCATTACAATATCGACTTTCTCGCCTTTATGAGAATATAATTTTTTATTCATTCGTAACAGAAGGCCACCATTTTGACAATGGATAATTGATCTCTGTGTAATCCATCAAAAAAAGTTGAACATTTGGAGTGTGGCTTTTGATCACTAAGTAGTAGTAAACACAGGTTTAAACTGTATTTTCTATAAAATGAGATGAAAAATGCCAAAGATTTCTTAAATGAACCGTAGGTTACTTCAAATGCAACGTATTGTACCTCTAACACATGCAGCGCTATTTTCGCACCAAGCAAAACTTTTTTTTATTCCTTAGAAGATAGAAGATCATATCGAAATATTTTTATAGTCTCGCCTTTGTTCAGAAATATCTCATTTTAAACTTATCTCTAATATAACTATGTACCATCTTCCTCTTGAGCTTAGCAGTTATGTTTATAGTGATATAATTCCAATAGAATGTGCGTGTGTACTCAGACTTGCAAGTATTACACTCAACCACAAATTAGCAGTCTCATTAGTGGCGCCCTTGATACAGTCATAGGCAACCAAATGCCAACCTTACCGCTAATATCTCAACAGCAATCATACCCACAGACATCTAAATTACAAATTTAAGTATATGTACTCATTCCACTTAATTAAACTGAAATCTAGAAGTAATAAATTGTTTTGGGATCAAGTCAACATTACCAAATTGTAAAGTAAACGGGTTTCTTCAAAATTCTTTTTTCTATTTAAAAAATATATATATTACTATTCTGTAAATACTACTTACCTAAATATACTGTTAATAGCTTCATTCTCTTATATGCTAGCGAAAGAGTACTCACTTAAAAGACAATAGTCGTCTTCGATTCGTCATTCCTCTACAACAAATGAGGTTAGTATAATTACTGCCTTCAATGCTGCTCAGAGTTTGTTGAAAGAGTTTAAATCGAAGGTTTCTCCACAAGTGCTGCTATTCCTAAACATTTAGTACATATAATTTCTCGAATCATTGTTCTCTAATATTTCACGAATTCGAGTAGAAAATACAAACAGCACTAGACGACCACAAAAGTACTTTGGGTTACTATGGCGGGCGGAGATATCAAAAACGCTTTAATTTTCAGGAAAGTGTAATGAATAAGAGAGCAGTGGGCACTCGCCTGATTTCTGGCCTTAAGAAAAGTTACAAAGTGGCCTTGACAAAATAGAGGGCATGCTCGAAAGATGACGATACCTTAGAGTATTACCTTTGCAAAGGCCTTATCTTCAACCGGTAAGGTTTCGTGTTATTTCCTTTCCTCCTTATTTTTGAATATCAATGAAATATGTTATTGAAATAAAGGATGGAAGAAGCACCGATGGCTTTATCAAACCCAGTGAGTTATTAAATGGATCTTACTGGATGCTCAAATGAGAGAACTGTGAGCCTTATTATGGCAAAGGTGGCAATCATTTATGATCTTTGCTTCCGAACTGCTCTTTCAAGCAAACCTTTAAACCGATTCTGCTGACAGGTACGCTACTGTTTTATACTTCTAGAATTTATAAGTACATAGACATAAGTATATGTATACTCATACTATATACTACATAATTACACCAACGGCACAATCGCCATTGACGCATTGTAAACCGCCAATTCGGACAACTATTAATTAGACTGTATGCGCCATTTGTTGAAGGGTGCTGCTGTGTATAATTCCATACACAACTAAACACATACATATACATGTGTATAGACATATATATTTGTGTAGTACATATCTATTTACACATACCAGTTTACAGCGGTTTTGGGGCTAACAAACGATAATTACTAGCGCTGAGCAGGGGAAGGCAAACATATTCACCAGCAAATGTGTAAATATGTTTACACTATACATATATACTTACATACATAAATACTGCTAAAATTGTTTACTAGGTAAATATAACTACAGCGTACAACAACAACAACACCAACAAATTTCTAGCTAAAGGAAGAGGCGGAGTAAATGCCGGAAAATTTATAACGCAAATAGCGGGCGGAGGCGGGTGAAGGCGGGCGGCAAAACCTAAATTGCAACTTGGTGGATTAAGTGGCGCTTTGCTGTCTAATTATCGCTGGCAATTGAGCGATACAAATGCGCCGATAACAGCGTGTTGTGACTGCATACTAGCGGGCACTATTACATATGTACAATTATTGCTAAATAAAAGCATCGGTACACTTGTGTGTGTGTGTTTGTGTCAGCCACGCGCCCAAGTTGCATAATTATAAAACCTAATTTGTTGTCAAATGCGGTCAGGGGCTGTTTTAAACCGCAGCAGACAGGGCTACCCGCAAACAAACAACATACAAATTCTATAATTAAAAAGTTATACGCAAAGCAATAAACGCTGAATGAATGGAAAAGCAAGTGTTTAGCATTTTGAGGTTAGCTTCGCATTCTAGAACTATGGCATACACATTTTTTAAGAATTGCTAGCATATTTAATAAAATATATTAATTAAACAATGGCTTTTGTCTCTACTCCCGGAGGTCATGTTCAAAATCAAAAAATCAGTTGGGTGTGGGCAAAAACAAGGTAAAGCCTTAACTTCGGCTGCAGTAAAGACATAGCACTGTTCACAGCTGTATAACTTATAGCTTCGTGATGTAATACTCTTTACAGCAGCATTTTTTATAGCATGAAAGGAAATAAACTCACCTTTATCTTAATTTTGATCGCTCAGTTTGTATGACAGCTATATGCTATAGTGATCCGATCTGAACAATATGTTTGGAGATTGTAGCCCAGTCTTGGAAAATATTCTGTGCTCAGTTTCGTAAAGACATCTTGTCAAATAAAAAAATTGTTCCATACAAGCACTCGATTTTGACCGATCAGTTTATACGACTGCTTTATGATATAAAGGTTCGATAAAGCCAATTCCGAAAAATGAGCAGTTTTTTTAAAAGAGAAAAAGCCGTCTACCTAATTTTAGATTGATGACTAAGAAAGGACTTTCGTACAACTTCAATTATTCGGGGATAAAAATCTACAGAACTTTATATATTCTGGGGAATTTACAACTCTAAAACTTTCAAAGTTCTGTACTGAGAAAGCTGTTGGAGCCTATGCCTACTTTTTTTTACCCTGAACAGGATAGAACAATTTTGCCTCGAAGTTTGCTAAATCCAGATGAAACCCGGAGGCTCTATGAGTGTTGACTTGTGAAAATGAAATCCTAATTTTGATTGCAAAAGTGACAAATTTATTCAAAGCATTAGGTATTGGTTTTTACTCATTTTGAATTTGTGAATACCATGCCAATAGAAGGGTTCGTCTTTTCAAGAAAATCTACTAGACACCCAATTTTCAACTTTTGCATAGGAATCGAAGTACTTTTTAGTCAATGCGTGCTCTATCGATGAAAACAAATAGTAATCGGTAGGGACCGAGTCTAGTGAATATGGCGGGTGCGGCAGCAGCTCCCTATCAGGTATTTTTATTGTATCCTCAACAAATTTTGTTTTGTGTGCAGGAGCATTCTCGTGTAACAAAATTGCTTTGCCGTGTTTTCTGGCAAATTATGGTCGTCTTTCATTTAACAGATTATTCAAATTTATCATTTGTTGTCTGTAGATATTAATATTAACAATTTCAAGTTCATGATATATTACTTCTTACTGATCCCAGCAAACGCAGAACATTGCTTTATTGCCGAATCGATCTATTTTTATTGCCGAATCGATCTATTTTAGATTAACCCGGTTTAACACATGATTTTCCTCATTTAGGATTCTTAAGAAAAATCCATTTTTGATCGCTACTGACAATTCGTGTCTTTGAAGCAAAATTTCACAATTGTTTTTTCGGTTTTCCGTTTTTCATTTGTCATTCATTTAATTCTTAGACATCCATTTTTCACTCAAGCCTGTCATCAGCTTTTGACTCAAAATGTCATTTTCAATCAATATGGCTTGCAGTTCGAGGTCTTCAAATTTTTTTTCCTTGCTCTTCCACGTTCTTCATTTTTTACACCAATTATCTCTGAATCGTTGAAACCATCGTTTCTTCTAGTAAAGAATGATCACCTAATGTGCGTAGAATGACTGTAAGTTTAGTGAAAGTGTTGATAGATTTCATGCCAACAAAGCAGAAGGAAATAAGGCTCTTTCACAACAAATGTTCGCTATCTACACATTTGCATCTTAACCCTCACTTCATACCGATATACCTGGTATTAGGGTGTCCGTTATTTCCCAAATTTATTTTTGAGTCTGCAGCGCCCTCAAAATCTTTAGTAAATGCCCTAAAAAAAATTATGAAACCCATATGAGCTCTTAATATTAATAATAACTCATGCCGCAACGACGATTTACTTCCCATTAAAATAATATGGAGTTTTCGTACTTTTTGCAATTAATTTTTTCTTTGCGAAACCAATTGATTCATTGCTGTTCTTTCTCTGAAATTTTTCACAAAAATCATAATAATTTTTTGTTAAACAATTTTTTGTTAAAAAAAAAAAAACAAAAAAATTCATTTTTAGCTCAACTTTGACCTTGAATAACTTTGACGGAAGTGATTTTTTTTTTTTAAATTTGTAGAACGTTCAATTTCCTACAAAAATAATGCGATGCCGTAGCAATGTATCAATTGGTTTCGCGAAGAAAAAATTAAAACCCAAGAGATATTCCTTGTTGACAGATTGGCCGGTCAGAAGAAAGTCGAAGTGTACTTCACCTCGATAATCGAAGAAAACTGGCAAAATAACTTCGACTTTTGACCTGCTTTGACTTGTTTTTTCGACTTCGGCTCATCTTTCCCACGGTATTCGGCAGATTAATTGTCTGTTTCTGGGTTGTAAGCATAGATCCAAGGCTAATCGTCAGTAATAAAACGATTCATGGCATCCTGGTAGTCGGAAATCATTGTTTCACAGACGTTAATGCGACGCCATTTTTCGAAAAATTTAGTGATTTTGGAACCATCCGAGTTTTTACTTTTCCTAGGCCTAAATGGGCTTTCAAAATGGTTTTCACTGATACTTTCGATATTCCAAGGATGCCAGTAAAAGCCCGGTCCGTTAATTGTTGTTTCTAAAGCCAAGCAATCTCTTTATTTCATTGACGTGTTGATCATCAGTTGATGTTGATGGCCGTACTGGATTTGGTTCGTCATCTCTGCGTTCTCGACCCTCTTTAAGTGATTTGTAGCAATTAAGAACACTTGCTTGCGACAAACAATTATCTCCGAAGGATGGATTTTCAGGCGAAATTTAAATCAAAAATCTTACTATTTTTTGCCCACACAAATGATCCGCGTGACCCACCGTGACGCTCGGCTAGGCTGCAACATAAGACAATATACGGTTTAAGCGTCATTGGTTGGCTCCCTTGGAAGCGGTTGCTGCTATTTAGACAAAAATGTTGGGAGGCAAAATATAAAAATGTTGTAGAAGGTAACACTTCTGCTATACTTTTGACTGGTTTATCAGCTCGCCAACGTAATAAGAAAAGGTTATCTTTAACATTACTGTGGGTACTCATGGCAGTTATTCATAAACATGAAATCTCCACTCGAATTTCCTACTGTGATTGTACTACGAGTATTACTAAATTAAGAAACGGTTTGCGATTGTCAACTGATTTATTAAATAAATATAAATAAATTGTTAAAAAGCGTGAGGAAAAATATAATTAAATATTATTTAAACGGATTTTAATTGATTTCCTCAACAAAATGTTATGCCTTCTTTGCAGTTTTAAATTAATTTTGAGTTGATTTTAATTAATAATGTTACTTGCCACATCACTTGTAAATTACACGCTCATCAGCGCTGATATGATAAAGTAATGGCGACGAGCTGCGACTTAAATGCACCTGCAACAGCAAACACACATACAAACAATTATAATTCAATGTATAAATGTCTGTCCGCGCACTTGTAAATGTATTGATTGTAAAAGTTTTAAACCGCGAACATGGTTTTCGAACATCCACTCGAATTTATGAATGTATGTGTGTGCGTGTGTGCGGCTAAAGGCACTACATGTAATGAAAATGCTGTTATGATAATGTCAATTATAATTTACATCAAACAGCACAGCACAGTTGTTGGCAAATATAAATGTTGCACATGCAAATACATTTGTAAACACATACATATATACATACATATATCCATGCGTAAAGACCGCCGGCGCTTGCTTGAAACAAATAGTTTTCGGCTGTGTAATTGCCAGGCAACGCGAAATTGTAACAAAAGCTTTTCCAGCTTACACCGTACTGAATATTAAAACAACAACACGATTTTATTGGTTTACAACAAAATCAATGGAAAATCATCCTGCAATCGCTGTGATTATTACTACTTGGCTGGTGCGAACCGTTGTTCTGAATGAAATTGCAACGATTTTGGTAACATGCAACAACAGTCAACGTAACAGTTATTTAATGCAAATAGCAGTACAATGACTTATCGAAACAAGAAAAAGCATTAACTGTGACTGCAACGAAGCTGTAATACTTTTCACATTTCTGATAGCTGAAAAGGGTATGAAAAGATCGTTATCTTGATTTGGATCGATCAGTTTGTATGACAGCTTTATGCTGTCTGATCTGAACAATTTTTCGGTGATTGTAGCTTTGCCTTGGCTAATAATATAAGCCAAATTTCGTGAAGATACATCCAATATAAACTTATATTGCCCTTTGCTAGGATATGTTATCCTAAATTATGTAATAAAAGTTACCATAATAGATAAACAGAAATTGGGTCTAATATCAAATTTAATTGCATTTTACATTAATCAACCTTATCCAACTTTATCCAATAATATCCTTAGCCTTTTCATAGCGTTCAAAGCTATTGTAATATGTTCTAGTAATAAAACAGTCGTTATCCGGTTTAGCCTACGTTATAAAATATTTTATTTTTAGTTTTCTCTGCTAATAAACTGTGCCATGATACAAAAATTGTCCTATCCTCGCTTTATCTATCTTATCCAATTTTATCCGGCCATGATCAATCTCATTTTAGACTGTTATATGCTACTATTTTGTGGTCTGATATCAAAATCATTGTATGCAGTTAAATCTACCTTATCCAGTTTTATCCGGTTACTGACTAACTATTTTTTTTGGCATTTTTCTTTTCTAATTTACTGGGATACCTAAAGTGATCGTTTTCTGGTTTATTCTATCATATCCAAGTTTATCCGTTGAAATTTAATCTGTCTGTTTTTAATTATATGCTATTCTGAAGTGCTGTACAATAAAAATCTATAATTTACCTGTTTATCCTAATTAATTTTATCCGAACATGTCCGAATATTTTAATTTTAGGGTATCGAGTTGCTTATTGTAATACTTCTTAGTACTTAAATAGTTGTTATATGCTTTATCTTTATTATCTTGTATTATGTTCTTTTATACTATTTCACGCTATTAATAAGTGTTTACTATCATTACCAACTGTTTGCTAGTTTATCCTAACTTATCCAATTTTATCCGATCCATACCTAAAGCGTTTTTTTGCAGTTTTAGGCCATGAAATACTGTAGAAACGAAATCCATAATTTGCTATTTTATCCACCTTATCCAATTTAATCCGATAATGAGCTATACTCTTTTATACTGTTTCATGTTATTAATTAGTGTTTTATTATCATTAGCGACTGCACTCTACTTTATCCTATCATATCCAATTTCATCTTATTAGTATTTGAGTGGTGGTATCGAACCTTATCCAACTTTATCCGATCTTATCCGTTTGGGAATTTTAACCATATCAATAACGGATTACTTGAGTGGTTATCTGATTTCTACACATTTCTGACCTGTTGAAGCTTCTAAATGAATTCTTGTTGTAGCTAGTTTATCCTATCTTATCCAATTTCATCTTATTAGCATTTGAGTGGTGGTATCGAACCTTATCCAACTTTATCCGATCTTATCCGTTTGGGAATTTTAACCATATCAATAACGGATTACTTGAGTGGTTATCTGATTTCTACACATTTCTGACCTGTTGAAGCTTCTAAATGAATTCTTGTTGTAGCTAGTTTATCCTATCTTATCCAATTTCATCTTATTAGCATTTGAGTGGTGGTATCGAACCTTATCCAACTTTATCCGATCTTATCCGTTTGGTAGGTTTCGTCATATCATTAATAGATCACTTGAGTGGTGAATAGTTATCTGATTTCCACATATTTCTGACCTGTTAAAGCTTCTAAATAAATTCTTGTTGTAGCTGAGGAAATTAGATCACTAGCTCCGCCTCAAATATTGAATGAAGTTAAGTTTTATATTTTTCCTCCATTTTTACTAGCTTCTCTACTCGCATAAAACTTATTCTTCGGCATACTTTTTTCCACATTCCACTAGAGAGAATTCGAATTTATCTTTTGTATTATGTCTGTTCGGAAATTTTTAGTTCCACATAAGCTCGATAAATGTGATTTCGTTAGTATGTCACTACATATTTATCGATATTTAGTACTACATCGATGGCAAAACTTCCAATATTATTTTTCAATTGAAACCACTCACCAAAGGACAGTCATACATATAAATATCATTGTGTATACTATAAATCTCTTTAAAGCATAAAAAAATTAAAATGTGCAATAATGTCACAGTTCATGCAGCTATTTGTATGAGTATGTGCAGATATCGATTAATTGGCTTTTAAAATTTACGGCGATAAAATAATGAATTGCTGGTGACAAGCTCAAACAATTCTTTTTTTTCACAATTTTTTTTTCTTTGAACTAATTTAATCAGCACACCGCCAATCGTTGAAATTGCTGTAAAAATTAATGGTAACGGTAATTAGAGGATAATATTATAAAGCCAAATTGATTAAAAAGACCGCAGCGTGTAAAAAAAAGAAACAGTTTTGTTCCCAGTTAATAGAAATGAAAAGCGAATTCAAGCAAAAAACGTGAAAAGCAAGTTTCCAATTAAAGGATTTCGTTAAAACACGCATTTTCAGTCGAAAAAATGCAATTAAGTGGCTTTATAATGAAGCTTACTTTTTTGTAATTTTTCAATACTTTAATGTTTATTAAAATGTTGTTCCTTGCATACATTATGCAAATTTATTTAGTAAAAATATTTTTTTTTCTTTTTATATAATATAAATATTTGCATTTTAATGAGTGTCGTAATAAGATACACCGCAGTTGCCGCAATTTGTGGTTTTGTTGCATGCTTGGTGCCACACACCGCAAATTATTGCAGGCGTTAAATAGACAAGTACACTGCATGCAATAAATTAACATATACTTATCTGACGGTTTGGTGAAAAATTACGAAACATATTCATCTTCGTAATTCATAAAAGTCACAATACTTTTCAGCACTGCCACTAATCTCTAACTAGAATTGTGGCAAATAACAGTAAAAGCATTGCGAGTAGCTTTTGTAGCAAAACCAAAATAAGAAATTCAAATAAACAGCAATAGCTCACCAACATCACTGTCCGTCTTATCAGCCTTAAGAACATTTAATCCATCAACATCAAATTGAGAATGCAAGTGTGTGAGTGAGTGACTTGAGGGAAAGATTAAACACAGTAGTAACAGTTATACGGCAATAAACTTCATTTTAGGGATTATATATATGCATATAACAGTAGATATGTTCATATATGCAAATATACAGATAAGTACTTGTGTGAATGTATATATGTATATGTGTATAGACTTCGGTTTCAAATAACGTTGAATCATTACTGTGCAGACTTCAAGCTGGCATGTGAGTTGAAATTTTTGTATTTTTATACATACATAGTCTTGGAGTTTTAAACATATCAATTTGGTTTCATATTCTCGAGGCGGTGTTACAGTCCATGAATTTTTATTTTTTAGATATGATACTGGGTTTTTAGTTGAGACTTTTGCGAAATAATAGAAAACCGATTGTGATTTTACTTCTTCATACAATTATTTTTGCTGCATGTATTAGCAACTGCTGCAAGGTCTGACCTTTATGTCATCCACACAAACAATGGGCAGTCAAAATTGAAATTAATATGTAATATTACTTAGTAAATATAGTATATAGGAATAAGTGTAAAAAAAAAATATTTTTGTGAAAAATAATAATTTGTTTTCTCTTTTCAGGTAAATATTGCTGATAATGCCCTTTTAGAAATGTAATAAAAATTCGGTCAAAAGATCAACTTATACCTTAACCCTTTGGTAAGCTCCATTTAATACACCATTTTCGTTTATTTATTAACAGATATGAAAAATAAAAATATATTGCCTTACGTTTTCTTCATATTTTCTACACTGAATTTCTTGAAATATTTTTTTTCGTACAAGCTAAAAATAAAAAAAAAAACCAAATTTGAATTTTACAGATAAATATTGAGGTCATGTGAAAAATGTGTCGATACGAAGATTAAAAATATAATTTTATTCTATAAAATATTTAGTTCTACCAGATATTGAGATTAGTCGTTTCTGACCTCTAATATTCAACCATGCCCCTGTTCTTCCTTCTCCCGACCTCACACCGCCCGTAATTATTTTTTTTCCTCCACTTTCGTTACCAATGGCTTTCATGCTGCTATGGTTTTCTTTTTGCTTTCGAAAGTGTTTTTTTTTTTTTGGTCAATTAAATATGTAAGGGTAAGCAGCAAAAGCCGGAGTGCGGAACTTTAATCTGCTGAACCTAACTAACCTACTCACACGGAACCACCTGATTAAGTATTATTTCATTGGAGTGAAAAGGCATTCAAGTTTCCTCTGTAGCACGGACTCAGGGACGCCTACTCTGCGCTACATGTCTCAGTTTTGTTATGATTGAGGCTGCCGCTTCGCTGACAGCTCTCCAGTTCTCAGTCGACTGACAGATGAGTATCGTCAAATTTTAAACATATAGTTTAAGTTTTCCCTTGTAAAAAGCGACGACAATAATGGAATGCATGCTCAGAGTCTTCAAAAGCACTCTGAACACGTCGGACAGTTCGGACTATGTTGTGCTGGCGTCTTTACAGGCAGCATTTAAAGCACCCATGTCCACTTAGTATTTGGGTTAGGTGGAATTTCAAGTCTCCACGTCGCCTATCGATCCACGAATGGATTTCTGGGATCAGTCTGTAGGTCCGTCGTACCTTTGAGTGAAATTTGCTGCCATATTGATAAGCTTTTGACTCTTTCTTATTGTTTGACTCCATTATACGGCACTGATAACTTGTATACTCGCTCGTATTCGTCACGCTGGATGTCAGTGGGCATCATCTGGCTATTGTTTCAGCAGCATCACTTGATATTGCTCGAAAAGCATTGATAACTCTTAGTGCCGACAGCCTGTGCACTGTGCTTATTTCTTTGGCATATGGTTTGATGCCAAGCGCCTGGATCCATATTGGAGCAGCATATAACACAACTGATCTTATTACCTCTGCGAGTAAAAAACACCTTCTGGAACGCACACAACCTTTATTTGGCAACATTATTGATAAGGCATTCAGGATTTTATTCGCTTAACCTGCAGTGTATTCTAGGTGATCCTTAAATTTCAGCCTTGAGTCTATTATTACTTCCAGATATTTTAGTTGTGGCTGTGAACGAGTCTCGCACTCCCCTATATGAGAGCTATACTTTCCTCCACTTTTCTATTACTTATGAGCAAGACTTCTGCCTTTTGCTCAGCCAGTTCTAAACTCATTGAGTAGAACCATTGGCACAGACCATTTATGCACTCATTGCATTTGCTCCGGAGGTCATCTAGGTGTTTAGCCACTGCTACCACTATAAGGTCGTCTGTGTAAGCAAATAATTTAACTGCTTTCGGTTGGTGTCTCCTTAGCACTCCAGCATTCATTAGGCTCCATAAAAGGGGTTCTATTACCGAGCCTTGCAATACTCCGCTCGAAATGGAGTATCTCTTGGCGCCTTCGCCAGTATCGAATAATAGTCGCCTGCTTTAAAAATAACTCATAAGATAAGATACTTTGGTGAGTTGAAAAAAAGTACTTTTGTCATTCCATTGAAATCTAGTCCCGTCACGAAATTTCCTTGAAAATACTCTAAAAAATATTTCCTGAAAACTTTAGCTCTTAATATTAACAAATAGATCTGGACCAAGGCCTGTAAAAATTTTCCATAGAAAATACACTACAATCGTGAGTTTTTATCCTTAAGTTTCTACAGATCAGAGGTATTTTATGGCATCGCTTTGACTTTAGACGCATATTTCTCAGGATTGTTCACTCTATAAAAGTGCCCTCTGCAACAAAGTCGCAACTCACACCGGCGAGGTAGTACGCGGCTCTAAACGCGATTTTTCCAAGAATTTCGCACTTTTTTGTATATAGCTCGTAAATGACAGAAGCCATAGAAAAAATGTACATGACAAATTTGTAGGAAATTTTATTTGCTATAAAAAAAGTGCAAGGTCAAAAACGCTTTTACTAATACTTCTCGAGATATTCGGCTTTTTAGGTAAGACTTCATAGAATTTTTTTAGATGGAATGTATTAATTAACACAAATGATCAGCAAGATAAGATGAGTCCATTTAGCCATGTCCGTCTGTATATACAATAGTTTATGAGATATCGCTCCCAAATCTTGCGTACATTATCATATAGCTGCCATACACACTGAGCAATAAAAATCAGGCTCTTGTATGGAAAACTTTTTAATTTGGGAAATTCTTGTTTCCTAAAGGAGATCTATTGCTTATATGCTTGCGATATTTTTGTTTTTGTTTTAAACATTTTTTTTTGTATTAAATGAGCATAAATTTACCCACCTGAATTTGTTCAGATATACTATAAACCAGTTAATCATTAAAACCCGCATTATTTGAGCACCTCCAACTATATACTTACATTCATAAATTAGTGTTCATTAGAAAAAACCGCAGCATAGAGGCTTTGCAATTTGTGCTCATTAGTTTCGAATAAAACGAACAGCGCTTTGCCAAAAATTAACATCATCCATCTTTTGTAATTGTGGTGCGATTTTCGATAGCAATCGGCAATTTGCGCTGCGGCCTGTGTTTGTGAACGAAAAATGTGCGAAAATTCACCAAAAAACACGCTTTTGTGCTAAAACGTGCATGACGCTGAGCAAATAACTACATTCATAGTAAAAATATATAAATAGATGTGCATTTGTATGGGTGCCATGTGCACATGCGCGCAGTTGTATGCCGTTAACCACAATAACTCTTCTACACATAACCAAAATCAGTTACGAAAACACACACTTAAACATACATACAGGCGCTTGTGGTAGCAACAGCAGCAGAGCAACCGCCGCCTCACACACACACTCACACAACTGCATTTTTAACTGTGTCATCCGCGGCGGTGTCGTCACACCTCTGAACCGCTAACTGCTGCTCGCCGCCAGTTCAGCAGCTGCCCCACGGCCAACCAACTAGGCAACCACATGATTGCGCCACGTTTTTACGCCACTTCCCCCTGTTCGCTGCCAACACATGGCGTGCTTCGCCTAAAAGCTGCCTCCACCATGTCGTTGTTATTGATAATTTATGCTTAGTTTGTTTAGCTATTTGTGTGTGTGAGTATGTGTGTCATACATGTGACTTTACATACACAAATTTGTTTGATTTTTTAGTGTTTCGCTGCTTTTCCGCTGCCCAGAGTTCATTTAACTTTAACTCAATTCAGTTAAGTTGATTCTTTTTATTACACTTTTGCTCGAAATTCGCACGATTTTTCGCTTAAAATGTTGCTCTTTGCGCTGTTGCTACTGTGGTTGATTTTTACAATTATTTATCGCGCCAAAAAAATGTGCATATTGGGAGCAATACGCATTTTTGTTGTTGTTATTTTAGTTTGTTAAATTTAAGAGCAAAATATGCGCACACATATGTATTTATATAAATATATCTATACAAACAGTTTATATAAATATATACAATACAGTTTATATAAATATATACAATATATAGTATATATTCCTATATTACTCACGCATCGACTTCATAGGCCTCGCTGTCGCTCGATTGCCTTTCAGCGCTTTGCTTTCTATTTTCACATTTCCATATAGCATGGTTATGGCATAGTTAATTTGTTTTATTGTTGTTGTTATTGATGTTGTAGTTTTTTGAGATTTCAACTGTTAATTGACTTTTATATTTGGCTTTCATTTGAATTTTTTGCTGGAAAAAGTTTATTTCACCTGAAATTTATTTTACGTGAGTTTATTCGCACGCTTACCCAAACTCACCAAAAATGTGTGTACATATGTACATATACTTGTATGTATGTATGTATGTACCGTCACCTAAAATGCAAAATTAGGTAACATCACTTTTCATAAGTTCGCAGGCGAAGGAAAAGCGTTAAAATAATAACCATTCATGCTGAAACAAAATTTTAGTTTTGATTATTAATTGGTTATTTCTTGGTTATATATTGGTTATATCTGACAGCGGAAGCTGAAAATTTTATGCCTTAGATATGTAATATGATGTAGAGCATCGTAAACAATAAACAACTCAATTTCAATTTTTTAGCGTTACTTTGTTTTACATTTTAGGTGACGATATATACTGCAATAATAATCGTTCGATTTCCAGGAAAAAAATATTCGTTAACCCTTTGACACTGAAAGGAAATGAGCTGAATACAAATAGTTTTTGATTTGCTTCTGTAATAGTAACTTTCAGCGGAAAGTAAAAATCTATTGGAGTGGAGTTGTTAGAAACAGTACTTTAGAGGTTAGGGGTAGTCAGAGGCACGAAAAAATAAGAATTTTCAGTAATTTTTTGTTTTGCTAATAAATCATGTTATTTTACAAACGTAGTAATATACTGTGTTGACTTGAAGTCACAAAATTTTCAAAAAAAAAATTAATTTTCAAAGTTATAGTTGTTTGTTCCAAAAAAACGTGCTTGCGGTGACAACCACAAGTCCTTGGAGAGTCATCTCAAATCAATCGGACAACAAAAATTAGTTTTATAAATAGATAATCCTGAGCCTGATAGAAACATTTTTTTTTTTCAAAAATTAACAAAATGGCGGCCTCAGGAAATTTTTTTTAAATTTTTGCGAAAAAATCAACAGTTGATTGGTCTTAAAAAAACGAAATATTTGAAAAAAATCCTCCGATCAGGTCCGAGTTTATTATGTATTCTAAAAGCTGTATAAATTTCATTAAAATCTACTGAGCGGGTTTCGAGTTACAGCTGTCACCAGTTCAAAAAACATAGTTTTGAGAAAAAACGCGTTTAAAGTTTGCCTTTTTGCTTTGAAGTGCCTGAGCTCTCTTTGTTATTTGTCGAATAACTCAAAAACTAATTATCGGATCCACGTGAAATTTTCAGAGAATATTCTTAAGATACCAAACTTAACGAAAATACAAAAAAAAGAATAATTTTTCCAAAATTCTGACTTCCCCTAACCCCTTAATAGACACACCTAATAAGAAACTTACCGAACAACATTTTTTTCATATTTTGATAGCTTATAGCTGTAGAAATAAATTTATTTTTGAGTTACCAACTTTTAAAATGTAGCCTCAGTATTATTCGCTTTATCAGCTCATCTCTAAATGTGCTTTTCTCAATACTAAATTATTCAAATTCGCTTGAGAGATTACTCAAAGATAAATGATCCGACCTCTATCGATTTTTTTTCCATACAAATATGCTCTATAAGTGGATACCAGCATCCGAACGAGAGTTTTCGAAAAAAAAATAAATTTTTTTATTCCAGCATTTATTGACAGTCTATATCTTCATAAATAACGCACTAAATTTTTGTACGAATATTTTAAATATTTCTGTCACACACTTTTAAACTGTAGCCGCTCTGTCCAATCAGCTTTATCCTTGAAAGCATTTTTCTTATACATCATCTTTCGATTTTGCTTGAGCTGAAAATATATTTCCTTCCGAGTAAAAAACTGTTGTCTGACTATAGACTCATGGACTGAAATTACGATTTATATTTATCCCAGTTCCCAATTCCAATGAGAGAATAAAAGTTTTCTACTAAATTTCTTTCACCTTTAGTTCTTCTAATACGATCGTTATTACTGTACTATAATGGTATTCGAAGCAGATAAAATTTGTGATAATTCCGTTAAATAATAATTTTAAATAGTTGAAAAGTTTATCTAATGAAAGCTCTTCTAGAGTTTTTTTTTTTCAAGTCGAGAAAATCTAACTCAAAATACATCCATGCAAAATATGTAGATGTTTCCAAAATTTTTTATGAGAATTATTATAAAACTTTCTGTTCAAAGTTTCAAGTATTTCAAACTGTTTTTCGATCTCTCATGAGATTCAGCAGTTCCTTCCCAAGATATATTCGGAACACCGCTTTAGCTTAAGAAGACATGATTTCCCTGAGGTATGTAAAAATAGCTTTCAAACTATACTTTTAGTTTCTGTTAATCAAATCAAAAACGTTTTTTTAATCCTAATACCAGCTCACAAATTCGTGTTTATAGTTCAATAGTCACCGACCATTTTCCACAAAGAAGCTGATGCATGCTCCTTAACAATTCTTCGCCGCCGTATTTGAATAATTCGACCGACAATCCATCGATGCCCGTCGCTTTGTTCTTCTTCAGGCGGGTAATTGCTATTCGAACTACTTCTTGGTCGGGCAATGGAACGTTTGCTCCATCGTTATCGTTTGGGGAATCGGGTTCGCTTTCTCCTGACGTTTTGCTTACACTGCCATTCAGCAGGCTGGAGAAGTGTTCCCTCCATGCTCTGGGCACCGGTCACTAAATCACCTTTAGAGGGTTCTACAAGAGTATGCTCCGGTCTTGAAACCTTCTGTTAGCTGCCGCATTTTTTCGTAGAATTTTCGAGCATTTCTACCTCTTTCTTTTTCTGTCTGCAAATGCGCCTCGCTTCCCTCTTCAACTCTCGGTATCTAGCTCATGTCACGTGTGTGCTGACGAAGTTTTTGATTTTTAAATTTGTTTAATTATTTACTGATAAATTTTATTGATAAGTTATATAGCGCTGAAAAGCCTACTTAATATTTCCCAACTCTCACTATCACACATTCACTATCACAATTTCCCAAATTGCTCTCATTTCCAGTTAATTTCATGCGAACACTTTGAACTTTAATGAAGCCACTTTTTAGGTGCCAATTGCTGGTGTGTTTTGCTGTTGTTTACGTTTTATTGGCATTTATTTGTGCGCTGCTGTTTAAAATTAACAATTTCCGTTTGAACAAGTTCGCAGCGGTGCAAGCTGCTGGCGCCGGCAATTGTTTCTTGCAACACTTATGGCGGCTGCTGTGAGGTGGCAACATTTAATTGTTGTTGTTGCGATTATTGTTCGCACCATAACTTTGCCATTCGCGCTCGCTTGCATCGATGGTGCACAGGAACAAGTTGGCCAAGTTTGCGAAACTGTAATTTGTTACAGTTGCCCAACAAACACACACACACACATATCACTCATAAAATCAATCAATCAATCGGTGGTAATCAATTTCAACTTATCGGCGCAACTTAGTAGTAAATACACGTACTCGTGCACATATATATCAATATATTTATAAGTATGTTGCTGCAACTTGTGCTGTTGTTTGCGGTAAAGTTTGTTGACACTGTCAGAAAAATTAGTCAAATTGCTTAATGAAATTTAAAATACATTCATTTATGATAAATGATTTAGTGACTTTATGGCTTGTTTCACCTTAGCTGAGGTTGTTGCACTTCTCGTTGAACTCAGCTAAATATTGTATGAATAATTAATAGTTACTCACGAGATGTTGTGTTGTGGTCGGAAGTGATAAAAACTTTTAAATAAAACCGCAAATTAGAAATTTTTCTCTGCATAATTACGAATGATAAATATGAAGTTATTTAAGTTTTAGACAAGTTCAGAAAATATATTATAGACTCAGCTTTGGCCGTTCATATAAAAAGGTTTTCAGAATTTGTAAGTTTGTTGCAGAAGTTTACAATTGCGGAAACGTTTGAATAAAATGATAAGTAAAAATTACTGAGCTTCTTAAGTTATGCTTTATTTATAAGGTGATCCATTTCAAGGTTCCCTACTTAAAAAAAAAAGACACAGAAACTTGAAGTTTAATAGGAAATGTTTATTTATTATCATTCGAAAAAACATTCTTTGGCATTTATTTCCTCTGCTTGCCGCATCTCAGATAGTCCATCCTCGTTCAAGCAATTCGACTAGTAACTGGGCAATAACACACGTGATATTTTGCGTGAAGGCCTGAATCGAAGCTCGATTGTCCGCATAGATTTTAGATTCTACATATCTCCACGAGAAAAAAAACCTAGCGGTGTGATATCACATGATTTTGGTAACCAATCGATCGGCCCAAAACGTGAAATTATCTGCTCATCGAAGTATTCTCTCAATAAATCCATTGATTGGAGCGATGTGTGGGAAGTGGCGCCGTCTTTTTGAAGCCAAATGTCGCCGAGATCGCGAACTTCACTTCCAGGCACATTAAATAGTCCGTTATCATAACGCGATAATGGTCGCCAACGCAGTTAAAGTCTCATTGGCATATTTTTTGAAGAAATATGGACCGATGATAACACCGACCCTCAAACCATAACCAAACCGTTTTTATTCCTGGATAAAATGTCAGCTCGTGAATCCCTTCGTCCCAAATGTGGCAATTTGCTTGCCTACATTTACATTGGGCCAGAAATTAGCCTCATCGCTGAAAATTTTGTTCACCAAAACGTCGGATCTTCTTGAAACTTTTCAAAAGGCCGTAGAGCAAAGCGAGGTCGCTTGGGAAAGTCGAGCTGCTTTATTTCTTGCACAAACTGTATGTTGTAAGCTTTAAATCTAAGGTCTCGACGTAAAATGCCCCAAGTCTGCAAACGGCGCCGGGTGGACTCTCTACACCTTCGTGTAAACTCTCAGCAGCGGCTGCTATATTTTCTAAACTGCGTGCTGGACGTAGTCTATTATCTAATAATGAATGCTGGATCTCAAAATGAGTTAAGCAGAGTAAGTTTGGCTTGAGCTTAGCTTTGGAGCTGGCGGTAATGCTATTAGGCAAGCGAGAGTCTTCTTTCTTCTGTTGGTGATGAGGTTATACTACCTATGCTAGGTCGTCGCAGGAAGGTAGCGCTTACATTGGACAGATGTAGGTAACGTTTTCGCACAATCAACATTATATCCCCAATTTAAGTGTTCCTTAATGGCCCTCCTTAAAAAATTCGAGGGCATAGGATACGATGCAATGCATGACGAGAAGTCGAAGCAGAAGCGCAGGTCATTCGTTGGAAGAAAGCAAATAAATGTGAATAAATAGCACATATAGTTTTTTGAGACCTATGCGGAAAAAAATATGTGTGACGTGTGTGATATGCAGACGATAAAATGCGCATTAATTTTCCGGTTTTGTGCTATAAAAGGTTTGTACTGCTGTATGTAATTATTTTCATAAGAACCCTTTTCGTGAAGAGACTTTTCCCGTAAAGGGTAGCTGTGAGTTGTCATTGTTTTTTACAACTTTTTTCTAGGAGTTTCATAAAATCTATATAAAGCAAACTCAAATACTCAATTTTAAAAAAGCGAATTGCTAGGCAACTGTCCATATGATGTCAAGAAATGGAAATTTCGAGTTCAGAGGGCTTTTCTAGTTCGTGTGTGCTTGATAAATGCTTTTAGCAGATTTTTCAGCTAGCCCAATGAAAGTACATGAATTTAGCTCTAATATCCACTAATTTGGTCTTGAGTTAGGGTCCGCAGCAAGGCAACCAATCTAAAGCGTGGATGTTCTATTTGAAGTCATTTGAGAACCGCTTGTTGCAAGAAAAATTATCGTTGGTAGTTATTGGATCCGGGGTTTCCACAGTATGATACACTGGAGGAGGTGTCGCTGAGTCTGATAAAATTGACGAGAAACACAGCAAATGAATCCCATCTTGTATCGCAAAGAATCAAAATGGTCTTTGCGTGGCTTATTAGCCTATCAGCTTAACCTAACCTATTGGACTTCGCAGAGAGACACTGCCAGTCATCGTCCTTACTGTAATTTGAATCAATGTGGTTCTAAAAAAGTCTCTTTCTTGCTGCATGACTCAAGTTATAACTTCTGTCACTCTGAGGCATTCTAATTGAGTTAATAGTGATTGAACGATGATTGAGCTTAAATGAGTGTGCCATAGAAATTATATGCAACTATTTCTGAATATGGCTATGTCCTCTTACAGAAAAAATAACTGCATAATTGAGCAACTTCCATTCATTTAAATGCAAGTGCAAATTTCTGTTCTGAACTAATTTGATTTTGAAACCTATTTAACTAAGGCAAAGCCATAACGAAGCGACTAAGGTTACGTACGTTCACAGTTATGACAAGTTATCACTGTCACACAGCCAACTTCAGCTGATAAAATTTGTGCCTTGGCTTTTATTGTCAATGTAGCAACTTGCTTTTCTTGTTTTTCTTGTTTTTTTTCAAACTTTTCTAGTTCCATTTTAATTTTTTATTTCCTCGTGTAAACTGTCACTTTTTGTGCATTGACCGGATTGCCATTATGTTGTGCTGTCTGCCAGCAATAGGCAATTCTCGTAGTAACAGCAAACAGCAGATGCATTTCCACATTTTCAAAAGATTCATTTCAAGTGTTTGACAGCGTGGAGGGCAGTGCAAAGGCGAAAGCCAGCTGTGTGCTTGTTTGCCTCCTTGTCTGCTGCTGTGATTTTTTCACATTACAGCCATTCATAGGACAGACTCAACTTTTTCGTAATGTATGGCAGATATTTTTACACATGTACATATGTATGTATATGTTAAAGTTTATGCATTAGCACATTTGTATGTGCTGGCATTCAGTTATGGAAATTTCCATGAGTCGGCAATTTTTCAAGCTTCAAGCTGACTTGTAGGCTTGCAGACGTTGCTACAGTGGTATTTTTGAGACTGAGCTACGCAGAAATGAAATGTAAAGTTTGGAAGTAATTTTAGGACTTGTGAATTTGGAACTAAACTCGTTTTTAACTAGTAAGTTTTATGAGCTTGCTTTAGAAGTCTTTGCATTTGCCAGATTTTAGGCAAAAATTATAGTTTCTTAAGTTAATTAGAATCTTAAAATGGAATAATCTGTAGTATGTACGGAATGTATTATATTTAGGTAGCTTGTTCTTCTTTAACCAACATTTGGCAACTCTGAATAATTTTCATTAATGTTTCATCCACTTGAAAATAAAAAAATGCGCAATTTTGTGTTGTTTTTAATGAGGTATTTTATATAATAAGTAATAGAAAAATACACTTTTACAAAATTTAATACACTAGAGTGGTTCTTGGTTAATTCTTTACAATTTCGAATTCCCTTGTTCCCGTAGCTGATATCCAAGGGAACCTCCGAAAAAAGGCTTCTGGCGTTGAGCAAGATTTTTCTGCTTAAAATTATCTGAAAAGAAAAAATTGTTATAAAAAATAGTGACCATCTTGTAAAGTTTACAAAAAAAAATTGTTGGAGACTTTTTGCAGAGAATGTAATTTTCTACAAATTTTGTAAAATCAAATACTTTTTCAACTAGTAAGAAGCGATGAATTAATTTTCCTGTCTGATAATAAGAAAAATAGTAAACCGTAAGGCGCAGGGACTTCCCGTTAGAATTAAGGGTTCATGCTTGGAGAAACTTTCTTAGAGGTTTTAAGAAAATTTTTTAGACTACAAACGAAAAACACATTTTTTGACCCACCTTAATGTAAAATTATAACCGTTAATATCGTTTAGACAATTAAGTTTACGAAAAACCCGTACGAGGCCTTTTTCTAGAGATTTCAATATTCGACGTAATTTATAAAACCAGTTATTTTTTAATGATAATAAAAAAATACTGTTACTTCCCATTACATTTAAAAAAATCACACTTGGAGAAGCTTTCTTAGAGGATCTATGAACCAAGTTTTTAAACAAACCACTAATTTTATACTAATTTTATACTAGTGAAAAAACCCTTTAAATATTTCATTCAGGGTCCGCTCTCTTTTACATCAGTATAAACACTTTAAAAAACATTGTGAAAAAAGTTTTATTTTTAAGTGGCAACCCTAACACAAAAATATTTATTTTTATGCTTATAATTTGTAATTTATTTTTACATAATTTTTCAAAATAAAAAAGAAATACAGTGTTTAGTTAGTTGGTAACCCTAACCCTTTTTGGCTCGCCCGAATGTACTTAAATTCGACATACTTAAGTACCATGTATGCCAAAAATAAAAGTTTTTCTAATTCTGTAGTAGGTAAAATCCCATAAATATTGCTGTGTCTGTTATGTCGGTATAACAATATTTTTAAGTGGCAACTCTAACGCAAAAACAAGTTATTTTTAATAGTTTATAACTTTAAAATTTAAAATATTACAATTTTAAGTTAGTTAATAACTCAAAAACAAGTTTTTTTTTAATAATTTATAATTTATTTATATACGAATTTTCAAAATTTAAAATATTACAATTTTAAGTCAGTTGGTAACCCTGAAACCAGTCTAATTTAGCTGTTTTTCAAATAGTAAAATAAAACGGGTTTATTGACCCCTTTTCTTTGGTAGTCTCTCTCCTCACCATCAAATACTCAAATTTTTAATTTATTCCTAATTTAATAACGGTACTTTCTGCAAGTCACCTCAAATTTTCCTACTGGGTGACTTCACCCATATTGAATTAACTGTCACTCATTTTCGTTAGCTGTTTGCATGATTTTATTTTCATTGCAGTTTACTCAAGGCATTCAAAACAAGCAAACAACAAATGCTCAGCTGCACCAGAGTCTAGGCGGTGGAACTCTGCACCGCCGCAAAAATGTGTCAATAGCAAAAATTATACGGATCGTGCAATGAAATTGAAAAATTTGCCTTGCTACTCATGTTTTTGCAAAATTTCTTTTGAATTTTTATTTGCAGGCTTGTTTGCCTATTTGTTGTTTTCGTGCACAATATTTTCTTGTTGTTTCTTTTTTTGTGATTTTTTTCAGCTGACATTGTCGCCTTCTGTGTTGACATTCAGTTGCCTTGAACTGTCTTTGAACGCATGCGACTGCAGTGGCACATATTCACTTGTTCATATACATATGTACGTACATGTTTACGCTTGTTTTCATGCTCAGTATAGTGTTGTTGTAATTGCCAGTTTCAGCGTAAGTTTTCTTCTCATTTCTTGCGACAAGATCTTTTAATGCGTGCAAATGTGGTGAATCTGTTTCACTTCAATCACTCATTTGCTCACATTTCATGCACTTCTCATTCACTCAATCATTTTGCCTGCACTCTTTCGCCCTTTAACCCTGTCTTTTAGTTTCCATTTGAATAGTTGTTGCTTTTTGCGCATTTTTGCACATTTTCCATGAGTAATTCAGCAGACAACAGTTTACAGTTGACTAAACTTTCGTCATTCATAAATTATGATTTGCAGTGTTTCAGTTCTTTGCTTGCTTCGTGTCTTCCTAGATTGGCTTATGTAGATATGTATAGTATTTGAAGATTTTTTTTTATATTTTTCCTGTGTTAATGTCATTATGCGCTTGTTTTTGTTGTGCTTTACATTAAAAATGCATTAGTTTCACACGCTTTTGCTGCAGGAATCCACATGTTTTGTCATTTTTTCCATGTCATATTGTCATTCTCCTCCAGTAGTCGATAGCCATTAGCGAAGCAGTAACTGACATATCACTTACAAGCTGTAATGTTTATTTTTGAATACATACCCCTCGTACATATTATGTTTATGAATAGGTTAGTGATTAATACATAATTTTATGTAGGAGAATTATGTTAAATTTTGATCGAAATATTCGTGGTTGGGCTATGAGGACGAGCAAAAATCAGTTTAAATTTAATACGGGTCAAAGCTTCTAATACCCGCAAATCTCAGCTATACTTGTTGGACGTTCAACCAATTTGACCATAACTTGTAAATAATATGAGCTATGGAAAGAAAGGAAACTTTGACACGGAATGGTAAAAAAATGTGTAGATTTTCAAGTATCTTAATACAATTTGGCTTTATTATCACCTTCAAAATAAGTTCCTGAGCCAACTCAAAAATGCCAATGTTTAATTCAATTTTCCATACATTTTTATAAATTTCGTTTGGGATGGGCTTCAGAGCCTTTAGCTCATTTTAGTTTTTTGTTTTCGTGTAATTGCTGAATTCTTCAGCTAAAAGAAGCCCAAAACTCCAGAACATCTGCTAATTGCTCAGGTTAAATGTCCTTGAATACATGTTTTCAAATAGGAATCACATCGCTTCACTTGCACAGAGCAGTATATTGCACTTTATCTATATTCTAGGGCTAGGTGAGTCTTTGTGATTTAGGGCACAGAAGACCTAAGGTGGCGGTGCAATTCTCCTCTATTTGTCTAATCTAATTAGCTAAATTGTTGGACCGTTTCGACATCGTATTTATAAACCTACATTTTATCACCAATAATGATGAGTTTGATAAATGTAGGGTCCTCATCTATATTGTCAAGCATCTCTGTTGCGACCCCTACTCGTCATCATTTTTGCAAAAGATTGAGGTATTTTGTTTGCATTGTCACACTTCATACCCAAAACATGGACTGAAGTATGTTGAGCCGCTCCATAGCATAGGTTAAGACCTTTCTGATGTCAACATGAAAATTTCTAAGCAATGTTTTTTTAACGATTCGATGTTATTGACATTAACAAATGTGGAAGTACGATTTGCATTGGACCAGCTTTCGACAATTTTACTACCTTCTTTTTCTTTGATTCCGTAGCGGTGTTTCTGATTGGAAAAGCAAATTTTTAAGTAAACTCGCTGTTCAATTTTTTTTATGGTAAAAATCGCCAAACAAATTTTTGGCGTCGAAAACAAACAGCTTCCAAACACACACTAATTGGCATGTACTCTAAATATCAAACTTCCCTCGAACATTAACAGATATTTTATGTTTATTCAATCTGGGAAATTATTTCATATCGATTCTGTTTGCATTCGCGGCTTATATGGACCATTCCGCGTTAAATTTGATCAGATTGTAAGAAAGTTCCTAACTTTGTTAAAATAAAACAGGTTTTAACGAGTAGTGTTATCTAAAGAAATATCCTTTTTCAAGCGTTGATCTTTTTAAATAGTTAGTACAGATTATTTTGAAATAATTGAGTATATTGGCGAACCTAAATTTACAGCTAATCATATGTACTTGGTGTCTGGTTAAAAGAATCCAATTTTCAGTTGATCTTAATAGCCACATGTCTAGCCTATGTAGTGCCTATGTAGTCCCCACGTTTTTTCTGTTCATAAACTGATGTGAATGCTCTCTATTTCGATTTGTTATCGCATTGTTTTTCACGTCCGTCATTCCGATACTATGAAGTCCTCGTATATGACTCATAATACACATTTCAAGATTTAAAAGTCTTTGGAAAGGTTAAAGGATATTTAATTACCACTGAGATCCTGTGATTTTGAGGAGAATGTTTGCACTAGTCGCATTAATAACAATGTTCCGATGATTTTATATCACCCGCCTTGATGCTAACAACTTAATGTTTTCCCGAAAGTCTGCTGGGTTTGTATCAAAGGTTAATTTCTTATATAAGAAGTATCTTTCGTTCGCCCAAAGAGACAACGACTAGTAGAAAAAATATTTTTTATGCGGGTGGGACCTGAGCTCAGACTCAAAGTAATGACCAAACTCATGGAATCAGATCACAGCAATTTAAATTAACTGGAAAGACAAAATTCAAGCCTTGCATACTTTCTAACTCTAGAGCCTTTGTGTTGTCTTTGTTAAAGTAGTCCTTCGGTTTTGCCATATTACAATACTTGTACTTAACAACGGTTATAAGATAACTAATCAGTATTAAGTTTTGCCAGATTGTCCCTGAACAGAGTTTATTAAGGTTCCTACGGTATATGCAACATAAAAAAAGAAACCTTAGAAACCCTGCAAAGTATACATATTTATAAAATGATGATCAACGAGATGAGCCAGGTACTCCCTCAATTTTTAAGATATTGATATAGAATCATGCACACCACTTTTTCTCACCAAGATACTACTCATTTGCCGGAATCAGCGATACAAGCTGGCCGATCCAACTCAAGTTCTTATATCGAAACTGTTTTATTTGACAAAGTATCATCAGGAAATTTGGCATAGGTTCTTATTTAAGGCATTGCTCCAAGCTCCAAGAAAGTTTTCTAGATCGAACAACTATACCGCATAAATAGCTGTCATATAAGCTGAACGACAGAACTCAAATCTTTGCATGGAAAACTCTTCGTATTGACAAGATATCTTGATATTTTTTGGTACATATTGTTATCAGAAGTAACCCAATCCATTCTCCGAGGAAACTGTTCAGATTGGACTGTTCAAAATAAAGAAAAAGATCTTTTTATACCGTTTATGCTATAAAAAATGCAACTGTGACAGGAAACAACAGGATGTTATAACTGCGGTGTGGCCGAGCTTAAGGTTTCTTCTTCAATATCACTGAAACATTAGGCTTATATAGTTCCGGGACTAACCTGAGATACAGATAGAGGTTTTACGAAAATTAAAATTTAATAGTGCATACAGAACAAAGTAATTGAGCTTCCAATATACATATCTAGATCATCAAGATGTCCTTCTTTACCACTTAATTCTGAAAGTCTACAAAAAGGACAGAAAAGTCTACAAAAAGTTTCACGCTCTTGTTCTTCTAAGACAGCTAATCCACAAAAACTTCCAAGTAAAAGCAAACTAAAAACTTCCGGCTTCATTGTGGTCATGCGAGCCGCAGACGGCTGAAATGCTAGTCCGTGTTCTCAACATTTTCACAACTGTCTGCGCGTAGGTAAACAAATCCACAAATGCTGTTGCTTTTTCTTGTCGCTGCCTCCGCCGCTGGTGGACCGCCCAGCTGTCTGTGCCGGTTTTTCATGCGCAAAGTTGCGTCTCAGTTGGCGCCGATTGGCATCTTCGGCATTTCTTCGCAGCAACGGCGGGAAATAAAAAACCAAATATATGCAGCAACAGTAATTGTTTCAGCAACATGAACATATTTTTTGTATGTATGTATATTTCTTTGTATGTATGTATATTTCTTTGTTTGTGTGTGTGCCTGTAAAGCGTATGCTTTGCGTTTTTCGCTGGCGAGCGTGCAGACTACGGCAAGCGTGACGATAATAGCCAGCCAAATGTCAGTGAATCGCAAGAAAGTAACAGCTGGGAAACAAAAATAAAACCACCAGCAACAACAACAGCGCTTAGCGGCGTTCGCTATGTGAATGACCATGCTGCAGCGCCACAATCTGCTGCCCGCTTTGCCTCATTGCGCTTTCTAGCTGCCTTTTAGTTGCCGCTTATTTGCTGTCTGCCACATTTTTTCTGAATTTTGTATTTCTCAAATTTCTCATTTGTTGCAACATTGCTGCGCGACTGCCTGGTTTGCTCGTCTTACGCCACGCCCATTCAGTGCTTTGGCATTTTCATTGTTATTGTCTTTTCTATTATTTGATTATTTCCTCTGCTATTTTTATGTCTTCCCAGACATTGTTGTTTTATGCCAACGCCGCCACCGCTGCTGCTGCCAATTGGTGATAACTTTCCACACAAGTTAATTAAATAATTTCGTTGCGCTTCGTGCGAATTTGCGCTCAAAATAAACACCAGTATATATAAAAGCTTATATATATTTATATATAGTGAAACTGTGAAAATTTGCGCGTCGTAAACCACAGAGGCATGCCACAAAGACGCACAGTGCCGAATTTAGGAAAATGCCAACTTAAATATGCAACAACAAAGCCGAAAGTAGAGGAATATCTTATAAATATGAAGATATATATATATAACTAAAACAATATTTTCTTTAAGTTATAATTAAAAGCAAAGACTCGCTGAAGCCTGAAGTTATTTTCGTTTATTAGCGAAGTATTTCGGGTAATTTATGACAAGGAATGTTAGAAACTATTTCGCTTTTTTATATATTGCAACTTAAACATAAACAAAGTTTGTGCAGCTTAAGGAGGCAAGAGAAAACAATAGCGAGTTAGAGTGTAGAAGATCGCTTGTAACCGCAAATTTTTGCTTGAGATGAGAGAGATGGCTTATTGGCGGAAGAATAGAAGCGAAAAGTTTAACGTACCACTTTTATAAAAATAGTGGCACTTGTCTATTGGTCACTGGAGTTAAGTTAGCTGGCTAGTGCGGATGTCTGACAACCCACATAAGCCTTTCGGAGGCTCCATAAGAAAAATCTCCTTACCCTATTATATTCTCTTTGAACCACCCTGTGCTGCTGATGAAGTTCATCATTACAAAATGTTTTATTTGTGCTACCTCCAAGACACCGTCTCCTATACAACTACAATAATCTTTGTTGGTTTTCCCAATACCACAGTGAAGCTCCTACTGGAGTTCTTATGTCATTCCAATTTTAATGGTCGTCATGTACCACGTTTGCCTGCTTTTTTAGAAATTTAGGGAATCACTCCACCGAGAGTCGGTGATATCTGTAAAATATTTGTTGTCTAAGTATCCATAAGTCAGCACAGGCAAACTTTTTCTGGTGTTCATCTGCCTCATAATTACTAGTAATATCATTATGCCATTGAATCCATTACAGAGTTATTGTAAAATAAATATGAGGGTCTCTAAAAGTTCAAGGCATTCTTTCACTAATTTTAATGAAACCATAAGAGACTTTACTGATTTCAAGATCGCTTGACTGCGTAAATAGCCAATGCTAAAGCATGTCTAGTCTAGACCTACGTAACAGGAACGGATCAGGTTATATGTTATGAAAAGAACTAAGCTTAGAGAACAATTTTTTTTGGCGAGTGAGGGAATGGAAAATGTCTTCCGCATCATCAGTGCTGTCATCACTAAAACCAAACTCTGAGGGCTGCGGTTCGGTGCACTCTAGTCACTACCTTACGCCGGGCTTCCTTTTTAAGCACGTCTGCCCAGGTCTCAGCTCCGTTTAATACGACGCTGATTGTCGTCGACACTAGGAGCTTTTATTTTTCTTCGCCGAGGCCTTCTACGCTAACCAGTAGTCTGCTTAGTTGTGAGGTGATCTTCGCTGCCTGTCATACTTATTTCCAGGGGTATGTGCTTATTTGTTAGCAGTAGTACGAGGTGTGTTCAAAAAGTATCGCGAATTTTGTTTTTTTTTTTTTGTTTTTCAAAAATAATTTATCGTCAAGAGAAGCGTAATGCCTCTTCAGGTTAGGGAACAAGAAAAAGTCACAGGGGGCCAGATCTTGGGAATACGATGGCTGCGGCATCATTAGTGTGTTGTTTTTGGCCAAAAAGTCGCACACAAGCAACGATATGTGTGAGCAGGGGCGTTATCGTGGTGCAAAAGCCAATTTTTGTTCTTCCACAAATCCGGCGGATTGCTTCGCGCAAATTGCGCATAATTTCCAGGTAATATTCCTTATTGACCGTTCTTCCCTGTGGCAATAACTCATGATGCACCACACCCCTGCAATCGAAGAAAACTGTCAGTTTCGATTCGCTATATTTTTGAACACACCTCGCAGCTCTGTTTTTTCCATATAGAAAAGCGATCTTAAAGTTTTACGGAATAGGAAATGAAATCAGATATGTAACTAGCTCAGCAGAAGACTTATACTAGAAACACTTCATAAAGAATAGGGGAAGTTTTAAGTGCGTTTACTTGTTTCTTTATTGCTTAAGAACTCTGTATATGTGACCTGGTCTACGAAAAGGGGGCTTAGGTGTCAAAAAATCAATTTTTTTTGTGACCAGGTCACATATAATAATTGTGAAGCGATATTCAGTTCTCAATATCTATATCCTTAGGTTAGGTTATACTGGTTGGCTGTCAAGTCATACATAGACATACTGCTCCTTAGTACTGCCAGATGAAGGTTCAGTTAAATTTGATTTTTTGAAACTTTAAGATCGAATTGATATCTAATTTGGATATGTCGTCAGTCCCTTGAACTGCAGGGCTCGAAAACAGCTAAGCCGAGTGCTATATGAAACTGGAAAAAAGCGTAGGAGCTATTCTAGCGAATCTATTTTGCTTAATTTCCAGTGATTTCTGCATGTATCGTCATTACTAGTGTCCATCCTGCACGCATGAGATCCCAGTAAGTTGTGACATTGGCTTGCTAATCACGACTTTGGTGACTATGAACAAAATTTGGTCTGTAAACTCTTTAGAATATAATAAAATTATATTTAGTATTGCTATCACATTTCTTATTTTAAAGTGGTGTGTCAGTGCGGTTAAAAACACACCCTTTATAAAAGCAACTTTGCCACTAAGCTGCGCAATGATCGCGCTAATGCAAATGAGAGATGCAAAATCTGTGCTGCAATCATTGTTGTTGTTGGCAAAGCTAACTGCGGTTGCGCATTACGTTGTTGTTGTTTTTCCTTTGCATTGCTGCAGTGGCCGAACAAAAGTGAATTACTTGAAGTTTGCGTTGCCAGTCGGTGGTTTTTGCCGCTTGCCACTTGTCGCTGCTTTTGACCGGCGCTTTTGAAAAAAGCTTTCGGTTTTTATGAGCAGGCATTGAAATACTTTTTTTTATATATTTTTTATCGTATGTAGCAATTTTATATCTCTGTGGCAACTTCATTTTGACTTTATAGTGGAGCAAAACTAAAAATTTACATATCTACATATAAATAGTTTTTAAGCTTGCTACTGTGAGATAGCTTTCCAAGTTGTGGCAAGTGCATAAATCAAAAGCAAAAAGCATGTGAGTGTAGCAAAAATGAATGCAAACGTAATTTGCACCCATTGTTTTTAATAAAAGTGCAAGCGTCTACTGTTGCAATGCTGCAACACATTTCTACACACCTGTTTGTTTGTGCACGCGTGTATGTGTGTGTGTTTGAGTTTTTCTTTTCTTCATTATAATATTATTTTTGTTTTCATAGTCATTACCATTTAAACAGCTGTGGGTATAACTGTCTGCTGCAATGAAATTTCCATTGCCATGCACACACACGCACACATACACGCGTGCGCGCGCAGGCAAGTGCACCACAGATTAAAGCGTAATACCAGCGCGCGCTTTTTCATACAATTTTCATATGCATTTACTTTAGTTATACCCTGAACGGGTTGATTAAGTTCGCCATGAAGTTTGTAGCACCCAGATGTAAGCCTCCCAGACCTTTTAAAGAAAATATATATAGTAAATATATTTATAAATGATCAATGTGACGGGCTGTATACGCGGATTTAGTCCTCTAATTTTTGAGATATCGAGCTAAAATTGTGCACATGTCATTTTCTCTCTAAAAAGTCTCTCATTTGTCGGAATCGTGCATATCAGACCACTATAATATATAGCTGTCATATAAACTGATCGACCAAAATCAAGGCCTTGTATGGAAATTTTTTTTGTTTCAAAAGATATTTTCATCGAACTTTGCATATACTATTTTCAAAAGCAATGCTACAATCTCCAAAGAAATTGTTGATATCGGATCATTATAGCATATAGCTGCCATACAAACTGACCGATTGAAACCAAGAGCTTGTATGGAAAACTCTTTCATTTCACAAGATATTTTTATGAAATTTGGCATGGGGTTATTGTTCAAGGTAACGGAGTAATCTGCAAAGAAATTTTTCAGATCAGATCACTATAGCATATAGCTGTCATACCAACTGAACGATCCTAAACGAGTGCTTGTATGGACAACTTTTTTATTTCTTGAAAAATTTTTATGAAATTTGGCACAGATGACTCCCTAAGATAACGCTATAATCACCGAAGAAATTGTTCATATCGGACCACTATAGCGTATAGCTGCCATACAAACTTACCAAAGAGAATCTATTTCTTGTATACAAAACTTATTTCCTTGTGAAGGGTATAATAGCTTCGTTGCTGCCAGAGTTAACCTTTTTCTTGTATTTTATTTACCGGTTTTATTTCTTTATTTTTTTTGCAACTTTTTGCTTTGTGCATAATTTGTTCGCACTCAGTTTCACACCCACACATTGTCAGCGAAAGGCGAGATAGTTGAAACAGGCTTGCCTCATTATGTTGCACATTGTCACGGTGCGTTTTCTGTTTTTTTTTTTTTGTTTGTTGCCAGTCTCCATGCTTACCACTGCTGAACTCGGGCCGCGTCCTCCCCTGATAAGCGTAGCATCATGCAGTTGACAGTGTGTTTTGCGTAGTTCTTTTCTTTGCACACAAACGCAAGCTCACATGCAAGCGCGCAGTTCATTTCGCTGCATTTGCCTCACCTCTGCTCCCCATTATATTCCATTTATTACTTGTCTTTTTCGCATTAGTTTTTTCCATATACAAACAATTATCAACACATACATATATAAATATATTTGTTGCCATTTCTCCATTCCAGTAAATCGTCTCCCCTTTGGCTGTCGTGGGAAATAGCAAGTTTAAGGTTAACTCTTTGTTATCACTCTCTTTTTGTTTTTGTATTTTGTACATATGTATGTATCTATGTTGGTATTTCGCTGCACCCTCACATTGTAAATCTCCCGCCAGCAACTTTCCTTAATTTCACCGGAATTCGCTCAGTTTTTTCAACTTTCCTCCATTTTTGTTTGCGAAATAATGAAGATAATGAGCGAGCGCAGTTACCTGCGATTTCATTTAATTACACGAAATTATCTGCAGTAAACGACTTGCGTATTTACCAGCTCGCCTCTGTGCGCTAGCGCTATTGTGCTGCGATACTTTTGACATTTCGGCGAATCGTTTTTCGGTGTCATGATAGTGCAGCTACACGTGCGCCCCATAGGTGTATATAAATATTACTTTATTTGTTTTCTGTATTTTATAAGTGAGTGGTGTTACTTTCGTTGCTAGGTGATGTCTGATAAAACTCTTTTTGATCCATAACAAAGTTTTTGCGTTCTAATGCATTTTCTTAAGTCGTAGTTTGCAGTAGAAAAAGCAGCTGAGCTACAGTTAAGTTCATGAGAACTTAGTAATCTTTCATTCTTACAGCAAAAAAGTTACTACAATCAGTATGAAAACGTCTACGTGCAGTTGATGCAGGAGCACATTAGCTTTTCATTTGCACTTAATAGCCTCGGTGACTCCTCCACCGGTTACCCTCTGTATACCGTTTAATTTTCTGAGATTATTTTAGATTCTCTAATTAATAATGGCCACCAAGTTAGTATTCCATATGTACGAATTGGTTTAACGACTACCGTTATGCATCCACATAACTATATTCAGTTTTAGGCCACAGTTCCTGCTGATATATTCTCTTCCACATGTGCTGCGCCATATAAGATATCATAATTCGTTTCTCAATACTCATTTTCCAGTTCATTTTGATATTGATCTCGTTTTTAAAGAGACAAAGTTAAGATGAAGGCCTGCCACATTGTTTACTAGATTCAGTAGAAACGACAATTGGCATCAATCTCCACTGAATCTACTGAATGGTGCTAGGTGAGAAGGAGTTTTCATCTTTTATAGACACTTGGAGGCACCCATAGGTTACATCACAAAAATGTCTTGCTGTTGATTTGCAGTTCCCCTTTTTTGCGTGTTTTGTGCGGAGTCTCTAATGTAAGCTTTTGTGCCGATTCTTTTTCTGGGCGCTGCTTTATTTGGTGGTTTTAACGGGATGTTCTAATAGCTTCTTTTTCAGGAAACTTTTTTATTGCTGCAATATCTGTGTTTGGCGCTTTATCTCTTTTACGTGAACTGTGTTGTCAGCGGACTGAGCTTTGCCGATCTTCTCACATACAAAGACTGCGTCCAGCTTTTCCTCACTTGATTTTGAGATGTTTTCCTCTTCTTGCGCCGTGCCTTTACTTTGGCTTCTGGTGTATTCTCGTTGGTACAATTGCCTGCTTTGGTGAAGGATGGTTCCATTGGGTAGACGAAAAATTCTTTTCGTAATTTTATTAAAATTTCTTTTCTTTATTATTTTCACTCATTTTTGAACAGCTGTAACTTATTTTCAGCTTTTCCGAATTTAATTTAAATATTTTTATGACAAAATACGAAAAGACTTTTTCGACTCTCCAATATATTTAAGTTTCTGGTATTTTGGTTGATACCCTTTATGTTTACTGCTGTGATTTCTGGTATCAGCCATAGTATACTCTTTAGTCTTACTAAGAGAAAATTTTGAGCTCGGAATCTTAGTCAAGGTACTGGGATTAGTGTCTTTCCACACAAATAATTGTAAAATTTCAGTCCAAAAATTTGGTTACCCTATACGCATATAAACCGAACTCCCTGGAAATCTCAAAATCATTAAGGGCAAAACGAGAATGAAGATGATCTCTGCTTTGTTAGAAGGCATATTCCTAGAGTAGAATATAAATTGGGATTCTGATATTGCTGCCTTTTATCAGCAGATGCTCTACCTGTTTCTCTTCTCGATGCTCCATTACAAAGCGATATGTGAAGAATAAAGAATAACTGAAAATGTCTGCTGAAGGCTATGCAAAATCAGCTGATTTCGCTTCCACTTGGCGAGGAACTGACAAAAAAATATGAATATGGTCTTAAGAGAGTTAGAGTGGAGCTCGTATTCTCTTAAAAATGAAAGATGCCTCTGCACGACTTTGAAAAATTTGGAACCTCCAGAAAGATTTTTGTGTTAATACTAATAAGGTATTAAAAAAATTTATTGTTGGTGTTTTTGTAGCAGCAGAACACATTTCTGTATTCATTTCATGGAATGGTGCACAGTTGACAGTCCTTAGACGGATAGAAATTCGGATCCGTTACGCTATCTAAGAACCGATTATCGAGGGAACGGTAGAAAAAGAGTCATCTGATTCACCTGGAGTTCGCTTTAGATGTACCTATAAGTTTTTCTAAGCTCAAGACTTTACAGTAATGCTTCAGTTTTTAAAGCTGTTTTTGGGGCTGTTTTTGCGTACATTTATACTTCACTGTGCTAGTGGATGATGTTTATTATATTCAGCTATGCATCCTGCAACGTTATCTATGCAAAATATCAGACTTGGTTTGAATAAAGCTGCAATAGGATATCGAATAGAGATTACTTATGGTGTGTATTTTCTAGCTCTACATTCGTATTCCACACTTGCTACACTTGCTTTGCTTCTTTCAATAAAAAGTATTTTCATATTTTTTAGCATTCACGATCTTAACTATTCCATTTACTCACCAAAGTTGGCGTTAAGCATTAACATATTTAAATAACTCTACACACAGCTACAGCAACAATACGCTTCACCCATCCGCCCTTTACTCAAGTACACCACACCCCGCGTTCCAGCTGGACAAAGGACGAAGTAGCAGAAAAACTCTATGCCAAACTAAAAGTGTGAAACGAAATGTTGTTCTAATTACACGAAATAATGTGCAGTAACGAGTGGCATAAATAGCGGCGGCCACAATGGGTGTCCATAAAAAAGCAGCATAAAACAAGTGTAAGCACAAAAAAGGGTGGCATGCAACAAAAGAGTGCGACGTAATTAACATTACCGCCATTGTTCGCTTTTTAGTAAACATTTACATGCGATTTTTCCTGTTCTCCGCTTTTAATATTACACCATAATACACACACTTCATCGCGCTCGCACAGAGTCCCCCTGCACTCAGCTCACGTGCCAAACCGCAATCGTAACTTGCAACGGCGGTGAGTGGCATGGTTTGGGTTTGTTCGGTCGCCCTGCCAACTTCAAGAATTTTTTCATGTCCACAACACTGAATGCCAGCACAGTATTCGCAGCTCTCTCCCCCCCCCCCCCTCTCACTCTCTCGGCTAAACTTTCCCCTGCTCGTATAGTTCGTTGCAACTTTTGAGTGGAGCATTCAAATGCGCTGCCAACGAATGGCGGCTGCTTGCAACAACAAAAAGGAAGTAAAAAAACAACAAAAAGAAAAAAGAGCATGAAGGTATTTTAATTGCAAAAACAACAATAAATGAGAATACCATTCAAGTGTGATTATATGCGTGACACACAAATACCTATGCATGTGTGTGGGAACGTGTGTAGGGAAATATGCGCTAAATGCGCCTTAATGTATGCTGTGTATTATGAATGCTGAGTGTTTAAAAGCAACTACAACCAAAAATCCATTACAAATAAACAAATTTTATATATATTTATGCATGTTTTGTATGGAATAACTTCACTTGGGAAGCGTATTTGTTTTCTTACTGGCCTTGTTGTTGCTTTTATTGCAGTTAGTGCATAGTTTTTACGTACTTCATTTGAATGGCTTAAAAGCGTGCGGAAAATACCAAATTTCCTTTTGTAAACTTCGTCGCTGAATGGCGGTGGTGCTGCTACATGGTCTGGCATAAAATAAAATATTTACCGCTGCTACTTTGGGTGACATGATTTTTGTGCTTGGCAACAACAAATCGCAATGCATAGGTGTGCGGGGCTACTGGAAGGCATGAGATAAGAGATTTGAATTATTGTTGGTTTTTTTTTTTTTTTAATTTTTACTACATAATTATGTAGAAATTATTTCAGATCTTCTTCTTTAGAAGAATTTAAATAATTTTTACTTTTACTACTAAAACATTTTTCAATTAACTTTTCAAATATCGATTTCAAGTTATAAGGGTGCATGGTGAGAAATACAAAAGTACTATCCCAAAATTACATTTTAAGTAGTCTCGAATTTACTTCGAAATATAAAAAATTGCATACCAAGGATTTTCGAATTTAGTTCGAAAAAATATAATTTGTTGTGTGCAAAAATCGGTATATAAAAACTTCGAAAAAATTTCGAAGTTATTCCTTTCGTATGTTTTTTATAAATTGTTCTACACAAAAATTTAAGTCAAAACTTGTTCAAATATAATATATAATCAAAAGATCTATTCCATTCACCATAAAAGTGGAATTAATATAAAATTTTTCGAAGAAAAAATTAAGAGTAATCCATAACTACTTTTGAAGAAATTTCGAACTTATTTCGAAAATAGTCTGCATTTTGTAATACTGAAAAATCAAAAACTAACAGCCTGTAAAAATGTTCGAAATTACTTCGAAGTTTCTAATGCAGTTAATCAAATGCTTTGTTTGATGGGAAGAATTACTTCGGAAAAATTTTCCAAATATTTTTTGAAAATAATTTTTTATCTGGTTATCATTGTTAATAATTAATATTAATCAATATTAAAAAAATAATTGTTAAAAAAATAACTAAAAAGAATACTTTTTTCGAATTTCCAAGTAATATATGCTTTATAATTAGTGGTAGTGGTACATTTTTCAAATCCAGTACAAAAACGATGTTTTATTAATTTTTCAAACCAAAATGAAAAAAAATATTTCCAAAAAAAGTTTTCAAAACGAAAAAAAATTTGAGTTAAAAAACTGTACCAAAAAAAAAATTTTAGAATTTATACCATCGAAACATATCTAAAATTAAATTCAAAACTTTGCTTTTGAAAAATAGTTTTTTCGTCGAACTTCTTTCCATTTCAATAGGGAAAATATATTTTTTAGAATTTTTCCACCCGAAGTTTAAACAAATTCGAAACAATTTTCCAAAACAACAGATGTTTGTTGAAAGGAAAAAAGTTGATTTTTAAAAATTCTTTTGATTTCAGCACAAAAACAAAAATTCGAAAAAAATGTTCGAAACAATTCAAAAATTGCGGTAATGAAAAAAATTAAAGAGTTAGCCTTTCTATTTTTCTTCTTAAACATTCTTTCATAATGTTACCACAAACAACAGCCGTCATAATGTGATTCCGGTGGTCTTCCTCGATGCGATCGGGTTTAATACTTAGCCCGAGCTAGCAAAAAGAAAATATTATTAGAACAACTTCTTTTGAAAATTTTGGAATATCTTTTTTTTTTCATGTAATGCCACAGAACTCGAAAAAGTATTTTAATTATTCTTAATTAAACAAATTATATTGAAAATTTAAGAAATTTTTCGATTTTTCAATTTTTTTCAAGCTTTGACACAAATGTCACATTTCATATACAATTTTGAAAAATAAAACTTCCATGAAAAATTCTTATCACAATAGCAATTCCAAATTATTTTCGAAAACCAACGTTAGCTTATCGCTAAATCGGGCAAGTGCTCCTCACTCGCTCTCTCTCCCTTAATGCTTTACTCAACCTTTTCACTAGTGAAAAGACATTTCACTCTGCTACACTTCACCCACGTAGCGCCATTCATTTTCTCCTCTATTGCACGCTTTATTGTTGTGGCGCGTCAGAGGTGCATGCAACAAACAACAATTTGTTTTCATAGTTTCCACTAACTCCAAGTACTGTATTTTGGATTGCGGCGCACACACAAGAAGCTTTCTGATTTCGGCTCATATTGTTTTTGTTGTTGCTGGTACTACTGAGTGCTGACCACTCTGCAGCGCACTCCACACGCTCGAGCTTGTAGGGAAGCAACTACCAACCCGAAACGCAGCACTTAAAAGCTAAAAGCAATGGAGCAAGAGACCAATTTCGGAGTTCGTTCGTATGTACATGTGTGTGTGTGTATGTGTTGGTAAATTTAATGTGTGACTGCAGGTGGATTGTTTGGTAGGCAGGAGTAACTCAGGATTTGTGTCACCTCATGTTGCCACTTGTAGTCCATAGCTATGAAAAATAAATGCAAGCAGTCATTCATACAACCACGCACACACTGGCGAGCATATGGGAGTGTTGTTGCGTTTTATGGTGTTTTTTGAGCTCAAAATAGTGTGCGACGAAGTTTATTTCTGCTTAAACGCCAGCAAATCTCCAAGTGGTAAGTGTTTCTTTTTGCCATCACCCCCTCATGCGACGTATCTTTAGTTCGGTTGCACTACTGGCTGTTGTTGTTATTCTTATTACTGTAGTAAGTATGCAATCAGCAAGTAAACAACATGCCACAGCCGATGGCATTTAGGCGAGAAACTCCGAAGTGCTGAAGAAATCTGCACTCATGCCCAGAAGCAGGAAGGTGATTGCATTCGAAACGCTTACTTCGTGTATGTGTGTGGGTGTGCGTGTGAGTATGTGTACTTTCTCGCCTCTTTGCATTCATTATGTTTGCTGTGCTTGTATTGTGTTGTGTGCACATGTTAATGGTCTTTTCTTCGCTCACACGCACACAAACAAGCACTCCACCACCACGTGCGCATTTAGTGCCTGCGAGTGCGAGCTTGCATTACGTGTGGCATGCGTAAGTACACACGCAAAGACACATACACTCCGACTGGTTGTTTGTCCGCCCGTCTGTTTATGGTTTACACAGAAAATGAAACGGAAATGATGTGAATGGAATTTCAAGCATTTAAATGCTGCCTGCCGTTGCTGCGCATAATGAGCGTCGTGCGGTGTCTCAGCGTGGCAAGGCGTATACTTTCCAGACTTAGCCTGCGTGTGTGCTCAAGTTATTGGGTAAACAGCCGGCTCTGTATGCATTGTAGTACGGTTTGTTTACATCTGTTCGACAGCTATTGCTTGAAGTATGCTGTGGCGTATACGTAACCTTTGCTCTTAGTTACTCTAACTCATGTATGTGTGTGTGGGTAATTGTGTACGCATTTTGCCATATTGCATATTCATATTGCGAAAAACTACAAAATATCTTTCATCTTCTTTGGTTACTGTCAGTTTGGTGCGTTGCTTAGACAGCTGTGCTGCATTTGCTGCTACAAAATATTGAATATTTATCTGGAGAGGAGTCATACATACATAAGTAGATGTATGTTGAATGTATAAGAGATGTTTCATTTTCATTTGTGTTTTTATTGCTATAGTATATGCTGCAGATTTGTGCTAGATTACTTTAAGACGATTATACATATAACATATTTAATTTTATATACATAAACATCGCTTTT
This sequence comes from Bactrocera correcta, assembly GCA_027475135.1. Lineage (NCBI taxonomy): Eukaryota > Metazoa > Arthropoda > Insecta > Diptera > Tephritidae > Bactrocera > Bactrocera correcta. The sequence goes on along the minus strand of CM050325.1, from coordinate 54,901,338 downwards.
ACTTATTTAAATGTGACAAAAAAAAAGTAAACTTCGGATGCACTAAATGAATAATAACATTTTTAGTATTTTTAACGTATGCCCAATTTCTCCAGTTATCTCAACATATAAAAATGTTTTTCATGCAAGGACTTGAGTTTGATCGCTCACTTTTTTGAATATACAATAGTGTCTATAAAATTTTAAATCGTTATCTCAAAAATTGAGGAACTGGATAGCGATATACAGGCAGGTGGACACATAGACTCAGTTCGTCACGCTGATCATTTCTTTATATATACATATGTAGTATGTATATACTCCTTAATTGTATCTCAAATATCGTTAAACGTAATATAGCCAACTCAGGACACTTCCCATATAATACAATCAAAAACTCCATTTGATTCTACCACTTTTCAGTACACAAATCAAGATGTAGTTAGTATAACGGAATACAATTTTGTAGAAATAATTCCCTTAAAGTATGCCACGAATATGTGGACCCCAGTATCTATAGTTGGTCAATGTGTGAGACATGCAACTGAATTCAGACAGAATCTTTTCCTGACAATAGTAATTCGGTGTACCAAAATTACTTGAATCGGGTCAGTACTTCCCTACTCCCAAATGAATTTGAGATGCTTTGGTATGTATAAAATTAATATTTTTGGAGTTTGAGTGAACTTTGCCTCTTACATTTTTTTAAATACTTTTCTCAATTATATATAAGAAAGTTCAATTTGATATGCACAATATTTCATTATATTTTCTCTTCTCTTTCCAGGTATGTTGTTTATTTACTTCATATAAAATTTTATCTGAAATTTTATTCTTGCAAGGTAATGTACTTGATTTCAAATATCATGGAACCCTCAAATATCTTTATGTATGTTAAAAAAAAAAAATAAATTAATAAATTTAAAAAAAAGAAATAAGAAATTTAGTTCCCAAAATTAAGGAAATTATTTGACTAACTTTGTTTGATGAAGACATTATTTTCAAAGATTTAAGTGTGGGTTTCATAGGTACAATAAAAACACACTTGTACCATTTTTTTTTAATATAAACAATCAAATATTTCAAAAGTATAATATGGCATATCAAGGGTACATATTTGAACAATATCTACTGAAATTTTGAAAATAATGAAAATTTAGCCGTTGAGACCTCATCTCCCTGGGTGTCTCACAAAAAAGTTCTCTCTCCGTGGACTGCATTACTAATTATTGGTTTATCTAGAACTAAAAAAAAAAAGAAATATTTCGTTAGTACACACTACATATATGTATAAATGTTATGTTTGAACGAAGGGAAAGAAATAAAATTTTCATGATTTCTCAGATTTTTCACAAAAAATTTCATTTTTGATCAAATTTCCGCCATTTATTGGCTTAAAAAATAAGTTGTATTGAAAAAAAATCATACGTTCAATAGCTATTTAATTTTTATTTTAAATATATGCACACAATTCGAACTAAATCGGTCCATAACTTTTCGCTAATCGTGTCCACCGACTTCCACTTCCGCTGTCAGATATACACAACTCGTATATAATCACTTTATAATCAAAACTCAAATGTTGTTTCAATGTGAGTGGTTTCTATTATATGTTTTTTCTTCGCCTGTAAACTTATGAAAAGTGGTGTTACGTTATTTTGTATTATAGGTGAGGATTTGTGGTTCAAAACTTTTATAATTGTTTTCGAACTTTGCCAATAAAGCAGTTTTTGTCTATAATGGTGATATCTCGAGCGAGCTCTTTTATTTCCGATAGAATTCTTGTGTTTTCCGACACACAGTTTAAGTTCATGATAAGCTTGTTCTTTTGATGCTTGCTGGTACAAGGATCATACTCAGATATCACTAAGTGATAATAACAACCTCTAATGCTTTAACAAGTATTATTTGATGTCTTCTGAATATACAATAGTTCCGCTCTACAACTACTCTCAATTAAACTACTTACACTGACGATTTAGTGAGAGTTCCAGGTATATAAGTACTAATAGCTCAATAGGAAATTTTGAGATAAAAATAGTTATTTACGTATATAATAAAAGAGTTAGCGAGCATTCATTTTTTGCTGATATAATTGATGTAACTGTAGAGCCAATTAGAACCGTTAATGGAAAAATATGATATAGTGCTTATAAATATAAGACGATACCTTCAGCAGCTTTGTACAAACATAAGCTCTTTTGTTGGATTAAGTTCATTGTTCTTTTTGAAATTTAACAAAATTCATAATCATATCTACACTTTAAATAAATGTTCATTCTGTCTATTGAAATACTGGCTGTTGACCGACTGGCTGTGAATTCTACAGACAATAATATGTGAGGATATTTTTCAGCTTTTCCTCTTGAAAATTGATTTTTAAAATTAGGTCGTGGATAGAGTGGTTTCTCTTCTAATAACTAAAGTATTTCGTGAAAAAACCATGATCCCATTTCGTAAGTCTGATTATGAGACAATTACTATTAGGGTGGAAAAAAACGTAATTAGACCTTGTATATATGACTCCAAGCCTCACAGCCAATGTATAATTGGAATATTGAGTGCTTTGAGTAGTTGACGAAATTAAAATCTTATAGCAAAAGCTTCCATCACTTGAGTGTTTTTTATGAATTCTTCTTAAAGGTATGATTTAATGTGCTGATATGTATGGTGGCATCTAAATTCACTTTAGTATATTGCGATATGTAAGTTGAGCTATTTTTGTTTTTTTTTTTTTTTGTTGGGATTAGTTTATACAAAAATAGATTTCAGATAAAAATAAATAAAAAATTTTATTAGCAAAATAGTATTGAAAAAAGAAAAAAAGTTTATACTTATTAAACCCACATTTCAGCCCTGCTTGCAACAATTTTCATGAAGTTGCGCCCTCCACTAATAACAGTTCAACCCTTTCCTCCACAAACTGTCCTTTTCATTGAAATTGCGCGCCCTTTTTCTCTTGCTATCTTTTTCAGCACAAATCAAAAAACACAGCAAATATCAATCTTTCACAACTCAAAGCTTTACGCTACAATAACAATGAGCAAGCTTACGAGCACAATCAGCCAGCAATGTCAACCGGAATGGGCGGATATGATTAAAGTTACAGTCAACCACTCCCCTCACAAATATTCGTTTACTTTGATGCTTTGTGAAATGTGAGCTTATCAGCAGATATTATTTCTGCCAAAGGCATTCAATAACAGCAACTCTTTCACCCTCTGCACAGAGCTTGTCTAAGCACTCACATTCCTGTGCCTTTAGTAGCAGAAAAATTCCTGCAAACTTTTCATCGTCAAAGCTCAATCAAAGCGAGGTGGGCTGGCCGCTTGCCAATGTGTTGAGTAATCAGTTTCCATCGCATCGGCAAGTTTCCGTTATGTGTGGTTGTTTATGACGCACGTAATCGTTCTCGTATTAGTGAGCTAATAGAAAATTTTGCAGAACAGCGCCTATTTGCTTTCTTTATATACCTTTGAAGTTGTCTCCGCTCTCGTTGACGGAAATCAAACGCGGTTGGTAGTAATCTAATGGTAATACTTTCTTATACACAAGCATTTCAAGCTGAATGCCTCTTACTGCATTTCCATATTTCAAAGCTGATACGTCAAAACGCCTGGAAGTATGCTAGTATTTTTATCCTACATTTACAAGGAGCCTCTGAAATGATTTATTTCTGATTTTTTAGCTTTTTGGAGGTCGGTTTTCTTGTCTATAATTTTACTAATCTATCTTTGGTGTTTAAAAGTTTAAAATTTCTGCTGGTAACCTTAAATGGATATATCCGAGATATTTGTTCATCAATAATATTCTTACCTTTATCTGAAACACTTCTATTCACTTCAAAATGAATTTACTTATTTCCATATTTTATTTTGTATTGTTTCTCCTTCTCACTTCATTTTCCATGCCATCCCTTAATTAGCTAGCTTGATAAATGAAAGCTTTCTGCTGTCTCAATTACTTACCCCTTCTATAGGATTTATATTCTATCACTGGGTTTTCGATTCTTGCTTTGATTAAAATCGCAAATATAACCAAACAATTTCGATTTACAGTTATTTCACTGTTATTGTTTCCGATTTGGTTGTTTGTGTTGCCGTTATTGTGGTTGCATGATTTTCATTCAGCAAATTTACACTTAAACTTTTCGATTGCCTCAGAGCTAAAAAATCCATTATGGCTTTATTACAGAAATGTGCGATTGCATTTGGTTTTCCATTAATTGCCACAATCCACAATGAAGATACTGAAATTTAAAAAATATTCAATTTGTGCCTTTAGAAGTTCTCGGAATCGTTATCGGGCCACCCCACGCCCACAAAACGCCATTAAATGAAAACAGCTCCCATATTTTAATTTAAAATTTTGCCATCGCCTGAAGGAATTTCTTAGCAATTGATCCTGGCCAGTTATGAGAGTATAATTTGTTCGGCAACAACAAAACTTAGCTCTTCTTAAATAGTTTTTCGATGCTTTTTTTGTATCAAATTTAGTGTACTTTCGGATACAAAGTTTTTATCTAAAACTATAAAAAGTAGGTAACTTATTTTGAGCGTTAAATTGAAAAAGTTTACCCCACACTAAAAATGATTTTATGTTGTATTATTTAATCTTTTCTGAAATATTTAAAATTTTTATTTTTTAATTTATTTATTTTTAATACTGAAAAAAATATTGTATATTGATCTATACAATATCTTAGTAGAAATTTTTTTTTATCTATCTCAACTCTTTTTTTAAAATTACACGATTTCACTGCTAAAAAATTATATACCAAAACTCATTTTCTGAGGTTTTTCGTACTTCCTTGAACCAATTTTGTGCCGGTTGGCAACCCATCTTTACCCATTACAACGATCTTTTGAAAATAACTGTTTTTTCAGATGATATTTCAATGTTTTTCGAGTGCCATTATTTTCCACATACATTTATTGACATTGTGACAATACAACTAGGCACAAAAGCTCTCAAGCGGCTTCAGATTTTTCTTAAGGTTTTTTTCTAATACTAATTCTCTAATAATGTTTCACGTCGGATAACCCCCTACTTCTGCTTATAAGAACATTTATTTTTAATAATTTAAATAATATGGCAACTCTGTTACGAATTTAAAAAGTCGTTAGTTTTGTTTTTATTTTCGAACTAAAAATTTAATCTGTATTTTTTATATGAGTTCATAATTGGGGTGGCAACCAAGCATTTGCAAATATAGTACATTTAACACCTTAAAGCGCAGGGTGTTCCCTGTGGATGTAGTAACTGTCAAAAGAATTTCTAGACTAAACTTTTTTATATCTGATATTATTTCAATAATTTTCTATTAATTTTTTATCTACCTTGCATATACATATATGAGTATTTTAGTCGAACAATATGGCAACTCTTTAAAAAAAAATCTCGTTGTTGTTTTTTATTTGCCAATTGAAAACTTAACCCCTTCAGCCAAATATATTCCTAAATTTTTCTTGTTTACATGAATTCATTATTGAGATGGCAACCCTACTTAAAAAAAAATGGTGTCAAAGGGCTTTCGCATTAAGTTGTTTTATATCAGACTTTAGTTCAATAATTTTAAATTTTTTTTTTAATTGCAATTTATTTTAATCGAACAAAAAAATATGGCAACTCTTTTATGAAATAAAAACGTTGTTGTTTGTTTAGTTTCTGCAGTTTTTTTACTTCCGAAATAAAATATTAACCACCTGAGCTAAATATTTTCCTAAGGATCTCTAGTTCATACGAATTCATTATTAGGGTGGCAACGCAGCTTGAGACTTATTTCTTATTATTACACTTTGAAATAGTTTTCGAAAAAATTTTCTCGAACTCTCAACTTTATTTTGTCTTTTATTAATTTTTTAATGATAATTTAATATATTTTCCAGACTAAAAATTTTTATATCCCAAATTAAAAAAATATTCCTATTCCAAGTAAAGCCCAAAAACCAGCAGCCCAATTGCATTTGACAATTTATTTAATTCGAAAATTTAACAACAAAGCTCAAAAGCATAACTACAAATTTCTACTTGCGTATAGAATTCCATTTCAAAGTGGCGAAGTGAAAGAGAAAACGCGGCAGTAAAACTATAATTTCCTTAAACCGCAAACACAAAGCCACAAAAGATGTTGAATGCAAAACTTTTCCAAAGAATTTAAAGAACACAACCGTAAAGTCAAAGCAAGTGACAGCCAAAGTGCGCTTGGCCCACACAAATAAACAGCAACGAAAGCGAAACCGTTATGCAAATGAAGTGTGGAAATTAGAAAGTAGCCAACAAATAAAAGTAATAAAAATGAGGTTAGACCAGAAACGAATGCCAGCAAGTGCGAGCACAGACACGAACGAGGCGCGGAGGGGTGGCTGGTTGTGCAAAATCTGTGACTTTACAAAAGCAATAAGAGGCAAATGTCAGGGTGTTTTGCAGGGAATGCAGTGGAAAAGGAAAGTAAGAACATGAAAGGTGTCAACAACACAACAAAAACTTTAAGAAAATTGCGAAATAGGAAAATTGAAAATAACGGAGATTACTAGGCGAAATGCAGAGGTAGCTGAAGGCAGGTCTATGTGTATGTGTATGGGTTTATATATGTGTGGACTTTTTGTGTCTGCGTGTGTGTATATGTGTGTTTTGAGAATTTATGTATAAAGCAGCACTGTCCAGAAGCAGCTGTTTCATGCAACAACTATTTATGTGCTGCTATAAAGTGATATGCGTATTTTTTGTATTTGTTTTTGTAAGCATAAATTTATATACAAACAAGAAAAAATATTGAATGAAGCTATAATACCCTTCACAGTTGCCTTTTTTATAGCATAAAAAATATTTATATTGATTTTTTTTGGCCAGTTTGTATGGCAGCTATAGGATATAGTAGTCCGATCTCCAAATTTTTTTCAGATTTTATAGCGCTGTTATGAGCAACAATCTATGCCCGATTTCGGTAGATATAACTCATCAAATAAAGAAGTTTTCCATACAAGGACTTGAGTTTGATCGCTCAGTTTGTATGGCAGCTATGCGCTATAGTCGTCCAATCTGAACAATTTCTTCGGAGATTATAGCAATGCTTTGTATAATACCCTTATGTCAAATTTTTTGAAAATATCTTGTCCAATAAAAAGTTTTTCATACAAGAACTAGATTTTGATCGCTCAGTTTGTATGGCAGCTATACGCTATAGTCGTCCAAACTGAACAATATGCTTGGAAATTGTAGTTTTGCTTTGGGCAATAATCTATATTAAATTTCTTGAAGATATCTCTCCAAAATGTAAAGCTTTCAATACAAGTACTTGATCCTGACTGTTCGGTTTATATGACACCTATATGTTATAGTGGTTCCTTATCAATGATTCCGACAAATAAGCATTATCTTTGGAAGAAAAGAATGTGCGTTAAATTTCAGATCGGTATATCAAAAACTGAGTTCGTAGCTTCCGTTTATACTAACCAACTGACATGGCTAAGTCGGCTCAGGTTGTTACGCTGGTCATATACATATATATATATTTTATATGATCACCGACTTTCCTTCTAATTATTACTGACCCAGACAAACATAACTTTCCCTGGCAGACATAGTTTACCCTATTCATGGTATAAAGCTCATATTTATGCACCGGACAAGCTTTTAAATCTGCAGCAAATTTATTTTCCAGAGATATGAGCGAAATATTGCAGCAGTTTTAGATATCAACACCAATACAAGCCTGCATGCGGTAAAGAAAACGCTTGGCAGTAGAAAGCAAACAAGAACCGCACACACGCAAACTCACTCACACTCAGATATGTACAGACATACACTTGTAGAAGATAGATTTGTTGAGCAGCAGCAGTTGTGCGGACACGCTAACGTGCGATCTGTCACTGCTCGTTGTTCCTGTCATTTGTAGAAACCTACTTAGAACAAATAAAAAAAAGCAACAACAAAAACGCACTAGTAACACAACACTGGCTTGTACGTGTAAGGAAAACTTTGCGATGAAGAAAAATGAAGGAATAAACTTTTATTTTCACTTGATATTATAAAATGCCAAGTCGTGACACACACAAACACACACCAAACGGCACTGTGCCGGACACAACAGAATAATGTTGAAATAACATTTTTGCATGTGTCATTCAAGCACCAAAAGCACACACGCTCGAACACAGAGGCGCGCATACAAGGAGAAACTGATGCGCTTACATGCCCACCACAGCAGCACGCTGCTGGCATATGTCATGTATGTTGGCGCACTGTCATGTGTGTTTGAGTATGCATGTGCGTGTGTGTATGTGGCTGACATGCTGGCAAGCACTGCAGCGCTAAGAAGACGGGAACATCCTGTGCTTTAAGGCGTTGAATGTATGTATGTGTATGCAAACGCTGCTTTGATTGTGTGTGTGTGTGTGTGTCAGTGTTAGACTCTGAATATATGCGTTTTTGGCTGTGTTACGTTGAATATGTTTGTGTGTGTGATCATGTTTCTGTAAGGAACTTGGCATTGCAGCTCTGTGTGTTTGGGAGCCTTTTGTGTCCTAACTTAATGCTGTCATTCAGCGTGGCCACAGCAAGTCTCGCCGCAAACTGCAATGAGAAGGGTGCTGTAGGAATTTGAAGGTTTTTTAGGAAATTTCCAAAAACAATTAGAACCCAAATATATATTAAATATATATATATACATCTATGTATATGAAAATCAATTTGAGAATGAAACTCAAAACATTAAAATTAAAAAAAAAAAAAAAAAAAATTTTAAGCTTTTTGGGTATCACTTTTCAACGATAAATCAGTTCGTATATAATATTTATTCACATTACTTCTACGGTGATCAATCTGACAAAACCAAATATATTTGAAAAAAGTTTTCAATTACTCAATTTTTTTTTTAATTTTCTTCAAAATGCTTACATTTTTGTTTAAGGTTTTCAGAATTTTTTAATTTCTCTTTAAACATTTTTAATTATTTTTCAAAATCCTGCAACTCAGAAAAAAATTGGTTTTTCAAAAAGTTTAAATTTTTAAGTTTTTGACAACTTTCACTTTTTTTTTCAAAATTTTTGAATATTTTTCAATTAAAAATTTTTTTTTTTTTTAATTTCAATTATTTTTTTTTTAATTTATTTAGCTTTTTACAATTTTTAAAGGCCTTTTAAGCGATTTTTTTTTTTAATTTTCAATTAAAATAAATTGTTAAATTTTAAATTGTTTTTCTTTTTAAAAATTTTTTAATATTCTTCAAAATTTTGTATTTCAAAATAAATGGTTTTTCAAACATTGTAATTTTTTTTTAGTTTTTCATAATTTTTTGATTTTTTCTTCAAAAATATTAATATTTTTTGAAATGTTTTTTAAATTCTCTTATTTTTTTTTAATTTATTATGCTTTTCACAGTTTTTCAATTTCTTTTTCAAAATTTGTTAATATTTTTTTTTAAATTTCCAGTTCAAAAAAAAGTTTTAAATAATAAAATATATTATATTTTTTCAAAATTTTAAAACTTTTTGACTCCAGTATTACAAATAACTAAAAAAAATATTTTGTACATACATACATACCTATATATTTTATACAGAAATATTTTTTTTTGTGTTTTTCATTTTTTAATTTTAACATTTTTTGAGTTTAATGCTATTTTAGCAATAGTTCTACTATATTTTGCATTCAATTAAACAAAAACTGCTAAACAGTTGTCAAACCTACTCAAAACTATTTTGAACTGCGAGTTACAATAACTGATTTTTCAAGCAGGTGGCAACTTTTTGTTCCTTCATTAGCGTTTTTTAAAGAGCACTTCAACAAATAATGTGTAAACCTCTTTTGTCTTCATTATTGCTAAAAATGTGACGGAGTTTTGTTGCGTAACGCGATTTCGTTGCAATCCATGACATCTAGTTTTCTTAACGAAAAACAGCGATTTTAAGTGTCTAGCAAAAATTAATAAAAACTGAAAAATAAAACCTAACCCTTGGTTTTTCAAGCTTTAGTGTGTCATATAATGTAATGACCTACGAGGATAGCTCAAGTCATACCATTTGTACATATATGTATGTATTTTAAATGTAACCGAAAGTTTTACGGCATGACCCTAACGAATAAATCTTCCACGCGCTGTGCGCTCGCATGTGTCGGTTATTTGCAATTCGACTTGGCACGTTAAGTGCATGTATTATGTTCTAAAAGATCTCCAACAGCGCTTGCCACAGCTATTTCGGACATCAAATGCAGGCATGCGGCAAAACACATACATATATAGCTAAATATATATAAGTAAACTTAAAATGCGTCTCGGTACAGAAAAGCTTACTACACTCTTACATACATACATACACACACCGACATTTGAGAAACTATATAAATCTAGTCATCGGCTCTGGTAAACCAAATATGCATTCATATAAGCATTAATCTATATACTATTGTTTATGTATGTATAGAAATATATACGTGTATATATAGGTATATACGTACTCGTATCATATACATTTTTAACAAATTTGCATCATAACTAAATGCTTATATCTTATAGCTCTGGTTTGCCATCCAAAAATCTTTTAGTGATAGCATTAGAGCAAGAGCTTATGCCATTAGGTATAAAAATGCGCATAAAGCATGAAAAGCGTACTTCGTTGTAGAAATTCTTAAATATTAAAGACAATTAACCTCAAATATTAAAAGAACTTGCTATATATTTGCTGCAACCACCTCAGCCAGCTGTGGAAGGAATGTCGTATATAATAGACAAGGTTTAGAAAAACGTTCAGCAAAATAACAAAGAAAATGGTCCTCATCTAATTACGGTGAGTTTCCAAAAACGGTGTCCAATTAATGTTTGATGGGACTTACTTGGATTATGATTGCCTATGAACCGCTCTCCAACGTGCATAATCTTCATTCGAAGTTTTACTGTCAAAAATTGGACCATCTGCTTTTGCCAATACGAGCGTAGCTGTGTTCCATCAGGACATTCTTAGGATACATACTACAATTATGACTGGTCAGAAGCCTGGCTTTTGGTTAGAATGTTCGCATGCATCCACCTTATAGTTACCTGCTTTCGTGTATGGTAAATAAATTTGTTGATAAAAAATTACTCTCAAGTGAAAATTGTTTAAATCGACGACCCCAATTTTTTCTAATAGTGGCAATAATGCCTGTGAATGTGTCATTATAAAATTAACATAAAAATAACAATAAGTTATCGAATTAAACTGTGCAAATTTAATCTAAATCTGTTCAATTTGTTGCTAAAATAAAGGATCTTTTTGTTAATCCCCATATTTCAATAATTAGAATTTATGTAAAATATAATTTTTAGATTTTTTATTATTCTTATATTTTTTCCATAATAATATAATTTGCAAAGTTATCAGCATGAAAAGCAAAATATCACTCATACGCTGTGTTGAACTTTATTAAAAGTGAATATTACTTTCGACTTGTTCAATAACAATTAATTATGAAATTGCAAAAGAACTGACCTAAACTGTACGTATATTGAGCACATCCAATACTATAAGTTACTCTCAATTGATAATATTTTAAATTAAAAGCAAATCTATTATGTGTGTAAAAGAAGCTCCATTTTTTCGCAAGCTTATCTTTCCATGTCCGTTTTAAAGTGTGCTTTCATGAGCATTTTATGCACAAGCAATCAGCTACAAATCGCTTTCAATCTCTGCCACAGTCATAAAATAATCCATCATGAACACACGCACATACACACGCAGTCACAAGCAAGCGCATGCAGAAATCCTACTTCACGGACACTAAGAAATAAAGTCACATTTAAGTGCCACAAAATAATCCGCTTATTTATGCACAGTGCGCTTATGTTTAATAGCAGCTGCAATCACGCACACACACACACCCACTCACAGCAACACATAAAAACGCTCGTCAACAAATGTGCAATTGAAAGAGTAACAAATGTGAAGTTTAGAAGCACTCACACTGCACCAACACCACTCGAAATGAAAACGCAAGCATTTGTAAAGCCAATTCCTTTGATTTGCGGAGAAGAAGCATAAATGCAGCAGCGACGAATACAGCTGAGCAATTCTACCAATTTTCTTCAGCAATGTTTTTGACGATTGCTTCATCGCATTGCTTGTACACCTTTTCGATTGACTTCATTTCTCATTTGAGTATTCCACTGAAGTATGCAAGTGTGTTAGTGCGTGCTGAGTACAAGATGTGCTGCAGCAAATATTTGCTCGAATGTAAGCGAGACTTCAATATCTGCATTAAATCAAATAAGAATCTGAGTAATAACTGAAAGAATAATCAAAATTGGAGATAGAGGAAAAGAAATGTGAGGATGGAAATTTAAGTTCTCAGAAAAATGGAGAGAAAATTCATTGCTGGCTCATAATACTTTGTAGATATGTATTATTAGACATACACATTTATGCATTAATATACATACCAGTGTGTATATGAGTATATGCGCCCTCATAGAGTACATACACAAATGTTATCTCCCAAGTTAAATTCTCAATGAGCTCGTAGCAGATTACAGCAAATGATTTCAATATCTAATAGCTGGCGAAGACGTCTCTCCGAGGGCGCACAAATGCTTCAAAGTAGCAAAACCTCAATTCTTTCATATTGCATGCATGCTAATAACTATTTGCATAGCTAAACGCTTTCACTTGAAAGAACTTGAGCGATTTAATGTGTAAACGTTGGACTAAAGTTGTCAATTTGGTGAAGGAAAAAATTAAAGAAAACCTAAAAAAGTTATGGAATTAAGAGAGAAATTTTAAATGCTACTTAACAGCAAGAACACTAATACGGACACGGAGAAATAAAGGCGAAGCAGATTGGTCTTACTGAGTAAATATTGCTGAATTATGTAATATACTCTCTATGTAGGTGTATGAAGAAGAATCCCTGTATGTTGTTCCCTATTTAGATAGATCACAAAAATATATACAAAAGAGGAAAATTTTCGGAGACATATTTTCGTCAAACTTCAACCGGTTTTCGTTATAAGCACATCGGGTTTTCAATAAGAACGCTACAAAATATATTTTTTTTTTATATAAAGCAATATCGATTCGCGATACGGCTTTCATTCCTGTGAAAGTACATTCGATACCAATCGTATGGAATTTGATTTCTTTTGCATGGGCACCACGGGCACGCTGGCAGAAGTCCAGACCCAATTTTTAACGATTTTCAAGCATAAATAAATATTTGTACGAAGTTCAGCAATCGTCGCTGGCTTGTTGGCATAGAGCATAGATAAAACATACTCCCACAGAAAATAGTCTAACAACGTTAAATCGCACGACCGAGACGGGCAATTGCCTGACCCATTTCGTGAGATAATTTGTTCATCAAATTTGGTTTACAATAAATCGATTGTGATTTCGTTGTTTGGCTTTTGTCACCCTCATATTGGAACCTCATGTTGTCCAAGTCCATATCATCCAATTCAGGCCAAAAATATTCGGTTGTCATTGAGCGGTAGCAATTCCCATTCACAGTAACGTGCTGCCGGTTTTGTTCATCACAGAAGAAGTACGGCTCAATGACGCCGCCGGCCCATAAACCGGCTGGTGACTCATGGAGTACGTCTGACGAAGTCATTCAGCCAGAATGAGCCTCATAGCTGAGCTGTAGATGACTTTTCGATGAATATCTGGATAATTTTCAAGTTATTGCTCAGCTCAATTCACGAATATAGGAGGATACTGTTGGTCAAGCGGCTCAATTCTTGCATTTGTAAGGATAAGATCTTTTCGCAAAATTCGCCACATGACGAGATGCTCAACGCTTGAGAACGACATGTGAGTGACTAATTTGGACCTTCCTCAATTGATGTGCTAACGGCAGCAATATACTCGACATTATGGGCACTTCTTTGTCTGACTGGCACGGGAACATTTCGAAATATGCATGTGGATTCAAACGTGGAGGATGTTTTGGAATTGCTTGATCATGAGCATGGAGTTAAAAGTAGTTTAATATTTCCAAACATAAAAGATAAATTGAAAAAGTTTGTCAATAAGTACAATACACGTCTTCGAGAGTTTAACAGGAAAAAAAAAAACAAAACTTTACAGACAATACAGCAACTGATAGTAGCTTGTTCACTATATCTATGGTTCCTTTAGTTCTTTCATGCAATAAAGAACAAGTATGGGAGAATCCAACACCATCATCAACCAGATATTGCATACCAATCAACTTTGAATATGCTAAGGAGACTGCAGAGTATACAAAGCAACAGGACGATCTCATGAAAGAACAAATAAATAGTATACACGAAACGATTATCAACATAAGCGGATTACAATTTAAAGTAGAACATAAATTGGGGGAAATAGTGGTTGATGGAAAAGTCTGTAATTCTTTATCAGATAACAAGTCTGCAGCAGTTGGACAAAATTGTTAAAAGGACACCCAATCAGGAAGCTTATAGATTTGGATTATCAACATTACATTTTAGAATAAGATTTATGGAAACCCTACTGAACATTGCTTATCAAATCACTGTGCGCAAGGCAGGGGAAACAAAAAGAACTAAGCTCAGTGAATATGAGAAAATTATAAGAGAGCAAAGAAAAAAGGAAGTTTAACAAAATCTGAAAGATCAGCTCCAAATAACTGTCGATGTTGTGAAACAAGGAAGTTGAACAACTAATGACGGTAACACAGCAAGGAAATTCTTTAGTGATCCTGAGGAAACCGCTCTGGCCACAGGAGTAGATACCGAACTTATAAGAAGGTTTTCTAGTATTCTTCAAGCTATAACTTCTGGATATAAGATAGACTGCGATAAGTATATTTTTGGTCCCCATTGGGCAACTATCAGAAGAAGTATTGGAAGCAGAAACCAAGAACTTCAGAAACACAAGGCTTTACCATGCGAAGAAAAGACAATTGTGAAGACATATTACATTATCTGCTCGCCAATTCTGATCCCGCAATCACAAGTAGGAGAATACTGAAGGAGAAGAAACACCTGAAATTATCAGAGGAAGCAATGAACTTATTGGTAGATGACTGATATTTTGTAATTTTTCTGTAGAATGCAATAAAATATTGTGGGTTATAAAATAGTATCTTCAATTTTTTTTTATTCTACATCTATTCTAGCACTCCACAAAAATGAGCACAACTTTCTTAAAACTGAAGCTATTGACTTCAAACCGGTATCAAATTAAAGCTTTTATTGCCACCTTTCAAATAAGAAATGAAATAGATTTGATTTTATATAAAATTTCAGAGTTTTTCAACAAATATCGAAAAATCATGAAAATTTTACGTTTATAATTCTTGTTCGGTCCACCCTATACTTTATTTAAAAAACTAATCATAGGGTATTTATCAGAAATAAAAGAAGAATTAAAATAAATTTTTTTTGTAAATTTTTCGAACAACTTTTTGTTTTGTTTTTTTACTTTTGTTGAAAATTTGCCCTCAACAATTTTTTTCGGTGTACATTTTTTTCACTCATTCTGGTTGGGATTTCATTCTGACCAATCTGTAGAAGTTTCTCAGCGATACAATTAAAATTACAGTTTAGGCAACATGATTTCCAAAAAATTCCGGTTTCGGTTGTCTCATTGGGAACATTCTTTACTGTGCCTGTGGTCTCACATTTTTCCACTAGGCTGAATTGTTGATCTGACAGAACGATTATGACGATCATAAATTGGAACGCAGTGCTCTTTAAGTTGAGGCCACTGACTTTGAATTTCTGTCGTAAATTTTAATAATTTCTACTCGTTGTCGGATTGTATATCTTAATGAAATGGCAAATATTACTGAAGAGAAATGTCAAAAGAGCGGGAAAAACTTATTGCGTGGTTCGCTGTCCCTGTCAGTCTACTCTTCTCTTTTGAAAAAGCCGTTATAAAATTGCTTGGATTTCGACCCTAAGTTTGACAATTTACATCTTAAGGCATTTCCCTTGCTTTGATTCTTACAAGTTGCAAGAGTATAAAATATTCAGTTGCATCCAAACTTAGTCCCACCTTTATTGTTTTTTGTTAATTTCAAGAATGTTGAAGTTTTTTTTAATGTAGCTATGTTTGATTTGTATAAAATAAAATATTTACTTGTAAAAAAAATATATTTAAATTGTTCGTTTTTCATGTCCCCACCACGCCTACTGTCTTAAGATGTTCTAATTTAAATACATCTTTTGAATATTAAAATTATCATTTGTGATTTTTTATATTATTTTTTTTTTTTAACAAAATGTTTTCTTTTTTTTCATTTCAGGTAAGAAACCTCATCTCTGTTCATACAGAATCTATGAAAAACGCTGGAGAGAGTGGGTAAGCTTTGAAATAGGAAATCAAAGGAAGCTTAGAAAAGATCAGTCAAAATTGATACTGAAGAACAAAATAGTAGTCTAACTGGGTCCTAACTGTTAACTAAATTCAAGGTAGTGGCTTAAGAAGTTATATTTAGTTAATAATGTTATACCTAAACCCAAAAAACTCAAGTAGAAAAAAACGTTCAATAATAAATCAAAGATAATTAATGAAAATTAATTTTAAATTCAATAAATTAGTGCTAATACCAGCTGTCTCAGCTAATGATATGGAAACTCAAAGCAAATATTTAATAAGTACATGCATATATATATTTTTATTTACCCACATATTTATGTATATCAATAAATCTCAAATATTGAAACTTAATAGGCAGCGTCATATTTACATAATAAATGTCTAAATTAAAGTCGAAATAAAGTGAAAGAAAGCGTCGAACACTTAATTTAAAAGCAAAATTGAAATTAATTGAAAGCAACGTAGAATTGAATTTTAATGCCGTTACACAGTGCGCCAGGCTTTTCATCTCTAATGCCACTGTAGCAACCGCAGCAAATGGTAGCAAATGCGAAAGTAAACTTGCAACTGTATTAAAACGCACACACACATACCACACACAAATAAATAATAACATTAAATGATAGATTAACATAATAATTTAGCCATAATTCACAAGTAAATAATTCATTAGCAAAAGCGTAGAAGAAAAGCTTCGAATTCAATTTGTGCAACTTTAATGTGGCGCCTTGATTGTTAAAGCACTCGAAATGCTGCTTATCTCTTACTTAATTGATTGCTTTGGCTCAGTGAGTTACTTAAACACGTCTCTACGTATGTATGTGTGTGTGTGCGTGTGCTAATGCTGTGGCAGCGCTTGTAAGTGAATTAAATACGAATTTCAAGTTGCAAATTAATTTTGAGCATTTATCAGCAGTTTGGCACGCCCACTCACGCAGCAGGCGTAAACACATTTGCGATTAATTACGAAATCGTGTTTGCATTAAAAGCCAGACACAGGCAAATATCACCACACACATATTTATACATATTCGTGGCAAGTTTAGCCGAAATGCTGCTTATCCTTCACACCTTGCCACAACCAGCCATAAGTGAATCAGTCGGCTTATGGCTGGCATATCACATGTTGCCACTTGCACAGTTGGCTTTTATTGTCATTATTTGGATTTCGCTTCTGCATGTAAGTATGTATGTGTGCTTGTCGTGCGTTAATTGTGTTTGTGGCATAAAATGCAGACCTTCATCAGTTAATGCGAAGAGAGGAAATATAAATACTATTTTTGGGTTGCCTTTTCCTTAATCCATACTCCTTCTTATATATTTTATCTACCGTTATTTGTTTATTTGCAAGCGTTTAGACCGTTAACTAGCCACATTTGCACCACAAATATGCGACCGCCAATAATTCCGTGCTGTTGCGATAACTAACTGTAAAGGCAAAAATAACCGTACACCAAGTAAATATAAAATGCGCACGACTGGTCAACCCTACGTAATGCCGTTATCCTTAAGCACACATAAGAAAACAGCGCTCAGTTCTCCTATCAAGCTCGTTGCTCTCCTTCCACGCTCGTTGCACTAACTGAAAGGTGGATAGGCTCACTTTGAGCGCAGTCAAGCCTGTTGCTGCCGCCTACTTGCCTTGCTTCAACCTTTTTAAAGCCGCTTTGGGTTTTTGGCTCTTTTTAATGCTGTATTTTTATTACTGACTATTTTTTGCTTTATTTTGGTTTCTTAGTTTCTTTTTTTTATTCATTTTTTTTTTTTTTTATCTTTTTTTTGTTGCTTCTCCTTTTCTTACGTCATTCTGTCTGCTTCGTCTGTCTCGTTTGGGCGCTTGATTAAACTTGACGGCCTGAACTCGACCTAGAATTCGGTAAATAGTGTTCGTCAAGCGGTCTGCTTTCGTGCCGATTGTGTGTCGAGCAGTTAATGGATTGTCGGGTATTAAGTAATGAGCAGGCAGCGTTTCTACAAGTGAAAGAATGAAGTGCACGGACAAAATTAGAGCAATAAGTAAAAGGTGAGGTAGGCCATCTGTGAATAATCTGCGAGTACAGCTGCTTTATTTAGATATTTATGTTGTTGTTTAGATCAGGGTTGATATTTATTTAAAGCGAAAAATTGCTTACTAGAATAAAATCTATTAAAAAAGAAAGATAAAGTTACAGAAATGGAAGTAAAAATAATTTACGTGGGATTTAAGGTCGAGAAGAGGAAGCGGAGAAGCGTGGTTGAATGTTTAAGACCGAAAAACGGTTTAATTTGAGTTTCAGCAAAATAACGAATCCTATAGGAAACGTGTATATGCTAATATTGTAGATAATGAAAGGATTTATATCTTGTAAGGAGACTTTTTTCACATAAACTCAATATTTTTGGGGAAAATTCAAATATTCTTGATGTTGAGCTATTATTTTTATCTTGTACAAAAAAATAGTTTTATTGGCTCTTTTAATGGTACTAAATCTATAGCTAAATCTGCTTCAGCGGGCTATAGTTTGAATCTCCTGATTCTGTTGAGTTATTGCCATTGACCAAGATTTGTTTGTATCACTCAACTGAGCCTAAGCTCGAACAATCAAGAAGGAAGTGTTGAGTTGTTTTTATATCATCTGCTTTCATATATCCTCTGCAGATGGCATCTGGTAGGACTCCAAGCCTGACTGTGTGAATGCCAATAAGGCAATGGCCGTTAACAACACCAAAAATAGAAAGAGGCTGGCCTTATTGAAGGCAAAGAGATCACTATATCTCTTGCGGCTGATCTTGGGCCAGAAGGCTTTGGCGATAGCGCTTTCACCGGTGGTGGCTCAGTGGTGGCCAAGCTTCCGCGAGTTCCATTTATCTAGTAATATTACACAAGGGAGCATCGACCAGCTTCCATTGTACCGACAAAAGTTCTGGGGTGCCTTTTTTTGCTAGTTCATCAGCTTTATATATTCCTGCGATTTCGTTGTGGCTCGACACCCATAATAGTCCCATCAAAAATGCACTCGATTATAATGATAGCGAGGTTAGGCACTCATTGGCCAGCCCTGAACGCTCTGTTAATGAGTACAAGGCTAGAATCGCCGCTCTGCTATCTGAGAGGATGGTCACTTCTGTGAAAGTGACAGCAACCTCGGCCTTGAAGACACTACAATAATCAGGAAGCCTGAAGCTGGAGTTGATGGAGAACTCCTGGCAATAAACACCTCCAGTCCCGCTCCTTCAACGGCTTCTTCCCACCCACAATTCCCTCGCCGTTATATGGGTAGAGAACGAGCCGCCAGAGTCCGATTTGGCGACTCCATGATCCAAGTGATCTGGTATGAAGTCAAAGTGAGAGAGTATTTCCGAGACATGCGTTCTTTTAGGAACCAAGGATTGGAAATTGATATTCCTTTCATATATGACGCATTGGACTAGCAAAAGCAAGGCAGACAGTGAAAGAAAATAATTTTTAGAAAATTATAGAAAAAAAAAAATTGGAAAATATTGCTCAGAAATATTATTGAGAAGCTTACAAATGTGATCTTTACAAATTACTCCTAAAGGTAGTCTATAAATTTTCCATAATTCTGCTGATTCAGCTTGCTTATGATTCAATTGAATAAAACGTTTTTCGAATTTTGAATGATCCCTTTGTATAAATAATTATATAGTTAGTTAATGTCGGCTGACAACTCAAAACAATGCTCTTTCAAGTTTTTTTTTTAAAATTTCATTACAATTTCAGCAAACGAAAAAAAGCAGCATAATATTATTGACAGTAGTATAATATTACATTGTCTAAAAATCAAAGCATACATTTAGGCTAACAATGAATAAATGAAAAACAATAAATTTTAATGAAATGCATTGAAAAATAGCTACTAAAGACTTATTCTAGACTTTAGACGAAGTCATTGGAAATTCCATCATATGAACTTAAACAATAAATAATATTATCTCTAGCAAATCAGTAAATTTAATCGAAAGTCGGTCAAGCTTACACAACATTTTCTGCAGCAACCCACACCCAAGCTATTTAATTTCATGGAAACTTGGCAACTCACAAATAATCTTAAAGTTTTACAAATAAAATGATTATATCGCTGCTATTATATATATGTATGTATGTGTGTCCTGCGTATGGCGATTTCTTCTCGTGATTGTGGTAAGAAACTTTTCTTCATTGCAGCGATAAAATTTCATGTGCAAAACGTCTCATGAAGCCATGTATTGAATGGCTAAGGGCAAAACTTCGAGCATATCCATAAGTAATCAGTTTCCTTGAAGATGCACACACTCATCTTACACATTTTATACTTATGTAACTGTAGTTGTGCGCGTATGGGAAATTTGTACGGCTATCTAAACCAATGTGCGTATTATCTAACGGAAATTTTGTGGGCTTGCTGAAAAGTTTAAATTTCGTTGTGCGAGTTTAATTGCGGACAATAACATTTTATTACTTTACTTGGCCACGCTTGCCAGCTTATCACTTATTGACACTTGAATGAGCGCAAAGGAACCCTTTAAAATATCCGGTGGTTGAGGGAAGCGCGGGTGTATGTGTAAAGAGAGGCATTTATGTAATAAACCAGCTAAAGTTTTTATATTATATATCTGAGGATAAGTAATATTTTCTTACACTCATCGAAATGCCAATAAACATTCTTCACTCAGCGTTATAGAATATATTATACCTTAAATCGATTTTGCTATGTCCGATTCGAAATTATGCATACGTTTGTTTCGTCTTCAGAACTTGTCGATATGTCGGAACCGTCTATGTCGAGCCACTATAGCATATAGCTGCCATATAAACTGAACTACCAAAATCAAGTTCTTGAAAAAAAAGTTTATTTGTTGGAATATCTTCACGAAATTTGACATACATTACTTTTTAATAGAATGCTACGAAAGCTGAAGAAATTTTTCAGATCGGTGTACTATAGCATATAGCTGCCATACAAACTGAACGATCAAATACAAGTATTTGTATGACTTTTTTATTTGTAAAGGGTATAATATCCATGGTCCAGCTGAAGTTAAAGTTTTTTCTTACTTTCTACACTTTTATGCTTCAACAATTGCACCTGTGAAGAATATGTGAGCTTCAGTGCAGCTGAAGTCAACATTTTTTTTGTTGCTTTTTTAATCCTTTTAGCAATTTCCGTTTTAATATATTTCCTACAGAAACTTTGAACAAGAATTACGTCGGTTTAAGCGCAAAATTAAAGTCTGCTTAACTTCTAGCCCCACTGCCACCGTGCGCCTGCCCACCCTGACCTTCGTGACCTTTACCGTTGCAACGTACAATTCATCAAATAATACTTTACTCCGCTTGGCTAGCAGGTCCTGTGTGCGCAACACGATGAGCTGAGTTCAAAGTATAGTTTTTCCGCTTTTACGACCTCACAAAAGCAGCACACACATGTGCACTTTTTAAACAGGAATTTTCTACAGTTGCTGAGGACGCTCGTTTAAGTATGTATGTGTGAGTGTGTGCCAGCTCATACAAAGTCAAAGTTAAATATTTTTCGAAAAGTTCAACAAACAGCCATTCAAGTAGAAAAAATGAAGCAAACTTGTTCAATTATATATGTACATAGTATATACCGTTATGCGGGTACTCATCTATATATATGTATATGTATGTGTGTGCATGTGTTTGAGCATGTCGAGTGCTCACATGCGGGCTTTATTGCTTCATTGAAGTTGAAATTTCTATTTTTCTGCTACTTTTGCTCTGCCAGCGTGGCGAACAGAAGAAAACTGCACACAGCCATTAAAGTTTAATAACAAAAGCAACATTAAAAAGTAAGTCCTTCAACGTTTTACCAACGAACCAATACATAGGTGCATACTTGTACTTGCAACTTGCCACTAGACGCGCTTGTACTTGCTGCAAACACATGCTTAACTGTTTAAGCTTTTATATATAAATAACATACATATATATATAACACACACACATACATGTATATTATGTGCCACCCAAAACTTTTCGCCAAATTTCTTTACGCTTTAAAGTGTTATAAGTTCCGTAACAAAAGCACAAACAAAAATCGCTCAAAAATTACACCTGAGCGCCTGAAACTATGTAACACATTGTGCTTGAGCCATTACGTTGATATTAAAAATATGAGAAATAAAATTAATTTTCAAGTGGATACTGACGGCAACGCTTACAGCAATTTTCCGGCGCATACCCAGCCACATGTGATACGCCGCTAACCTCTATTCACCAACGTTCGAGCGTGCAGCTGCGAACAGCTAAGTGAACACTTGTAACACAGCTGCTACACAAACACTCTTACACTCTTATACCACATGCGACTGTTTACCTTGAGAAACTTAGCATCTTGGCAGCAAGTAAACGAGCAACTGCTTACGGCCCCTAAAAGCATGTTTTGGCAAAAAATGTGGTATTGAATTAATAACTCATATGACTTGGCTTGGCTTAGTCAGTCGGTGTGACGTTCGACCGACAAGAAAGAAAGTCTGCCAGACGCAGGTGTTACAAATTTGCGACGAGTAAAAAGGAAACCGTAAACTTAAACCGGCTTTAGCTTCGTAATTGTGAAATCCGTTTACGCGCACTTGTAATGCTAAGCTGGTAATATCCGGCATAAAGTGATGCCAACAAAAAGTAACTGTAACTAAAAATGTGCCAAGGGCAAAGTGAATATTTTTTAGATATTTATTATGCAAGATATTATATTTACATGGATTTATATATGTTTACATACATTTGAATAAATATATTACATACAAAAATAATATTTTTTATCTGTTGTGCCCTTGGAGGACCGTTGAGGTAAAAAACTAATTTTCTAAATGTCACTGTGTTTTTTGCATGCTTTTAATGTAGTTCGGTTCAATAATATTTTTCTTAAACAATTTACATTTTCATTTTTTTCAAATCAGGTGGCAACATCGTTATTTAAATTTTTTAATTTCACTACTATTTTAAAAAGCATAATTTCTAAAGCTTTATTTTATTGCTCAATATTTATATATAGCCTAAAGAAAAATTCAACACGGGTGGCAACCTTTATCCATCTTAGAATCATCGAAATTCATGAGTTTGAATGCCAAGAGTAATTAGCTCTCTTTTAACTAATATATTATATATTATTGGTCATTATATACGTAAATGCAGTCTAATCAGATTTTCAATAAAAATGGCAACCCTCAGTTTGATGTAAATTTAGGAGTAAAACTAAATACCACATCCTCAACAACTTTATTTTAATGTCAAATATTTATATGTATATATAGTGTAATTATAAATTTCATACAGTTGGCAACCCTTCTCCATTTTATGTAATATTTCCAATATCAATACTACATAGCACTCATTCTAAAACTGTATTATGTTCTTCGCTATTTATAAACAGCCAAACCAAAAATTCAAGATCGGTGACAATATTTATACTACATGTATAAAGTCTTATTAGAAATTCAACGCGGATGGCAGCTCTTATCCATCGTAGCTGTAAATTTATGATTTTAAATGTTAAAACTAAATAGCAGTCTTTATACAGCTATATTTTATTCCTCAATATTTATAAGCTACCTTATCAGAAATTTCGAAGGGTGGCAACCCTAATACGTTTTATGTGAAAATTTATGATTTCTCTGTTATTTAATATTGTTTTATTAGCATTCAATTGAAAAGTTTCAACTTTTTTTATTTTTCTTAATTCAAAAAAAGTGGCAACTCTGTAAAAAAAAATCAGCAAAACATATTTTAATAATATTTCATTAAGTACTTTCAGTAATTTCTGAAGTTTATTTAATTGTTCCATATTTAAATGCAATCTAAACAGAAGGGTGGCAACCCTTTTTCAGTTTATGTTAAAATTCATGATTTTAAAATAATATAAATTTATTTCCAGCATTCGATGGCAAATATTCATCTGTTTTTATATGTATTTCAAGTTAGTTGGCAACTCTGTAAAAAATCAGCATCACTCATACAATATTTATATAAGTTTTCACTTCAGTTTTCATTCGATTAGTTATGAAACATCTTTAATTATTTTTGTAATTACTCCCTATTGATCTAGGTGGCAACCCTTTCCGCGCTTCCATATAAATTTACTACATTAAAACAATTTTTTCAGCATTCGAGTATAAATTCTCAACTTTATCTTATATTAATTTTTATACATATTTATTTTCAAGCCAGTTGGCAACTCTAGAAAATACAATCAACATCAGCCATCAAATTTTTAAATAATTTCCCATTAATTAGTAAATTCTAGCTTAGATTCCTTTGCTTATGTGGCATTTCATATCATTGTATCCTACTCTGTGCAGCAAATCAACTTCCACAAACAACACTTGTACATCTGTTGGCATTTGTGACATAGACAAATATGACATAACATAGAAATTCCATTAAGTTGCTAAATCAAGCTATGCTCATTGATGCAAATACTTCATCAATACGCATATGCACAATACTGAGGACACGAGGAAAACTCCACACACAGTTATGCAAGTTCCACTGCATACATACATGTGAACCACATGTGGGTGTTTGTCATGGCGTATGATGAACATTAAATTCCAATTAGATTGCAAGTATTATACATATATTGTGTGCTCTTTTTCACTTCTTAATCAATACAAACAATGTGATTGACATACGTTTTATGTGGGTTAGTGTATTCTTATATACATATGTTTGTATATAGATACGTTTGTATATTGTTTAGCGGCATGTGTCAAGCATTTTATACTAAAGAATAGTTGTCACATTTGAGGAGGATGGCTCATTAGTAATAAAAAAGAGCGGAGCCACGGTCTTAAATTAAAATTAAAAAAAAAAATAAATAATAAAACACAATATACTACTTTTTCTGAATTTCAGAATATTTATAATTATGAATAAATTGTTGTGGATAAAAAATTATCTTATTTTTCTTAACATAACATAACCATATCATATCATAATTAAACTTCACTTAACGTGAAACTAACTTAATATAGCATAACAAAATCAAATTAACTACATAACAAAATCAAATTAACTACAAAACAGCTGAAATGATTGAACATAACTTGATTTAACCTAACGTAACTTAACATAGCATAACTTAACTTATTTTACATAACACAGTATAATAAAACATATGTGTGACATCAAATTTACTAAAAAAAATATAAAATTATTTAACATAACTTGACTTTACATAACTAAACATAACATAACATAATTAAACATTAATATGTGTGGCATAAAATTAGCACAAGTTATATTAAATGATTTAACATAACTTAACACAGAACAAATAAGATAAATGATTTACCATAACTCAACTTAACATAACATAACTTAACATAACAAAATAAAACATATGCTTAGCGTCAGAAAACCAACAAATAAGATTAAATGACTTAACTTAACTTGACTTCACATAACACAGCTTAACTTAACTTAACATAAAACAGTATAATTAAACATATCATTAAAATAACAACAAATAAGATAAATGTCTTTCCATAACTTAACGTAACAACTTAACTTTACTTAAGCTAACTTAAGTTAATATGACACAACAAAATAACACATATCAAGAATCAAAGCAAGTAAGGAAAATTACTTTCCATAACTTAACTTAACGTTAAGTGACAGCAAAATAAAACATATCAACAAAATTACAACAAGTAAGATAAAGACTTAAACTTAATTTTTTGGAAGAAAGTCTAAAATTTTCGAATGGAATGATCTTCGAAAGTTAAATTTTTCAAAAAAATATAACCAAAAGAACTTTAATTATCCAAGGAAAAAACAAAAGATATACCAGGTTCAAAATAAATTTTATTTTACTCCTAGTTTTCTTTTATGTAAAAATATCTGAGTGACAAAATCAATTTCAGAAAATTTTTTACTCATCGCCAGTAACAAAAATTGCAATAAAAGACTATAAAATGTCTGAACTTTAAAAAAAAATATATATAAAAATTCAACCAAATAAATATGTGGCATTTTACACGAAAAGCAGAAAACAAAAACAACCAAAAGTAACTTATAACAAGCTTTGGCGCAATAATAAGGCTTGCAACACTAAATAAAATGCTGAGCGCGAAGGAAAAACGCGAAGCAAGTGCGCGTGTAACCGACGCGTTTACACAAAACTTTCGGCCGACACACGTTATTGCAACAAAAGCGGCTTAAAAAGTGCAACACGCTCGCACTTGGCGGAAAGTTTAACGTGCGCTTTGCATATATACATATATACATATGTATGTATCATTGTATATATAGTACTACGCGTGTATGTGTTTGTGCCTGACACTTGTGCGCGCAACATCACCGCCCGACAACGGCTCAACGTTACACGAACAATAATTGCAACATTGTAACATTGTAAAAGTATGCAATCCATGTTGAAACAAAGGAGCTATATCCTGTTCATAAAACTTCTGACGGCGTGGTAAATCCTTTAATGCATTTTAAAGTGTGCCACCGCGGTGCGGGCAACACGATCGCTCTAACTTATGCACATACTAGCATATATACAAGTAAATTACGGTAAAACATGTAAGAGTGCGCCCGTGAGAACTTGTGCAGATACATTTACGTACATACCCACATTTACCGCTATCAGTTGCTGACGACAGCCGACAACTTTGCAAAGCTGGCTGTAAAAAATGCTCTCACAAAGTATATTCTTCTTATTTATTACACATTTATTAGATTAGCCGTTACAAGGTGCAAATAAGCTGACTTACTTGCGTGGAGATGAATATAAATGATGGAAGGTATTTTTGTGGAATTTTATATTTTTCTTGTAAATATAATTTGTATATTTAGATGATGCTGTTGCTATGCATGTTGGGGCGTTTTAGAAAATATTGGCTCAATTCCCACCATAAGTACGAAAGTATTATATTTTTCTTGCAAGTAGTTGCTTTAGTCCTTGGAATGCCTTTAGTAAAACCTAATTGCTGAAATTGTCTATATATACCTCGTACCCCTTTTAAAAAGCGCATAGAAGAGGCTCACTCACATAGCTTAATGCTTCAACCAATTTTTCTATATAAAATTCTTAATAACAGATCAATATATAGTACTTTACCAAAATTTTTTTAAACTTCTATTTTATACTATACATATACTTATAATCCA
This sequence comes from Bactrocera correcta, assembly GCA_027475135.1. NCBI lineage: Eukaryota > Metazoa > Arthropoda > Insecta > Diptera > Tephritidae > Bactrocera > Bactrocera correcta. The sequence continues at coordinate 54,873,942 of CM050325.1, read as the reverse complement.
TTTTTGATTTTTTTTCGAAATAAAACATTTTCATATACACTCCATAGAAATAACTTCTACCATATTAGTATCGTTAACATAACTATAAGGTTAGCGAAGTTTTTCTCTAATTTTTAAGATTTTTCTTTTACGCTCTTTAAGCTCGTTTGTTTTTTTTAAAAAAGGAATTTTTTAAGCAAAAGAGTTGTAATTTTTTCCCAAAACCTTATAAAAACCCCCTTTTATTGAATTTTTTTAAAAATTTGGGGAAAAAACCGGTTTTGGTTTTCAACCAATTTTTTTAAAATTTTTCAAAATTAAAAAAATTTATTTATTTTAAAAATCGTTTGCCTAAAATTTTAGGCAAATAAAAACTTAAGTTTGAAAGACACCCCCCAAAAAATTTTTGATTTTTAAATTGGGGGCTTTGGCTCATTAAACCTTTTCATTATGAAACGACATACCAAACTTAGCATAAAACAATTAACAGCTGACAAAACAATCCACTCCGCAATAAGTACTGTTTCATTGGAGGTCACATGTCGAAAAAAACACCCGTTATATAAATTTTTTTCTTGATTTTTTTTAACGAATTAATTCAGTCGACACTCTAAGGCAATTAGCTCGAAAATTATGGTACAAATTCGTCATATAAATCTGGCTATAAGTATAGTATATTATTTCTCTTATTTATTTGAAAATTCACCTCTTTTGATTTTTTTGTTCTATTTTTTAACAAGATTTTGAATAACATGTTTCTTCCACCGTCGCTGGTCCTGTCGAAATACTTCTTAAAAATAAGTTGCCTACATTTAGGAGAAGAAACACGCACCTATATTTCGAAATGCATTGTGGGAAATTAATATATTTGAAAAATTTATTGATGCTCATGATTTGCTAGGTCTTTGCTAACACTTCTAAGTATAAATTGAGCGAAATATTTCATTTGTTAAATTTAAATTTTGCAATTAATAACTGACATAGACAGCAGAAAGCGATGTGCTTTATGAAATCGTGTTTAAAAAGTGTCAAATGAGCAATTTTCTTTATATTTTGATAACAGATATTTCTATTCTACTGAACAAGCTTATTTTAAGTGTAGAAAAGCCAAACATTTTGAACATTTTATTTGTACATTTTTAACCGACTGCTAGCTTTTGCCCTATTTAGTACATTTTCTTTATATTCAGATATTAAATTTTCTCTTCATTTTATAGTAATTTTACTGATTTTACCTTTCTATATTATATTTCCATTTCTTGCAATAATTTCATCAAGCTTTGAGCGAATATGTTTTCAAATTCTATAGCCACTTATGTATGCATGCATACCAGATACAGATTCCTATTGTTCGGTTAGCAAATAATTAATTGCCTGCACTTCTATTGGTCGAACTACAAAATATATGACAGCACACATACATATTAAGCTAGATACACACATAAATAACTCACTCAAACACATACACATAAACATAACTCACTCAAACACATAGCCATAAACACATACTAATCAACATGTGTTTGAGCGTTATTAAAAGTGATAATCAGCAAAATTTTGCTTTTCCAAATATTTCAATTAAATTAGTGCTTTGCATATGCATAATAAATAAAATAACATAAATAGCTGCTAGTACGTAGTATGTTTTCATTTGATTAGATCGCTTCCATTTTGTGCAGCGAAGCCATAAATACACATATAAAGGTGCAAAGATAAGCATGTGCAGTCCAATGGATTTTAGGTAAAATGAAAATTTCACAAACAATTAGCAAAATAGAATTAAATGGAAGACTTAAAAGGTTGCTTTAGCACAATTAATTTTCATAAGAGTAATTGTAATTAAAATAATATCGCTTGGCGGTGCTTAGTTTTCCAGTATTTGGGGAAGTAAAATTGTTTATACACCAAGGTAAATGATTTTTTAAAAAGAAAGAGATTCATAGTAGTTTGGAAACCATCACAAACAAAAGAAAAATAACAAATATTAAGCAAGAAATAGTTTGCAGAGATCAGAGATCGAAAAAAGAGAGGTGAAGAGGCGTAGCTGAATTTTTAAGATTTAGTAATGGTTTATTGCGATTTCTGGTGAAAGTACAAGCCCTACAGAAAATAGTTATACGGCTATATTCTAGGTATTAGAATGGGCTACAACTTTTTCATACCGACCTTTATCATATAACCTCAAAAAAACAAAAAAACCTGGTCTGACAAGTTAACACAAACAAATTTTTGTGTTTTATTATTTTTATCTTGTACAAAAAATTGGTTTCTTTCCTGAAATTTGCTGGAAACTTATCTTTTTATGTCTAAAATATTTTAAATGAAATTTTATTTCAAATTTAAAATATTTATTTATTCTCTTTACATTGACCTATTATCGAAAGAAGACAAATTTTCAATCAAAAAATCTCAGATTAAAATGACAATTTTTTTTACAAAGTCAGTAGGCTTTGTGTTCGTGGAAGTCAACACGTGGTATAAAATATATATACAACAACCAAAAAAAAACCATATAAAAAATCAAATCAAATCGGTCTTACCTCCTACAAATGAAGTTTTAACATTTTTTATGAGAACTCCAAGTGAGTATTCTGATGTACTGGTGTAAAAGAAAGTTCAAAGATCCGTTAAATATAGGATCAGTAGGCTATAGTTGACTACATTTTCAACCATTTCGAAAATTTAAGCACTCTTATTGCCCAAAAGTTTCCTACAGTTTCTCATATTCACCTTAATACCTGATTTTCAATAGAGACGCTACAAAAGTAGACTGATAGGGACAGCAAACAACGCCATATTTTTTCCGCTCTTTTGACATTTCTCTTCAGTAATGTTTGCCATTTCATTAAGATATACATCCAACAACGAGTAGAAATTGTTAAAATTTACTATCAAAATTGGGAGTCAAAAGAGGAAGGTAGTAGTCTGGTAACTTGGGTTCAAAAAATCGAAAAATTTTTTTTTGCTTAATTTGAAAGTACAATGTCTTGAAAATGTACTGTGAAAATTTCAGACAGAAATTCGAAATATTTCAGAAGTTATAACGAGTTTCCTAAAGCGCCTAAGAGTTGTTGCACTTTAAACGCATTTTTCTCAAAACATTGTTTTTCTGGTCGGCCCGGGTCCTAACTTTTTTTCTACTGAACCGATTGCTTTCAAGTTTTAACAGGCTGTTATACACACTTATAGTTTTCGTCAGAATTAACGAGAATTTTTTTCACACCTAACTTTTTATTTGACAAGCCTTTCTTTGCTAAAATAAAAGGACTATATTCTTCAAAGCCCGCCATTTTGTTATTTACCCTTGAAATTTAACTTCAGAAGTTCCGACCAGAATGACATTTCTATAGGTTAATAATAAACAATAATATTTGATTTCAGAGAACATCAAGAGCCAAAATCACCCGGGCCACCCACGTGCATTTTTTTATTTATTTTATTTATTTATTTTTTTTGAGGTTCCAACTTCGAGTGACAATAATAATAGTAATAAAGTGTTAAATTTTGTCAAATACATTTTTTTCTATATTCTCATTATGTAAATAAGAACACTCTAAATATTCAATATAATTCATTTTTTCTATAAAAAAACCAACCTCCAAAGAAGTCATATGAATACTCGTAGGCATAAGTTACCAGACAACTACCTTAATCAATACCTCAAATACCTCGAAAATGTTACGAAAATCACTTTAGGTTTGAATTGTTTGATACTTGATGGGTTTCTCTCTTCTGTTCACGCTCTAAAGCTTTATCTAATTTAAACAATAACTTGAGTACTGCTTGAGTATGTTATAGTTAAATCACTAATAACTGTGCTAATGTTTCACTCTTCAGTAACTTTTAATTCGGTACGAGCGTAAGCTCAAATAGTAGCCTTCTTGCGATCTACTCTCAGAAGGAAAGAAGCACGAGAGACCGCACGAATCTCTAGCATATGAACATAATGTCACAAGAGTTTGAAACTGCTGTAGCTTAGAACTTTGACTAAGATTTACTAAACAGACTATTAACAGTAGTGCTATTGATAACACCTACAGCTTTTTGAGTGGAAAATATATATTAGTGTCTTTTTTTTATCCTGAAGAAAGTATATTAACTTTGTAATGGTCAGAAGGAACGAAAAATATTTTAAAATATGTAAATAGCAGCGTGACAACCTAAATTAATTTAGCTATGTCCTTCTGAATCACATATACGAGTACTTCCTTTATTGGCGTAGACACTGCTTACGCAGTTATAGCCGAGTACTAGCCTCAGATTTTGAGATATGGATCTGAAAACTCCCACACATCTTTTTTCCTCCAAAAAACTGTTCATTTGCCGAACTAGACCAATATAGCAGTTAGCTGCCATTCAACTGTTTGATCAAAATCAAATCCTTGTATGAAAAACTTTTTTAATTGTCGAGATATCTTTACGAAATTTGGCAGAGTTTATTATCTAAAATAACGGTACAATCTACGAAGAAATTGTTCAAATCGAACTGCTATGGCATAAAGCTTTTATATTTCATATTTTCAACCGATAACCTTAATTCTCTTATAGTTGAACCTTTATTATATCTTCTATATAAGCAGATCGTACAGGCAATGTATGTTGAAATATCAGATTACTTATTTTAATTACTTCGAGAATAATTAAGTGCCACCGACAATTAATTTAATTAATGTAATGGACTCATTGTGGCAGCAGTAGATAAAATGCCAACTTTCTCACATTGTATATTTCGTGAGTAAGTAAAATGTAATAAATTGAACAAAAAGAAACAAATAAAATACGGTTACACAACAAAAGGCTGGCGCTGCAAATATTTTGCACATTGTACGAGCGTGTTGCATTGTATGCTGCGAACATTTCCCTTAACTAGCTGTCACTTCCGCTTTTATTTAAGTGAACGCTGGCGTTGTTGTTGTTGTTGTTGCTGCAGGCGTTGTTTCGGCTGTTAACCGATAGCTACACCGGGCACTTGTTGTTTTTTTAGTTGTTGTTGTTTATGTTTTTGTTGTCACTATCGCTGTCTTTGTTGTTGTTGTAGTCTTTAATGCCGTTGTCGCAGTGCGGTTGCAATGCATTTCGTTCCGTAATCACGCTAATAACTTGGCTTTCGAAAGTAATTAGCCACATTGCGCCTGCAAAGGCATGCGAGCGTCTGACTACCGCAAGCACATGCCTGAGTGTGTGTGTGTGCGTGTGTTAGTTAGCAGTTTCGATTACACTTTGTAACAACGAAATCGCAGCATATGCTGCCGCGCTGGGATAGTTACAAGCGTCAGAGTGTAAGATTGTGGCACACAGATTGCATGTGGCAACATAGAAATCCCCAAAAACACACACAAATATACACATGCACACAAGCAGCTAGACACACACATTTGTGTGCAAATGCCAGCATTAGTGTTTACCAAGGCAAACAGCGGCTGCAGCAACCGCAACAACGCAGCAGTGGTGAGCGGTGCGCGGCAAGTGGCATGTGGCAGGCGACACGAGTGGCGGCAGCGACGTTGGCGAAGGCAGCCGAAAAATTTCGCTGTACTTTTATGCTAGTTGGCTGTTATGATTGCTGCGTTAGCTGTTATTACTGTTGTTGCCGGTGTGTTGCTGGTGTTGTTGCATGCCACTTTTTGCTCCCTTAAAACCGCAACATTTTTGCGCAACAACATCTCAACTCCATTCAACTAAAGTTGTTATGTGTTACACACTTTTCAGCTTTTATTTGCTTCAGCTGCTGTGCGTCAGCGCTGCACTCTGCCCCCACCGCCGTGCTCTTTGTCTGGGCCGCTGTTGCACGTCTGCGCTTTCGCTTGTTTTCATTTCATTAAGATTGCCACTTTTGCTTGCTGCTGGCTGGCAACTTTGTTTGCTTGTAGTTATGCTGGCAATTTCTGTTTATGTTTTCGCTGCTGCTGCTGTTGTTGTTGTTTTTCAATTTTTCTTTTTTCTTGCTTTTGCGTTTGCTTCTTCGGTTTTTGGCGCGGAAGTGCCGTCAGAGCGCATTCCTGGCATTCGGCACCGCTGGTGTTGGCGGCTCACAACAATAATTTCATTGCAAGTGCAACAATTGGGTTAATTGCATGAAGTACTTAAGGCAAACACTCACACACACATACACGCTTGTATACAGGCGTATGTGTGTACTCGCGTAAGTGAGGTTAGATCCGCACACGTAGCAAGCAGCATGAAAAAGCTGGCAAAGCTAATAATACCAACATTGCAACAACAATACTAGCAATATGCGGCAGCGTAAGTGTTGTTGTTGCTGTAGCAGCTTGGTAAGTGCGCGGTTGTTGCTGGTTGACGCTGTTGGATGCTGGCGCTGCTGCTGATGCCTTTAGTTGCTGCTCTGATTATTAATTTTGTTAGCGCTGCCAGTGTTGCTGTTGTTGCTTTTTTAGGTATTTTTGTTGCTGCAGCAACTGCTGATTGCAGCGATAATGACGGCGAGTCGATGTAGCGCAAAATTAATGGTGGCAATGTCGGTTGCGGCAACCGGCGCGTCAGCCAACAACTTGTGAGCCACTTTTCGAAATTGGGTCTCCATGGCGTATGCGCAACGCTAATTTCACGAATTGCATTATGCTCAGCAAGCGATTTGCATGTGAAGCCAATTTTGCTGCATTAAAGATATGCAAAATGGAATTTATAACTTATTTAAGTATTATGAGTGCAGCAGTAGGCAAAACAATAAAAAATTGCAGAGAATTAAGGCTGAGAGATTTTCGGGCGGAAAATTCATTGAATTCAAATGCCAAAATGTTGCATGAAACAAAGTGAAATTGATATGCTTATACATAAATGAAAGTAAAATAGAAATTTAAAATTAAATTAAAGTTAAATTTAAATATAAAATCAAAATTGAAATTACGATTAAAATTAAATCTAAAATTAAATTTAAAATTGAAACTAAAATTAATACCCATTTTGAACTAAAACTAAAAGTATGTTTATTAAAATAACTTAAAATTAACTAAATTAAAATTAATAATTAAAAAAAAAAATAAAAATAAGGCTTAAAATAACATTAAAATAAAAGTTAAAAGTAAAATTAATAAAAGAAATGAGTAAAATCAAATAACAAAGAAAAGTAATTTAAAACCAATATTAATATTGAAAGTAATATTAATCAGATAGATACATTAATTAAATTAAGCTAAATTAAAATTAAAATCGCTAAAAAAATTTAAAAACTTGAAGCACAAAATAACATTAATACCAAAATTAGAATTAATAAGAGTAAATTAAAATAAATTAATCACTAAAACTAAAATTAAGTTAAAAATTATATCAAAATTTAAATAACTCAAAAAGTAAAACCTAATAAAATAAAAAAAAATTAAAATAAATTTAAAATAAAAAAACAAACTAAGATTAAAATTAAAGCTAAACTAAAAATGAAATAAAATTAAATTAAAACTAAAATAAATTAAATTATAAAAACATTTAAAATAAGACTTGATAAAAAAAATTTAAATTTAGAATTAAAAAAAATTAAAATAAATTAAATTCTTAAATTTCTTAAAGTTAAAGGAAATAAAAATAAATTGTATATATAAAAACATTATAAATTAAAATTGAAATTAAAGTCAAATTAAAAAAACAAAAATTAATTAAATAAAATTAATTGAAGTTAAATCAAGTAAAAATAAAAAAAATACATATATAAAAACAGAATTAAATAAAATTAAATTTTAAATTAAAGTTAAATTAGAGCAATAAATTAAAAGTAAAATAAATTAAATTAATTGAAGTTAAATCAACTAAAAATAAAAAATATATATATAAAAACCAAATTAAATAAAATTAATAAAAATTAAATTTTAAACTAAAGTTAAATTAAAGTAATAAATTAAAAGTAAAGTAAATCAAATTGATTAAATAAAATTAAATATAAAATTAAAGTTAAATTAAAAGTAAAATAAATTAAATAACATAAAAAATTAAAACTAAAGTTAAAAATTAAAAAAAAATTAATATAAAATTAAAATTAAATTAGGGGATATAGTTATTGGAAAAGTAATAAAATTAAACAAAAAGTTAATTAAAGCAAATAAATGCAAGTAATAATATAAATTTTAAGTAAAATATAATTAATGTAATTAAAATAATTGAAATTCGAATAAAAAACTTAAATGGATGAAAAAAATGAAAGGATATTTTTTAGTGAATTAATAAAATGGAGTAACAAAAAAATTTAAAATCTGCGGATAATTTTCTTCGATATTTTGAAAAATTATATCACATACTATATTGTCGATACAGCTAAATGAAAAATAATTCACTTTACGAAATTTATATAGATAGCTTGTATATACATTAGAGCGGGTCGATATTCTTCTAATGAAATCACGTACAATAAGGAAAACATTCTAAGGATCTTTCTGAACAACTTTTCCTAAGAGGTTATGCTTCTAAGTCTTTTTCGGCTAGCAATTTTTAATGTCTGACATCCATTTATTTAATTCACTCTTATATTTCCAATTAAATCCAATTCTTTAAAATAAATTATTGTTATGACCTAAATACTCTGTGATTTTTCATATTTTCCTTGCGAGTGGTGAGTTCTAAACGCTTCTCAAGGAGCACCTTTTTATTAATATTAAAAACTCCTCTCAACATATTTTATACCCGATTTCTCTCTACAATATAACAAAGAAAACACATTGAACCATTAAAAGTTCAATTTCCCCAAACTAATTGGAATTTCATGCCTCCTTTCCCAAACCAAATCAAAAAACAAAAACAAAAACAAAACTAAAGCAGTTAAAAACTTGATATCCAAATTGACCAAAAATAGTAGAAGTAAAAATTTGCAAAAGGAATTTCAAAAAAAATTGCTGAAATAATACAAACTAAAGCAGAGTTGGCAAGCAGCTAATAGTAAAGCAGAAAATAAGTAGCATAAACAGGCCAGGCGGAAGTGCAGCGCGCCAATGAGACTCCAAAGCAACGCTACAGCCTGTGTGTGAGTCTCCGACTCTCTTTAATAACAGCCAACGGAAATTAGACGAAATGAAAGGAAAAATATATAATTGCTGCCAGCGGCCAACAAACAAGCCGGCGGACGGAATTGGCGGCGCAGCCAAGCGGCATATTTAACGAGAGACCGTTAAGCAAAATGTAAAAATTACAACAAAGCAACAACAATAACAACTCAAATTGAGTTTGGTGTATATGAGTACATAGTATATATTTTTGTTTTTGTGTGTTTCATTTTGTACATTTCGTGGCCGACTACTTGAGGCTTTGCGCCTGATTTGATTGGACTTAATTTGACTTGCGTCAAGTTGCTGTGTTGACTTTCGCTGCAGTTTCCCTGAAGTGCCGGAGTTTTTCTAAGAGCTAATTTTTATTTTTATTACCTTGCTTTTTTCCTCATTTTTCGCCATTTTGCCACGCTGGCTGCGAAGCACTTTTTACGGGCGCTCAATGGTTGTAAAAACTTGTTGGTCGCTTGTAAACAGAAACTTTGCTTGCAACGCTCCGTTATTGGGTGCCTACCAGACTCTTGCCCTTGTTGTTGTTGTGCGCATTAGGAAAGTCAGTTCTTAAGGATGGCATGTCTGCAAAGTTGTTTTCAGAGTCAATGTTGTGGTAAGTTTACGTTTATTTATAAAAGCGAAATTCAAATTGCGAACAACCAGTGAAGGAGAAGAATGCTCAAGAAACTTTCAGCGGTAAAATGGGTTCATTGTAAGTGAAATTTTCGCACAAGTAATTTTCCTAAGTAATTGATTAGTAATTGGCGTGCTATTTTTAGTATTTTTAAGGTAAATATTAAGTTAATTTTTACTGAAATTATTTTTTAATATGAATGGTATGAATTGTTTAAGGAAAATTACAATTTTGTGCTAATTTTGTTACACATGCTTAGGGTTGGACTTTCTGCCAACAGTCAAGTTGACTTTTGAGTTTCGTGTTATGTGGGGGATTATAGGAAAATTTTTAATTGAGGGAAGAGCTTAAGCATATCTGTTGAGTGACTTGAGAGTTGAAAAACTCGCTGAAAATATTCACTTTTAAATATTCAATATTCATATATATGAATATATGTATAAAGACCAAATTTCGCATGTTTTCTTATGAAGATACTGTGCAAAAAAGGAGAATAAATTTGATACAATTTTTCTCTTTTAGATATCTGTTCTCAGTTATTAAAAATGTTCTCTAGGGCATACGGTCAATTAAATCCTCTTAAATTTTGCGCTGTCTCACACGTGACCATCTTTGTGCCGTTCCGTTTGGATTTTGACATGGTCTGATTTACGCAAGGTCGGTCCATGTGATTTTTGGTCGCTCACGAGTTTCATTCATTCCTCGTGTAGCTCTCTGGAGTCCTCTTCACAATATGGCCAATCCAGCGATATTATTAGATCCAACTCATTTTTTCAATCTAGATAGACGACCAAATTACCAACACTAAAGCTAGATTTTATTATTTGAAAATAAAAAATTTGTTTTTTGTTGTTATTTCCTAGTAACTCCGCTGCTTTAGAGTGAAATAACAAAAGTTCAAATTCGAAAAAGTCTTAAAATCAAGCTTTATTATGCTGCGCTCTTAGTCCTGTTGATGTTCGCAGTTAAAGAAAGTGCCGAGATGTTTCTCTTCTCAACGTCGAAGTCAACTGCATCTTCCTAGAACAACTGATACTAAATGTAAACTATAGCCTTCTGAGGAGCACTTAAAAACGTCTGAAATGTTGCTTTTATAAATCATGACTTAGCGAACTTCGGAAAATTAATGGATAACAACCTTATCGAACTTACCTAAAATTTGTGAACTTCCAAAAAGTCTTAGAAAATATGAGAAAAAATACAGTTCAAACATTTCCGAGCGCTTAAGTCCCCTTTGATAGAATTGCTTTATGAATTCTAAGTAGATCACCTTAACGCAGTGGCGAATTTTTTCAACGCAGACGCTACTAGGCGACAACAATGAAGGCATATCTTTCTTTATCGAAATTCAAAACGATGTCCGTCATATTTTCTTTAATAAAAATACTCAAATCTTTATAGAAGAAGAAGTTTCTGCATAAATTTTTTTTATGATTTTTTGAAAAATCTGCTATGGAGGCAGAGGCGCCAAACCAAAAGCCGCTATACTTTGGTCATCATTACGTGCTTTGTCGTCCCGGATGGCACTAAAATTAAACTTTATCCAGAAACTCAGTAAATTTGGTTAAATATCTAATTTTTTCCACCCTAGCTGCCCCAAGCTGGGCATAAGTTAGAACATTCGAAGCCCTTGCAAAGATAATGTACCAGCATCTCATCACCCTCCTCTGCAGTCGGACGAATTCACTTTTTTAGTTTTCGACAGATGGGATCTTAAGAGTTGGTTCTCTGTGAAAGCCTCTGCGATTAAGCTATGTTTTCATTTTCCTAGAAGTGGAAGTTTTTTGGTCTATCCACTATCAGCACTACACCAAAGTACCTTTGTGTGATGCCATGTATTGATAGTGTTCCAAAACCTGATATGCTCTCGTAGGGTCCATTGCTTTAAACAACCTTTGATGACATAAAATGATCTACCACAGTTAGGCGAAGTGTGTTCGTCTGCCTTTTCGTTTCCTTCTATTCCTATATGACTGGGCACCCAGACGATATTAATCGAATTACCTACTGAGAGTTTGGTTAGTAATTGCTTGCATAATTTAACGCAGTCAATTTTAGTATTGGCGATACGTATGTATATCTTATTAATTGCCGTTTGGTTGTCTACTGGAAGATTTGTGAAATTGTTGGTCAGAGCAGAAGCCCACTTGACACATTAAAAAAGTCGATTATAATATCATGCGTGTAGTGACGACGAGTCTGAATAAAATAGCCTAAAATCAAATTTGTAGTTTAATTTTAGTAAAACAAAAAAGTATGGTCTCTCAAGAACTATTCAAAAGCAAGTTTGGAGCTGCTGTAAAAACCAATGAAAATTTTTCTAAATAAAATTTGGTAGTGCCAAAAGAAGAAAAAAATATTTTTCATAAGAAATCTTTATAGAAAATATGCTGCATTGAAAAATAACTAAATGGTCTTACAGAATATGAAGTGAGAGAAATTGTCCAGTCTTGTTCAAAAGCATGAGTATATCTCTTTTTAATTCGGTTCTTAGCAAGTTGAAAATCTCAAAAAAGTGTCTCATAATATGGCGAATTCTTACTGCCTTGCCTTACTTACTAAAATCTCATAAGAGTTCGTTAGCCATGAAAAGTGCACACTAATTCTCAACTAATCCTATCAAAACTTATGTCTTGTTATGGGCAAAATGTTAAAAAGTCTTAACAACAACATATTTTTTATTACATGAAAAACATAAAATCGTCCAATATAACAGACAAACACTGTAATCCAGCCATATCACGGAAATAAGAAATTCCTTCACTCATCAAAAGTCCAAAGTACTGACAGACAATTTTCATCATATCCACACACATAATCCACTAATTTTTCGTAATCACTTTACTACCAATTTACCAACTTCATTTTCTTATTTCCTTATTTAGCACATTCTTCCGTTTACATCCCGCCTTGCTTTCTGCATCCGCTTCCCTGGCGGCTGCCCAACTTCCTGCCACCTTACACATTTGCTTATTAGCCGCTTGTAGCGCACATTTCAAGCGCATTTTATTAACATGTTGTCTGTTGTGTTTGCTCCACTGTTAATTAGCGTCGAACTGAGCGCCTGCCAACAGCACACACGCACACACACATCCCCCCGCCTGCCAACATATGTTGATTATGCAAGTCAAACAGACTGTGGAGAGTACGCATGCAAATACACGGCAGTTGGCAGGAGCACGCACGCATACACACACACGCACTTGTAAGCATATTAGCGTTGCAAAAAATTCCGCACACACACACTCGCGTACAGCGTTGTTATGGTGTTGGTGTGTTTGCTGCGCGCTGAAATTCCTCGCTCATTCGAAATTGGCAAAGTTTTTGCATTGCAAACAAGCTTGTATGCGCAGCCAACTTCAATGCCAATTTCAGCAAAATTTTTTCACACACACACACATGCTTTTTTTCATTTGCCACACAGCTTGAAATACACACACACACAGGCAAGCAGAGGCAACAACGTAATTGTGGCGCTGCAATTTCATTCCAATTTTCCTCTGCTTGCGCGTGTTTTTTTGTTCTAATTTGCTTTTTTCGCTTATTTCATGAGGTTTTTTTTCCGTTTTTTCCCACTGTGTCGCCCGCAGCCGCTCACCGAAGTCCTCCGCATATATTATTTGTGTCTGATTTTTTAGTTTTTCTTTTTTTGTTGTTGCAAAGCTTTTTTGTGCCGTATTTATGTCAATTATATTTGTTGCTGTTGTTGCTCATGCCAATCTAGTTCTGCTCTTTGCTGCCTCGGAATCAGTTGGCAATGATTTTAGTTAAATTACTTTGCAAAGTTCCACAAATGGCAGACACGCTTGCATACTCACACACGCACACACACACACACTTACAGTCGCGCTTTTGCCTCTCTGCGATGGCGTTTGCAAAAAAATATTTGCTCTCAGCGAAAATGGGTTGACATTCTGGAATTGTGTCATATTTGAGTTTATTACAATTAATTATGTTGGCATGCAAATTAGTTTGACTCGGAAAATTGTATAATAAGCGTGTCCCGTGGAAGCAAACACCCACAGAATAATAGTTGAAGATATGAAAATGAAGTTGAAAATCTGAATTTCATGCATTCATAGTTCTTAGCCTAAGTTCTAAGTAAAAAACGAATAAAAAATTGTGCTGTATTTCTAATAATTAAGGGGGTATTCTAATCTAGAGTTTTGAAAAATTCGTTTTTTTTTTTCATGTATTTAAAGTTTAGACTTTCAAAAATATGACTTTGGAAGGATTTTTCAAAATTCGACTTATTTTCGGAGATACAGCCGATTGTGTGAGGTGGCGTTCATGTTCACTAGAATTGTCTCCTAAACTTTAAACGCGTTTTTTCTCGAAACTACTTTTTTCCACACGGTACCGGCATTATCTCAAGTTCTATACAACCGATTTACTTGAAATTTTGTGTAAACCTTCTCTATATAATCCTTTATCGCTCCTACCAGCATCGTGTCAAATTTTTTTATTTTTAATATTTTAAAAAAATTCAAGAATTTCAAAAAAAAATTTTCGTTTTCCCGGACTATAACAGCATCCTTACTGATTAAGAATTTCTTCTGATTTTTCAGACCACCAGGAGAGCCAGATCAATGTCACCAGGATACGCCATTTCTTTTTTTTTTACACCTGTCTCCCCCCCCCCACTCTTTCTAATTATTTTGATTTTTAATATTTTTTTGTAAATTTTGTTTTTTTTGTATTCTTAAAATATCGATAAAAACACCATAAAAATGGGTAGTAAAAATATTTTTGTTTTTTTTTTTTTTTATAAAATTCAGAAAACTACCCAAAATTTGCTTTCTACAGTAGAATATCCTTTTAATCTACTCAACCTTTTTTAGCCATGTACAAGTCAAGCGTAGACAAAAATTAAGAAGACATAAAGTTATTTATTCGGTTTGGCAAATAAAAATCGATATTTTTACACTTTGTATTCTAAAAAATCGGTTTGGCAACTCAAAAAAAAATTTTCTTCAAGAATGAGCTATTAAAATTAACAGAAACGTCTTCAATTTTTCAATTTACATTATTCATTATTAAAAAAAGAATTAATGTCTCAGTATTTGAAAAAATCATTATCTCCTATACAGGGTTCGCCAATAAGAGTTATATGATTTTTTTTAAAGGGTTACATGGGTTTCCAGCCAGTTTAAAACAATTTTTTTCATATAAAAACTGAACTATTGTTTTTAAATTTTTTTTTATTGTTGCAAGCTTGCACTATTAAAAAAGAAATTCCGAATTCTGGAAAAAAATATGTTAAACTCGGCCATTGCGACGCCATTTCCGGTGACCCCTCGGAGAAAAGATGCGTCCGCGTTGGCAGTATAACTGCTTACAGGATCATCTAACGTGAAGTAATACGTGCTCTAGTTAAAACCTTAACTTAGAACTTTTACGAATGAAAATACTGAAAATTTAATTTTTACAAAAAAATTAAAGTTTTCGACATTTTTTTTTTTTTTTTTTTTCAAAGGGAAAATCCTTCCTCCAAATCTTTAAAAATTGTATCTCAAAGGCATGTGTAAAATTTTATGAAGATCGGTTGAGTAGTTCTCGAGAAATCTTGACATCGACTTCAAAGCACAATTTCGAAAAAATTCGCGTTTAAAGACGCACAAGTTCTCAAGGCAGAATCTGCAAAACTATTACTTGTATCAACTTGTAAACTTTTTTTTATAAATAGCAAAGGATAAGGTTTATAAATAACAAAAAGTATATTTTTTACCTTTTACTTAACTAAGAAATATAATTTTTTTACTTATTAGTTTCAAATGAATTTTAGAACCTTTGATATATGTATATAAAATAAATATTAGTGAACCCTGAGTGAAGTTTGCCTCTGATCGTGTTGAATTAAAATACAAATAAGAAAGAGCATAATGCACATTTCCATTAACAAGTATATTACGAAGTTGAACAACACTTAATAAAATTTTATATTATTTTCTCTTCTCTTTACAGGTATGTAGTTTATTTTCATCACTTAAATTTTTATAGGAGCTTTTATTTTGGAAGGTAAGACACTAGATTTTGAATGTCATGGAACCCTCAACTAAATCAATTCATTTTAAATTTATTCAAAAATAAATTTTCCACCTTTGTCTGATAAAGATAAAATTTTTAGTGATCAAGCAGGTTAAATGCCTATCCGTTCATAGTAAACTTGGCACTTTCTCACATACTTTGCGAGAGCTCAAAATTAAGTCGACAATATTTAATTCACGATTATTTCTCTACTTAATACATAACAATAAAATTATTGTCTTTTCCCACAAATTAAGAAACATACAGTTCATGTTCCCACAAAGTTTGTTCTTTTGATTTCGGTTGTAACAATGATCGAGCTCAGATATCTTTTAGTGATAATATAAACCTGTAATCCCTAAACGAGTTCTATTTCATATCATCTGAATGTATGTGAAAATTAAACGATGGGCGCCGCCCACTTTTTGGTGAGATCCCATAGCTCGGGAACTGACCAACCGATTTCGTCAAAATTTAGTACACGGCATTCCTTTTACATTCCTATATCGCATTGTAAAAATGTAAAAAATCAGACAATAACCAAGCCTATTTCCCAAATAGCACAATTTTAAATTTCATTTGATTCGTTCAGTTTCCAGTAAACAAATCAAGAAGCAATTCATATAACGAGATGAAACTTTGCACAAATAATTGCTTTGACCAAAAATTGTTTAAATCCAACAAAAACTGTTCAAACCCTTGTATACCGAATATTTGGACCTCGGTACCTATAGTTGACTTTTGAACGAAAATTTCTGTCGATGTGTGAGATAGATAATTGAAATTCAGATATAATCGTTCTCTGACAATAGTATGTTTGTATGTCCGCAATGGGTCAAATTGGGGGCCAAATCTTCCCTAGTTCTCATATATCCAAATTTTCAAACTTCCTGGAGACCTTGTACCGCACATATCGGTCAATTTTAATGAAAATAGATAAATTTGACCCAAAACTTGACCTTGACAGTACCAAGAATTAACACAACATATTCCAACTTCTCTTCAGGAGTTATATCCTCTTGCAAAGGAAAAAAATGGTTTTTTTTGATAAGAAAAAATTCATTTCTGACAAAATGTTTAGGAACCTAAATTCGGGTTTTTTTTTTTTATTTTATTAAAGCTTACATAATAACAAATTATTATACAAACTAAAGAACGCAGCGCTAGCATCATAGGCTTTCGGCTGAAATTCGGTTTTATAATAAACTTTTCAACCACAGAAAGGCTTAAAAATCCAATTCATCAACACAAATTTTATTTTTCCGTAAAATCTTTGATTTTCAAATATACCAGAGAAGAGAGTGCGAAAATTTCATGATGACCAGTCCAGCCGTTTCGAAGATTTTTTCCCACCGACAATGAAAACAGCTTTTCCAAAGAAAAAAAGTTTTGGGAGCGAATCACCCTAAATTCTTACAACAAGGCTTATATCTCCGCAAATATTTTTCAGATAATATTCTCATTACATTCTATATACAGTTGAACTTTCCTATTTCGAAGCGCCATAATCCACAAAAAAACTCAAAAAAGTGACCTCGAGTTATGGAAGGAAATTTGTATGTCAATTCAAGAGTTCGAGTTATGGACAATATAGCTATAGAAGCTTGAATTATGGAAGTTCAAACTTGATTTTTTGAAATCCAAAAGTCATATAACTAACAGCTTAATAATGAATGTTGTATCCAATGAAATATTTTCCAAAAAAAAATAATGCAGAATCAAGTTATTCAACAATAACTACTTGTACTGCTTATCAACTTCAAGCAGTTCTCATCTGTTTCTCAACCACCCACTGCACATTCAAATAACTGCAGTTAAAAGAAAAAAAAACTCAAATTGTTAAAAAAAAATGCGAAAAAGTAGCAAAACTGTAAACGCTCAAACTGGCTATCAATTCTATTCTTGCCTTTATTTATAAATATTTCACTTCATTCAACGCAGTCGAGCTTGGAAAGTAATGCTCGTAACGCAACATGCCAACATGGCACCCTTGCAGCACGCTGCTGCGCCCGCGTAGGCCGCAGCTTCGCCGTTAGATGAATGGGAATCACATGCAGCAAAGTTTTGTGGGCTTACAACTTGGCAATTGTCTACAGCATAGCTCCTACAATGCTTCAGAGAAAATTCGCTACAAACTGCTGCATGCAGCTTTCCATCACACACGCACACTTACATACATGCGTCTATGTATAGCTGTGTAGCCTTATGCGAAACAAGACCATTTCCGTCTACAACAATTTGCTTTTAAATACTTGTTCTACTAGAGCAGACTAGTGAAATGCTTATATAACACATACACACAATTACCACTACACACCCGCATAGTTTTATTTTATTGTCACGACTGTGCGAGTGTATGCATGTGTGTGTGTGTGGCTTCCTTTACAAAGCCACTTTTGCTGACTTACATGACAAAAGTTTTGTGCGCTTTGTTCGCCAGAGAAAAAGGGAATTAAATAAAATCGAAATAAAAAAATAAAATAAAATGAAATAAAAGTAAAATAGCAATTGAAATATAAAATCTAAATATTGCAAAGCTTTTTGCGCGCTGCCAAAGCATAGTTTGCATAGTAAATAGTTAAATTGCTTGCGGCCAACGCTTTGTTGTTGTTATGCTGCTAAAATATATTTCATGTCGCATTTTAATTTCTTTTCTATACTCTCTCATATTGGCAGCTTTTTATTTGCATATCACTGCTTCTCTTTATCTACACATACACACACATACACATACTTACTCATAGCCCAGTGCATTTATTGTTTGCCTTTTTGACTTTCAACATCTTCAAATCGTTTGTTCGCAAACTTTTCGGATTTATTGACTTGTTAAATTGCTTTTGTTACATGCAGATTATTAGCAATATTGGCTTATGTGCACACTAAGCCTTATATCCGTTCTTCTTCTTGTTCTTGTTCGTCTTCTTGTTGTTGTTCTTGGTATGCATTTCATCATGTCAATTAGTATAGGATTACGAGTAGTAGAATTTAATTTAAAATCATTGTCTAACTTTATTTGCTTATCTGCAAGTGAACAAATATTTGGCTTTTGTTTAACATCGGTATTTGGCTTGTGGTGAAATATCTGAAGTATGTTGGGAGGATTTAGTGACATGTTTTTTTGGACGAAGTATGGGTTGTCGCATATTCGAGCGTAAAACAAGAAAGTAATGAATGAAAAAAAAATATTTCATCATATAATGAGTGTGACTGTAGCCCTTTCTTGAGTTCTTTTTTCATTTTGTGAAATGTTTGTGTTATTTATTATAATAAATATAAATTTATGTATAGTTAAAGTGGATAAGGTTAGCTCGAGGGTTGATCCCTTTCTTATATCAACTATGGTCACAAAGGTCCAGCACTCTGAATAATTTCAGCAGCTTGCTAGTTGCGATGGAGGTGAAGTGATCCCTATTCACTTGGATTGATTTAAGGATTTTGAGCCTGCTTCTGCAAAGTGCTGGGCAATTTATAATCAGATGTTCTAGATTTTCCGGTTCCATGTCACAAAACCAGCAGTTTGGGCAAGCAACACTGAAAAGTTAAGTCTAATGTGACTCGTAAGAATTTGACCTCTTAAGACACCTGCAACTCTCTGCCACCAAGTTTTAGGAGATCTTCGCTTTGTGAAAAGGAGGACGGTTTGTTTTTGACGGGCTGTTGTTTAACCCTACCGTATTATACTATTTCTTTGCTAGACTTAAGCCTTGGACTACATATGTCGCAGAAAGTATTCTCAAATTTACCTCGTGTCATTATGACAATGTCATCAGCGTACACCTTGCACCGAATCCCATTGTTTTTGAGCAAATCAAGCATCTTATCCACTTCTAGGTTCCATAATAGGGCGGATAGAACTCCACCCTGTGGGCAGCACTTCGTAATACGAAAACAATTCTTTATCTCTTTCCGCCGATGGTTTCAGCTATTCTAATACGCAGTAGAGCCTCTATCTGTTTGCATACAAGAGCAGCCACATTCCTTGTCTCCAGATTCTTGATGACGCTTGGGTGGGGTGCATGAACGAAAGTAACTACCTATGATGACAAGAAAAAGGCATATCACAACTTCGCCATTCTTCAGCTAATTCTGGATTTCAGCCGTAAGTCCATTTTGTTACCCATAAACTTCAAAAAGTTGATCCTCATAGCCTCTTAGATGGACGAAGTATTTTGAGCTTAGCACAGATTTAGTAAGGCGGTTAATATCTATTCTATCCAATTCGCTAGGGTCGCCAAAGATGCGTTTACAGAGATATTTTAATCTCAGTATGGCAATAGTCGGGCCATAAGGAAAAGTGTTGCAAGTCCATTTCACCTCGTCTCTCCCCATGCAGTTTTGACAAAGATCATCCGACACAATATTTAGCCGCACCGCGTGTTCACCTCTTACGGTTTACTCTGGGCCACAAATTATATGTAGTTATTGCCGATACTTGCTGAGCTCACCAAATGTCCAAAGATCCAATGGCTGAATGCAAGAAGACAAAGGAAAACCAACAAGCTCTGCATAGCTGAATAAAGATTATTATAATTTCTGAGTTTAGAAGTAAACCCGTACTTACCGTCGAGAGGTATTTACATATTCAAATTAAATAGTAATTTTAATGACTCGATTTCCTTGTAACTGGTATAATATTTATGGTATTTACTATTGTGCCGAAATGAAGGCAACGATTATTTGTTTTTATTTTTTTTTTAACTAAATGTATCTATCAAATAAATATGATATTATTCATCACAAATGTTAGAAATTTACATATTTCTGAAATATTTTTACAATTCGAACCGTTATAGTCATTTGATCTTTAGTTTTTTATCGTGCTCGTGTATAGCATGAAAAAGTTTTTTTTTTTCAGAAAAAATATTTTTATTTTAACAAAAATATCAATTTTATACACTAAAAATTCAGTTTAAATAGCCAGAGTCAGGAATGGATAAATTAAATTCATAAATTTAAACAATCATAAATTTAATTTTGATTTAAATATTCGTTTAAATTTATCAATTGTTATAAAAACGCTAGATAGGCTTACCGTAAACTCAAGCAACCTTCCAAGTCATTAAACCCTTAGCAAGAAATGAAATTGTGTTATGTGTACCACAGACGACCGTCATTAACACGCGCCATTGTGTCACTTTAGCGGGTGCTTTCCTCTACATTAAATATATAGCTACATATCTATCGACTTCTTGGGCAAAAACATGGTCAACCCAACACAGACTTTTCATACTAAGATAACTGCGAGCACGAGTATGTCATTTATTATTTGCCTATGTGCTCATGAGCATATACATAACAAATACATAATTCAATTGCCGCTTTCAATGCCCTTTTTGCCGCCAACACAGGCAACCCCCAACAACAAAATCAAATGTCTTTATTGCCTTGAACGTTTAAATGTCGCTCATACGCCATGCCGACCGCAAAAAAGACAAGTGACAGCGTATGTTTTGTATGGCTATATATTGCCATCTTGCCTTTCGTTCCTTTATTTTCTTGTGCCTTATCACTTGTGCACATTTATTGATGTCTTTAGTGCCTATCAAGAAAAGTTTCTCACAAAGAAGGCAACCCTAAAAACAGATGTTGCAAATAATTAATATGACCACAAGCAAGAGAGCTGTCAGCGTTGCCTTGGCAAGTGACTGAAATAATTTCCCAACACTGTCGACATTTAGCCGCAAATTTAAGAACAACAATAACAGCAAAAACATAAAACAACAACAACTAAAACATAAAACAAAAAAACATATAACAACAACAAGAACACAAAACAACAGCAAAAACATACAACAACAACAGCAATAAATTAAAACATTATGGCATAAGGCACGAAGGCGGCGAAAGAGTAGGGGTTGCAATGAAAGTATTCCACTTTGCCGCTAAGAAAGGCAAATATTTTGGGCTAGGCAAGCGCAAAGGCCACCGTTGTTGCCACCGCACTGTGCAACACAGCAATCATAATTTACAGCAGAGCAACATTTGGTTGCGCCGCCTGATGATTTGTGTGGTGTGTTGCGGCTATGTGGCCGTTTGGTTGTGGTGAAGAGTTGCGCTTATTGCTTGGTTTACACACACATACATACACACAAATACATGTATGTATAACCAGAAATGGCATACTTGCTGTTGGCCATTGTTTGTGATTGCTTGCGATTGTTGCTCGTTTGTTTATTTGTTTGCCTGCATAATGATGTGAGCAATAACAACAACATTATTAGCAACATAAACAACAAGCGAGGCTGTGCATATTTTATTGCTGGCGCACTTTAGCCCACACACAATCGCACACACATGCATATAGTGGCACAGTGCTGTCGCTTGGTATGAACAAGGCGCTACCACAACAGCAACAACAACTTGGTCGCTCTGCCTCCGCCTGCACGGCACTAATGCATCTATTTAACTCCTCTGCACACACACTGACCTTTGCCGTTGTCGTTGTCGTTGCCAGTGCTGGCTGTTGCAACATTGCCGCATGCAACAAAGGGTGCGCTGGCAAATTGTAACAGCACGATCAACATTAACAACACCAGCCGACACAGCAGCAACAAAAACAGCACAACATAGTGTGAGCAACAACTATAACGACGGCAACAACAACAATGCAATGCAATGCAAGCATAACAATGGCAGCGGCAACAGCATAAATGCCATGCAATGCTCTCTGCTTCTGCTTCTGCTTCTTCTTTTTCCATTTTTTTTTTTTTCGTTTTGGCAGCAATGTGTAAACACGCCACAACAGTAACGGCAAGTGGCAGCCAACAAGTCAGTCAGACAGTCAGTCCCCTCTGTGTATGTGTGTAGGCTCACTTATTGCCCGTCGGCTCGAGCAGCATTTAATGCCAGCAACTATCTGCATATTTGCTTGGCAACTGCACCGCAACCGAAAAAGATAATTGCCAGGGAAGATTGTGTAATTTTTTAAGTGAAATGCACACACACACACGTACGCACGTACAGACAGACACTGTCTATAGCTTGTGGCACATAGTTTTCGGCTAACCGCAGTTATGCTGCATACATGATTGCTGCCAGCAAAAGCAAAAGACACCAATGAGACATGCCGAAAACGCCGGCAGACTACGCAGACAGCCTCTTCATGGTGGCTCTCATGACTTTTGCTGCCATTTTTGGTCTTTAGACGCTGCTGCAGACACCACAGAGTGCGTTGGCTTTCAGTTGAACTGAAAATTATTCATAGAGGTCAGTTGTGAAATGCTTAGACTAGAGTTTTTTTTAGTTTTGTAGATATTTGCTAAGGTAAACTAAATGGCACTTTGGTTGAAGGAAGATTTTTAAATAAACAAATATAATTTTAAATAAAAATTTTCACTTTAAGTAACATAAATAATTTTCCAAGTTCAAACTGCTACTTAAAGTGAAAATTTTACTTAAAATTATATTTGTTAATTTAAAAATCTTTCTTCAACTAAAGTGCATATATATATATACATAATTTACCAAGAAGGAAACGTCAGAGGCTCTATATAGTAGTTAAATGATCAGCATGACTCGATCAGCTCAGCTCGATATAGCCATGTCCGTCTGTCCTTCAGTGCATACACGCACCAAAAACAGTGGTGCATTTTTTCCGATATCGATATTCTCACCTGTCTTTTCTACCCAAGGAACTGTTCATTTGTCGAAATCACCAATATCTGAACAGTGGTGCATTTTTTCCGATATTGATATTCTCACATGTCTTTTCTACCCAAGGATCTGTTCATTTGTCCAAATCACCAATATCTGATCACTTTGTGTTATAGCTCCCATACAAACTAATCACTCAAAATCAAGTCCTTGTATGGAAAACTCTTTTATTTGACAAGATATCTTTATCAAATTTGACTCAGATTATTTACTAAAGTAATGGCATAACCTTTGAAGAAATTGTTCAAATCGGACCACTATATCATATAGCTCCCATACAAACTGATCGACGAAATTTAAGTTCTTGTATGGAAAAGTTTTTCATTCGAAAAGATATCTTCATAAAATTTAGCACAGGTTATTGCTTAACACAACGCTACAGTCTCTGGAGAAATTGTTCATATCGGACCACTATAGCATATAGCAGTCATACGAACCGACCGATGAAAATCTAGTCCTTGTATGGAAAATTTTTTTATTTTACAAGATATCTTCATGAAATTTGGCACACATTATTCTGTAAAACAACGCTAAAATCTCCAAACATATTGTTCAAATCGGATGACATATAGCTCCCTTAGAAACTCTTCGATCAACATCAAGTCCTTGTATCGAAAATTTTTTTTTACAAGATATCTTTAAGAAATAGGCACAGATTATTGTTCAAAAAGTTGAAACAATCTGCAAAAATATTTTTGAGATCTGACTGGAATAGCATATAGCTGCCATATAAACTCTTCGTACCAAAACACTACTCTACACTACTACACCGCAGAATTCATTTCATGCATCTCTGAAATCTTAAAAAAATCTTAATTTGCTTTTTGTTTGCAAAGCCTCAATGACATTTTCATCCGACGCAGCTTTCATAAACTAACATCCACCTGGCCACTACTAAGTACGACTACATGTATGTGTGTATGTCTGCCTGCTTTAATGTATGTATATTTGTCTTTATGTTTGTATGTATGTGCAGATCTAAAGATGTCACATTCATTTACTCTATCCTGGCCACACAAAAATGATTAGTTCTGCTTTTGAAATTTGCATTTTGCCTGCAACCGCACACACCCTCTCCGTTGCTTCTTAAGCGAATCACTTGAGCAAAACGAATTTGTCCGTCTGCAGTTGCTTGATTTACTTCCAGCTCCGCTTCAACTCTTTTGATAGATTTAGCTCAACTGGACTGTTACTGCTTGGCACTGCAAGCCCATTTTTTCTCTTTATTGCTCGCTGCCACAAACTGCTAACTACCAACTACCGTTAGGTACTTCTATGTCTCTTTTGCTGTGCTGTTTGTCATCGCTGGATTATGTGCCCCGCCCCCTAAATCTTATTGTACACATTTCCGCTTTCCGTCCTATTTCTTGCCAGCGCGCTTCCTCTCGTTTTCATTTTCAGTTTCATTTGCGCTGTTTCGTCACTGCATCGTTGTGGTTGTTGTTTTTGCTGTTTTTGTTTTTGTGTTTTTTGCCTTTTGGTTTCGTTTGGCTGACGACGTGGAAAAATGTCGGTAATTATTTTGGCGTAGATAATTGCGAGTTGCATGCAAATTATATGCTGCTGCTGCTGCCTCTTCAGTTTTGTTGTTGCTTTTGCTTTGTGTTTCTGTATTTCTCTTTGCCTGCTGTTGGCTGCTCTCATTCGTCAGTCTCATCTGCTTAATCTGCAGACATATTCATTATTTTCGTAATATCATTATTATATATACTCGTATATATGCTATGACTGTCATGGCAACAACAGCAGCAACCATTTCATGGCAGACAATGAAGTAATCACAAGTATTGCGAGATAATTGCCGACTTAGTAATCATTTGAATCAAAAAGCGATTTGCGTAAAGCTGTACTTATGTCTCCTTAAATATTAGTGTATCTGTATGTGTGTGTTTGTGTGAAATTAATTGTCATAATATGTCCAGCTCGGTTCATGGAACTTTGAGATCAAGAGCTTTGTTGAAGAAGTAACAGTAAATCAAAGTTAATTGACATTTGATTAATTTGTCACTCATTTCGTATATATGTGCATGTTTGTAGGTATTCTTGTTATCTTATTGCTTTTGTTTGGCGTACTTGCTATCTTAAAGCTCCTAACTCATCATCAAGAAACTTAAATTTGCTTTATCATTTAGTAACCTAAGAATAAAACTTCAAGCCCAAGATACTGAGTATATCTGTGCTCTATGCCGACAGGTTCGTTTAAGATTTAAGATGTAGTATAGATATTCAAAGAACTCTTTAAGGATAGTATGCCTTTGTATTAAAAATTGATAAAACTGGACCACTTTATCCTCTAGCTCAAATATATCTAATATAAAAAACAACTTCCGTTTGACTTTATACCATATATTTCGGTCAATATGTGAGTTATTTTAACAAAATTTAGGAAGCGTCTTTCTTTTGCAATTGCCTGCTCTTGTGCTGGTTATAATCGGGTCAATAATTCTCCTATCTCCCATTCACCTAATATGAGACTTTCACCGACTCTGCCATACATATCGCTTAAGGGCATTCTGGTCTAGACGCATGAATTTTAGGAATTTTTAAACTAAGATAAAAAAATGAAAAACATTTTTACCATCCATTTTTTTTTATCTGTTTCTTATTGACATTTTAATAATAAAAAAAAATAAAAAAATTCAAGAAAAAAAAAACCAAAATTCGTCGCGATACGGGCCGATGGAGTGGGAGCTTCAAATAAACGTGACGTGATTTCAACCCTTGTAGAGATCTTAAACACAAAAAACAAGAAGATTCTTCATTAGTAAGGATGTCGTTATCGGGTTGACCATTAAAAAAAATAACAAAATGGCGTCGAGTTGAAAAAAAAAAAATTTGTTTTCGCCCCGATTTTTTCGAGCTTTTTGAATTTCTTAAAAATACTTCAAATCAAAATTTTTTGAAATCCTAGGCAGACACTATAGAGCATTATATAAAGAAGATATACACCAAATTTCAAAGGAATCGGTTTGGTAGAACTTGAAATATCTTTTCAACCACCTCAAAAAAAGGAGTTTCGAGAAAAACGCGTTTAAAGTCGAGTTGACCATTTTCAAAAAGTTTAGTAGACAATTCTGGTGAACACGAACGCCACGTCATAGAATCGGCTGCAACTCCGAAAATCAGTCGAATTTTGAAAAATCCTTCCAAGGTCATATTTTCGAAAGTCTAAACTTTCAAAATATGCAAAAAAAAATCGATCTTTTCAAAATCCTAGACCAGAATACCCCCTTAATATTTTTAATGAAAGTCAGAGCGCATGTTTTTTTGAAAACAATAAATCGTGTTGGCAAAGTTGGATGAAATCGGGTCCATACTATATACTTCTATTTTCGTTTGGTTAATAATTCGATTTATTTGTTTTCAACAACTTTGAATAGTTTATATAGAAACTGAGTGTTTTCTTAACCACTCGCTGAATATAAATGAAATGGGCCCTTACTCCCACCTAATACAATATAACGGAAGCCTCGTAATTTAATCTCATAATCCCAATATTTTAAATTTCGCCCTTTGAGCAGTTAGATTTATACTACATATATTCATATATATATATATGTATTATATTGTATATATATCTGAGTGTAGTCGGATTTTTAAATAAATATTGCCGATACCAAGCAGAATATAGTAAGAATACTAACTGAGCTCTTGACTTATAATATAAGTTAGTAAGGACCAAATATGAGTGCAGTCCAAACACATTTTTGTTATGTAATGACTTTTAAATTCTTATGAAATCTTTTTCTGTGATTTTGGCATTGTGTCTCGGGGCGTTTTTCGGCAATCGGCTTGCTTCAGTTTGATGATTAGTTTGTAGACAGTGGTCCCCTTTAATAAATTTATAAATTACATTGACATCATCGATATTCTTTATCATTGATTTGCCTGGATGGCCAGGTTACACATATAATTATACCCTGAACAGGGTATATTAACTTTGTCACGACGTTTGTAACACCCAGAAGGAAGCGTCGGAGACCCTATAAAGTATATATATAAATGATCAGGATGTTGAGCTGAGTCGATTTAGCCATGTCCGTCTGTCTGTCCGTCTGTCCGTCTGTCTGTATATATACGAACTAGTCCCTCAGTTTTTAAGATATCCTTTTGAAATTTTGCAAACGTCATTTTCTCTTCAAGAAGCTGCTCATTTGTCGGAACGGCCGATATCGGACCACTATAGCATATAGCTGCCATATAAACTGAACAATCGGAATCAAGTTCTCATATGGAAAACTTTCGCATTTGACAATGTATCATCACCAAATTTGGTATGGATTATTTTCTAGGGAAAAAATGTAATATCCGAGAAAATTGTTCAGATCGGTTAACTATAACATATAGCTGCCATACAAACTGAACGATCGGAATCAATTCCTTGTATGGAAAACTTTCACATTTGACAAGATATATTCACGAAATTTGGTATATATTATTTTCTAAGGCAACAATGTAATATCCGAAGAAATTGTTCAGATCGGTTAACTATAGCATATAGCTGCCATACAAACTGAACGATCGGAATCAAGTCCTTGTATGGACAACTTTAACATTTGACAAGATATATTCACGAAATTTGGTATATATTATTTTTTAAGGTAACAATGTAATCTCCCAAGAAATTGTTCAGAACGAGTTACTATAGCATATAGCTTCTATACAAACTGGACACATAGTTACTAACAGAAATGCACCTGTGAAGGGTATTTAGCTTCGGTGCAACCGAAGTTAACGTTTTTTCTTGTTTTTTTGTTTGGTTTTGCCTTTTTAGATCTATTTTTCATCACCAGTCACAATTCTATGCAGTCATTATTCTATGCTTATTTTTGTGGCGCCCAAGCAGCATTTCTGACATGCACAATCGTCATTCAACGACTCTTGGCTTTAACTTATATGACAACTTACTTTCATGAATGTGTTCGACTGCATTTGAACATTTTGCTATGACTGCTTGAGTGAATTCCGAGGATTCTGCGAGCTCTTCTTGTATTTGACAACAATCTTCATTGAGTAGTACTTTCAGTTTTCTGCCTCCAAAACCAATTCAACATAATTAAATTGCACAAATCTATCAGCTCGTTCGCTCAGCTAGAGCATGGTCATCATAAACTTCAACTAAAATCCAATGACTTTCGAATGGGGTTTTCTACATAATAAAGCAATGAAGAAGAATTCCGCTCAAAACCATATTTTTACGTACAGCGTTCGACGTATTTGTGTAAAGAAAAGATTCTAACCTACGCTTCAAATGAACTAGTGATTATACTAAAAAGACATTAAAAGAGAGCAACATTCGAAGCCATTTTCAAAATATTAAAACAATGGAATAAGTAGGTTACTTCTACTAGCAAAAAATTGTAAGACTTTGTTCATAATTTTAAAGTTCTTAAATTATTTTTCACATTCTATGTCAACCCACTCAACGAAAACTCCCAGACTGATCTTTGTTTCCAGGCCGTAGGCATAGAAGAGATCAAACACTCATCGTCAGTAATAATGCGTTTCATGACATCCTGGTAGTCGGTAGGTATTTTCCGAAAAAAAAATTTAGTGATTTTGGAGCTAATCATACCTTTACTTTTCGTAGACATATAGGATCTTTAAATATGGTTTTCAATGATCCCTCTGATATTCCGACGATTCCAGTAAGAGCTCTAACTATTTATTATCGATTCTCAAGCATCAATTCCTGTATTTTATTGACGTGTTGATCATCAGTTGTTCGTCGGAACGGGTTCCAGACCCTCTTTGAATAATTTGAATAATTTTTACTCATTAAAATCACTTTCTCGCGAAAAACAATTATCACTGAAAGTACTTTTCAACATTCTGAACGTTTTGGCACCAGAAATTTGGTTTCACGCACAAAATTTAATGTAGCTTCTTTGTTCATCGAAAAAATCGCCGAATGCACTTTATATACTTCAAAAAGACAAGCGTATTCTAAACACTAATCACTATTTTGATGTGACATTTGGCACAGGTGTCCAGTCATACCAACCTAGAAAAAGCAGGAAAAAACGTTAACTTCAGCTGGACCGAAGCTAATATACCCTTAACAGGTGCATTTCTTTTAGTAACTAGGTGCTCAGTTCGTATAGAAGCTATATATAGTAATCCGATCTGAACAAACAGAATTATTACCTTACGCGGTAATCCATGCCAAACTTCGTGAAGATACCACGTCAAATGTGAAAGTTATATGTTGTAGGGGTCCGATAACAGCAGTACCAACAAATGAGCAGCTTCTTGAAGATAAAATGACGTTTGCAAAATTTCAAAACGATGCCTTAAAAACTGAGGAAAAAGTTCGTGTATATAGAGATAGACAAACAGAAAAACATGGCTAAAGCATGTCAACTCAGCTCAACGTACTGATCATTTGTACTTTGTGGGTTCTCCGACGCTTCCTTCTGGGTGTTACAAACTTCGTGACAAACTTAATATACCCTGCTCAGGGTATTAAGATGTTTCGACGAATGGGTTTTCGAGCAGATTTTAATTAAAAAGTCTTAATAGTTTTTGCCCACTGTAGTACACCATCTCTCCAAAAGCAACTATGAAACGGACAACCGAGAAACCGATAATAAAAAGTTTGCAAAGTAGACATTCCACTGAAACTTCATTTTTTCATATTCCAATGTAATTACTTAAAAAATTCCCAGCTCCAACTATTAATTATCTAAAAGTCTATTAATTATCTAAAAGCTATTTAAAATAACTGTACTATTATCGCATATCTCGTAGAATGGCTATAATAGACACACAAACACATTTACTTACAAAAGGAAAATCCAACACTTCTCCGCCGACAAGCTGCTGCCCGCAACAAATATGCTGACTATGAGCGGCATCTGCACAACAAACATGGAAAAAATTGCAAAAATTGTGGCGTGAAATTTTGCGGTGAAATTGTGTGGCCACAAGCTTGCAAAATGTTTAGCTGCCACAAAAATGAGCTGCAGCGGTTGCGCAGTTAAATTAACTAAGGCCGCTTTTTTGCGCTCACAACGCTGCACTTAATTGTGCGAATATGCGAAAATTTCATATTTCCAAAATATTTCAAAGCAAACAATAACAACAACAAATAAAATAATAACAATAAACAAAATAATAAAAAGACACCAACAAAATTAAATCAAATAAAACAATTTCCAAAGTATTTCAGAAAAGCAAAATATTTATATTGTGCGCATAAACAAAAATTCACTAATATTCTGCAAATATTATATTGAAAAAATTACAACAACTACAGCAATGGCAAATGCAAATTCGAACTAGCAATTACAATTGCCAATCAATTACGGAGTAAATGAAGAGTTGAAAGTACGCTGCTGTGAAAATTTGCAAATATGCGCAAATTAAAATGAATTTCGACACGTGAGATATATAATAACTGTATTTTTAAGGCTTTGGTTTGTGGCGCTGTATGAGCTTGGGCACCCCTCCCGTTGTATTTTGGCGCGAAAGGTTGTCTAAATTGGCAATTGCTCTTGTGATAGCAACTGTGCTGTTTTGTGTGTATGTGTGTTTGTGTTGTTGTATGTTTTTATACCCTCAACAGGATATATTAAGTCTGGCACTAGGTTTTTAAAAGACAGAAGAAACGACAGAGACCGTATAAAATGTTTATGTAAACGATCAATGCGACAAGCTGAGTCAATTGAAGGATGCGTGCCTCTCCGGCTATCCTATGGGCTCATAGATCCCTAATCGAATGCCTCAGTTTTTGAAATATGGATCTTATTATTATTTTCGTTATCGCAACACTATAGCATAAAGCTGCCATATAAACTGTTCGATCAAAATCAAGTTTTTGTATGGAAAAGTTTTTTGTTTGACAAGATGTAATCACCAAATTTGGCATAAATTATATTCTGAAGCAAAACTACAGTCTCTAGAGAAATCGTTCATATCAGATCACTATAGCATATAGCTGCCATATAAACTGATCGATCAAAATCAAGTTTTTGTATGGAAAAGTTTTTTGTTTGACAAGATGTGATCACCAAATTTGGCACAGATAATTTCCTAAAGCAACAAAATAGTCTCTGAAGAAATTGTCTAGATCGGACCACTATAGCATATAGCTGCCATACAAACTGATCGATGAAAACCAAGCTCTTGTGTGGAAAACTTTTTTCTGTGACAAGATATAATCCCCAAATTTGGCACAGATTATTCCTCAAAGCAACGCTACAATATCTGCAGAAATGGTGTATATCGAACAACTATAGCATAAAGCTGCCATACAAACTGTTCGATCAAAATCAAGTTTTTGTATGGAAAACTTTTTTGTCTGAAAAGATATCATCACAAAATTTCGCATAGACTGTTTTTAAAGGCAACGCTAGAGTTTCTGTAGAAATAGTGCAGATCGAATCACTATAGCATATAGCTGCCATACAAACTGTTTGAACAATATCATGTTATTGTTAAGAAGACTAGGGTATTATAGCTTCGGTACAGGCGAAGTTGCCATTTTTTACTGCTATATATGTATTTCCGTATATTTGTATGTATGTATGTATTTTTTAAAATATATGTATGTGTGTGTTGCTCGCTGCTACGCCCACAACAAATGCTGTACAAAACATTTTACAACTATTTCAATTTAAATGCCTGTTACATGCCAAAAACATTTATTAACAATTGCCGCAACGCAATCCACAGAGAACACGTACACACCCACATAAGCGCATAGCTAAATATTCACAGGCATATATATGTAGTACATATAAGTGTATTCATTGTAGGTGAGCGCATTTCTAACTAAAACAATCGTTTCTCTCTATAGTATATTTGTATCGTTGTAGTTGTTATTTTTGTTCCCTCTCTACATTTTCTTTCCTTTCTTCATGCGCCTAGCATTTGGCATCAATCTTCACTTGCATTTGTGTTGTTGGTCGAGGCGTCAACATTGCTGCTTTTATTATTTTACTTACCCTTTAATGCTTGTTGTACAACTTTATTGCCTAAGTGGTGGTTTTTGTTGCTATTGTTGGCACGTCTCGTACGATACAGTTGGTTTAAGACCACAGAGTGCTTAGCAAAACATGTGAAGCACATGCGGTAAGCCCCAGGAGGCAAGATGCCTACACGCCTGCAAAAAGGCAATCAAGGCAACGGAGTGTTTACACGCCTCCCTAGCAATGCGTGCAGCCATATATAGTTACTTATCTGCTTGTGTATATGTGTGCGTGTGTTGTGATATTTATAGTAGTTTTCGACTTTTCGTTGCAAATATTAAATTTAATTAGATTTTCGCCAACTTTGTTGCGAAAGTAAGGCGATAACAAGAAGTGCTTATACATTATAGTGTGTGTGTGTACTAAAATGCTTATAAGTATACATGCAAAACATAAATAAATAAATAAAAATTCATACTAGCAATGACAAGTAAAGAATCTGCAATTTCTGCAACCATTTGAAATATTTAAAATAATTTCATCACTGATTTTCCATTCTCCCCAAAAATTTTCATCTCGGCCTTTTTCAACGCCGCTCCATAGAAATTGCTGACAAAGACTGCTCATAAAAGCGCCGAAATTCTTTACATTTGCATATTATTCTTATCGCCACAGCAGCCGCACAAATATTTCTTTCACCAGCTGCGCTTATAACATGCGCGCAACGCGTTGAGGGCCAAAGCGCAGCAGCGTTTCAATAAGCATAATTTGAAAAATGAAGCCAAAATCATTTTGGCAGCTACTCGACAGCCCTGCCTTGAGGTGTAATCGAAGATTCTACACACAAAAGGCAATGCTGGCATAAAGAAAACCGTTATGGTGTAGGACAAAGACGATTTCAGGGCAGGAAATAGCTTTCAAAATAATAAATTAAATATTTTATTGTAAAATTTGGAGTAACTGAAGTATAAATCAGCTACTCGAAGGTCTGAAGGTATTGAAAATCCTACTAAAATGAGCTTTAAAGTCTAAGGATACATTGCCTTGAGAGTTCGGGCTATTAGCGGCTCACTCCCAAATACAACACAACGTGGAGAGATTAAAATTAACAAATCCAATATGGCATTCTGTGTGTGTAATTAATAAACAACGACTACATGTCTTCAATCTATAGACTTACAGACCATCGACTGTAGATAGAAGTTTAAAACTTCATTCCAAAAGATGAAATACGAAATCAGAAGTTTGTCTTTTTACTATAAGACGATTGGATTCTCACTACTAAATTTTTCTCAACTCAAAAGAGATCTTAGATCATATCTGAATATGAAGGTAAACAAAAAGATGAACTGACTCTCAAAACAGTTCGGATTGGAAACACTAGCTGAACTGAGGTTACTGCCACCAAATGTGGCAATAGTTTTTGATATGACTAATGAGGAATATAAGGTAGCTAGAGTGAGACCAAGGTCCCCAATTTCACTATTTATATAGCCAAATTCAATTTTCGTGGCAACGATGTCAAAAGCACCATTTTATTTTTCACCATGAAAGTATTGGACCGTCTCTTCAGAATACTTACAATTGTGGCAAGATTGAATTAGCTAAGAGGAAATAGTTCAGATGAGTTCTTACGGTTGACACTCGGCCAGAATAATCCCAGGTCTCTCCAGTTCTGGCTTCAGATCAGGTCCTGCCGAACTTCGAGAACCGCCTAGAGCCTCGGTAAAACGCAAGAGAACTAAGGGTACCCTAACTAACAATTTCATTGGTTTTGCAGATCCTAGCGGTTCCCCTAATATCGGTCAGCCATACAAGCTTTTTATGGAGGAGGCTATTATTAATGAGGTCTTGCGTGTTTTGACTATCTTTGAGAGTCCAGCCAGCGAACTCAAATCCATTATAGCCGCTTTACTATCTGAGTAAGTGTACACCTTTCTGAAGGAGTCTGCATTAAATCTGCTAATATGAATGACAGTATTCGTCGATAGAGTCTCTCTCTCATTGCGAGTTCCACACCGAATTTCATATGGCCACTGTAGTAAGTGCCACAAGGACCTATTCGCCTCAGTCCTTGTGCCGTCCATCGTATTTCTTGGACTGCGGTGATGTCAGCCTTCACTCTAACTATGATATCAACCAACTGCGTATCAGCACCTTCCCAATTAAGAGACCGGACATTCCAGGTACATGCCCTTAAATCGTTATCCTTAGTGCGTTAGCCATGCTCGTCATCAAAAAGAGGGTCTTTCGACCCAGCGTGCAACCCTGAGGAAGAAGGTTTCGCCTTTTCACTTTAGCACACCTTCAAACGAATGGTTTTTTGGCTATCCAGAGAATATTTGATTTAAGACCAAAAGTCGTGAGCCGTTGAGCCATACGTAAAAGAATCTTTTCTGACTACTACCAGGTGAATAACATACGGAGAATTTTCCTCACTTGCGTGAATTTTTGCACCTGACTCCATCTATCCTTTAAAGCGAAATTAGAGTTGTTCTTATTATATGTGGCCTGGCAGCCCAACGCTAGAGTTAATGGATAGTTCCCATCAAAGATTCCACGGCCTGTTTCCCTTTCAGTTTTGATCCATCCGTGAAAAATAAAGGCAGTCATTGGAGGAATTTTCTGTGTCAACACAATTTACATGACGACGTTAGAATGAGATTCCTAAAACTTTTGCCATCTTTTAGACAGCATAACCTGTAGGCTCTTGAACGGGGTTTGGCTCCAAAATGCCGCCTTACTATCAGCTGTTGTAACAATCTTTACATTATTTGCATTTACCTTCCTTTATCCTACTTCTTGAGACTCCTACTTGAAGTCATTTTACTCGAACTCATTTCTTTTAGGCTAAAGCACACTTTATTTTCTAGGCTTCAACTTCGTATTATTTTTCCTTTCTCACAGTTATCGATTACCTTTAATACTACCCACAATTCCCGCCGCATTCCAAATATCCTCTTCACGCGAATTCTTACATTTTCTTTAAAATTTCTTGCGTGATGTAATTCCCATACGCGTATAACGGCAACTTGACGCCAACGGAACAAATCCGCCACATGGCTTTACTGGCTTTTCAACGCTTTGTAAATTCAGCTCACTGACGCGCACCTTACGAGCGCGCTGGCAACAATGGCGGCGAACGGTATTTCACACTCGAGCGCTTTTTGACAAGTCCCCGTAGAGTTGCCGCAATTTCAGCACGTTTATGATACCGTTGTCTGACGACTGCGCTGGCATGAGCACATGTGTGCATTTGTGTGTGCGCGCTTGTGTTGCATTTGCGTTTCTGAGCAACAATAATGCCGGCGTGCGCGCATCAGCCACAAGCAAACATATTTACAACATAAATCCGAAACGTAAACTCGTAAATAGCAACAACAGCAACACCAACGCGAGCGCCACTTTTGCTTCAAACGTGAATGAAATTGAAAATAAATTTGGCGCAGCTGATCCAGCAACATTACAATGGCACACTCATATGCCAGCCTGCATACTCTTGACAGGAAAATGTTACTCATACGCCACCGCCAACTCTGCAACGCCGCCAATAAGCGCGCGCTTGAGTTGTGGCAGTTGGTTTGGTCTCGACTAGCGAAATGTGTTCCACGCGAGTGTTCGTCAAGGCAACAACAACAACAAAGATGTGCTGCAGTTTTCGCTTGTTCTTGTTTGCTGTTGCTAGCTCAGTGGGGGGATGAGTAGCCCGGCAACGACATTTTTGACAACAATCGCAAACGCTGATGGCGTCAGCTGCTTTGTTGACTGACACCATGAGTCCCTTGTGCGCGCCACTTCCCATGGCAATTATCATAAGGGACAACAGCGAGGCGCGCACACACATGCGCCCGCTTGCATTCTTAGCTCATTTGATTAGTCAGCCAGCTATCGTCGCGCGCATGCGAAAATATGCTTTGGCGCACACAAATCGGCGGCGCTACGCATGACGCTGCCGCTGCTGCTGATTTGCGTTCGTCATTATTGGTGATTTCGGTTATCTCACGCATATGTGTGCGTGTGCAATCGTAGCTCTCTCCTTGCCTCTACTACGCACTTCCGCGCTTATTACATTACTCGCTCGCCACTGCAGTGTAATGACCAACAATTACAACAACAAAACCACCAATGAAATACAAAAACACAGCAAAGCGCTAATAGGAAAAATGTTTGCAGCAATTTTCGCGTTGCCTGCCCATTTTGCCCAGGCGATTCCACATCTACTCGTATGTTGCAGGCAACACGAATGCACACATGCAGAGTCTTCTCACATTTGCTTTGCTGCTATTTCGAATTTTGAGTGCAAATTTCATTGCTTTTGTGTGTGTATGCAGGTATGTTAATGCACACACATACACTTGCAGCTGCTTTATGTGCCACATGAGCTGCTTGTTGTGATGAGCAAAACTTGATTTTGCCTCTCGATAATAAAAATTCCAACACTCGCTTGTGAATTTAGTCGAAATTAATGACGTTTCGATTGCTTGCGTTGATTTGGTGTGCAAATCAAAATGAAAAATGAAATCCAATATTCGTTTATAGAATTTTAGAGAGAAATTCGGAGATATTACTTGGCAGTTGAATAAAATATAATTTTAAAGGCGGATGAAATGTGGTGTTATTTATAATATCGACAAATTATTATTTTCCAAAATAACAGTTTAACACTCGCTTGCACACGTGTTAAGGTTAAGAGGGTTCAAAAAAGTATATTTACTATTTTTTTCTAATATATACAATCATAAATTTTAGTTAAGCAATTCAAAATATCAAACTTATTTATTTAAATAAAATTTTGTGATTTTTTTTTTAGGAATTTCGAAAAAATCAAAAATCCAAAAATATTTCGTTAGCACAAGCATAAATCTCATAATTGAACGAAGAAAAAAATAAATAAAATTTGAATTTTTACGAAAAAAAAATCAATAATTTCAAAAAATAAAATTAAAAAAATTTTAAAAAATTTAAATTTTTTTCCCAAAAAAAAAAAAAACAAAAATAATTTAAATTTATTTTTATTTATTTTTCCAAAAATATAAAATTTTTTTTTATAAGATTTTCGCCATATATTGGCTTAATAAAAATAGTTGTAATGAAAAAAGTCCTTCGTTCAATTACTGGATAACATTCTTTCAAATATGTGTGTAAAATTTAAACAAAATCGCTTCATAAATTTTCAAAAACTTGTATCCACCGACTTAAAGAGTTTATTTTTGAGATAAAGCAAGTGAGAAGTGCTTCAAAAGTGTCTATATTTTAAAAATTTTACTCGTTTGGATTTAAAATTTTTTGAAGACTATTGTACTGTTTAGGAAACATATTGTACTATTTAATAAGACGAAAGAAAAAAGTCGATTTTTTTGAAATTTTCAAATCCACCTCTTAACCCTTTTTAACTTCTTAATCTATAATTTCCGTTAAATTCTGCAATTCTTCATTTTAACCCCGAATTCTATCAGCTTTAGTGAATTACAGTGACCCAACACAATAAACTCTGAAAAGGCTTCCAGAATTGTTTACATAAAAGAGGAGATTCCACATTTGACCATAACATGCTAGCTAACTTATTCCTATTCCAAGCACACACTCTATTTACGGTAGGCTGAAATATGAGAAAATGTCGCGGACAAAACTCTCAACATAGTCTTTAAAAAATTTCCACCTTATCTTTTGCTATCCACACAGCCTTCTTCTGGAACAACATCGTTGAGACTGAAGCTAAAAAAACTTTGATCTAAAGTTCTTGCCTCTACGCTGTAGCTAGTGGAGAGACAGAAATATTTCGGGTTCGAGTTTAACAGTTTTGGTATATAAAAAGTTATACTGGATCAAGTATAATATTGCCTGATCCCATTATCCAAATATTTGAAAAAATTAGTAAGTAGTCTGGTTTTAACATCAATGAACTAAATACTTTAATATTTATTTCTAAAGCTGCTTTGGAAAAAAGTGCTCAAACAAGATATACATTTTTCAATAAATGGCAAAAAAAAACTGAGGAACAAAAAAGTACTCAGAAACTGTAAATAAAACACAGAAATATGCATCACTATTTATTTGGTCGACTTCAAAGTAATTATAACCAGGTGTAATTCATTTATGCCAACTATAAGTCCTAAAAATATTTCATAAGCACTTTTTGGGATGGCCTTCAGCCACTTTAGTGAGCAAGAAAAAATACACACGGACCCAAAATCTGGTGAATACGGTGCTTGATCGAGTGTATTTTTTGTCCTTTTTGGCTTTAAATTCTAACACAATCTTGACTTGAAGCTATGATGCATTACCATTGTGTAAAATCCATGAATTGCTCTGCCCTCCGAAACAAATTCATGATGCCCCAAATCACGAATATCAAAAAAAAAACAAATAGCGAGCATCACTTTGTTTTTTAAGTGGCTTTGGCATTCGTCTCGTTTCTCCCCTTAATTCCGATGATTGTTGACTTGTTTGCATGTCAAACTCATAAACCTATGTCTCATCGGCAGTTATGGTGCTATCCATGAATGTGGGATAGGAATTCACACTATCAAGCATGTCCAAAGAGACCTAATCGAGACATATCGAAAATACATCTTTCTCGACCGTCTTTAAAGGCTTTCTACCACTCGTAAGCTTGTGCTTTTGATAAAACTGAATCATCGTATTTTACCAATCCACTTTTAGCAACATATAGACTATAGCGCCACCTATCGGTAAAACAATTAAATACCTTAGACACGTATACACATTATCAATCACATCATTTTATATGAAAATTAATACATGTTCATACTAAGATAGGTTAAACAGAAGAGGATTGCACCGCAACCTTAAGTCTGTTGTCCCTCCATGTAATATGAAGCATTATTGAAAAATCTAAACCATGTCTAAACTTTTTGAAAATTTTAAAGCTGTAAACACAAATCTAAACTACATTTTCGACAAAATTTGCAATTAACAGCACAATTCAGGCATTTTCCGCAATTTTATTTTCCCAAGTAAAGGGAAGTAAATAGCCTACTCAATCGCTTTGTTAATAGACATCGGTACCTATTTAAACTACAAGCAATTTCAAATTGATTACGCACACTTAGACCATTTTTCTGCAGACTGGAGAGAGCTTAACAGCTTTCACACTTACCTAATTCTTACAACTGTCTCACAACAACAACTGAACGCATTAAGGTATTATTGTAAGTGAGTACGTGCTCGGCATGACCGTTTCGTCGAGCCAATAGAGCCTTTTAATTGAATTTCTGCTGGCAACGAGAAATACTTGGGAGGGACATAGGTTGGTAGTGCCACTCTAGAGTGGGAAAATAGGTGCTCACACTCCGCTTGGTCACTGCTGATTGGCTGCACACACACACATACTGTACACTGCCGTAGTATTGAAACAAAATAATCGAAATGGAATATGCAGTGCACGAGCAACAATGTCCTCTTCGCAATTGAATACGGAAATATGCTTTTAATTTAAACGGAAGTTCCGCTTACTATTTACTGCCTGCCAGTGAAGAGTGCCTCAAGTTCAATGCTTTCAAGCATTAAGTCGGTACCAGCGGCCATTTCCCTATAATAAATTGGAAATATACATATATATGGGCATAAATATATAATATGAATGTGTGTATAATTTATATGTATATGTGTGTATGTTTCTCTGTATGTGTTTACTACTTTTTCTATGTATGTATGTACAGTATGGCCAATATTCCTGCGTCGTAACTCACAAATGAAATTGAACTTCGATTTCAATGCTTGTTGTAATATAAAAAAAGTTAACAACAACAACCACACCGGTATCAGTGACTACGGTTGCCCAGCAGCCACAGAAACTACAACTACAACTTTCGCTTAGCCCAGCCAAGTTTCTCGGTGCACTCTTTCTCTCATTGCTCCAGCAGAGTCTGAGGAAGCTAAAACTTGCCATCGAGTTTATTTGCAAGGCCATTTGTATGAGTTGCATTTCGATTTCGTAATCAAGTTGCCAGCAGCACCACTAAACGTTTGTTGCAAGATATGAAAAATGCTAGAATGAGGGAACAGTCAAGCTTAAAGCGTTGTATTGCTAGGGTGCATAAAGTAATTGAGTGCCTGTGAACTACTTCTACCCTTCTACTTTCTTCTTTTCTTCGTATCAGTTTTTTTTTTAACTTTTAAATTTTTTGCAAGTTTTTTTAAAAAGTTGCATTATATATTAATTATCATTGCATTCTTTTAGTGCGCGCACTTGATAACTTTTGCTATTTGCTGCGCTACTGTGATTTTTTATTTTTACTTATTTATGTAGATAATAAAAACAGTTACTTTTACTGATCAACTGCCACAAATGCAATTAATTTCTGCTGCGCAATAAAATTAATGAATTTCTATCTCTCTTTCTCTCTCTTTGCAGGTAAATATTCTTTGCACTGTTTTTTGAAAAGTCTTCCGAATTGGTTTTTACTGATTTTTTTGGTAAGTTCTTTGAAATTTGATTTGATTGCTCGAGAAAGAAATGTAGCTAACTTGAAAATTGAAACATTTGCCAACATAAAATCTTCTTAAGTGTCAAATTGCTATGCTTGTAATTGGCTATGCTGCAGTTATTAAATTACATTTTTTATCGGGGAATTTTGAAGTCGTTCAAATTTGTAGAGAAAGAAATCAAGCAATGTCGATTTGTACTAAGAAAACTTTTCCTGATTTTGAATACAGTTTTTTCATACTTAAATTGCTTTTAATATATACAAACTCTGCTAGAGTACAGAAGACAATTGAAGTGGATACAAGTTGAATATTCAAAAACTTTGATCTATTCAGGAGAAAATGGGGTTTTTATTCAAGTAGAGCAGCTGCTTTTCTGCTCAACCTTCCTTTAAGTGTAATTATCAAATTAATTAGGTTAATAAAATTAAACAACAGCTCCTTTGTGATGTATTCACTTAGTAAAAGTATTAATATCTTTAACTTTTCACGTTTCCCCAAAAATTTCCGCACGCGATTAACTTTCGCTTGAAATATAGGGCAGTCGAAAAAGCCTTTTCTTATTTCTTTTTTTTTATTATTATTTTTTTAATATTTATAATGAACTTTAATGAACCAAATATATATCATTTTGGTCGACCATTTCTCTGCTAGAGACATATTCCATCAGTTTAAAACTTATGTTTTTCTCGGCGAAAAACTGCGACAAGTAATTTTTACAGGCTTTTCTTGAAGTTAACTTTGATCCATTAAGGAAGTTTTGCATTTACTAAAGCAAATGGTAGTCCGAAGATGCAAAGTCATGGCAATGTGGTGGATGCAGCAAAAATTCCCAGCCAAGCTCTCCCAGTTTTTGCCGAGTCATCAAAGATGTGTGTGGTCTAGCGTTGTACTGATGGAAGACGAAGCCCTTTCTGTTGATCAGTTCTGGCCGTTTTTTTCAATTGCTTCCTTCAATACCATAAGTTGTTGACAATAATATCTAAAATCAATTGTTCCACCAGGCGGGAGCAGCTCATAGTGGATGATTCCATTACAATCCTACCAACACTCAGCATAACCTTTCGAGGCGTCAATCCTGGCTTTGCGACCATTTGTTGAGCTTCAACACGCTTGGACCATGATTTTTTTCTCATTTTATTATCGTATTTGATCCACTTTTCGTCTGCTGTTACCATTCATTTCAGAAATGGTTTGAGTTCATTAATGACTTCGACAGTGGAGTCAAATTTATCATACAACCGGTACTACCTGTAACGTCACGGTAGGTTAGGTTGAGTGCTCAATTACTTCTCTGAGTTCGGGTGAGGCAAAATTTTCCACCAGCTTGTATGAGGCCAAGCTTTCTGACATGCAAAATGGTCCCTAAAACATCTCTTAGCTTTCCATTTCTTGCTTTCGAATGAGTGCTTTTAAAAGTTTCGAAATGTTTCAGTTACTCCCACAGATTTTGTGAGCTCTTCTTATATACGGCAAAATACTTCATCGAGTAATGCTTCTTGTTTTTCATTTTCACATTTCCTGTGGCACAATCGCTCAGCTAGCATATTTAAATTTCCACCAATCTTGGACAACTTTTTGACAGAGGTTTACTGCATATTAAAGTAATGAAGAAGAACTCCTCTCCAAAACACTTTTGCAGTAACCCAGTTCGATTATGTTAAAACAAAAAAAAAATAATAATAATATTGCTATTTAA
Source organism: Bactrocera correcta (assembly GCA_027475135.1). Classification (NCBI taxonomy): domain Eukaryota; kingdom Metazoa; phylum Arthropoda; class Insecta; order Diptera; family Tephritidae; genus Bactrocera; species Bactrocera correcta. The sequence goes on along the minus strand of CM050325.1, from coordinate 54,831,612 downwards.
GCTTCAAATGAATTGTGTATTTGAGAAATACGACCGAGGAACGTTGTTTTCCAATGGATGTTCCCAATTAAGAAGACCTATGTAATCATAATGAAGTTACGTCAACTTTACTCAAACCGCAAGACTTCAGTTATAGTCACTATACCACTTTTCGGAATATGCGTGAAGGCATATTAAGAATATATGTATATTTTGAAATAGGTGTGTGTCTTTGCTAAAAAGTCAAATAGAGCACCTAATTGTAGGCAACAATTTTCTCACATTTACTATCTTATTTTTTAGTTGACTGCATTTACGCCGCTAAAATGAAATATGCCATCTTTTTCGATGTCTCTTGAATCAGTATTTTACAACACGTATTTAGCACAGTAGTAAAATGTACTCAAAGAGCCTTAGACAATAACTTTAAACTCTAATACGACAACCGAGTTGAAGTTATTGTACTATTTTCACTATCCATCCAGTCTCATTCGTTAGTTCCTTGTGAAAATACTAACCAGTCAATTTTGGTATTCATTCGCATTTATTAAACGCAAATATGCCGCTAAGCACAGTCAATTAATGCTAAGTAACTAAGCGGCTCAAAAGTTAATTTAAAAGTTGATACTTTTTTTGAGCGGCAAATCACTTGAATAAAGGCTAAATGACGACTGTTGCCGCGAGCCAAGCTGGGCGGCGGTCATCAAGCGCTTAAGTGGCAAAAAATAGAAATTAAAAGGGCAAAAAATCTTTGGAAAGCAAATCCGTCCACAAAATGAAGCTGATTAAAAGTTTGCCATTTATCTAGACTAACGCCGCGCCACAAAAGGCAACACAAAAGTGGCGAAAAAGAAGAAAACCAAAAATTGAAAATTACTGAAAAAAACCAAGAAAATAGTAAAGCGAAAGAATCCAGAAATGAGCGAATAAGCAAAAGGTAAAATCGTTGAAGAGAAAATAGCTACTCAAGCATAAGCGCCAATTCGACTTTGGTGGGACTTTGAGCAGCTTTAGCACGCACCAAAATGCGGTTAGCCAAAACGTTTAGTCAGCCATGCCGCAGGCGGATTTCATGAGCTCACAACGTGTGTGTAATTGTGTGTGCCTAAGTGCTGTCTCAGACAGCAAAAGCAGTCGTCAAAGAAGATGAGACGCGACGGCATACCGCACACAGCGACTGAAAGCAAACACTTAATAACTTGATGGATGTCAATAAATCTGCCGACGAAGAAACTAAGCAGTAGACAGAAGATACGAAAAAGTAGCGCGAGGCTGTTAAAAGTGTTTTATAACTGGCTAGCTTGACCCACTTTGGCCGCGCAAGTCAAAAGGCAGCTGCAGTAAAGACATAGTGCTAAAAAGACTTTGTAGAGCGAATATAAAGTCATATTTTTTCTGAAAATTTTTAGTAGTTCGAGCAACTAAGTTTCAAATTATATATTTTTTCAACGGGTTTTTCTATTTTCGACATTAAAAGAACGTGTTCTGCAACCTTTAAGGTGCCAAAAAGCATAAAAAACATTTTACAATATTTACTCCCAAACTCCCGCAAGTAAAAAGTGTGCCAAACTTAGATAGCAAAACTTTTACTTAGCTACAAGGGCTAACAAAGAAGCATGAAGAATCACAAGAAATATATAAAGTAGTAAATAGTTCTAAATTTTATTAAGGGACAGAAATTTTAGAAAAAAACTGAAATTGAATCTTAGATTTTAGTGGTTTGTGTACTAGTTATATTTTTAGTCGCCAGTTTTTAACAGAAAAGTGTAGCTGTATTGTAAGTAATATCTTTTTTAAAAGAACAACACAAGAAAGTCCACTTCCTAAAATACACAATTAAAAAATTTGGTTTCGCTTGAAAACTTAATTGGCAGGCAATTATTTTAATATTACCTCACTCGAAATGTGCCTTAGCTAATATAAAACTTATGTTAGATTTGCCTCAGATGGTGTGTGTCTTTGCTAACATAAAAATCATATTAGATTTGCTAACAAAGCGCCTAAATGTAGGCAAGAGTTTTCTTTTCTAATTAACGTTTTTAAGAAATATTAATGTCCCCCCTACACTATATCCACGGAAACTATTACATATTTTTGTGATCCTCAGCAACTTCTTCAAAAATATTCTGTATCATTGTGTAGAGTTTTGAACGAAAAAAAATAAAAATTAATACAGTTTTAATTAATTGCCAGACTTTGAAGTACTCGTACCTTAAAAGAAAACTGAGAATTTTAACATTTATTCAATAATTTTTTTTTTGTAATTAAAGGTATCTAAAATTAAATCAAAAAAATTTTTTAAACTTCAATAAATTTTTCAAAAATTGTTGCACGCTCAATATCTCAACTGCTCCTAGTACAAACATTTCCCAACGATACCCACTAATCTTTTCAAGAAAAAAATTCTATTTAAATTGATTTTTTTTTTTATTATTTTTATTCACCAACAGTTTAGATTAACTTTCTTGTGCAATTTTCTATTTGCTACTTCATTCACTCAGCAAAATTTGTTGTCAAGTTTTCCAACAAACGAGCGCTATTTGCCCATTGAAACAGCGCAAGGATTACAAACTTAAACGCTTTTCACATTGTCGTAGCATACTTTTCGGCACAGCAAAGTTTCTACGCAAGCACTTGCCGAATTTCAACTTACTAGAAGCGAATAAATACAGCATCATTTGCCCGAAAGGTTAGTCGCCAGCAAATTTCTTACCTTGTGCTGTGATTTGGATGGCAGATCATTCAGTTGGCCGACAACCAGTCGAGCATTGGTTAGTTGACTTGAAGCGGCTCCTTCTGCCTGTCACCTGCTTCAGCACGCACACACTACTGTGTTGCTAGATGTTTCTTGAGTTGCTTAAATGTTGCTCTGACACTGTCACTGGCGTCGAGGCGAGCGCAAAGTTTTTTGTCACCACCATTAAATGTTAAACGTGTCTTAAGGCGTTGCTTTGTCAGCAGTTGTCAACAATAATTGCTCGTTGGCATTTTAGGTAAACGAAATGCTTCTAAGCTTAAGAAATTGTTTAAGTGAAGGTGAGAAGTAAATAGATTTATGTGTTTTTTTTTTTTAAGAATAAAGTTTTAAATGTTTAGTACGGCTGCGGTTATATATATATCTTTAAGATATACTGATGTTGAGAGAGCATCTCAGGTTTGCGTGCCTTATAAGAAAGTTGTTTTGGATTTTTCTTAAAAAATGGAATTTTTTTTATACTTTACAGAATTCAATAAAAAACACATATGTAACTGACAGTTTAAGTATCCAAACGTCTACAAAAAAAAAAGGGGTTAAAGAGGTATTGAGATTCTTTGATGGCTACTTGAACATTTCAAGTTGTGTTTCGTAACCATTTCGATGTTACCGTCATCAACAAAGGTGGACGCGCAAATCATATAAAGCAGATTTTCGAAGATTGCACGATATTCATTGAATGCTGTGGTTCCGCATAAATACATATTTTTCCTTAGCCATTGGAAACACAAAATTTTTTACAAAACTCGTTGGTGTCTGCTTGCCATGATAAAAATCGCGAGCAAAGAACAGTCCGGGTCAAATTTGATCAAATGATAAATATAGATAAATGTAGATAAATATATACTTCGCTGGTCTGATTGTCATTTTGATTATACAACTTTCAACAGTAAAGAAAATAGGACCCTAAAAATCTTCATTAACAATTTTTTTCTTTCTTCAAACTGTAGGATAACCAGTTGAGTTTGTTGTGACCCAATTGAAGTCTAAAGTGCTGGGTTTATTAATTTATTCAAGATTTTCTAAACTAATGAATATATTAATAATTTAAATGAATATCCTCCCAAAAATCTATCGAAATTCGAAAGAAAAATTTCGAAGTTGTCAACTAATTCCGAAAAACGCAGAAATTAATTTTTCCAAAAGAGTTCCTCCAAGTATTTAATATTTTTCACCAAAATTTATTCAAAATTTCAAGGAAAATATTTCGAAATTGGAAAATAACTTCGGAAAACGAAAAAATAAAGTCAGACAGTAACCTAAGAATAGAAACTTTTTACCACAACTTTTTCAAAAATCGAAGGCAAATATTTCGAATTTTAAAGACTAAGTCTATTTTAAATTCGAAGGCAAAAATTTAGAATTTAGCGACTAAGTTTGAAAAACGAAAAATCACTTTTTCTTAGAGTTCTTATAAATATGTGAAATTTTTTCCACAAAAATTTAATCGAAATTCGAAGGTAAAAGTTTCGAATTTGAAGACTAAGTTCGAAGACCGGTAAAATTCTTTTTTTTCCAGAGAGATTCTATAAGTATATAAAAAATATTACACAAAATTTTTTTCGAAATTCGAATGCAAATATTTCGAATTTAAAGACTAGCTTCCAAAAATGGGGAATTTTTTAATAGGTTGCCTAGGAGTGTGTAAACATTTTATCAACAAATTTTGTTCGAACTTCGCAATCAAATATTTCGAGTTTGGAAACTAACTACGAAAAATGGAGAAAATAAATTTTTTTAGAGAGTTACCTAGAAAAAATTTTCACCAAAACATTTTTAAAACTCGAAGCCAAATATTTCGAATTTAAAGACGAACTTCGAAAAACGGAAAATCAAGTTTTATAGTGATTTGCTTTGGAATATAAAAAAAATTCTCCAATTGTTGTTTCAAAATTTGAAAAAAGAAATATTTCGGTTTTGGAGACCAACTTTGAATAACGCAGAAATTATTTCTTTTACTTCTAAAATTCAAATTCTCGAAAGAAAGTTAGTTTTGATCAAATGCCTCATAAAAAGTCGACTTTTCATGTATGTAGTAGATATTATCTACACAATTCTAAATGATTTTCTCGCGCAATGATAATATTCCATTAAATAACTGTAAAATAAGTTCCGTTGTGTATTTTCGCAACGAGAACTTGCAATTTCCGCTCTGTTGCCAATGCCGGCGAATATTTAAATTAAATATCAATTAAAATGCAGCTACGAGCATGACCAACAAATAGAATGAAAATGCATGCGAATGCACACACACTTACTATCTCTCTCTCTCCCGCACACATATTGAATGCATATATATTGATGCGCAAATAAATGCGAAATTCATATATAAATATGACTGCCGGCTGTTGCACTTCGAACTGTCAAATGGCCAACGGCACTTGAATGATGCATGTGCGTGTGTATGTGCCTCCACTGCTAGATCATTGTGCATGCCACAACTCGTAGTTGATTGCTGATTTTGCCATTGCAACCATGTGGCAGCAGACAGCAGGCAGTCAAACAGGCTCAAACAGCAAAGGCCAGCGAGTCAGTTGATATTTGCATGAACTGAAAATATTTGCACACAAAATAAAGGCAAATTGATAGCGCAACAAGCACATTGCCACACACACGCATACACTTATGTGTATATACATAATGCACGCGGTTGTTTTGCAAGTGTTGCAAGCGGCGCTGATGCCCCAATGCGCTCGTATACCGTTAGTTGATGCAATACAGTCTCGCCAAAGCGAAAAAATCAGTTGCATGGTGAGGAGATTGTGCGGCGCTGGCGAGTATTTGGTCCCAAATGTGCGCTTTTTTCGCCTTTTCAACTGTTGCAAATACCCATCGTCTGTGTTGGGTCGTCCAAAAAGCTCACAACAAATACGTAAATATGTCCGCGTGCAATTTATTCATGCCTCGCTGTCGATATTCGTTACATTTGAATCAGGTAGAGGATCAAAGTGTATGCAATGATGCTTCAAATTGTTTGTTGGAAGCGCTCTGTTGCGCATAACTGTATTTGCAAGCTGCAAACCTATATATATGTGTGAGTATGGAAAAGCCTGGCAGCTTTTTCGGCGCTGACACGCGGCTTTTAGCTGCTACCTCGGCATTTCTTTTTTTCCATTTGCTCTGCGCAATATTTGTTACAATTTCATTAAATAGTGTTGCAGCGCTCCTATAGTTGTTGTTGTAACTATGTCTGATATTTCCAGCGGCGTTAGTACTCAATAGCGCTAGCACTCTTTTCACCGGCGCTCAATGCTCACTTTACTCGTATTTAATGCATTAAAAATTCATTATATAAACGTTGTTCTGCATAAATTGAATTTTATTGCGCAATAAAGTTTAAATTCATTAATATTTTTAAATTTTTGGAATTTGATTAAAAATTTTTGGCAAATAATTTGCTATTGTTAAAGATTTTCAAAAAATATTTTTCAGCACAATGTTTGAAACGTTTAGTGGTGTTCTTGTTGTTTGTAATTTTTGAAAAAAATGTACTATAGTATTATTATTAACAAAGTAATTATAACGTCAGTTAATTAAAAAAAGACTAAAAATCAAAAAAATTGGAAGTTTGAATATTTCACACAAATTTTGAGGTTATATTAAAAAGTTGTTAACACAAAAGTTGTAGATATTTTCATTAGTTACAACATTTTCATACAAATTTTTCTATAAAATCGTATTTTTGCCGAACAACGAAATAAACAATTTTTTGACCCGGAAAAATTCAATCACGCCCCTCTCCTTGCTTTTCTTAACCTCAGATCGCCAGCAAATTTGTTTTCCTTTAATTTTCGTTATTTTATCTTTCGTTTCCTATGAGTTTCATTGTACTAAGATTTTTTTGTTCTTTTTTTAATTATCTACTCTGGTCTAATTAGACAGTCTTAAAATATATGAACACGAGTACTAAACTAATAAGAATCGAGTTCAGAAATATCGATGAAGGGTGTATAATACTTTGCATATATCCCAATCATAGTAACTATGATTATAAAAATATAATTTTAACTTGATCAAATTTGACCCGGACTGACAAAAAACTTTACATTTTCTTATATGTATTTCTTCTAATAAAAACAACAAAAAATACATCTTTCAATAAAAACAACAAAAACTATATTTTCATATATTTTTAAATAAATTTTCTCATGAAAATAGTTTTCGTTTGAGAACATGACAACGCTTTTCTATATACTTTCAATGGACTGATGGTGCCTTTCTCGAAGCGTATTTTTCTATTATGAAAACAGAAAAAAACCACGGAGAGTCAAGTTTGTCAGAAATAGAGGCTGAGCGATGACTATTGTTTCATGGTCGGACAAAAAAATGGTCACAATAATGCTAGAATATGACAGGGCATTTTCGTAGAAAAATTCTATGAATTTTCTGTCCACAAAGCCGATCGATTACGACGAATTGTTTTACGTAGACGTCACAAAGCGGCCAAATATTAGTCCTTATTGACCGTTTGACCCTCTGGATCGTATTCATGTTGAACCAAATCACGATAATAAGAGAAATTGATGAACATCACTTTGACTTTTGACCGACTTTGATGAGATTTTTACAATTTCGGATAATTTTTGAAGTGCCATTAGCTGATTGTAAGATAGTTTTGACGTCACATTAACAAAACCATATTTTGTCACCAGTAGTGGTGCAAGCGATGGAACGTCCTCAGTTACATTGTCCAGCATCTACTTTGCGACCTCTAATCAACGTGGTTTTTGCAAAAGTTTCAGGTATCATCGTACTAGTCTAGCATTGACATACCCCGCATACCCAAAATATTAACAAAAAATATGTGGAGTTGACCCATAAAAAATGTGGAGATTCTCTGTTACTCTCTGATGCCTACTTTTTCTTTGACTTTTTCGACGTGGTTGACCATAGACTTAACAGGAAATAGATTCACGGCCTCAAAACGCACGACCGAGACGGCCAATTATCTGAGCCATTTCGTGAGATAAGACGTTTACCAAATATGGTTTTCAATAAATCGATTGTGACATTCGCTGTTTGGCTTGTCGCGCCGTCCTGTTAGAACCACATATTGTTCAAGTCCATATCATCCAATTCGGATCAAAAATATTCGGTTATCATTGAGCGGTTGCGATTCCCATTCACAGTAACGTGGCATTCTTGATCATCCCAGAAGATGTACGGCACAATTACGCCGCCGGCGCATAAACCGCACCAAATCGTACTTTTTCCGGGATACAATGGTGACTCATGGAGTACGGGAAATTGACGAAACTACTCAGCCAGAAATTAGCCTCATCGCTAAAGATAATTTTTCGATGAAAATCTGGATGATGCTGAAATTGTTGCTCAACCCAAGCGGCTTCAGTTCTTGCGTCAATTTGATCTTGTAAGGATGTAGACCAAACTCTTTTCGCAAAATTCGCCACAACGACGTCAGAGAGATGCCCAATGCTTGAGAACGACTTGTGAGAGAGTGATTTGGATTTTTCTCCATTGATGAGCTAGCGACAGCATCAATGTGTGATTATGTATTCAATTTTTTTCACTAGCTCAGTTTTTGATCTAACAGGATGACTACAAATTGGGGACGTAGCGCTTTTAAAGTTGAGCAAACTGATTCTGAATTTCGTTAGTAAATTTTAATAATTTCGACTTTCTCTATCGGTGTAGTTTTGTAGCGTCCCTTTTGAAAACCCCCGTATAATGAAGGTTACCTTATTTTATTCACATTCTCAGTGCATTGAGTAATTTTCTACCCTGTCAAGTAGCCGAAATTATTTTAACTGAACTTTACTTCCAAACTGAGTACTATATTTCATATTATGATACAAAAGTATTATACGATTGCTTAGCAGAGTGGTTTGCTCGCTTTTTCTTAAGCTTTTAGACTTCCAAGAATAGAATTTAGTTTATTGCTTTCACTATTATAATTCAACTTTTCTTCTTCTCAAACAAGTTTCCTTCAAAGTTTGTTGCAAACAACCAAAACTGCACTTAAGAATAAAACTTAACGACTAAACTAACTATAAATCTGAATACATCTAATGGGTGCCTCTTTAACTTTTAATAGCTCACAACTTTATAAATCAAGATTAAGCTAAACTTTTTTGACACCAACAACTTCATATATTATGCCTTACGGATGTCAGCTTTCCACAAAACAGCCAACAAAATGAAATAATAAAGTTGAAATCTGCAATATTTCACCAAAATTAATTACTGCTCATCTGCCACATTAATTTTTGGCTAACTTATAGATATTGGCACATCTTCTTTTCCCAAGTGGAGCATATTTCCGCCAGTCATACAACTGACACTCATTACAAACAAATTTCCGTTGGCACATATATGTATGTAGGTATGTATTTGTGCGTGTGTGGCATGCATTTCTATTGATTAGTCTAATTCCCAGCTGTCCGAATATCTTGCTGGCTTCTTGCGTGTTCAGTCGATATTAATTGCATTAGAGCTTCGTGCGCATTAACTTATTCGTAGGACTCAAGAGAACCGTGAAAGAAAGTTACGACTTGTACGTTTAATAGCGTTGCGAAATGAACTTTCTTATTAAACCCACTTGTAATTATAATATTATTATGTCGACTATTTCTGTGCTCAATGCATATGAGTATATAAAACTAAAAGTCGATAAGTGCTTGAGTGCCGCTTCATAGTCACATATAGGCGTGAATGACAGCCAAAGTTTTTCGATTATTTGCGTGATTTCTAATTACACTATGCTGTAAGGGTTGCATTTTATATGTTTTTACTACAATGTAATCTGGGTATGAGGGATTATTTTTTATTTATAGAACATTATTATTATAATTTTTTGAAAACTTTCCATTGTTGCATATAGCCTATTTTGTATTAAGAAGCAATATAAAGTATGTGCACGAAAAATATTGGTCGAACATATAACGTTATAGAACTTATGTTTATTATTTAATTTCAGAAATATTTATACAAGTTATAGTTTATATGTAGATTTATACGTATTCAAGATATAATATTCAGGATATTTTTTTATAAGCGAATAATCGTAATTTAGACTTGACATCCTTCATAAGCGCTTGCACAGAATCTTTATTGAAGTCTTTAGTGACGTTTCGCCACTTATTTCTAAATTGCCTCTCATTTTCGCTTTAATAATGGCCCAATAAGTTTCAATCGGCCTGAGCTCTGGGCAATTTGGAGGGTTCACCTCTTTAGGAACAACGACCACTCTATTGTCTTGGTACAACTTTAAAGCCGTTTTTCCGTAATGACATGTCGCAAGATCAGGCCAAAAGAGTACTGGATCCTTATGAAGTTTAATTAAGGGCAAAAGACGTTTCTGTAAGCACTCATTAACGTAAATTTTTCGATTTATTGTTCCATAGCCTATAAAAGGTTCACTTTTAAAACCACACTGGCAAATCGCCTGCCATACTAGAAATTTTTTTGGGAACTTGTCAAGCTTTTTATTTTTAAATTTATCAGAAACATTCCCCCTTTTGTTTGCTGTGTAAAATTGTCGCCCTCGAATTTGTTTAAAGTCTGCTTTTACATAGGATTCATCGTCCATTACAACGCAGTTAAAATTAGGCATGAACTTGTCATATAATTGTCGAGCACGTCGTTTTGCCAAAAAATGTTGCTTATCATTGCGGTTTGGTGCTGCATTCACTTTGAAGGAACGTAATCCATTTCGTTTGCGTACTTTCTGAACATATGAAGGTGACATTTGAACTTTTTTGGCGACATCTCGAACTGAAAGTCCGGGATTTCGTTTCAAATAGGTCAAAACTTTTTTTTGCTATAAGTGGAGATTCAAATCCTTGTTTTCTACCACTACCGGCTTTTCTATTCAATGATAAGGAGTCACTGTATCTCTTAAGAACAAAAGATATCGAAGATTTTGCAAGTTTAATTTTTTTGGCGATGTCGCTGTGGGACATGCCTTTATTTTCCAGCTTTTTGCGCAAAACTGATTCGCGAACGTGTATATTCATTGCTGACAAATTTTACACTAACCACATTTTTGAAAAAAATATAAAGCAATTATTTAGATAATGTATTAAACTTTGCGTGTAAATTTTAATTTTGATTTTACCGTTACAAATTTCTAAGCTGTGCGGGTTTCTATGTGACCAGTGTTTTTCGTGCACATACTTTATGTACATATTTGACACGGACAGAGGAATGAAAACTAAATTTTTTTCTTACTTTAATATAAATATATATCTCGCCCTCGAAATAGGCTTATTTTAAGCTCAATCCAATCTTCCAATTTTCCACTTATTATAAGTCTCAGTTGGGATGGTCCATAGTGTCTACAGTGAATTTGGAGTCTTTTCGTTTTCGGCTCACTTTTAAAGCCCATTTCATTAGAACGTGCTATGTTTCGACGTCATCGTCACCAGTAATCATGCATTGTTGAATGTTTGGTCAAATATCTCTTTTCCAACCTCTACACGATCTCGCTGTGTCAAAAGATTGTGGTCTTTTTGTACAAGACTAGCATTGATATGCTGCGTATCCCAAAATTTATCAATTGAAATTAGTTTTAAATTTCCATAATTTTTTCCTGAAATCAGGATCAAGCCTCAAACCACTTATAACAAATTTTATAATACAACATCTGATCAAAATTGAGCCGGATTGACACAAACTACATTTTAAAGTATTTTAATACAAATTTTTATTATCGTCTTTCTAACTTCTTTTCTCTCCTTTTGAGTCAATAATAATAGCAATAAACTATGCCTTTAGGGCCCTGAGCGAATTTTGTTGTTTTTTTTTTATATACTCTGCAGCCAGGTTCTACATAGTACTATAGTTTCTTTCTTTTTTGTTTTTGATTACGTCTACTTTTTGGTGCGGTATTCAATAGATAGTAATTCATAAACCTACGTTTCGTCACCAGTAATGACACGTTTTATGTAGGGTCCTTAGCTATCTTGGTAAGCATATTCTTTCCGATCCCTACTCGAAGTTGTTTCTGCTAAAGATTGAGGTCTTCTGGTACGAGACTAGAACTGACTTGACTAAATACCCAAAATATTAACCAAAATGTTAACCGAACTTTTAACCAAAACTTTAACCAAAATATTATCCAAAATGTTAACCAAAATATTAACCAAATTTTTGAAATCCTCTGCTATCTCTCTAATACCAAAGCCATTAGAATTTCAAGTATTTTGTCGCAACTGAGGTGGATTAAACAAAACTCCACATTTTTTAGACAAGATAGTCTTCCTTCTGGAGACCAAAATATATTTTTAAAACACTCTATGAAGGGCGTAGACGTCAAAGTTGCATTATGGCAATAGTCCGGTTGGTAGTTTGCGCATTTTTTTATTTTTATTAATAATTTGTCCTCATTGTTACAATCTTTGGAACATAGTTGCTCTATAAGGTTCTGTCATCTCACAATGAAGGCGGTGATCTTTGAGCGATTTTTAAATCAATAGTCGTTTTATGTAGTATCGACATTCTATATGGTTATTTGGTCAGCCGATTTCTGCCTCCTTGCGGAATCTAGCCAAGTGACATTCTCTGCTGTATATAGTCCTCCATTTCCTGCGCTTCGTTGGCTTCAATAGTAAAGAAGCACCTGTTCTTGCATTTAATTACATGGGACCTTTTGGGCCAACATATCCTACAGATGATTCGTAGATACTTGTTGAAGAATGCTTGTAGTCGCTGAGACTTTTCAATAAGTAACCAATGTTTTTTCTAACAAGTGTCATCCCTCAGATGATATTTGTGCTATCTTCTGCATTAATTAAAAAAATTCTGTGAGAATTAAAGCTTGTCATAAACTTAATTTGCTATTCGCACACAATTTTTCAGTTGAACCAACTTGCATAACTTTGAACTTCCAAACTCCATAGAAATATTAAACTATTTCTTATTTGAAATAAAATTAAAAAAAAAAAATAAAATAAAATTTGTTGACCAGTGTTGCAGCCACTCACTGCAAAACTACTATACATAATATTTTCGTGAGTCGCATATCAAATATTTAGGTATGCCTGTGTGTGTGTGCTTATGTCTCTCTCTAATGCGCCGCACATTTCCACTAATGCCGCCACAAATTGCAAATGGCCAACGGCGTTCAAATGAATGCAGACGCTGCCGTGCGATGACTATAATAATTATAATTATTATTAGCATGGCAACCATAATCATAGCATTTGTTTTGATAACTACCGTTAATTATCTTTATTAATTATACAACGACAGCATTATCGGCTTATGCCAGGCTATGTGACATGCAATATACTATTAAACTACGGAAATAAACGCAAATACATATAGACATGCTTAAAGAGTACTCAGGTTGCTATATGTAAATACATACTTATGTGTCTTTATATATGCTTCAGTGTGTGTGAAATGCTGTGAAAAGCTTGCTTTTAATATTATAATCACCTGCCTCCGAGCTGAAGTGTGTCTAAAGCACTATGCGCATACATAAATACATATATTTGTATACGGTATTTATATAAATAAGTATATACATGCACATGAAAGGACTTCCCAACACCTTGAAAAATCAACCAGTCTCGCAAATGAGCTCGACTTTCCACTTTCTACTCGACAACCACTTCAGCCTACTTAATTTCTGCCGCTCGCAGACGTTGAACCACACACCATACACCTGCATACATATTTACTCGCCCGTATTTGCTCACCCATTTAATTTAATCTACATCATAAAGTGGTGAAGAAGCAAAAACAAACAAAAGAACTGTACACACAGCGCCTCACTTTCTTGTTAGGCCTTCAACGAAAAGGAAAATTTAATCCAAACTGATTAAACAATTTCATTAACTGCCAGCGTTTTCGCAAGTAGGCACAACAAACCACTAGAAAAATATAACAACAACACACATATTAACAATAAAGCCACAAAATCACAACAACAGCACATCACAAGAGCAACACGCAGACTTAAGATAAAAGTGAAGTGAAATATAAATCAAAAAAAAAAGAAATTTAAATTAAAAATATCAAAAATGAAAATAAATTTAGAAAATTGAAAAAATTAAATAAATTTAAAAATTAAAAAAAATTAAAAACAAAATTTTAAAAATTAAAAAAAAAAATTAAAAAAAAATATTAAAATAAAAAAATTAAAATTAAAAAAAGAACAAAAAAAAAGTTCGACTACGACTTCACACGTCCGTTTTTTATAGCATAACATTTTATAAAGAGATCTTAATCTTTCAACTGGTCAATTTGTAATTTGAAAAATATGTTCGGAGATTATAGAGCTGCCTTGCCTGTCTCTGCTAATTTCAGGAATATTTTTGACATATAAAAAAGTTGTCCATACAAGAGCTTGACTTGGATCGGTCAGTTTGTATTGCGGCTATATGCTGTAGTGGTCCTGTAGTTTTGATTCCGACAAATGAATATTTCTTGAGGAAAAAACGATGTTTGCAAATTTTCAGAACGATATCTTAAAAACTAAAAGACTAATTATCGAATGTATAGAAGAACTTGGCTAAATCGACTCGTTTTAGGTGTTACAAACCTCGACACAAACTTAATATACCCTGTTCTGCGTATAACACATAAAAGCAAAATCAAATGCTACCATGAAACTAATAAAAACAACAAACACATAATAAATAACATACTGCAAGCCTTCCTAGCAGAAAATGAAGTGTTTAATATGCCAGTAACAAGGCAACTTCGAACAATTCGGTGGCAAAGTGTTGTTGGTTTAGATAAGCGTCGTCGAGTGAGTTCGAAAGGAAAATTATAACCTATTCACCACCATCAGGTCGTTAAAAGTTGGTGAATGCAAGTGCAGCGCCGTACAATCACCGAGTTGGGAGTTTGTGTGCCCGCTTGTGTAGGTGTACGCGTGTGTGTATATGCTCGTTTACGAATTCGGCGAAAACAATAGACACAAATCTCAAAAGGCCACTTACTTGGCATTCACTACATTTTCAATACATACCGGTTTAGAAATTGTAAAGAAAGCGCGATTTTCTATTTTTGGTTATTCGATTTTCACGCCATGCTTTGCTTGCTATTGAAATTGTGTATGTGTTGAGATATTTTTAAGTTATTCTAGAACTCATTTTACCTTGCTGCTGCCTTACCGACGATATTTTCAGATAAGACGAGAAAAGAGTATATGCTTCCTTATCGTTGCCGGCTCATAAAAGGGATTAATTTCTCTCCATATCTTTATTACATCGCTAAAAAATTAGCTTCACTGTTCTGGTCGGACAATTATTACTCAACGTTTTGAACTTCTCTCTCTATTTCGAACTGTTATAGAAGATTCTTACTATACTTGTACATTTTCTCATTTATGCGCAATTGTATAATATTTATTCACAAGAAGTGAACGTTTAAAGAACACAAAGCAAAGGCGTGGACAAAAAATTTTCCGTTTCCATGACAGTCGGGTCTAAGTAACCGAAGCGCACCCGGATTTTTATGCGGCCAGTGACTGTTAACTCGCCAGTATTCAAACTACTTGAATTGTTTTCTGCTGCTACAAAAAACAGTAAATATTTTAAAAGCTTTTCATAGAGATAATGTAGTCTGTGAATAACAAGTTGGCCGTTCGCCTGAAAGCAAGCTGTATATTGTTCAATTAGATCCGATCAAAAATCGTTGGTTCGTTAACAAACCTTGCTGTCATCAGCAGCAAAAAATGAAATGGCGTAATAAAATTTTAGTCCAACTCATCTTTTCCATAACGTTGTTGTTTAAAGCTATTAAAATATCATCAAATTGCCAAAAAAAAAATATTTGAACAGTTATTAGGAGATGTATTCGGAGATAGAATTTTCGTTCACAACCTCTTGCCTGTATGGATGACAAACCCACATAACTTTAATCCATTCTTTGTTTGTTTGTAAATTTGTTTCTTAATGAAGCAAAATCTCTCTAAATTTTTTTTCGAAATATCAAAGTATATTTCTTCGACTGCTGTGAAATTTAGATTTTTGTTCCTTTCAGATTATATCTTACTACAAAAATACGAATTTCATTCTAGTGGCACTTTCTCTTCTGATTGTATAGCTTCCAAAGCAAAATACTAAGCTGAGCTATTCTTTGGGAGTTGAATTTTATCCGAGTTCCTTTTAAAAAAGTACGTACAGTCACGAATAAAATGTGTCTTAATCTTCACCGGTGATGAACATAATTTTATGTATATAACGTTATTCGTTTGGTTGTTTCCTAATTAAAAAAAGTAGAAATTTCAAATTTCATGGCAAATGTTTATTAATAAAATTCTTTAGCAAAAGCACATTCTTTGGCAAATAATTTAATTTTTTAAAATTCATTATCTCTTTCAAATGTTGGCCTTGACTACGTCTCAGATGGTTCATCCGTTGAGCCCAATTTTCAATGACTCGTTCGAGCATTTCGACTTGAAACTGGCGAATGACACTCATGATGTTGTGCTCTAAGGCCTGTACACAAGTGGAAATGTCCGCATTGAAGTCTATACATATCTCCACAGAAAAAAAGTCTAACGGTGTGTTATCACATGATATTGGTGACCAAAGGACCAGCCGTGAAATTAACTACTCACCCACTTACTTAACTACAACCCACTACTCACTACTTTCTTCCCAAACGCGGAAATGTTGTTTACATACCCATTGGGCCAGAAATGGGCCTCACCGCTGAACAAAATTTGGCTCGAAAACGTCGGAACTTCTTGGAACTTTTCAAAAAGTTGTTCTGACGTAAGACTTTCCATGATGAAATGCCAAAAAACACATTAAAGCTTGACACGTTTTACATGTGATCTGACAAAAAATGCTTTTGAAAAAAGTTCTTAGATTTCCCGTTATTTATTGATCAATATTTGATATCTCATAGCAATGGGAGGAGTATAGGCACCGTAAGGGGTGGAACCATTTGGTATTTATCTTTATCAACAGTATATTCCGAGTGTAAGCACTTTCGATTGACTTTTTGAGTTTTTAGGGACATATATACACGATCAGTTTACAATTGTACCTACAATCACATACAAGTTTCTGAAAACATTTCCATAATCTCAGAACGTGTTTCACTCCCAAAGAATACTTGTAATACTTAAAACTAATCGAGGAAAATGTAGAATTGTATCACTCAGACTTATCAAGACGTCGAGACGTATTGGCATTCTGATGTTTGTTTGGTTGGAAACGTAACACGAAAGCACACAAGAACACGAAACTAATATAATATATAGTAAACATATTATTTCTGATTATCTTACCATTTTAAAAAAATCTTATTTTTTCTGCCAAACTAAGTCTCACCCAGCACATAAATAAAGACCTCCTTTAATCAACCGTACGGTACTGATTAGCATTGCCACAATGTAGGGAAGATTCTAATTATTTAAAAAAAGCGTCAAGTATTTAAGAACTTAAACCAAGGGAGAAGAAAATAAACGAAAAAAGTTCAAAAAAGAAATGTTCGGAAAATTAAAACTTCGCGCTGCTATTCACTAACTCCCTTGCCAAAAGAAGTGTCAGGTATGCTTAAGAAAAATAATGTGCGCCTAAAATGTCTTCAATTTCGCCAACTTCCGCGCTGACCGCACACTAATTTCTTACATTCTTCTTCTTCGTGAAGACTAAAAGGACGGTACCTCGTTGCCATTGTCTTTTACTATAAACGCTGATAGAAAAGGAACATTTATCACGCCAAGTAGTTGGTCATTTTTCTTGCGCTGACTAGTTCCGGTATCATATATTTAGGCGCTAAACGGCAGACTTATGCAGCTAAATGCTTTAATTACATACATACATACATACATACAAATATTTATAAAAGGTGTGCGCTTATATATATGGGTATGCGTGGTGAGCATTCTGCTGTTAATTTAACCGTTTCTCACACAAAACTTCCAACAAAGCACTTTCAATTGTGCAGCATGGCTGATTCCCACACCTAAAGGCACATACACACACACGGAAATAAAACAATAGCAAGTGAAGCCAGCCATTGCAAGTCAAACCAAAGTGGATGCAGTGTGTGCCCCTGCCTTTATTTTCAACCGAGGCGTCAAGTTAATAGCGAGCGGGGTCTCTGGAGTCCTTTGCCAGCGAAAACGCTTGGTTTGCATTGTGCACTAACTAAGTGCAGGGTCTTGGGAAATCTTCGCACAGCAGACAGGCATACATATTTATGCGCCGCAAGCGCCACGCACACACACACGCTAGTATATATGTATGTGCAACCACTGCGCCGTGGCAGATGGAAAGTGTTTAAAATAATGCAAAGCTCGTAAATTTTCATCAACAAGCCAAGCCAAGACGAAAACCCCAGGCTACCAAAAAATTTACACTCAATAACCCAGCAAAGGCGCAGACATATGTGTGAATTACACATTTACATGTATTCCTGTGTGTGTGTGTGTGAGTGTGCTGGTGGCCTTATTGAACGTGCAGACAGCAGCGAACACTTGGCTGTCTACGACTTTCGCAGCAAAGGGGAGCGTTTGCGGAGACTGAGCCAGACAGGAGTGCCGCTGTTGAGTGGCCTCGTTTTGACATTAAGTAGCTGCTTCGTCTTTTGTGCGAATATCTGCTCACAGCTGGCGTTTGCGCCAGTCAAATATCTTATTCATGGCAGTTGTTTATTCAAGCATTAAAGATTTAATGCCGAAGAGTGATCAAAAAGCGTTGTCAAGTGCTTAATTGAGTTTGCTTTGCTTGTGGTGGGAAAATGGAATATTACTTAGTATCTTTTTTTCAAATATAACTGCACACTTATATATTAGCAATTTAATTTTCAGCAGCATTTTTAATTCTCAAAAATGGATAAAAAAAAAGAAAATATTATCAATTAAGTTCTATAGATTCGCTTCTTATAAATATTTAAAAGCAGCAGCTTATAAAATTTAGATGCCTCTCCAAAATTTATAAAACAATTTTGCGAACTTTCTGCTTTGAAGGGAATAGGAAAATCGCTAATTATATCGCTTTTAAGTAATTTGAAAATCTACAACTCCTGGTAAAATTTTTACTTAGCATCATTTTTACATACCAATAATATTAGTTCATGAAATAAACCTTCTCCTTCTTTATTGAGGTAGACACCGCTAACGCGGTTGTAGCAGCGTAAAGACAAAGATTGTTGTCTCCTTGTTTTACGCGCCGTGTTCTAAAACCAGCGCACAACGCTGGCGAGGGATGATTCGCCTTCTCACTTTGGCTCGCCTTCTAACGTAGGTTTCTTGAGGATACTTGGCCTAAGATCGGAAGTCGTGAGCTGCTTGACCCATATGCAAATGAATCGTTTCTGGCCTCTCTCAAATGAATGGCGCCCAGTGAACTTTCCTCACTTGCGTAAACTTCTTTACATGGCTTCATCCTTATGAAATAAATACTGCTAAAGGTGAAAGTTCTACACCAATTTAGTAGTACATTTTTTCCATAAATTGTTAAAAAATGCCACTGAATATTTTTCCAAAAATTAAAAAAAAACTCCTACTCCTTTTTTGTAGAGGCATCAAACCTAGCTAGCTCTTTTCACAAATAATATCAGCCTCGTTTGATTCCTGGTGACAGTGGTGGCTTCTGGAATATACACAAAAGACTCTGCCGCCAGCCAATATTTTCGCTGTTCTGTATGACATATTCCCAAAGCTTAATAAAATTATATTATATAAAACCCCCACCCTACTTCCTTCCTTTGCATATACTTCCTAACGAAAAATCTCCCTTCGCCACCTTACTTGCGCCCAAAAAAATTATTTTCAAAAGTGTATCTGGTAACGAACAATTTGTTCATTTCAATCTACAAATTGTTGACAGCACTTTTCAGTTAAACGGTTGCCTTCCTTTATGTGGTTGCTGAAATCTCTCTTTAGCGAAGACATACACCAATTTCTTTCATTACCAATTCTCGCCTAAAAATTTGAACAAACTTGAAACAGCTATCAGCTGTAGAAGTAAATTATAAAATATTGCTGGAATCAAATAGTATCTTCTAAAATGTATTAAATAGATAATGTTAACACAAAGTAATTTGTTTACCATGAAGTTTATAACTCCCAGAAGGAAACTTCGAAGAGTCCTTCAGTTTTGACTGATCTGAAATTATATATAGGTTTTTTTCTTCTGAAGGAGCTATTCATCTGTCGGAACTGATGATATGAAGATTTTCACGATATTTATTAAAGGCATCATTACAATCTCCAAAGGAATTACACAACTTCTTCTGTCGGAATGAATTCCATGTACCTAATTTCGTGTATCTTTTCCACTAAATTAAGTTGTATGTAATGAATAGCAATATGGACTTCTAAGGATTGGAGAGAATCTAGTTTATTGCTAAATACCAATGACTTCAAAGAACACCGCAAGAAGTAGTTACAACTTTTTGGAGGCCTTTCAATGTCATAATTTCTTGAAATAATCGAATCCCCAAACTTTTTTCGGAATTATTCAATTGTTGCACCTGCTGTGTGGCCCGTAGATTCGTCCTGTTAGAACAATTTCTTCCAATTGCGGCTATTGAAAGTTAGTTATCATCGATCTATACCGCTCTTCGTTGAATCTAACGCTGTGACCAGCTTCATTGAAAGATGTAAGGACCGATGATTCCACCAGACCAAAAACCTCACTTAACTGTTAATTTAGGTGAATGCAATGGTTTGGTTGTTCAAAGATAGTTTTGTGTATTTACTATATAACCTCGCTTATCGGAGAAGATTCTTTAAAAAATCGTTATCGTTTCCAAGTTGTTCCAAGGCAAAATCAGCAATTTCACGACGTTTACGGTAATCCAATGACTTCAGTTCTTGAATGAGAAGAATTTTGTACGGATGCTAGCCCATATTCTTATTCAAACTCTGCCAAGTTGTGGTTTGAAACAGTCTCAATTCTTGAGAACCACTTGGAATAGACAAGTTACGGTCTTCAACAACACTTACCTGAACGGCAGCAATATTCTCATTACTTCGAGCGGTTCTCTGTCT
>CM050325.1:54600022-54810449 GCA_027475135.1 Bactrocera correcta | reverse complement strand
GGCGTAATCCATGACGTTTTCTTTTAAAATCAATTCATTGATCGTGTAATTCTTGCTGTATTGTAATAAAAACCATTTGTAAAGTGCATTTTCCATTTTCGGAAGTACTGAGACACGGAGCGTTTTGGTTTACTAAGGCCCAATTGTCTATTGTTAACACATTCTAAAATTTGTTTATGTATTTAATACAGCTGTAACACGTTCACCATTTCTGATTATTTCAACCATTTATTAAAAAAATATGCATCTAACAACTACAGGGCATCGAGATTTAAAGTAGCCAAAAGAGAAGAAAATATGTTCAAGTTTCCGAACGTTTGAGTTATCGTGTGTTCGAGCTTTCGCGATATGCAAACTTATGATGAAACATAAAAATGTGGAAATAAGCTTCACAAATGCGACAGAGCATTACAATACAGTCAAAATTGGGTAAAGTAAAAGAAAGCATATACATATAGAAAAACATAAAAATATTTCTAGTTTCCATAATAAATTTGGAACTAAAGTAGTGGTCCCAACGTAGTAGTTGGTGCTATTGACTGCACTCATACTGCAATAATTGCACCGTCTTCGTCGGCTAATGTTCATCAACTGAAAGGGT
Organism: Bactrocera correcta; assembly: GCA_027475135.1. Classification (NCBI taxonomy): domain Eukaryota; kingdom Metazoa; phylum Arthropoda; class Insecta; order Diptera; family Tephritidae; genus Bactrocera; species Bactrocera correcta. The sequence goes on along the minus strand of CM050325.1, from coordinate 54,809,848 downwards.
TACTATAGCATTAATGTAGAAGGTTAATAGGTTTGATATAAGTAATATATTTATGATTTTTATATTTGTGACGACAAACTTATTTTTCGCCATTTGAATTCACGTTTTTCTGGTTCATGCCATTATTCTGTAAATATAATTTAAAGAGCGTCTTTATGACAAAATCCTTATATAGGCTGGGAACAACCCTCAAACGCCGCGTTTGCAAAACATTGTATTTGTGACTTCGATGAAGGCGACATTGAAAATTTTGCAAACTACTCTTTCGATGACAACTCAACAGCTCAAACACACCAATATTACATCGCATGACGTAACTGCTTACATTTTCTCACACACTCTTTGTATATACTTATGTTTATAAATGAATCTTCCATTTGCCCGCTCTTCCAACTCGGACGATTCCCCCCCTGCAAATATTCTTGCTACTTTTGTTTTCTTGCCCTCGCACGTATTTGGGGTTTTCAATGGTTTAAACACAGTAAAAAAATAAAAATTAATTACAACTGTAATATATGTACATATGTTTATATCTATGTATGTACATATACCCCTGCGAATGGTAGGCACCTTGTCGTGGTGCAGGGGCTTAGGCGCAAGCATACTCGGCGCCCCCCAATCCTGGGAGGTTGGTGCTGCCAAGCACGGACCACGCGGTATGTCGGGCGCCGCATGCGTGCGCTGACCAAGAGCTACCACCTCCTAATCCAGGGTGTTATGCGACTCCCGTGCCCATTGGAACTTTGCAGCCAGGAGGTGAATGTGGCTGTATTCTAACGGAGCCTTCCCAACACCGTGCCGATTTGGGAAGTAACGGTGGCCTTACCGCGCCAAGGGGCTCTGGCGTGGCGGACCTTCCCGTTCCCCTTTTAAAACGTAGACCCGACAGCTCACCACGTTGAGCCAAGGGTCGTAAGAAAATGATGGACAAACAATTACAACAACTACAACAACAAAATTTGATACTCGTTGACGGACAATTGGCAATGACAAGGGACAATGGAAACGGAAAAAACAAGGAGAGCGGAGCAGCAGAAGGCAAGGGGGGTCGAGGGGCTAAGCGGAAGCCTGGCTTCTTCAGGATCCTTACGTCGGAGGAGCGCTCGCTGTTTGAGGAGCACGCCAGGGAGGACGATGATGATGTGCCCTCTTGTAGCGGCGCTCACCTGGTTGTAACGCCTGATGCCGCTGTGACAGCAACCGGCGACGAAAAGACCCCCCACGGTAGGTGCAGTGGACCGGCTTCGGGCGAGTCGCACCAGGCAGAGCCTGAGGGCGCTGGTAGGAGAAGGAGGAGAAGGCGCAGAAGAGGTGGGCAGCGCCCCCTCCCCGCTGCTGGTCAACCCGGAGGGTGCGATGATCCCCGCAGGAAGGGGATGAGTGGGTCCACTATGAAGTGGTACATGCGGCAAATCACGCCGCAGGAGCCCCCCCGATCAAAGAGGGTGCGGGGCACGGACGCAAAGGCAGCCGGGGGCCAACCTTCCGGTCCGGCTCCTCACCGGGTGGAGGAGGGTCGGCGTGGATATGCGGATGCTGTCAAAGGCATCCGCATGGCCGTTCTCCCTCTCAAATACCCGGCGGAGTCGCTAAAATCGGAGGAGCTCACCGTGCTGCAAGACCTCCTCATGGACGAGGTGTCTAAAGGGGAGGACTACACGACATCCTTCCTAGGCATCGACTTCAGGGGAGGCATGATGCAGGTGGACTGCCTGGACGAGTCGTCCGCTGACTGGCTGAGGGAACACGTTCCAAAGCTGGAAAGCTGGACGGGCCCTGTCCTCTGCGCGAAGAGGGTGGAAGACGTGCCAATCATGCATAGCATGACAATGTTCCTCCCTCGGTGCGGAGACAGAGCCTACGAGTATGCCTTGGGTCTGGTGAGGAACCAGAACCGAGGACTCAGTATCTCGGCCTGGTGTGTAGCCGGCAGCAAAAAGGAAAAGCTAGGCGACATGGAGGGATGGAGGCTGCACTTGTACATTGACGACGAGTCGTACAAGTACGTCCGGGCTGCGAGCTTCCGCCTGTTTTACAGGTACAGCACGGTCGTCATGCGGCCCTACAAGCCAGCTGACACCGGGAGCAAGGAAGCCAATAAGCCTGCGGCACCACTGAACAAGGGCGTCGATACTCTGGCAGTGCCGAGGTCCGCCCCGATGGCAATGATGATGGAGGTGGACGGTATGGCGGAGCAGCCCTGCGGGAGCAGGTCTGGACTGGCAGTGCCTGTAACAGCCATAGGCGTCCCCGTTGATGGCCGGAACATGGAGCTACCTTCCACACAGGAGCTCTTGGACGGATTTGAAGGCCCAGCGGACAGCAGTGCGGTTGACGGCGGGGAAGAGGATCTCTCCTTCCTCGAACCAATATTATGATGGCCGCCAACTTGGAAATTGCCCAAGTGAACCTGCATCATGCGGCAGCAGCCTCAGCTGTCATCGCAAGCAGGTTCACTACGGAAAAACTGGGCACACTGCTGATCCAGGAGCCGTGGATTTACAAAGGAGAGGTAAAGGGCCTCAAGACGGAGGCAAACAAGGTAATCTGGGACCTCTCTAGCGAGAGGCCTAGGACGTGCATAGTTGTTAGAAGCAATATTGATTTCTTTTGCATTTCAGAGTTTCTGACGCAGGACTTGGTGGCGGTGCAGGCTAGGGACACTGAGGGCAAAGACTTCGTCCTTGCCTCGGCATACTTTCCGGGAGAGGCAGCTGGTAGAGCACTGCAGGCTGCACAAGTTCCCCCTAATCATCGGCTGTGACGCAAACGCCCACCACTCGGAGTGGGGCAGCACCGACTGTAACGCGAGAGGTGAGTCCCTTTTAGAATATATAGTAGGCAGTAATTTAGTGTTAGAGAATGTAGGGTGTGAACCCACGTTCATTACTATAAGCAGGAGGGAAGTGTTGGACATAACCCTCAGCAATGAACCGGCAGCCGGGATGGTCTCGCAGTGGAGAGTTTCAACGGAGCCCTCCCTGTCGGACCACAGAATTGTAAGGTTTGTGCTGAGGGCGGAGGTCAAGCTATTCCCTCAAAGACGCAATCCTCGAAGGACCAATTGGGGTACCTTCAGGGAGAGGCTAGTAGAGGGACTGAAGAGGGAGGGGCAGACTGACAGTAGCGTTACGGGCCTGGGATTGGAGTGCAGATTGACCGCGCTCAACGGGTCCATCATCAACGCGTACAATGACAGCTGTCCCATGGGAAGGCCCACAGACAGGCGCAATTGCTCCTGGTGTACAAAGAAACTCGCAGACCTAAGGAAGAAGGTACGCAGCCTATTTAACAAGGCTAAGCGTACAGGGGTCTGGGAAGAGTATAGGAGCAACCTGACACTGTATAATAAAGAGATCAGGTCTGCAAAACAGGCTAGCTTTAGGAGATTCTGTGAAAACGTCTCCTCCACTCCAGAAGCTGCTAGGCTGCACAAGGCTCTAGCTAAAGGGAAGACGGACACAGTGCTAGCCATTAAAAGGAGTGACGGGACATTCACGACCAACGCGGAAGACAGAGCTACAGAGCTCTTGCGTGCTCACTTCCCGGAGACAATTCCGGTTAACCGATGTCTGCCCACAATCGAACACAGGCCGTCCCGCACTGATTGGGCTATCGCTAAACAGTTGTTTACTGCGGACTCGATCAGGTGGGCAATGACCTCGTTTGAAAAGTTCAAGTCTCCGGGAGTGGACGGCATCTTCCCAGCGCTTCTACAACAGGGTGAGCAGATCCTGATGCCACACCTGATTAGGCTGCTGCGGGAGAGTTTTGCCTTGGCCTACATCCCTGAATTATGGAGGACAGCGGAGGTAATCTTCATACCGAAAGTGGGAAGGAAGGACTACTCGTTGGCTAAATCTTTCAGGCCAATCAGCCTAACCTCCTTCCTACTGAAAACTATGGAGAAGATAATTGATCATCATTTAAGGTCGAAGGCGCTGAAGACTGCACCCCTGCATGCGGCTCAGCACGCATACAGAGCTGGCAGATCAACAAGCACGGCTCTGTACCAGCTGACCTCTGAGATAGAGAGCTCACTGGAAAAAGGGGAAGTTATGCTATGCGCCTTCTTGGATATCGAGGGAGCTTTTGACAACACGTCTCATAGAAGTGTGGCCATGGCACTGGAGGGTAGAAATGTGGCAGCACCGGTGCGTAGATGGATAGAGGCGGTTCTGCGCACTAGGGTTGCTGAGACCACAGCGGGGGGCACAAAGATTCGTCTCGGCACAACAAGAGGCTGCCCGCAAGGTGGTGTACTGTCGCCCCTGCTGTGGAGCCTTGTTGTGGACGACCTGTTAGCATTGCTAACCGTCAATGGTATCCGATGCCAAGGATACGCGGACGATATCGTGATCATAGTGAGGGGCAAGTTTGTGGACACTCTCTGTGACCTAGTGCAAAGAGGTTTAAACCTGGCAATGGAGTGGTGCAGGGGAGTTGAACTAAGTATCAACCCCTCGAAGACGACCATCGTACCTTTCACGAGGCGTAGGTCCCTACCCGGGCTTAGGAACCTCACACTTGGGGGCAGAGTGCTCGAGATGACCAGCAAGGTAAAATATCTTGGTCTTACGCTGGATTCCACTTTGCGGTGGAAACAGCATGTGAACCAAACCCTGGTCAAGGCGACAAAGGCACTAATGGTGTGCAATCGTCTGGCAGGAAAATCCTGGGGTTGCAAGCCAAGGATTGTCAGGTGGTTGTACACCATGATTGTGCGACCGATAGTCACATATGGAGCGGTGTCCTGGGCCTCCGTGGCGGCACAGGCCTCGGTGGTGGTAAAACTATCGAGGCTTCAGCGGCTAGCATGCGTCTGCATGACGGGCGCTATGCGAACATGCCCAACGGCGGCACTGGAGGTCCTGCTGGAGCTCACACCGCTCCACATAGTGATAGGTCAGGTAGCCAAGCATTCACTCCTGCAAATAACGGCAGAAGGATGCGGCAAAGGCAAATCGATCTCGTCCCAGAGGATGGAGATGATAAGTGGCAACATTCCAATTGCCCTCCTCCCGAAGGACGGGATCACAAAAACAATAAATCTCACGAGGAAGTTTAAGGTTACCCCTGGCAGCAAGAGCGAGTGGAATGATTCCACTCTTGAGCTGATGCTGAGGGAGAGTACACTAAGGTGGTACACTGACGGCTCTAAGACGGCGGAAGGTATTGGTGCAGGGATCGCAGGTCCACGCACGAGGTTATCCATACCGATGGGCAGATTCCCCAGTATCTTCCAGTCCGAAGTCTTGGCCATAAGTCGGTGCATAGAGATAAATCTCCATCGCAACTATCGAAATGAGCGTATATCCATACTCAGCGATAGCCAAGCGGCACTGAAAGCGATCTCCGCTTACGAGATCAGATCGCTGCTAGTGCAGGAGTGCAGGGAACGGCTAAACAGCTTATCGGAAGTGAACCAGGTACACCTAATATGGGTACCCGGTTATAAAGGCATAGCCGGCAATGAACTGGCTGACGAGCTAGCCCGCTCCGCAGCCTCTACAAATATGGTAGGGCCCGAACCGTTCACTGGGGTGGGCCCCCACACTATAAAAGAGCTGCTGCGTAAGGAAGAAAGAGTGGGTAGAGAAGGTTATTGGCAACGGACGCATGGCATTCGGCATGCCAAGTTGCTAATAGGGGGGTATAACCTCAATAGGTTTAAATCAATAATCAACCTCCCAAGGACTAAACTCAGGCTCCTGGTCGCATTCTATACCGGCCACTGCAAGTTAAATAGGCACCTATGTAACTTAGGACTTGCCTCTTCCGCCAACTGCCGGTTCTGCGACAAGGAACCTGAAACTCCGGAGCACCTGCTAATCGACTGCATCGCAGTCTGGAGACGCAGGTCAAAGGCCCTTGGAACCATATTTCCAGATAGGGAACACATCGACTCACTAGCCCCCAGCAAAATCCTAGAATTCATTGATTTGCTGGGGCTTGGGGAGTCCCTGTGAGTTAGGAGAGGGCACAATAGACCCAAGGTCGCAGTGCATACCTCAATCTCAATCTAATCTAATCTAATGTACATATATGTAAAGATGGACCTTTCAGCGCTTATAGCTACATACATAACCGTTATTTATGTACAAGTAAAACAAAGTATTTAATTTGTAACGTTTTCTTACCTTTGTTTTCCATTTTGAATATATTGACAAATTATTTATAGAGATCATCACAGATAATAATCGATTGTCGGTGTTTCTGTTTTGTAAAAACTCAATCAAGTAAACGTAAAAAACATCAATTTTACATAAATTTCGTATTTCAAAAACACTATTTTATTTTTATTTTTATTGATATAATTGCTTTTTGACTGCGTTAAACAAAATTTTATTTTTGTTATCGACATTCTTTTTTCATTAAGGTTTTGTAAACATCTCTAAATAATGAAATGTGACAGCTGATCAGAAGTTGAAAATCTCAAATTTTGAGAGTTGTGAATGTATCCACAATACAGAATAACTCTGTAAATTTGGCTAAAGACTTCAAAATATCGATAAAACCGTATCAGTAAAATAAAAATATTTCAATTTTTCACAAAAAAACGTGAAAGATTGAAAATATATGATAGAAAAGTATAAGTCAGAAATTGTCGATAGAATTTTATTGGCCAAAAAAAAAAAATTTAAATGTATCGATAGAACTTTAGGCTGGATAAGTGAGCTAAATTTAAGGAGTTTTCTTTACAGCGTTAGAATTTATTTATTTATAATAATTCCTATAACAAAAAGAGTTTTATTATATAAATACATAAACGCAGCACTGGCTACGAGGCCTTCAGCCGCCTTGTAATTATAACTAGGTAAAAATTCTATTTGCTAAGGGTTAGTAAAGATGTAAGTTGCTTAAATATGTTTTAACAAATCGTTGGTTTTTAAGAATCTATATACAATCATAACGTTTTTTTCTGAAGGTTCACTTAGTAGTTTTATGAGATCAATGTTGCCAGAGTTGTGGGCTGTTGAGTGAAGCATCGGACAGAGTGTGAGTAAGTATTTGATAGAAGCGGTGTCCTCGCAAAGGGGGCAAATGGATGGGCTTTTACCCGATAGTATGTGGGCGTGTGTTATGGTAGTGTGTCCAATCCTTAATCGAGTATATGTCTTCATTGCCCTAGTTGGAACTGTTGACGAGTAGATTATTCGATTTCTGGCTGGGTTTATGACCGCGTAGTGATGTTTAAATGTTTTCCATTCGCTTGCGTTTTTTTTATGGCTTTTTTGCTTAATAAGGTTAGAAATGTCTTGCTTGGATGAGACATAGTATGTTAAGGCAAGAGACCTGGCTACATTTTTCGCAGCGAGGTCTGCAAAATGGTTGCCTGTAATACCAGCATGGCCAGGGATCCACATTACTTGGATTTTCTGAGGGGACCAATGACCGCGTCCCTGATAACTTTTATTATGGGATTGCGATTGGAAGGAGACGTTATTGCCGACATACACGATTTGCTGTCAGTACAGATGAGGAACTTTCTTTTAGTCTTTTTTGCGTGATTAACTGCATGAAGGATAGCAGATCCTTCAGCGGTAAATACAGAGCTCGTTGAGGGGAGAAGCTAATTACAAATAATTTCTCCTGTGGCAGTGACAACTGCTAACGATGTGGAATCGATGGACTTGGAGCCATCCGTAAACAATAACTTCCAGCCATTATTTGTATAATTAGATTCCAGTTCAGCAAGGTTTGTTGAAAGACTTCGTTTGGTGTGTTTTGCTTGGACAAAACATAAGCTTATTCTGTAGGATATTATCATTGATCAGACAGAGGAGGATGTCGTGTGGTGAATTTGCGTGTTGCGTAACGTAAAATATTATTTTCTGCAGCGAAACTTAAGCATCTCGAAATAGCCGATTGTATTCTTGGAAATTTTATTTTTTTCGTGGCATGGGCGATAGTTGTATTTAGTAAAGGGTTGGTATTCTCAGCCGTTTTCGCAAGAATTTGGAGCGAAGAATCTATAATTTTATTTTGAATAGTTGGTAAACCAGGTTCAGCCATTATCGTTTTTATTGGCGAGGTTAGAAAGGCCCGGAGACTTCGCCGTATTGCGCAGTGGTATGGTGCATTTAAAAGGTTGATACTGCTTTTGGAGCAATTGCCATAGATGGGGAGCCCATAATCTATTTTTGAAGTTAGCAAAGCTCTGACAACATTGACTAGTGTGTTCGGATAAATAAATGAATGCTTAGACGAGAGATATTTAACAATATTTAATCGTGTCATTAACGAGTTTCTGACATATTTACAGTGAGCATTAAAGTTATACTTAGAGTCAAAAATTAATCCTAATATTTTCAGCTGTGTTTTACATTCGATGTTAGTTTGGTTGTAGGTAAGTGAAATACCGTTGCAATTTTGCTTCCTACATACATGAAGGTTAGAATTATATTGAAACCGTGTTGTTTAATTTGTAACAAATAGATACGCATATATCTCATTAACTTGTATAAATGGTTATCACGCACATTTGAAATGAAAACACCGCATCACTTAAGTGTGTTGTATAAAATATAGTTTATTAAAGAATAATATAACTTTACACAAATGTTCCTTTTCTTTAAATTAAATGTCTCAATTATTTAGGCAACCAACGCAGCGTATATGTATAAGTAGGTAACGCGTCAGATAATTTGCGATCGAAGTTCAAACGCGAGCCGGGTGTTGCAAACGGAAAATCTTGATGACCGAATTGTATACAGCCAATGCTGGTAGCGAAAGTGAGCACCGATGCGAGTAACGATGTATGAAGTATGAATCTGCCATTCCGTTGTCGATCCTTTTTGTTGAGTGGGTTGGTGTACAGGTGTGGTGAGTTGAGTTGGTGTTGTGTTATAGCGTCATCGGCTGTGGTGTATTGAACTGTCTTGCTAGGGTGGGCCAGTTTTCACGGGTGGATGCTTAACTCATTTAAACACCTGTAACACCCCAAAGGAGACATCGGGAGATCAGCAGGACGAGCTGAGTAGATTTAGCCATCTCCGTCTGTATATAAGCTAACTAGTCCCTCAATCTATCTAAAAATTGCAACACCACTGCTTATTTGTCGGATATACCGATATCTGACAACTCTAGCATATAACTGTCATGCAAACTGAACGAACAAACTCAAGTTCTTGAATTAACCGATCAAGATTTTTTTTCATCTGTAGTATTTGCTTGTTTCACCGTAGGTCTATATGGCATGAAACGACTATATCTATGCTAAGTTTAAACGGTACCACCATTTGCTGGGACACTAACAACTATACCTTTTTCATCTTTTAACTAAAATTTAACTTTGTAAATACATATGTATGTATTTAAATAATCTATGTAATAAAATCAAGTCATATTAGAGATAAATTAAATCTTTGCAATACATACATATGCCAACTAAAAGTGAATTTATTCTGCGAAAACGCATTAGGCGCCCACAAGTGAATTGTTATAAATGCATAATTATGAAGAGCAATAATATTTGCATGACAACACGCATACAAACATATGCAACAAATACATATGATATTTATGTTTGTACGTGTTTTCACATTGTAACCCTGTATGTATATACATATGCACATATGTACATAAATCTTGTTTTATTCGCCTGACTTAGTGGTTTGACGGCGTTTTATGGCTTAGGCATTTTCATAATTACGTAGTAAATAACAAATACACACAGTAGATTGGATGTATAAATAATTATATTTCTGCATATCTAAATTAATTTAATCACCATTCCTGGAGCTGGGTAAATTAATTAAATTGCCAAGCACTAATATCGATAACAACTAATCAGCGAAACTTATTATCAGATGACAAGCCATTTCTCCAATTAAACATGACAGGATGCAGCCGTTATTTCAAAATCATAAATAGTACACGGCATGCGATGCACTCTGTATTCGTCTTCCTTGTTATAAATTTCATAATAATAAATAGTGAAAGTATTAAAATACGAAATTAAAAATAACTCATACCAAACTACTATGCATTTGTTATACATATGTACTTTGCATTTGATATACATATATATGTATGTATGCATATAAATGTTCACATATCAAAAAATCGTGCAATGACGACCTCCCGTAAGGCAAAACTGTAATCGCAACCATCCACAGCCATATTTGTTTATACGCTCCAACACGTTGATAGTATTGGCGGCAAATTACATACCAAAGAATATATACCTGCGAAGTAAACAAAGCGTCCGCGACATATTCCAATTTATTGTTGTGCAAATATTGATTACAACCTGTTGCAATTGCAGCTGATCAACACACAATCTTATGCACACATGCAAAGCAAATGCACACAGCTAGATTGTTGAGCGTTTAAGCCAATTTGCAAAAGTGCACAATCGATAGATTGCATGAAAAGTGGCAAATTTAATATTTGCGCACTGATAACAATGGGTAATCTCATTGATGCGTAATGTTTTTTGTTTTTCATATATGAACAGTAGTGAGACACTAAGAATTCTGAAAGTGAATTGAAAAAATAATTGTATACAATTTATCTATTGGGGGCGTAATTGCATTGATATACTTTTATTGGTTCATATGCGATGTCATTGAGTAATAAATACTATACTTTTTTCTAATTTCTAAAAGTTCTAGTGTTACATGTCAACAATAATTGTTTTAGTTTCAATCATTGTGTTTACTTCAGTTCAATAATTTACTATTTTACTATTTATGAAAACACATACATACATAAATGTTAGGAGGTAAAATTACTATGCTATTTAATATTGCTAAATCCCTTTTTTGCAGATTTTTGATCAAAAATGTTTGCTAAAAGCTGACAGCAGTTTTTTAATTTATTTGATATTAGCTTTTGTTTAATATAATTGACAAATTAGTATATAGCGCTGTACCATTTCCGCTAAGCAAATACCTAATTTTAAAGTTTTTAAGCCAATAGCTTATTTTGAAATTTCGCTTTTATTTCAGTGTTTTCTACAGAATTTGGAATGATTTTCGTAAGTGCATTAAATAGTTTGTGTAATAGAGAGCATACATTATAGCAAGACACATAAATAATTTTGATAAAAGGCAAGCAAGTGCAGTTATGCTTTTTAAAAACATAAATTAAAAATCTAAAAAACATATGAGCTAATAGTACTATATAGTATTGCCTATATTTCGTAATAATAACAATAAGTTGAATCTAATTATTGTTTACGTATAACACCAGCACCAACACCACCGCTATGAGCACACATTGACGGTTCAAACGACCATTTATCCGTCTCGGGATCGTAGACTTCAACCGTCGATAAATTGGACTCACCATCGTACCCTGGAATTCAACATAAATATAAAAAAACTTGTGGGAATAACAATTACGATTTTTACTCACCGCCAATTGCCCACAATTTTCCCATATTAGCTGCTAGAGCAACGCGACTGCGTTTACAATTCATAGGCGTTACAAGACTCCAAGTATCGGTTATTGGATCATAAACCTCAACTGAGCGCAGAAATGATGTACCATCGTAACCACCACAAGCATATAGCTTACCATTTAGCGCAGCAACTCCTAAACGACAGCGACGATTTAACATTGAATGCATTTTAAGCCAAACGTCTTTGACCGGATCGTAACGTTCTACCGAGTCGAAAATAGAAAGTCCGTCATGACCACCAAGTGCATAAACATAACCTCCTAAAGCGGCAACGCCACCCGCCGAACGATACTTCATCATGGGTGCTACCTACATAAAAAATGAAAATGGGATCAATAACAGTGAACAATAAGGGCGAATTATAAAAAAATATACAATACAATGGTAAAAAGTACTAAAAACACAAAAAAAATAGATAAATAAAACAAAGAAAATTAATAATTAAAACAAATTTTTAAATTAAATGATATATTTTAAAATTAAGGAAACAAAATTAAAAAACAGAATAAAATTGGAAATTAAAGAATATTTAAAACTTGAACAAAAATGCAAATAAAACAAAACAAAATTTGCAAATTACAAAAAAATAAAAAATATTTTAAAAATTAAAAAAAAAAAAAAATTACACACAAAACCAAAGCAAAAACAAGAAAATGTTTAAGAACTATAATTTAAAATATAGTTTCCAGTTTGTTACATATTCTCTTACCGTCTTCCAAATATCAGTCTTTGGACAGTAACATTCTACTGTATTTAGAGACGTTACACCATCATAACCGCCACAAACATAAATGCAATCATCTAAAGCGGCCACACCAACGGCACTATAGAGAAAGAAATAATAAATATTAATAATTTTGCATATAAACTTGCTATTGTTGTTGTACATATAGAAAATATTTCATAAATAATTTTTAGAAATAATAAATTTACCTGCGCTTGCACAGCATTGCACGCCCTTGTGACCACTTATTCTTTTTTGGATCGTAGACCTCTACAGTGGAAAGACGTTCGGTGCCATTGAAACCACCAAAAGCGTACAGTTTACCATCCATAACAGCGACACCAACGCGAGAACTGCAAAATTAAAAGTAAGAAAAGGAAGCTAGAAACTTAGCGTATTTTTAAATTTAGTTTTCTTGTCTTGCGCACATACCGCATCATCGACATTTGTTCGCCCATTTCCCATTTCTTAACAACTGGATCGTAAATTTCCACGGTGCTCACTGATTCACCGTTGCTAGCTAGTCCACCAACTGCATAAATCTGGCCCATAATAAACTCACCGCAACGCTGTCGTGTTCTAATGGATGTACAAATAAATTGATTTAAAATCATCGCACATTTTGAACGTAAATTCGTCTACTCACCTGAAGCTTTGCAACAATCCTCGGCGTTCTGGCATTAAGTGGAAATCTTTTGCCTCATCTAACAAATCTCTGCACTGATGTGAAGAGCGTATTAACTCTTCCCGTGCCACACGATCTGCCAGAAATTGTGGTGATAATAATGGTAAACGTACTTTGGATAATACCTGTGGGAAAAGTACAGCACGCTTTTCTTCCATATGTTTTACCCATTTCATGCAGGCCTCAAAAATGATTTCCTCGCTTGGTACATTAAGCTCATCTCGTCGTATAAGATCGATTAGTTCACCAAAATCCAAACTCAAGAACTCTTCAGATTGTACGACTTTTGCAAAATTCTGATCAATGTACTTGTCAGCAGCCTCAATCAAATGGGTGCAACCCATAGAGTCCGCAAATTGACGTATGCCCAAAACGTTATGCGGATGAAATCGTGAAATCAAGAAGTCCGCACAGGCATTACGCACTTTGGTTAATTGTAGAAACGATGCGCCCACCATAAGACTTTGCACATTCTGGTTGTCGATGCGCACCTGTCCACTGTAAGCGTAATTAATGAGACTTTCGAGTGCGTTCGGTTCAATCTCTTTCATGGTGATCTCCTTTATACGGCTCTCAGCCATATTGTTGGTGAACATAGCATAAAAGTACGGTATTGTACCTGCCAACACAATACGATGTGCCGAGAAAGACTGATCTTCAACCTAGAAAGAAAATAATTTAAAAGTAGTTTAAACAGAATTCAAATTTCAGTTCTAAAGCTTACCTTTAAGGTAACATCACAAAGTTTGCCTTGTCTGCGTATTTCACGCATTAATGGATAACTCTCACAAAACAAATCATCATGCTTATAAATAACATATTTCTGGTCATCACTGCAATCACCAAAATCGGGCAAATCCATTATTGAGGAATAGCTTTGTTGTTGTAATAATTGAGATGTTTGTTGTTTTGTCTGCTGTTTTGCTTCGGATGACGATTGAGTGTCGCACCCAGAAATACTTAATTTCCCCATACTAAGTTCTTGCCACTGTTCCATCATTGCACCCAGGTTATACTTCGGTTACGAAAGCTATTCCATCGATTTTTACGTTCAATATGTTGGAGATTTCTCGTGGCAATAAAATATATAAACCAATAATTTTACCGAAAGCAGCGACTGAAAGTTTTTTATTCTCTGTTTTGTTCCAATTTCGTCTGGATGTTACGTAGCCAGATTTTTCGGAAAATTAAGGCGAAGTCGCAAATGAATGTGGCGAAGGCATTACGCCAAGTTATGTACCAGTTTTACTATTGTGAATGACTCAAATGACAATTTTTTTTAAATCTTGGACTTTAAAAACTTAGGACTGAAAATCAATTCTAATACTTCATAAAAAACTAAAAACTTAATAACACGTTTTCTGTCACGTAAAATCGATTTCTCCTCCAAGAAAGAAACGTAGAACAATTGCGAATGCTTCAGAGTGCTGGCCGCAGAGAACGTAGATCACGTACAGAGAACGTTTATCATAGAGAAGGTTCACGTTTTAGATATCGTAACTTTTCGCAGGGGTACTCGGTACAGAAAAATTTTAAGCGTGTTTCACCAGAGTTTTGCAGCAGGGCACTCGAAATTAGCAGAATTGAGCATTTTCGGTGTTAAACGAGAAATATAATGCTAATTTCAATGTAAAGAAATGTACGCCTACAGATTCGTTTATTTTTCTATGCACAACCAACTCGACATATAATTTATAGATGATCGGTATACATTTGGTATCAAAGCATATACTTAGTATATAAGTATGTATGAATATATATTAAAATTTACCTACATATGCGCATTTCATGATAATTCCATATATCAGAGTAAATTTTGTATTATTACCCAAATAACTAATATAAGTTTAAGATAATTAGTTTTAAATTTATACATTTACATTAAAAGTTATCAAATCTAGCGGTCGCACATGTGCTCATACATACTTACATACATATGTATATAATATGACATACTATACGCATAATGTTTGTAAATTTTTCTAAATACATACATATGTACACTAAATGCTTCATGCGAAATTTTCGTTGACACGGGAAACAAATGGCGAAGCTCACGTTTTGTCAAAGAGTCAACGCGACGACAAAGCGTCACAACATTGTGTTGTTGGTAGAAAATCCGAGCTGTTCCGAAAAAATTAGCGAACGATCGGCGATTCTCGCCGCTTCCCTTGCCGCTCTAACAGCTTTACCTACAAACTTGAGTAAATATGTATGTATAGGTATGAGTGTGCATACATATCGACGCAGATTTTTGCCTACCACGGAAAAATATTTGAGAATAGACAAATATTATAAATCAACAATAGCTATGTTGCCACTTTTCTCACTTCTTTCTGTGCTGAAAGCGCATAGTTCTAGTTTTATTTTCGGGGCGCCCAAATCATCACGCGCTAACACGTGTTTGATTGATTGTCGTTTCTTTTAGGTCGTTCGTGAGCAAAATAAAGAGAAATACGGCATATTTTACAATACTACTACGACAAAGGCAAAAATGCATCTCAAGCCGCCAATAAAATTTGTGCAGTTTATGGACCCGATACAGTTTGCATTTCCACCGCACAACGATGGTTTCAACGTTTTCGTTCTTTTGGGAAAGGGTCCGGAAGGCCTGTCGAAGAAAATTGCGATAAAATCGCTGAATTGGTCGAAAGAGACCGGTATAGTAGTCATCAAACCGTTATAAACCATTTGAAGAAGCTTGGAGTCACTAAGAAACTCGATGTATGGATGCCACACGAATTGATTCAATAATAATACCGCAAGACTTTTTCGTCAACCCATTATATACAATAATGAAGTGTACACATAAGCATGAATATATCGAATACAAGAAATAATTAAAAACATAGGCCTTATTTTCACGTTAACTAGGAATATTGCTTCGAAAAAGTTAATTATTTCAAATGTATTCAATTGCACCTGTATTCATAATTATAAACTGTATTCATATAAACGTATAAAAATATAATATAAGCAAAAAGCTAACATATGTCTGTAACAGCAATACATATACATATAATTCTGAGAATAATTTTCATGGAATGCTCAGCTCTGTTAAAATTTCTCTTGCTGAGCAGACAGTGCCTCATCTCGACCGAGTTAGCCAAAAATATTTTCACGTTCTTCGCGCCGTGAACCTTCTCTATGATAAACGTTCTCTGTATACGATATACGTTCCCTGATGGCATTCACAAGCGAAACTTATTTAAAATAAAACAAAAGTTTTAGAACGATTGATCTTTAACAGTTATGATGAGAAGGCTATTCGTATTCAGTAGGGGCTTAGTAGCGGCGAAAACTTTTTACTAATTCTAGCTGTATTGCTACATGAGCGAATAGTGCTATCAATTCTGGAACTATTATGATTTTTCAGAAACGTGCTCTAAATAATGAAATAATAGCTTTTTATGACTTCTTACGAAACTGATTTTATAATCGAGTCTTGGCAACTCTGTAGGTAGATTGTAAGTGTAGTTTCCAATTAGTACTAAAAGCTTTTCTTCAGTTTCGTATTATTTGTTTTGTTTCTCACATTTATCTCTGATACCAGTTGCGCTCGTTTTGGGCTTTATTTACTATTCTTTTTTTATTGCTGCTAAGTTTTCCCAGAAGAGGCGCAATCAGAGCACAATTCCACTTCAATTGAACAATTATTGGGTAAAGTACGCATGTGCACAGGTTGAAATAAAAGGATTTTCTCGAATATTAATATTAAAGCTATTTTTATAAATGGTGAACATAATTTAAATGGGAAAGTAATTGTAAACTTGTTGTTAGCGAACTGTGATTAAATTGCATTGTCATTAATATAAAGATACGAATCTGCGCATCTAAGGTGGATGAGTCAACCAAATTCAATCGAAAGAATACAATTAAAAAAGATTTCATTATAATTCAGTTGCAATGTCGGTGTCACGATCTCGTAGCATTTTATCACCCAACAATAGTGGTAATTTCGAGGCGAGTAATGGTATAACAAATGGAAATAGCGCTGGCAGCAGCGTTGGTATTGGTGCTGGCGGGAGCAGCAGGAGCAGTGGCTATGTCAAAGACCGGTACATTGAGGAGCTGCCATCACAGCAATTACGTTTACTATGTGAACATTTGGACGAAATGCAAGTTTGGATGCAATTGGCCGAAGTCATGCAATTAAGACCAGCCGATGTGAAGGTGAGCAAGTTAAACTAGCGGCAACTCCATTCACTGACGTCGACTTTAACGCTATCGTCAACTCTCCGGCAAACGCCAATCAAAAGCAATTTGCGTTCGTTTTAACGACATTTTTCGTTTATTTTATTTATTTCAGTTTATAAACCAACAACAAGAGTTGGGCAAGTCACCATCTTGGCAGTTGATACGAAAGTGGGGTATTGAATGCAAGCATACAGTCACTGAACTTTTTATGCTTTTGTGGAAGTAAGTGAAAAAAATATAATAGTAGAACCTGTTTATGTATTAAAACCATCAATCAATTAATCGTTTACATTTACTAATGTATGCATGTTTATTATAGAAATGAACAACATCACGCCATGCGTATGCTAAAGGACTTTGTGGAACGCAAATATCAGCTCCTTATACCAAGGAGTCAACCACGTTTAACTATGCTAATGGCTAATTCGGACATAAAACAACTGAATGGTCCCATAAACTCTTCCTCATCCGGTGTAAGTAATTCCAATAACAACACCTCAATTTCCTCCTATGAACAAACCGCACCTACGTCTACCCAACGCATTGAACAAGATGTGCGAGAATTCGCTCGCTACATGATCGAAATAAGTTACGAGGAATTGACGGAAGCCACTGAAAATTGGAGTGAACATTTAAAGCTTGGAAGAGGTGGGTTTGGAACTGTTTATAAAGGCACATGGAAGTGTACCGAAGTTGCTGTCAAACAGTTGCAATACAATGCAGTCAATGGCCGGGACAGCAGCAAAGTGCAACTACAACAGAGTCTCAACGAACTAAAGCATTTGAGTCGTTATCGTCATGACAATGTTTTACCACTATTTGGTTACTCTTTGAATGGAGAAAAACCTTGCTTGGTCTATCAGCTAATGAAAGGCGGAACATTGGAGCAACGTTTATACTCGAAGAAAGAAAAGCCATTGACTTGGAAGGAACGTGTCGAAATTTGCCTCGGTGCAGCGCGGTATGCCAACATCAACAATAAATATTATAATGGTATTAATACGTTAACTTTTTTATAGTGGTATCAATTTTCTACACGTTTGTGATATTAAACCTCTCATACATGGTGACATAAAGCCCGCGAACGTACTGCTTGATGTTTGTTTGACACCTCGTATAGGTGATTTTGGATTGGCCCGCGAGGGACCCGCTTCAGTAAGCCGCTCAGTTACTGTATCTCAAATTTACGGCACAAAACCATATTTGCCTCAGGAGTTTTTACGCGGCAAAAAGCTTAGCACAAAGGTGGACACGTATAGTTATGGCGTTATGTTGCTGGAAACATTCACGGGCTTACGGGCAGTGGATCAAAATCGTAAACCACATTTGTTGCCAGAATATATAAAGGGTATTCGCAAAGATCAGTTTGACGATCTCATCGATGCACGACAACCAATACAAAATGGTGAACGCGATATGTGTAAAAATTTGATTTTATTAGGTTCGCAGTGTGTGGCCTTTGAAGCAGACGATCGCCCGGAAATGAAATATGTTTACGACACTATAAACATCTGTAAGATATATCCCGAGTGAAATTAAACAAGGAGAAAGATGAAAGGAAGAGAAAAAAATCAACAAAAGTATATTTGTTTTGTGCCTTAATTGATTAAATACAAGTTTTAAATGTTATACATTTGGTAGATATAAGATCTACCTAGTTATGTAAAAGGAGTGTAACTATGAAGTTTCCCGCAGTTAAATGCATTCGCCATATATCAAGAACTCAATTGAATCACTATTTAATTATGTATATATTGAAAGTTTAAAAATTTTTGATAACGTATTTGTAATTTTGATAAAATAAAAGTTCGAACAAGCTAATTGTTAATTTGATAAATATTTTAATTACTCTGATTGACTGAAAAGTGCTGTACCTAAATCTACTAGTTACAGAAAATTGTACAACTAGTATCCAGCAAAGCAAATATAACAAAGAAAACCAGTCAGCTAATTTTGTTCCATACTAGCAAGAGTTATTTTTACGAGATGTGAATCGTCAGATGTTAGGTTACGTACCTCACATAGCATCACCAATCATATGGAGTAAAGTCACCTAGAATCATATGTTTGTTATGTGAGGGATAAGTCAAGTTTTCGTCCAATTTTATCCATTTTGAACACAAAGACGCACTGTTATCAGTAAAACACGCTCTCATTTTCATTGCGGTAAATCACATGTTGGCCGATATATTCGATATAAAGTCACCTGGAAGTTCGAAAATTGTTGTATTAGGTATATGTGAACCGATCCCATTCAACCCATTTTTGGACACACAGATATACCATTTTCAGGAAAGTATTATCCATTAATTTTATTTATATATCTCATGCATTGACCGATATTTTCGGTAAAAATTCAAGTAAAGGTACTGGGGTCCAAATTTTCGGTACCGGGCTTGACCAGTTTTTTTTTTTTTGTTTTTTGATTTGGGCAATTTGTGATCATAAGGTGGCTAAAAGCATTAAAAAATGTGTTATATGGGAAGTAGGAGTGGATGCAGTTCGATTGCGTACTGTTTTATAGAAATTCACTGTATGAAATTTGGTTGAAATCGGTCTTTGCATGTCCCATGAAACCAATTCACTTAACCCCTTCTCACTTTGATCCCAACCTTTTGAAGTAGCTCGTTTCTTGGGCCTATCGTAAAGTGACAACAGCATCAACATGCAACCTTTGGTTAATTTGTATCATTTTGCTCACTGTCGCTCCGACACTCTGATTGCACACATAACTATATAATATGTATATATTTATGTACACATAAAAATGCATCAGAGCACGGATCACTCATTCTCTGATTGAGTTACGCACAACTTATATCGTAAATTGATTTTAATTTTTCCCATGTAGATAGATAGATATCATAGAGAATTTATCGAAAATATTCCTTCAAAAGACACATAAATTGATTCAGTTTGTTCAATACAAAAGCAGAGCGCAAAAAGATTTTCTTTTGTTCGTCAAAATTTTCGACAAAAAAACAAATTTAAAATTTGTAACCAAGAAATGCTTTAACATTTGCCGGAAATCTTTATTTATACCATTTTTAAACAATATTTTATAATACAAATTCGATCAGCAAAGTTTTTGACTAGCTGGATAGTCAAAATTAAAAAAAAAAAAATATAAAATATATAGCGGAAGGGTCCACAAATAACAATAACAAATAACGGACGGAACCGATTCAGCTCCCTTCAGCCATCAATCCACAATATTAATAGTGTTGCACTAAAATTAATTGCGATACTTACCTTTGATATATGTTTAAATATATACTAAAATAAGCAGCCTGAAAAATGAATTTGAAAAATTCCAAATTCTTTAAGCGAATCCAAGAGTTGCGACGTCTTTCCAAAGATAAATTACGCAAAGAAAAAAATCGTGGTGTTCATATTGATTTTGAATTGGAGAGTGCATTGAAGGAGCGAAATGGCGACTGTGTAAGCTCCGTGCAGCAAAAAGGCTGTAACGGTAATGAAAAACTGAAGGGTGAAAAGTATGATCCGAACGAACATTTGGAGAAAAACCAAGACGTGTCCGATGGCTTAATCCAGTTGAATAATGTGTGCTTCCGTTTAAAATGCGCCAGTATACCGAAATCTTCCCAAATGTCAAGGGATGACCAACCAAATATGTCGTAAGTAGAAAAACTATATCTATATATTTGGAGTCACACTTGGTATGAAATGATATTAGTGGTTACTTCTTTTTTCTTCATGGAATTTTGAAAATCTATGTACATATTAAATATACATATGTGTCTTGATATCGTAAATAGTATAGTTAACGTTGTTTTCGATTTCTTAAAATTTGTATGCATAAAAGTTGTTAAATATTTATAAATTAGGGGTTTGTCTGGTAAGTAATAGGACCGATTTTCTTCCGCCGTACCTCGGAGCATGCCCGCATCAACTGGATTCGGTAGAGGACGTTCCTGGCTAACGAACGGTCATTTGTCCCCGAGCACCTAGAGAGTCAGGACAAATATTTTCGCGGGGCGTATTTCTGTGAGTGGTGCAAGCCGAAAATGCAGTGTTCGTTAGAGTAAAGGTACGCAATTAAATTCTGTGTGAAACTCGGTAAATCTGCGACAGAGATATGATCAAGCAGGCTTATCCAGATGTTGCTTTAGCAAGTATTGGTTGTTTCGATAGCATCAGGCCTTTTTGGAGGGACGGGAAGAGGTCGTTGATGAAAACCGTGCGTCTATGTGACTCTTGTGCGCAAAGTTTTGAACTCAGACCGTCAACTAAGTATTTTTTTAATTGCCCAGATATTCAATTTATCAAGATATGTTGTTCATGACATAGTAATGGAGCACTTGAACATGTGCAGCCGTTTGGAAGTTGCACCACAATGCCCGGCTCATACAGCCTTTCTTGTGAACATCTACCTAACCAAGGCCAACATCCCAAAGCTTCCGCAGCCGCCCTACAGCCCAGATGTGCCCCCCGGGACTTTTTTGTTTTCTTGCCCAAAAAAAGCCGATGAAAGGCAAGCATTTTGAGACGTCACAGAGGATCCACGCAGCAGAAAGGAACCTATTTTGAAAGTTTTTAAAGAAGTTTTTAAAGATTGGTTCAATCATTTTTTTAAATCGACTCAGTCCTATTACTTTCCGGACAAACGTGGTATTTTATGATAAACAAATAATGTTGAGCTAGTCATTAGAGGTAAAAAAGAATCATTAAATTTTCTGTATAGGAACTATATCTCAATGTCGTTGTATATCTCGCTCAGCTCATCGTTCCATCGACTGTGGTATTTGCCGTTGCCAATGCGCATATGACCATAAATCTTATACAGAACCTTTCTCTCGGAAACTCATAACGTCAACTCATAAAATTTTGCCAACGTCCATGCTTCTGCACCATATAGCAGGACTTATAGAATTTGGTCTTTGTTCGTCAAGAGAAGACTTTACTTCTCAATTTCGTACTCAGTCCGAAGTAGCACCTGTTGGCAAGAGTTTTTTATTCTGCGTTGGATTTTGATTGTTGTTGGTGTTAATAATACTGGTTCCAAAATAGACGAAATTATCTACAACTTCGAAGTTATAACTGTCAATAGCGACGTGGAAGCGAAGTCGCGTGTGCAACGACGGTTTGTTCGATGACAAGAGATATTTCGTCTTGTCCTCGTTCATTACCAGACCCATTTGCTTCGCTTCTTTGTCCTGGAGAAAGCAGAACTAACATCGCGGTTGTTATGGCCAATGACATCGAAGCCATCGGCATACGCCATCAGTTGTATATCCTTGTAGAAGATTGTACCTTTCCCATTTAGTTTTGTTCTAGCAGTAGATTGTAGAAGTCGCACGATGGGAAGTCACCTTGTCTGAAACCTTGATTGGTATCGAACGTCTCGGAGCAGTCCTTCCCTTTATGGATTGGGCAGAGCACACTTAAATTCCAATCGCCGGGCATGCTTTCGACCGACCATATTCTATGTGAATAACTCGGCCGTCAATCCATTGGTCCCCGCCATTTTGTTGTTTTTCAGACGGGTAATTGCTATTCGAACTTATTCATGGTCGGGCAATAGAACATCTGCTCCATCGTTATCGATTAGGGAATCGGGTTCGCCTTCTCCTGGAGTTATGCTTTCACTGGGCAGATTGGATTAGTGTTCCCTCCATAATTTTAGTATGATCTGGCATCCGTTACTAGATCACCTCTGGGGTTCTTCAAGAGTATGCTCTGGTCCGGTCCTTCTGTTAGTCGCCGCATCTTCTCGTAGAATTTTCGAGAATTATCCATGAGGGTCAGCTAGTCAAGGTTTTCATACTCACGCATTTCGGCCTCTCCGCTGTGAAGTATTTAGAGATTGCGTTATTTTTGGAATCTATGTTTAAACAAGATGTTTGAATATTCAAAAGTCTTATGAATATATACTATATGAAAGGAAAGTTAAAAAGCCGGTGTTAAATTTTCAACGAAAATAAGAGAAAAATAATTGTGAGATTTTTGCAATGGCCGTCCTAAAAGTAACTAAACTTTATGGGAATGGAATATAATACACATATCTTGGGTAGTCGAAAAAGTCTTTTCGTATTTCAAATCAAGCTTCAACTTATTTTTTTTTTAATTTATATTAATAAATAAATAAATGTGTACCATTTTGGTCGACCACTTTTTGCCATTATTCCGCTAGGCATTCTTCCCTTTTTTATACAAAAATTTCAAAATATGGCGAATTTTTTCATTATTTTCACTCTTTTTTGAACAGTTGTAAGTTTTTTTCATCTTCCACCAATTTATTTTCATTTGGTTAAAGGAAGCTTGAAATCTCACCTTTCCAACTTTGTATGGCATGACACAATGTGTGTCTACTAAACTCATTCTTACCTTCGATCGTCGCATCTTACAAATAGTCACTGATCTTTGAAAAAAATTTGAATAATACCTTTATATGTATGGAAGTAATTCCACCGTTAAATGAATAAAAAGTGGATGCACACTCTTCTGTAACATAATTCATATTGGAACAAACATGCTATGCAAACTCATACCCCTTCACAACGTTTCCAAAAAAAAAAAAAAACATAAATTGAGACGAATTTACAGATCTATCTTTATTTTATATATGCATTTTGGTCCTTAAACCAAAAACTTAAAAGGTTTGCCATTAGCCTCGTATAGTACCAGAACAACTCTTTTGTCATTTTATTTCAGCAGCATAAAAGGGAGCATATGTGTATCCAATTCGCGTTACAGCATGATTGGCCGAGTATCAAAGACATTGGGCTTTAAGGTCGTTAAAGAAGCTAAGCTTTGGAATATCTTGTGGACCGATACACTGCCCGGAGTAGAATTGTACAAGAGTATGAAGCGTTTTCAACAAATCAATCACTATCCAGGTATGATGGAGATCTGTCGCAAAGACTTGCTCTCGCGCAATCTGAACCGCATGCTAAAGCTGTTTCCACGCGATTACAAAATATTTCCGAAAACATGGATATTCCCAGCAGAGTGAGTAGATACAAATATATGCGATAATATCAATAATTCCATTATATTTTTACATTGCAGTTATGGTGACGCTTTAAACTATGCCAATAACAACTATAAGAACAAGGCACGTACTTTTATTATCAAACCAGATTCGGGAGCCATGGGTCGAGGTATTTGGTTAACAAACGATTTGAAATCTATAAATCCCTCGGAGCGTATGATTTGCCAGACATATATTAATAAGGTATTGCATACGTCTTAGTGCTAATGTTAAACTTACAGTTTCCCGAAATGTATTGTTTTCCTTGCGTAGCCCCTATTGATTGATGGCTACAAATTCGACTTGCGTGTCTATACTCTAATAACCTCTGTGGATCCATTGAGGATCTTTGTTTACAACGAAGGCTTGGCGCGCTTCGCCACCAGCAAATATGTCGAGCCAACAACTGAGAACAGTTGCGATCTCTTCATGCATCTGACCAACTATTCGGTGAATAAACGCAGCTCTCAATATGATTTGTGTGACAATGATGATTGCGGCAGCAAACGAAAATTTTGTGCCATCAACAATTGGTTGCGACGTCGTAACTACGAAGTGGATGAATTTTGGCAGAAGATAGACGATATTATCATCAAAACAGTACTAAGTGCCTGGCCGATGTTGAAACATAACTATCACGCCTGTTTTCCTTCGCACGATAAAATTCAAGCGTGCTTCGAGATACTGGGATTCGACATATTAGTCGACTCGAAGATGAAACCGTACGTCCTTGAGGTAAACCATTCACCTAGTTATCACACACATGAGCTGGTGGATCGACAAGTGAAGAAAGCACTAATAAGAGACACACTGTTAATGGTAAGCACGCCTCTAGCCGATAAAAAGCAGATACTACGTGAGGATCGAAAACGCATAAAACAACGGTTGTTGAAAGTGAACAAAGCAGACACGTAAGTCTCATTTAATTTGACAAAATTTTCTCATAATTATTCTTTTTTTTTTCTTAACAGAACCTTGAATACTCAGCGACAGACAGCAGCAACGAATACTGAAAATAATAGTACAGCAAGAACAGGCGAGGAGCCGCCACAGCTGGAAGAAGGAACGCAAGATGCTGGACTTAGCGCGCTGTCTCAACAGATTGCTTGGGAAGAGAGTCATTTGGGAGACTTTCGTCGCGTTATGCCACCACATGATCCCGATCGGCTTAATTATTATTGCCAGTTCTTTGCTTTGCAAAATCAGGCGTCCATTTATGGTGAGACTGCGGCAAGCAAGAAGCGGGAGGAAGTTGCAAAGAAAATGCGTCTTGAAATTGAGGAAAAGCGCCAACGTCAATTGGAGGTGCTCTCCGGTCAAAGACGACGTATGAAGCTTGAAGAGCGTCGTCGTAAACGTGCCTCCATGCCACGAGCAATCGTTGAGCGTCATCGGCTATCACGCTTTCGTGCACAAGAGAATTGGACTCCTGGTTTTATATCAGAGGCGGAAGAGCGCTTGCGACGCACTTGGATGCAGATGCGAAGTGAAATGCTGCGCAACAACAAAATCGTACAGATGGTAGGTGCCGAAGCAGAGATCCACAAATGACTGAAGCTTCTTTACCGTTTGTAAATAAATTTTCTTTTACATCACAGATCTATAAGGACTTCTACAACGGTGGCAATCTAACCAATGCAGATATCATAACTTATCCAGAATTGTATCGGTGTTTGGAGCGTGGCGCGGATATCTTGAGCGAATAAATTTGTTGTGAAGCGTTAAAGGAAATTTGTAACTGATCGAATGTCAAAAGTTATCATTGCCTATTTTGCTCTAGTAATATTGCTGGTATTTCCCGGATTCATAAATACACAATATACGTATCTGTGAGGTTTACACTTATATTTGATATCTAAATGTGTAGAAGTGTTTTGTTAGACCATAAACCATAGTGTATTGTTTACTTTTCAGTGTTTTTTGTATTTCAATCTTGACGTTTGATTATGTAATATATTGTGGCCATATTTAAGACCCAAACCTACACGACTTCAAACATACGCAACTAACATTTTCTTTCCAATAGAAATTCATGTATAGACTTAAATGTAGCAATTTCAGCCCATAAAACAATAAAACTTATCAAATGCAAAAACTTCATAAATTTTATGATCTATGCTAATTTAAGTTTAAATCTGAATCCGCAAACCTGTACAAGAAATGCGGATATTCAAACATCTGGGTATGGAAAATTAAAGAAGTAGATATGTATAGTATAAACCAAACTTTTTTGAAACACTTATAATTATTATAATTATACATCGGATAAAAGCGTTCTGAAAAATGGCTGTTAAAATGTATATATACATATCAGTTCTACAAATATGGAATATTTAAAATGCAAACATACATATTTAATATGGTATTATTCATCCGGTTCTTAGTAACATCATACTACATGGGCTGAAAGTCATTGTCAGACTATGAAAGCGCGCCAAAAACAAAGTCTCAAAGTGATAACAGCTCTGTTTCATGATGGACAAAAACTTCGTGGATGCTAAGCTGTGAGTTGATTACTGTTACGGCAAATCTGTAACCGATCAAAAGATACACTATCGGTAGATTTCTACGCTACAACAACTACCACAATAATATAATTCATATCAAAATTATTTTTTTATATCAAAGACTTGGATTTTCTATTCAGGGACTTGATTTTCATGACAGCTATATGCTATAATGGTCCAAGCTATACAATTTGTTCGGAGGTTGCATCGTTTCTTAACACAGTAAGACCTGTCAAATTTCGTGAAGATACTTCGTCTAAAACAAAGGTTTTCTATACAGGAACTTGAGTTTGGTGATTTAGTTTGCTATATTTATGGTGGGATGAAATCGTCCTTTCACACAAAAGAGGAGCTTGTTGGAGAGAAAAGAACGTGTGCGAAATTTTAGATCGATATCTCAAAAACTCCATATAGGAAAGTTAGGTAATCGCCTAGGCCGCCAGAATTTTTGGTAGGCATTTTAGATAATATTCTTTACATATTTATCTGGGTATAATAATCATGTTGTTAAAACAAAATAGGCTTTGAAGAAAAATTTGCCTAGGACGGGAAATTGTCTCGGGCCGGCCCTGGTAGCAAATTTAATATACTATACACTGTTCGGTTTTTAAAACTGTTACGAAAGAATTCAACATTTTTTGTTCGACAAAATCACGAATGGACTACTATTTGATATCACAAACCTTTTTACGGTGTCAAGAAACATGTGTAGAAAGTTTCTTCATATCTTAATTATACCCTGAACAGGGTATATTAACTTTGTCACGATGTTTGTAACACCCAGAAGGAAGCGTCGGAGACCCTATAAAGTATATATATAAATGATCAGTATGTTGAGCTGAGTCGATTTAGCCATGTCCGTCTGTCTGTATATATACGAACTAGTCGAAATTTGGTATATATTATTTTCTAAGGCAACAATGTAATCTTTGAAGAATTTGTTCAGATCGGTTAACTATAGCATATAGCTGCCATACAAACTGAACAATCGGAATCAAGATATTGTTGGACAACTTTCACATTTGACAAGATATATTCACAAATTTGGTATAATTATTTTCTAAGGCAACAAATGTAATCTTTCAAGAATTTGTTCAGATCGGTTAACTATAACATATAGCTGCCATACAAACTGAACGATCGGAATCAAGTTCTGTATGGACAACTTTCACATTTGACAAGATATATTCACGAAATTTGGTATATATTATTTTCTAAGGCAAAATGTAATCTCCGAAGAAATTGTTCAGATCGGTTAACTATAACATATAGCTGCCATACAAACTGAACGATCGGAATCAAGTTCTTGTATGGACAACTTTCACATTTGACAAGATATATTCACGAAATTTGGTATATATTATTTCCTAAGGCAACAATGTAATCTCCAAAGAAATTGTTCAGATCGGTTAACTATAACATATAGCTTCCATACAAACTGGACACATAGTTACTAATAGAAATGCACCTGTGAAGGGTATTTAGCTTCGGTGCAACCGAAGTTAACGTTTTTTTCTTGTTTTTACTCAAATTACTGCTTGCACAAAGGAACGGACGTAGAGGCAGTCACCCGGACTTCCACTCGTCTCATCATGCTGATCATTTAAATATATTCACAAAATCCTATATAATTCTCGATTAGTTTCTGGTGATACAAACAGCCGTTACAAAATTAGTATACTCTGTAACAACATGTTGCAAGAACAAACATAAACATTTGTAAAGAAGTGGAATGATGTTGAACCAAAAAATCGAGAAGAGCAAAGTCGGTTGAACCGAAAACTACCATACTTGTAAGATTTGTCGGAAAAATAAGTTTTTTGTTATGTGAAGTTAAATTTAAATAGCGTATTACCATAAATACTTGATTTTGCTATTATATCTCATATACTGACCGATTATGTACATATTACGCTGATCATCATTTAACCTTTTCGGTAATGCATGTTTTTATTTTAATAAAAAGGTCTTAAAGATTTTATATTTTTTTATTTTTATTGAATTTTATTTTTTTTTAATTTTATTTAATTATAAATAACTTATAGTTTAATACTTCTATATTAAGATTTTTGTGTAATATTTTTTATTTTTTTGTGTTTGCAATATTTTCATTATTATTTGCGATAACATTTAAAAAGATGTCCATTTAATTGTTGTTTTATTTTTAATTTGTATTTGCTACAACTGCTTATTACACATTATTATTGGCTTTCCCAGTTAATATAATTTAGTACTTATTTCATTATTATTCATTGTTTGCGTATTTTATTGTTAGTTTACCTACTTTTGTTTTCGTTTATAATTTTAATTTTCGTATAATTGTTCATTGCATAATATTTAATTCGTCTTATAATCAAATAATGATCAATTACTTAATTTTATACTTATGACTATGTTAAATTGTTTAGTTAGTAAATTTTACATATCGGCAATTACAGCTTTCGTATAATTTTTATATTTTTCATCATTCAACGTTTATTTCTTTGTTCTTTTTTTATTATTATCTTTGACAATATACACATGCAGAATTACCTTTCATAAAAAATGTTTTTAGTAAAAAATGGAGCACTTACACACAACATAAAACTAAAGCGAACGAAAGTAAAAAAAAAAAATAATAATAAAATAACTTGTAAAAAATAGTAAACAGATGGCGCAGGCAATAACATTACATATATGTTAATAACTATACGTCGCAACAGACAGCAATAAGTAGAGAGTTTCTTAAAGGTTTGAGGTTTGGGCGTAATGTATCCAAACAAAGTACACTTCGGTTCTGTTTTAACGCTGCAGTAAACTCAGATTTGAAAACAGAATACACATAAGTTTCATAAAACCATAAAAAATTAAATTTTTATATGCTGCTTTAATAAATATCATTTGAATAAAACAATTTATTAAGTTCCTAATTGAGCAATTTCACCTCATTTTGCAACTTTGTGTGTATTAAAAGGTTTAATATACATGAATTTAAAGCAATAATTTACTCAATGAGTAGAAAATTTCCGACACACAAAAGCAGTATTACGGGTAGATACGCACACAAAAGAGTTGAAATGTAAAATTTTCAACGTTTTCACAAGCTTCCGACCTTTTATTTAGGATTTTCAAAACAGTAGAGGCTTAAATAAGAATTTATGTCGAAATGAAATAGAAACCTTTAAATCATTAACAATTTGAAAATTGGTTGAAGTATGGTATTTTTTCGGACCGAGTCGTTGTAGTACATTTATAGGTAAGACCACATTGAGCGTGTAAATAAAGCAATTCGTGTACGACAAATGCAAATTAACGCAATTGCGCTTTTCGATGGTACAACTTTTTCCCCAAAGGCCGCTGGGGATGGGATTTGTATGTGGAATTTTAGCGCATATTTTAAGATTAAACTTAGTTTGCACCTATTTGCACTGTATTCCCTCTAAATAACGTTTGGTTCGATCGACTTTAATGCGCGTCTGCACGTGTGCTACTTTCATTAAACTGCATATGCTTTTTGATCCACTCATTCATAAATTCTATTTCTAAATTTCATTTTTATGTTTTACTTCCTATGTTATTTAATGGTAGTATCTTAATTCTATTTAGTTGTTTGCATTTCAATTTAATTTATACAAAGTAGTATGTGTTTATGTGATTGTAGGTGAGCGCGAATATATATGTGTTTGTATGTTTGGGCCGTTCATTGTGCGTCAGGGTGCTGCCAACAGTTTTCACATTCGCTGTCATTTCCCGAACTTATTTAACTATTATTCTACATTGGTGTTGTGTGTCTTGTGTCGTTGTTGCTCCTGCTTTCAATGTTAACCGGCACCAATAACAACCATTTTTAGCTGGCGATCTGCGTAAAGATGAGTGTTCCTCCACTACGCCAGCTAGATATACCCACTGTTTCTGCTGTCAATTAAGTTCTAAGCCAAAGCGCTAATGCGCTGTCCATGTGTTATTTCAACATTTAAATTTTACCATAGGTATTGGCTTGGAAGACAAACACTTGTCACAGCACCATTCCGCGTACACCTCATCTTTCAACATTTGAAAAGCCGCCTCCGTGAGACCCACACACGTCCTGCCAATAGATATTAGTTATATTACTAAATATTATTCTTCCACTATTTAAATACAATAATTTGTTGTGTTACTCACCTATGAAAGAAGAAATTACATCCTGATTCACAAAATACTGCCTCATCGTTGTCGTTGACCTCTTTGTGGCACATACCACAAGGATAAATTGGTGGCGCATTCGGATTTTGAGGATTAAACACCATCGGTTGTCCGGGTGGATACATTTTGCCAGTACCCATTGGCATAGGTTTTGGGCCGCCCATACCGCTGCCAAGGTTGCCCATTGGTCCACCTGGACCACTCATGGGGCCCATGTGACCTCCCATAGGCCCACCCATTGGGCCTCCAGGGCCCATTGGACCACCAGGCCCGCTCATTGGGCCCATTGGACCACCAGGGCCGAATATATTTGGATTGGGTCCGCCCATTGTATGTGGAGGTCCATGAGGATGTGCATGCGGATGATGTCCGTGAGGATGTGGTGGTCCATTCATACCACCAGGACCACTACCGCCACCTGGTCCTGGCACACCGCCCATATGACCTATGTGCGAACTGCCGCCATGAGCGCCCATCATATGATGAGGTGGATGGGGATGATTAGGTCCTCCAGGACCACCCATGTGTGGTGGCATTAAACCTCCAGGTCCGTGCATATGCGAGTTGGGTCCAGCGCCCATCATGTGAGGTGGCATTGGTCCTCCCGGATGGTGGTGTGCATGATTCATTAATTGTTGTTGGGTTGGTCCGAGATGTGGTTGTTGTGGAGGAAGCATTTGATTGGGTACACCACCCCCGCCTATACCACCGCACATTCCGGATGGCCCCTGGCTAGAGCCACTTCCTTGGCTACCAGGTCCTTGACCTACCATTAAACCCATACTTCCTGGACCTCCGGTATTATTCATTTGCATTTGTCCAGAAGGTCCAACACCCGCGTTCCCGCCAAGCGCCATAGACTGTTGTTGTTGTTGCTGCTGCTGCATAGGAACATTTGCATTCAGCTGTTGCTGCATTGGACCGCTCATCTGTCCACTTCCGCTCGAACTCATCGGACCGTTGTTGGGATGGTTGCTGTTGTTATTGCTACTGTTGCCACTGCCAGGACCTATGTTGAGACCAGTTGTGTTGCCGCCTACACCACATCCCATTGGACTAGCACCGATATTTCCACTTCCTCCACTACCCAACGAAGGAGATTGTAACGGACTTGGTCCTGGGGCAGCGCCTGAACCTGCATTATTCATCATACTAGGACTTCGTCCAGGTCCTCCGCTGATATTCCCACTTAATGAATGAATCGGAGACATTCCCGGATTTACACCTCCTGGCGCAGGAGAAGATGTTGGTACAGAAATGGACGATGCTGATGACGTTGCCGTTGTTGCCGACGAGGATGATGGTGGCATAGGTCCGTTACTTAGAGACGTCGCAACTCCCATACGCCCCGCAGGAGAGAGATGATGATTCTGATTGTTGTTGCTATTACTTGCATTGTTGTTGTTGCTATTATTGCTATTATTCTGCGTATGCGCAGGTCCTGTACCAGCAGGAGAGTTTCCTCCCGGACCAATATTACTACATTGCCCACTCATGGTACCCATCATATTTGTTCCTAGCTGTTGCGATGATAAAGGACCACCAGGCCCAGGTCCTTGCCCTCCTACTAAATGACTATGATTCGCTGGACCATTTCCTAGGGGACTATGCATTGTTGGTGGGCCCATCTGGCCATTGTTCATATGCGGCGGAGGTTGAGACTGAGACTGTTGTTGATGGTGAGGTGGATGTGGACCAAGTGGGCTCCCTATCGCGCTACTCATGGGTGATCCCATTGGCAATGAGTTCATTGGTGACCCTTGACCGGGCCCATGGGACATACCAGGCGGCCCTCCTATACTACCTACAGGCGGATTTCCCATTGGTGATCCCATTGCACGTGGTCCATTAGGCCCAGGTCCCGGCCCTGGTCCTGGTCCGCCCATAGGTGACAGTCCTCCCATTCCCATGTGATGGGGTGATATGCTGGGTCCTCCCATACCTCCCATAGGACTCATGCCGCCCATTCCACCCATGGGACTGCCCATTGGTCCACCTGCTCGTCCATGATTCATATGCGGTGGAAGTCCAACTCCAGGACCCATTGGATGACCAGGTCCGCCCATAGGACTACCCATTCCCATTGGACTCATTCCTCGCATAGGTGGACCACCCATATGATGTGGGTGCGGAGGCCCACCGGGATGATGAGGGTGCATATGCGGATGCATGTGGGGTGGTGGACCATGTGGGCCGCCCATTCCCATATGAGGGCCACCCATACCGCTAGGACCAAAATGACCCGGTCCAACCATATGACTCATGCTCGACATACTACTGCTGGACATGCTGGGAGGTGTGTCATCAAATGGGTTGGATGCGACGATAGTATCTCCAAAACCTCCCATTGGTGGAGGAGGTAACAAATCTGCAGGAGTGGGAGGAGCTTGTGATTGCATTGAATTAGCAGCTGCCGATGCCGCTGCTGCCGCTGCAGCTGCTGCCGCTACCGAATTAGCATTAGATGTTTTCCGTCGCTTTTTCGGATTACTCGGAGCAGAAATGATATCCGTTGGAGGTGGCGGTTTAAAATCGGGAGGGCATAACCCACCCGCTGGACCCGTCAAACGATATGGAGCCATACCGAGATGATGGGTCATATTCGTAGTATTTTTCTTCCTAATGTTGACGGCTTTTTGACACACTTCAGCAGTAAAAAAACGATCAGCGCCTTTATTATACGAGTATACGCGGTTTAATTAAGGGAGATACCTTTTAAATTTTTTTCAACTTCTCTCACTCTCTTAGTTTTTTAATAATAATTTTAATTATTAATTTCAATGGCACATTCGGATGTAAAATCATCTGAGGAGTTTGTGTTCCTTATAAATGTCCTTTAGAAAAAAGGACATAGCATGCTGTCGTTAATACAAATTCCGTTGATTTTTTTCGTGGTCGGCGATATCAACTCGGATTTTGTGGGGAAATAGGCAAGGTCTCCGGAACACCAAATCTGTAATTATAAATGTTGATTAGAACAATATTAGAATTTTAAATATATTTTTAAAGATCAATGAATTAATTAATTGTTTGATTATTATTATAAGAAATATTATCATACACAATCATAGCATTGTTCCACATACACTTTTTAAATGTATACCCAAAACCTTAGATTTGTATATAAACAAATAGAGAGGTTGAGATCTCATGTACAATTGTCTTACCGTTGTTATCATTTCTTAATAGATGGAGACATAGTAATCAAATTAAGATTACAATAGTAGTTGATCCACTTTTAGGTACGTCCGCTGCAACACGGCTGGTGTCTTGTTGGGCAGCCTGCAGCCAAGGGCTGCCTATAATTTAATAACAAACCTCTTAACTTTTTTACACTACACAGATTTAAGCACATTAAATTATTAAACTACATAAAAGTTAATGCTGCACCAAAATATTATTCGTTATGTCTCAAAACAATAATTACTATGCTGCAACTGCTATGGCTACTTCTCCTTCTAAAGTCTTCTTCTTTTTCTTATTCACCTATCTTCCTTCCACACTTCTTTAACCTTTTTACTCTTGTACGCCTTCTACCTTTGGTTCTGTCTTTTTTTCTTCAACTGCTAAATGCTGCTTCTTGTTCGTTTCTTTTCTTTCACAACGCAGCCTCTTTGCATGGCTCACATTTTTCTGCCTGCCTGCTTGCATGCTGCTGTGACCATAGCGGCTACTGCGACTATTTTCTACTCTTCACTACTTTTTTCACAAGCGTTCTGCAAAATGCACTATGCACACGTTCATAAAATGCACTTTCTTTAAACACAAATAGTTCACTTTACACTCAGTATTCAAAATCTCATAGTTTAAATATATGGATAGGTTGTACAGTGGCCAGGTGAATATAGCAATTCACTCCAAGTTGAAGACTAAAATCTTGCGCCAAAATATTGCAATAGTGTTTTCACTATTACTTTTTAACAGAACACAATTTAATCTAACCAGAGAACAAATTAATTAATTTAATTATTCACGTTTAATGTGATGGCCGTTGTCGTCGACGACCAAAAATCCTCGCTTTCCCAAATAAAAAAGTGCACATACGTAGGCACACTTATTAAATCGCCGCTATCTAGCTGGCACTTTCAATTTCTTTCGCGTTTTCTTACATTAGCCGTTTTGGCTAATAACGCGATTAGGTACCGCGTTTATACGTCACTTTTTACGCAAATTTATGTAAACTATGTTAAATTGGTTATATTTTTGACAATGAATTATTGCTTCCACTTTCAGTAACGCCATTCAATTCATAATTTGTTTTCTTCTTTTTCTTCGTTGAAAAAGCGAACCTCAACACGATTCGTTAAATTCAACACTTTCGTTAAAAGCAGTCAGTATGGTTACCACTGAATTTCTTTCATATAAAAGTTGAACGAAATTAATAAAAAATTATTTCAAGTTATATTTTTATTGCAAGTGTGCATGTTGTTGTGCATAAAATAAACTAAATGTCATAAATATTTATTTAGCTTTTTTCTAGAGTTTTTATACACCATATAGACATTGTTCCAAGCTGGTATGAAAAACTGTATTATGGCAACGTTGTATTGAATGCTTGTTTAAGTAAAACAGGGTGATGCTTATTATTCTAAACTGGTCTTAAAACTGTTTTTGTGTAATCCTGTGTTAATATTAATTCAAATATAAATTCATTGCCTTACTATTGTATCAGGATATGGCTTCTAGTTCCTAAATTTTATATACTTAATATCGATGTTGTAGCTACGCTACTGGGAACATGCATGTTTAAATTTACCGTTCAAAAGCTTATAGTATTCAGTTTAATGGAATGGACTATATGTATTCTTGTTGTTCGAATTATTCTGGATATCAAACATATCGGACATATTCTATTTCCTTCAGGATTATTAAAACTGACAACTGAAGCGTTGTCGATAATAAAAGCGATAATAAATTGAATTTTCAAACCAGAAGTTGAAAATATAGGGTTTGTCCGAAAAATAATAGACTGAGTCGGTTTAAAAAATTTATTGGAATAATTATTACAATTCTTTAAAAAAATTCAAGGCTCCTTCTGCTTTGATGTGGCGCAATTTCCAAGCATTGAGGGCACTACGGAAGGCATTCTCCGGAATAGCTTTGAGAGCCGAGGTGCTTGCTGCTTGGATTCCCTCTGTCGTCTCAAAATGCTTGCCTTTAATCGGCCTTTTCAGGCCAGGAAACGGAAGCGTTGGGATGTAGGCCTTGGTTATGTAGCTGTTCACAAGAAAGGCGGTGTGAGCCGGAGCGTTGTGGTGGTGCAATCGGCTGCGATGTCTGGTCGGACTAGATTGACACTTCGTTAGAGTCTTGAGGATTTCCACGTAATACTTGGCGTTACGGTTTGTCCAGGAGATCGAAATACATGGTGGATCGTTCACTTTGATGTCAAAAAATACAATGAGCACCGTTTTCACTTTGGATTTGCTCAATCACACCTCTTCCCGGTCCTCCAAAAAAGGCGGGTGCCACCGAAATACACCATTTCTTTCACACAGAATTTAGTCATGTACCTCTGCTCTACCGAACGCTGCATTTTCGGCCTGTGCCACTCACAGAAACACTTCGCTCACTTTCATTTCGAGAATGCTAAAAAAAGGATATAAAATGAGCAGCAAACAGCTGTTAATGCTTATGGCGGAAACCAATATTTAATTGATATGGTGGGCACCACTAACTGGAAACAGTTGCTTCGATCAGCTGTTTGGTACGGCACCCATAATTGAACCTTAATACAACAGAAAAACTAACGTAAGGGAACAAACATCAATACTCAAACATATACATTCTGTCTAGTAGAATCGTGATCGGAAAAATTTGCACATAGAGTGCCGTTATCAAAATAATTTGAATGCACCTTGGTAGCGACATCATTTTTGTAGTACGCATTGCAAAAACTGTCAGTTTCGTGAAACTATTACAAAGTGCACGTTGTTTTAAAAAATGAGTTCCGCGTACGAGAAGCGATTTGAAGCTGTATTTCTTTGTTTACACCCTAGGGGGCCGAAAATGTCACGTTTAGCTGCAGCAAAATATATGAAGAAGTCGAAGTCATTCGTAGCGAAGTGAACAAATCGGTATTTAGAATTAAAAAATGTCGACGATTTGCCTGGACGGGGTCCTAAAAAAAGGACCTCACCAAAGTAGGACATGAAGATCCTTGATTTGTTTGCGACGGCTACTCGTTGCGTAAAGCTAAAGAAGTTGTAGAGAAAAGTGTTGTTAAAATGTCGGTAGAGACGATTCGAAAACGTTTAGGCGCTAACGACGTCAAATAGCGCAGCTCTCTTAAAAACCCGTTGCTCTCATCATCACACGTTGAAAAAAGACTCGCCCGCTCCAATTCAGAACGGAATTGGCATAATGTAATAATCACGGATGAATCTTTATTTTGGGCAAATAGTAACATAAATCGATCTTGGTGTACCGCTAACAATCGATTGCTCCAACGAACTGTTAAACACCCAGTGAAGGTCCATGTTTGAGGATGTTTCTCAGAAAAAGGATTTGGATGCCATTTCGTGTTTACCAGCAACTTGAATGCGGTTTTGATGAACAAAATTTATCAAACAGCCTTATTACCATCAGCTGCGAAGATGTTCGGGAGAAGAGGACACTCTTGGATTTTGCAAGAAGACAATGACTCCAAACATCGCAGTCGAATGTGTGCAGAGTGGAAACAGCAAAATGGTGTTGAGGTGTTAGATTGGCCTTCACATTCGCCTGATGCCAATTTGATAGAAAATGTGTGGGTAATAGTAAAGCAGAAATTCAGAGGAAAAACGAAATGGACAGCAAAACAGTTATCAAGACAAATTCGGCTGATTTGGAAACGATTGCCTCGGCAACTTGCTCAGAACTTAGTGCAAAATATGATTCGGAGGTGTGAGGTCATAATAGCGAATGGCGGTGACTATACATGTTATTAAAAGTATTGCGTACAATAAATATCATAAACGTGTAAAATGTTGTTTATTTGAAACGAATCGGACAAATAAATTCCAAGTTATGGCGATCACGCTTCTACTAGATAGACTGTAAATTGAATGATAAATTTGGAACTCATTAAGATATTTTATTTATTATCTATAATTTCCTATGTAAATTCAAGAGCTAGTCAAAAATATGTACTTTTAGTATATGGAGGGTAAAAAAGTTATGGGTCAAGTTAATCCATGTTTTACAAATATTGTATATATGTATGTACATCAGTTAAGCGAAACATTGCCACATTATTGTATCATGATATTTGACCGGAAGTTGGACTTTAAGCCAAGGTGCCTCACTTCTTACTAAGATGCATGCTTAAATTTACCGTTCCAATTCTTACAATATTTAGTTTGTGGAGATTGAGGGCAGGCAGAGCCCTATTTTAGAAAATTTTCTCATTGTCTATAGAATTTTATTAAGGTTCGTTGAGATTTTTATGACAAATACTTTACTCGAAAGTATATTAAATATTTTGCAATGTTTGTGTAGAGTATCATTCTAACCACTTAATATGAGTCTTTAGTTTTGAAGAATACCGTTACATGAAATGTAACCGTTATATGGGATACAGCCGTTCCCCAGGTCAGGCCTATGTGCATCCACCCGTATTTTTAATCCGTCTCAAGGCTGTTAACTCGGTAACGATTATATCCAACTCTCGTTGGGTAGCGAAGCAAAGGCATTGTATAAGCATCGATATTCCAAATGTTTGGAACTGACATTTTATTACTCACTTTGTTGTTATTCCAATTTGATTAAAAATTTAAAAATGCTTAGAATATATACTTAGGTATGAGCGTGTGAGTAATGTGTTGTTTCCTGCGCATGAGCGCTAAAAAATGTATCCCTTGATACGTTGATATGTTGATATGTACATATGTATATACATATATGATTTTGTATATTTGTATGTAAATATAAGAATTTATGTAGTCATACACTTACATTTACACATTTAAAGTAAAAATTGTGGCACTTGCTTTTCATAGAAGCTGTTGTATATATTAAAAGCATATCAGAGACATATTTTCATCGCAAAACACCAATTTTGCAATGCATAATTATGGAAATACTTTTGTGCGTGGACCTTCTCCTTCATACACTGATGATGCACCGTCGGAGAATGGTATGTCAGCCACTCTTCCTTTGGAAACGGATCTACACATACAGCCCGATGTTGATAGCTGCATAGAAAAGAAGTTTCATTGCGCCTATGATGCTGGTAATAGTGGTACTATCAAAAAAGGCCGTAAAACTTTTGCCTTTTGGACAATCTTCTTTATACTGCTGGTACTTACTATAGGCAATCTCATACTCATGCTCACAATATTCGGTGTGATGCATCTAGGTCGAGGTATTAATGGTCTGGAGATAATACCCGAACACGATTTGATTAAGTTTTACGGATACACCGATTTGGATCGTGTATACAGTAAACAAAACGGTCGCATTGAAGGGTTTATTGATGATCCTCTTACAATTACCGGTGATGATGGTGTCTATGTGCGACTCCATAAGAATGGTCAGGCTTATAATCGCTTGACTTTGGATAAATCAGGCATACAGTTTCAAGCGGTTAACAATTTCGAAGTAAGAGATTCAACCAGCGGCGATACTATCTTCACATCCCATCGTCCACACTACAATATTCCAGCTGGTACCGAAAACTTATTAGCAAAAACGGTAAGCGCTAGTCGCATAGCAAGTCCCATCGGTAGTTCATTAAATATGGATGCAGATGTTGGCGTTTCATTTAAAGGATCTGAGGGGATCTCATTAGATGCTGCCAATGTGCTTATACAGTCACTCTCCTACGATATGACCGTTAATTCAACCGAAGGATTAATAATTTTGGAGGCTGGTGACGGGATCTATTTGGATATGGATAAAATACCAATCGTCAGCTCTGAATTCGGACTGCGTACTGGGAGTATTCAATATAAGATATGTGTTTGCATGCCGAAGGGCAACCTTTTTCGAATACCAGTTCCCAGAATACGTAGTGGACCTAAAGTAACATGTGCCCATTTTAATATAAAACATGATCCGTGTGTTTAAATTTAGTCATTGAACAAAATTCCGAGTATAATGCATGTTAGGAAATAGTTAAAATCTTGCATATCTTAATTACTCATATAAACAAGATAAAAATATCAAACGTTAATATTATCCACAATAAAATCGAGATGAAAAATGCTTGAATTCATTTTTATAGCTAATCAAACAAACAACAAAGTTATATTTTTAGCTTCTGCATTTATTTTTATTTTACAAGCAGGTTTTTCTATAATACAATATAAGTGAATATTAGAATTAGAGCAAATGTAAGAACATATTATATAAAAATATATGTTCCCCACTGTACACCGATCTGTGAAATGCCTAACTTTCGACTTTGTGTTACTAAATACTTAGTAACCTATTCCATTAAACATAACCCTCACGCGAACTACAATCTGAGAAAGTAAACATACTATAACCCTGTACGGAAAACTAAAGACCTAAGGTCAAATTTCTCTTAGTTTCTTCGTATCGAATTTGTATTACTTTTGCCTAGCAAAATTATTCTTTCCTATTTTTGCGTGCTTAATAATGAGAAATTTTGAAAAATAGTACAAATTTCTTAACTTCACAAAACTCACCAGTTCGGTAAGAATGTTGTATAAACTAGAGCAAATAGTTTAAGAATTTATAATAAACAATTACAAGCGAATTCGCTTTAATTACGACAGAAAATGTACATTTGTATGCGGCGTAAATTTAAACACCTGGTGGCGGAGGCTCCTCATAATGCGACGATTTTGTGTCGGTGCCAGTTGAATGAGACTTTTTTGTCGGTGGAGTATCTATCATGCCATCAGGAACCATACTCAAAAGTTCCGCTTCGCTTAACTGAGCTAAACGACTTGAAGGTTTTTCAGTTAGCTTAGCTGAAAATATATATTCTGTTTAATATGTTTACATAGATAAGTAAAATTTAGGGCTTACCGCTTGTGTCAAATGTAACTAACTCAGGATTGTATTCGTCCTCATCAAGCATACTACTATGGCTCTTTCTTACATTTTGAATTAACGTTGAATGCGATGTTGTTGAGAAATGTGTTTGATTGTTATCTGGTTTGCTCTTTATGCTGGCAAGTATTTGAGAGAGATTTGAAGGTATCGATATATTTGCTAAAACTGCCGAAGTCTTAGTAGCCGAAGTGGAAGCAAAACACTAAAAATAAAAACACATTAGACATGTACAAACACCTTTTTATAAGTAAACTCTATTTACCGATGAATCCACATTGAGTAAACCCGCGATTTCCTTTTCTTGTGCTGCGATTTGCCGATTCAGTTCGTCCATTTTACGTTTCAAGTCGTCCTCATCAGATCTTGGAGGCATTTTAGATGCTATGAGGGCATCATCATCAGAACTTCCACCAGGTGAGTACGGCTCATCATCATCCGTGATATTGGATGGCGGTAGAGAAGCTGTGTAAAAAAAAAATGCATTTTTGTTATAAAAAATATTTTTTAATATTCAATTTTTATACTTTTATGTGATTTGGTAATGATTGGTGCTTTTATTATAGCATCCACGTCGATTTCATCAACTTTCGGCGTTGAGGCATGCATTCGACGTTTTCTCTTTGGACTGCCAGGCGGGGTAAACGTGTCCGGGTCGACTCCACGGCGATGTGACTATAAGTAATCAAACATTTTCGTTAAAATATGTATATTTGTTAACAATCGCGATATAATATCACTTCTATTGAGCGGTTTCACCGATTAGATTGCTTAAAATATAATGATAATAATTACTTTTGATGTTGATGTCGATGCAGCGATATTTGGTAGTGCCGAGTGCCGTTTCCCAATAATTCTCACTACTACACCCACTAGGATATCGGGTCTGTGAGGATCTTCATAAAAATCCACTTTTTCCGCTGGCAATAATACTGGAGGTATTGGCTTTCCTGCTCCTAATGGATATATATAAAAATCTTTTATTTGCGGCGACACGCTATTGATCACGCCCAAACGATTTCTATTTTCAAGATATTGAAATAGCACAATATAAGCTGCTGTTTCCATCTCAGAACCCGGAATTAGACGAATAATGACGATTTCCTTGTTGGGGCTTCTTTTAATTTTTGAAATATATTCCCATACAGTCTCAGGTCCTATACGCCCAACGACATCTAATTCATCGGGAAGCAAAGTGCCCAAATTTAGAGAGTTTCCTATAACGGGCTGCAGCACAATCTGGAAGG
This sequence comes from Bactrocera correcta, assembly GCA_027475135.1. NCBI lineage: Eukaryota > Metazoa > Arthropoda > Insecta > Diptera > Tephritidae > Bactrocera > Bactrocera correcta. Next base: position 54,767,918 of record CM050325.1, on the reverse strand, counting down.
AGGCGACGTCGACCATATTAATAACGCCGCTCCAAAGTGCGGTGGAGGATACATTTCCACTTAATGTTGGAGAATCGGCATCAGTATAACGAGTGTAGGGATCTTGTGGTGGTGTTGCTATAGTCACCGTGCTACTTGGCTCTTGATCGTCGTTTGTGTGAGAGTTTGACGTTGACGATTTATGTTCAGTTGCAAACTTCATTGCCGACGACGTAGGCAAGGGAGGCGTGGCGGTTTGTCTGATTGCCTCCCTTTTGGGTTTTTCCTCCTTTCTTTCTTTCTCCTTAAATTTTTCTTTTTCGCTTATAAGGTTTGCAGCCTCTTCCACAGTTTTTGTTGATTCTAGTATTTGATCAATTAAACTATAGACTTCTACCGACTTCGGAGTGTTTGTCTTCTTGGAGCTACTCTTGTCTTTACTGCTACTTATAGTATTGCTTTTATTCGAGTTCACCGTTACAGGTGAATTATTATCGCACTCATCTCTTTGTTGGCGAACATCACGATCTCGTTCCCGCTCTTTTTCTTTGTTTTTGTCTTTTTCTCGTTCACGATCTTCCCTCTCTCGTTTTTCATCTTTGTGATAACTTTTGTGTCGCTTCTCTCTGCTGTGGCTGCGACTGCGAGAATGACTTCGACTACGTTTCCGCGATCTGGACTTATCCCTGTGACGATCTTTATTTTTTCGTTGCCTTTCTCGACTATGGTCACTATCATGTGACCGCGCACGAGCGTGAGTGTGCTCACGATCACGACCATGATCTCGATTTCGATCCCTTTCACCTTCGCGCTCTCGCTCTCTATCCTTTTCTTTGGAGTGACTTTTTTGCTTTTCTTCATCGAAGTGGCTACCACTTTTGGCTCCTGGGGTCTCATTGCTCTGTTGATGCTCAATCAACGAGTTCGGGTCCAGATCTGCCCTAACCAGATCTGATGCACTGCTACTGCTCACAACTGAAGCTGTTTAATACAGACACTACATCTTCAACAGGTATGCTAGCGTCTAAATTAACACAATCCTCCAGTTTTCCCTCAATTACTTCCTCCCCCTTATGGGTTTTCAAAACGTAATTTTTAGCACAAGAAAGCAAGTCAAGTTCTGATTTCTTAATCATTTCTAACTGATGCTTTGCTTCGTTCTCGCGCCATTGCGCCAATTCCTGGCTAGCTAATTCTTCGGGTGACATTCGGACCAATTGCTTGGGCTGAATTTTATTGGCACAAATCTTAGCGAAAAGTGTGCGATTCTTTCTATCCTTAATGTTGAACATCAGTGATCGATATTTTGCTCTGTAACGTGAGCCGGTGTCTCGACTGAAGTAATCGTACATTTCAGCCTCAGTTTCATGGACAAATTTCTCTATCTCCTCTATACTTAATTTTGGCAACGTGCCGCTGCAATTCTCATTTTCGGCTCCCGTTTCATTCATTCGCAGCAGCAACTGTTCTTTTAGAGTACGACGCACATTTAAACGGATCGGCTCAGAATTAGTGCTCCCAGATGGAGTATTGTCGGACTGCCTCTTGGTGATGGTTTCAGCTAACGGCCGCTGTTTTGGTTTTTCCTTTCGATCTTTTGCTTCTTCTTTTGCATCGCCACGTGCCGCTTTATCGGGTTTAAGAGAAACCTGTTGAGGATACTTTTGTAATTGTTTGGGCGTACCAGGTCTGGGACTATTTGGTGCGGCTTTTACGACTTGCTCAATCAATTGCTTTACCGGCTTTTGCACATGTACATTTAACTCTGCGTCTCTTTGCGGCGTGGATGATTTAACCACGACTGTATTAGTACCATGCGGCGACTGACTTATTTGAATATTATGTACATGTGTACTTGCAGGTGGATATGTGATATGTTTGCCTACGTTGGTAATAACTACTGGGGATAGTGATTGCGTTTGACGGTGTCTCTGTTTTTTCTGAAATTAAATACGAATCGGTTCTTAGAATCTTTCGCACGTAAGCAGTTGTCAAACTTACTTCAATTTCTTGTGCTTGAATGCTTCCCGGCTGCACTACCTCAAATGTTTGGTTGTCTTGAAGCCATTTCTTCAGATTATGCGTTGTAGGCGCATTGCTTCCAGTTAGGACACGACCACTTTTTCGTTCAATCACATGCACCTGTAATTTTTTTCAAGAAAAATAAATAATAATGAATAGAGCATTAAGTCCGCTCAGTAATGTCTATGAATTACCCTTTCGATTTTCGGCTTCCTGTCTGCCATGGAGAGGATATCCTCAAATAGACCTTTCGCCTTCTTCTTTTTCAGGGTAGCATCTTCATTTATGTTGGAAGATACAGTCGGCTCGGGGGATTTGGCTGATGAAACGGCTGCAAACATATTAAGGGCATTCTGGGCATGTTTTCGGATGCAATCATCACTGCAGTATATGGAATTCGATCGTGCAACTTTCTTGCAGACAATGCAAAAGGTTTGTGGCTCAGTTGAAATTGCTTCTGCTTGTATAGGCTTTTGAAGATCTTTGAATGCTTGTTGGGCGCTAGTTGAAGACTGTACTACTGTGGATAATTTCGTGGATTCCGCTTGTTGTTTCATCGCCTGCTGTGAAACTGGAAGTCGGCGTTTTGTTTGTGAAGCAGGGGTATTGACCTCCTTTGGTTTTACGTTCAAAGTCGCTGGCTTTTTTTTCATCACGCTTACATTTGGTTTTGTTACCTTTTTTGATGTTGTTTTTGTTGGCGTTACACCCCCAAGCTGCGATTTCGTGCTGATGTAAGTCGTTTGTGTTGTGTCCAAAAAGCTTTCTAATGAACCTGTAACGCTCGAATCTAAATTACTAACAGATGCTGCTTTGGTTCCAATTTGCTCATGTTCGGGTTTTTGAATTGTGGCCTCCGAAATAATCTTTCTTGGAATAAGCATATCAGTAATTTTTCTTTGTTTCTGCAAATAGAAAACATTTTTTGTTCATTATAATTTTATATTTTGATTAAGAAATTGAGTCTATTAAGAAGTTCTTTTATATTTCCTGAGAGGTTAGACAGGTATGGCGCAAATGCGATCAAATACGATCATAACTTTCTGCCATATAATAAATTAAATCCATAAATGTAGGATTATCTGGTAGGGAATCTTTATATTTTTAATTGTGTGCGGATTCAGGTTTAAAAAATAAAAGGTTTGTCTATATAAACTTGATTTTGATCCGTCACTTCGTATGGCAGTTATGGTGATTCGTACTGAATAAATGGTTTGTAGATTGTGCCTTTGCCTTCTACAATAATTCGTGCGGAATTTCATTAAGATATCCTATTAAATAATAGTTTTCCATACAAAAACTTGATTGTTCAGTTTATATGAAGGCTATAGTGGTCCGATCTGAACTTTTTATGTAGAGAATAATTCGTGACAAATTCCGTGAAAATATTTTGTCAAAGAAAAGAAGTTGTCTATACAAAAACTTGAACTTGAAAATTCACTTCATATGGCAGTTATATGCTGCAGTGGTTCGGCGGTTCCATCAAATGTGCAGCTGTTTGGGAAGATCATTTATATATATATATATATATTAATATATATATTAGAGGGTCTGTTTAGGAAACATATACACATAAAATTTTCGTCTCTTTGCTTGGTGTAACGATATAAAAAATTTCCAAAAAATTGTGGGAGTATGTTGATTCTTTTCTCTAGCGTTAATTGTACCCCATATATTATATAAAATATTGTATAAAATGGTAATATTAACCTTTTCCTCTTGAAGCTTCACACATTTCGGACAAGTCCAATCAATGCCTTTCTGTTCCATTTCTATTCCCATCGCTTTTGTGATACTGACACACGTACCATGGAACCAGTCTTCGCAGACATCACAGCAAATCATAAACCTGTTATTATGTGGTTGTCGACATATACACCAAAGTCTACAATATATTGGAAATGAATAAAGTTAATAATTTATATTTCAAAGTATAAACCTATTGGGATCGTCATCATCCTCTTGAGAAGCCGATGCATCTTCCTCTGCTCCAGATTTATTGGCAACATTTTTAGCCGCAGTACTTTTCTTCGTTGCAACTACAGTTTTTTTGGCTTTGCTGGCATTTGTTCCGCCAGTTGCCGACTCTTTGGAAACTCGTCTTTTGCTTGCAGCCTCGGTTTTCTTTTCAACTGTACCCGAAGGTATCTGTTCAACTGTAGTAAACGACGAATTCGATTGCAATGAACTATCCAGCGAAGATTCATTAAATATTGTACTTGAATTTGCTAAAGTTGCGGGTTGGTTTTGGGCTCTTCGCTTGGCACGGGTTGTCGGTGCTTCAATTGGAGGTAACGTGATAACACGCCCATTTCCACGTACAATTTTAATTGGTTCCTTACGAATCGTTGGTGACGGCATTGGCTTGGCGGTTGCAACATTGGTTACGAAAACAGGCACGTCACCGTCCGTACCACTTGTTCCAATCGAAGATGATGGTACGTTTGATATGGCCATTTCAATAATGCTTTTCGCTTGATTCGGTTCCTTTGATATAAATCCAAATATTTTTTTATTAATAAATTAATAATAAAAAAAACAAGATATAATTACCTGCAAACTTGCTGATACTTGTGTAGCCGTTAGCTGGTGTGGTCCCGTCGTCGTGGGCACAATATTGTCTGTTTCAGCAGGGTCAGCACATGCAAGTTCATCGTTATGTTCTTCGCTAAATACTTGCTTTTCAACTGCTTTTTGCAGAGTTTCATCATCTTCAATGAGATCTACAACTTGCTGAAGTAAATCGTCCGGTATTTCAACGCCATCAGACGATTCTAAAAGTGGCGCATTAGAGATGTCAATATCGTCTACATTCCCCTCTGAAGTTGTACCGAAATTACGTAGATTGTTGTCTATTTGGAGGTTTGTGGCAGTTGATTCCAATGATTGTTCGGCATTCTCTAACATTTTTACAAGTTTTGGTATATTTTCATTTGATTTCGAGGTCACTTCCATCAAGGAATCCTTTTGCATTTCGTCTTTTACAATAGAATCGATGAGATCAAAATGCTCAGACGCTAATTCAGAAGAACTTGGTTCATTTTCGATACATCGCGTTGAAGATTCATTGGTTGGCGTATGATTCTGTTGAACAAGTGGCAGTGAGTCCATGATAATTCTACTTTTTGCCAGTTCTGAAGAGCTTTGATGAGTTTGAATTGAAATTTGTATGGGCAGTTTATTCTTGGCAGCGGTTTCAATTCCCAACGGCATAAAACCTTTTGAAGGCGATGGTATATTCTTTTGCCTTATTCCAGGACTCTGATTACTGTTAGTTGGAGTAAGAGGTGTCGTTCTAGAAGATTTGGCCTCTGTTTGAGATAACAATTCACCTAATTCGGTAAATCCACCTTTTGGACTGGCCATAACCTAAAAAAAATGTTGTAGCACTCTTTGTTTGATAAATATCACTTATGTTACCTTATTGATGACGATTTCTTTTACAGACTGTGGAGATCTTTGCAAATGTGTACGAGTCATTGGCGTTTTTTGTATACCATGTTGTATCTCTATTGTAGGGCCTCTGCGTATAGTACTCTGTATGGTTTGCGGCCGACTCGGCACAGTTACAACTTTTTCTTTTTCATCTATTTGTACTGCAGCAGATCTCTTTGGAATAGGTGGTAAAGCAGCAACAGCATCTGAAAGAAGTTTCTGCACTGCTATTGGAGCACAACCTCCTGGTTTGGTAATTAACCCAGTTTTATTTGGGCGGTTAAAAACATTATTTGTTATCGGTCGTGGATTTTTATTACGCTGATCATCTTCATCGTCTTGCGGTGCAATAATACGCTTAACACATACTTTTCCAGCAGACAGTCTTTTTGCTTTCGTAACAAGATCTTTCTTCTTTCGGCCTTTTCTGTTGTTAACGTTAAAGTCCAAATCACTATCACGATCATTATCGGTATCTCCAGATTCCTCACTAAGTACATCAAAGTCAGATTCCGCTGTGGAACTATGCATGTCGACTTCGCCCTCAACAAATTCATCTCTTTCAGTTTGTTTATTTGACTTCGCAGGCTTAGTAAATATTTTCATTTGTTGATCTCTATTGGAGTGTGTGGATTGATCCAAATGGTCGTGCAACCCTTCGATGACTTTCTTTTTCAATTGTATTTGCTTCATAGTCACAGCAGTGTGTGGAATGATTCTACGTCCTGCAAGCTTTTCTGCTTTGTACTTTTCAGCAAGTTTGGCTTTCATTTGTGCAGGCGAAGTAAATGGAGTGTAACAGTGATCGTTCTTAATGACAAACATTTGGAATTCATAATCAGCCGTTTTCTTAAACGTTGACACCCCTGCTAGTTCTAAAAAAGATTAATTTGTAAAAATGTAATAACATAAATAAATAGTTATTTCTTACTTAAAGCTTCTTTCACTACTTCTTTTGCAGATACCGCCGGATAAAACTCTTCCACTGTCAGTCCAATAATATCAGGACGTTCCTTATGTTTTTTGTTTTTAATATTTTGTATTTTTGTTGTGTTGCGATTTTTCCTCCTCATTTTCTGTTTCTTTTTGCGGTTTTCCAATTTACCATTATCTGCAGAATTTTCCCCATCAGCATCACTTTTTTCTTCTTCGGCCGTGGGAACTTCATCACTTTCAGAATATTCTGCACCCTCAACACAAGAGCCATTATTGCTACTTCTACTTGATTCATCGTCGGATAATCCTTCAGCATGTCTACGTAAAAGTTCATCTGCTTTCTCGGCCTCTTCTTCTTCATCCAACATACTAGGTGTGGGAGAACTTAATCTGATAACACTTATTGATGATAAAGTTTTCTCCTCTAAAATAAATTAAAAATATTTAAAATATCATAAACCTTTGCAGATTAATACCCACCAATCAGATTTTCTATACCACGTTTGTCAAAGTTGACTCCATTTTTTCCATATACCACTACCAAATTCGAATCAGGAGAACCTGATATCGCACCTTCATTTTCTGATCCTATACCGCCCTTGAAGGCTTTGGTACAACTTTCAATAAATACTGAACTAGACATCGGAATGGATCTTCATTGCGCCGAGAAAGAGGCAAAATTAATTAATTAAATAAAATAGAGAATTAAATTTGTTTAACATTACAAACCGTTGATTTGTATCCAAAGTTTTTCTAGGTGTTGGTATTCATGTTTTTGCTATAATCGCCGGTTCTACTGTGGAAAAGCACTAGCGTTAAATGAAATAAACAAAAAACGCGAAAGCTCGAAACAAGATGAACATAGAGGATGTCGAAGTAAAGCAAAAGGCAAAATAAGAGAAGTGAAAAATCTCTTCAAGATAATTTTAAATGTTTCTATTTTATTTATTTCACGCAAACTTTTCATAAATTCGATGTTTAAATGAAAACCAAGTTTATTGCTTATATTTATGAAACAATTTTTAAGCAAGAAAATTCTATATTTTATTATATTCGTAAATTTTTCTTTTATAACACCCAATCGCACAACCCACAAACGCGCAATTTTCAACGGAAGTGTCAGAAAAGCAGTTACTTAAAGAAACGTGTAGATAAAAGAAATTGAAAATCACGACTGGTGCTACCAGATCGCTTGTTTGATACACATAAATATTCAAATTAGTACTTAACGGGGCATCTCAAATTCAAAAATTTATTTTGTATTGCTGTATGTATTTAATAGCGCGAGTATTGAGACGGTCGGATTTAATATTATAAAAATAAAGTACGAAATAATAAGTTAGTATATTTTCAAAATAATTGAATCTATTTTATCAATAATAAAATATTTAGTTTAATATTGTTAATTGCAGAAAAATTATACAAAATGTATTGACAAATGACCGAAGTATTAATTTTAATAAACTCATATTAAATTTAGTAATTTAATTGGTATAAAAAATTATGCTACAATTATTATATGTAATCTGAAAATAAAATTTTTTTTCAATAAATACGTTTGTAGAAAAAAAATATATTTCTACTTTTTAATTTTCCACATAAATTTTTTCATCCATAAAACGGCAATGACAACAGTTAGTAAAATATAAACTTTAGTCCGTTAAAGGGCTATACCAGTGTGACGCATGAAAATTTAGGCGATTTTCGTGAATTTTTTTTAAAAGAAAGTACTAGATTGAATGTTTCAACGTTCTATGGACGTAATAAAGTATATTTTTAGCTATATTAAATTTCTTTTTTTTTTTATAAAAATATTGAAAAATAACGGAGTTATGTGCTGTCTGCGGAAGTGCCGAAAAAAAGTGCCTCAACTGCTGGCAATGTTCCGTTGAATGAGTAGCTGAAAGAAAAAAATTCAAAATGTTTGTTAAACTTAAATATATTTTCCAAACAATGAACTACGATCTTTGAAAAATATCAAAAATTAAGAAAATGGCGTAATTTGAAAAAAATCGTTTTTTTTACGAAAAAGTGGAGGTTTTTTTAATGCCAATTTGACAATTTTCAAGCAATCAAAAAGATCGTAGCAAATGTATTAAACTATACCCAGTTTTAATTTGAAGTCAATCGGTCAACTTGTCGTTGAGTTATGATGTCAGCAATTTTGAAAAATGTCGTTTCGAAAAAACGCGTTTAAAGTTTCTTATATATGCGTTTCTTATATGAGCGATCGTTGCTTAGAACGCTGCCGTTCAAAAACTATTCAAGATACGACCTTTCCGATTTCACAGCATATTCTAAAAGATATAAACTATCGAAAAAGTAAAAAAATTTTTTTTTTGAAAGTATCACACTGGTATAGCTCCTTAAGATGCGGGGTAATAATTTTCAATAACAAATAATTTATATCTTATATATATGTTTCTAATACTTTTCGGTGTATCTATCCGACCAACGGTTTGGTTTTATAGAAAAATAATAGTAAATCTCTTGCGATAAACACTGACCGTAATAAAAAAGACAAATTTTGCTGCGGAGACAACAAATTGTAGGTATTCAAAACGAAGCGAAAAGTCTAATAACTGAAAAAACATTAACTAAAACAAACACCTATCGATTGTTTAATTTTCATGAGTTTCTAAATTTTCTAAAATTAATTTGAGATAGTTGCTTAATTAGAATAAGCTGATTTCACCTTATTTGGCTCAAATTACGTTGTGTAGAACTTTTGTTAAGCCCCCAAGTATTATGCAAAATGTAATGTACATATGGCAACCTCCAAAATAAACAAAATTATTGTTTTCATTGCATTTATTTTTTACTTGTACATCGTTCAGTTTTGTTATTAATAAACGACTGCTAGGCAACTAACTTCAATATAGACATTTGGGACTAAAAAATATATTTTAAATCCAGTTGGTTTAAAAATAAGTAATAAAAAATATATAAAATGGATACCCAAGGCGATTACGATGATAGGCGTATTACAGATGTGGGCGATGCAGCTGACTTGCTATTAATTGAGGATGCAACTGAAGAAGTAGGCCCAAATTTGCCTGTAACGTCATATCGGATGAAACCCTCTTTAAGAGAACTTTTCCCAGCATCACATATCAAAAGTATTATTCAGTCCACAATATATGATAAACTTCAAGGTAGCATATCCTTTATTTATTTCCATTTTTCTTGCACCTTTATAAGAAAAAATATATCTTATTGTTTAGGGAAAGTATATAATCCAGATGACGCTCGTAAGTGGACCCGGGAGATTTCTGATGAAGTCAGTGCCGCAGTAAAAGATATTGTTCAAATGCCCCGGTTCAAGCACGTTGTACAAGTAACATTGGGTCAGCAGCTGGGTGCTGGTTGCCGGTATATAGCGAAGTGCTGTTGGGATGCCGAAGCTGACTCCCATACATCCGATGTATTTACGAATGCCAGCTTATTTTGTGTTTGTACCGTATTTGGTGTATATTTATATTAATTACACTTACTATATATGTGTACATAATCAAGTGCGTATTCAAAACACAAGTTATTATCAGACAATGTACAAACAGTATAACTCTTGTAAAAATTTGTGATGTTTTCAAAAACCTGCGCGAATGATGCGTAGTTAATGAAATATTAAATTTCATACATAGAGCATTTTCGGTTTATACAAACTATGACGCCATACCTTTGCTAGATGAGTCCTCGTCACTTCTTAGTAAATGGATTTAGGAAATTTGGTTTGAGAGTAAAATTTTGAAAATAAATTCATAATTTATGAAAGATGGTGTATCTGTACGTCTGTTGTGCTTTTCTCCCAAGTGAGATATATTAACACAATAATTAAGGTTGTTTTAAAAATTGGGTCTTACATGTGTATGTGGGTGGCAATAGGAGTACCTCTCAAAGTTAATGAATTGTTGCAAATGATTTTATATATTAAACATTCAAACGATAAATAAATACAAGTTAGAAAATGTTCTTGATGCATACTTTAATTACACATGAATAACGATTGCAGATGTACATAGAATAATTTATGATACTATGTTGCAACAACATTGTTTTAGCAACATTTTAACTTTTGTTTAGTATTTAGTAGATAGTACTTTGAAACTCTGGCAGCACTCTCAATTTATTGTTTCTGTGGGGAACATAATAAAGAACTTAAAATTTTGAAAAGGTTAAGTCAAAATACCGGTACGCATTTAAAAATTAATTACTGGCGTTAATACTACATATTTGTATGAAAGATCCGAACGGTACTGTAAATAGAATTATGGATTTATGTGGTAAATAGAAACTATAATTGTTTGCAAGTGGAAAAAAATTGTTAAACATATATTCTGATTGTAGTAGTAGCTTCTAACATCAAAGTGAAAGAAAAAAGGGAACGGCAACCAAATTGGACCGAAGCCGAAAAACAAATGCTACTATCTCTTACGCGTATTCACCAAGTTATTTTAGAAAATAAAGGAAGTGATACAATGACAGTCAAGAAAAAATCTGAGGCATGGGATGATATAGCAACTAATATGCGGGCTGCAGGCTATCAACGATCAAAAGATAGGTTGAAACAGCAATTAGGTCGTATACGTGCAGCTGAGGCTAAAAAAGTGAAAGACGCATTAGCAAAGAGTTATGTTCAAGAGAGTAAACATCTGACATTACCTGGATGTTCATCGGAACCAATGGGTAATCCTGGAAGTGTTATTCGATTTAATAAATTAGTAAAAATAAATATTTTATTTCATTTACAGATCAAGACGCGACAATGAATGTACAAAATTTTCACGTTATGCCACCACCAATTCAAGAGGTCGCAATAAAAATTGAAAAGGCAATTTCATTAGACGATTTTGAAACATTGTCTTCCGATAAGCAAATAAATAAAAATGAGAATGAATATTTTGGTTCAGCTGATCCGATTTCGGCATCGATGCCAATTAATCACAGAGTGATCAAACGAATGTATGAAGACCCACAATTTATTAATGTAACTTCTTCCCCTATGGTTGAAACTGAGACTGGTGAATCGAAAAATCAAATGCAAAATATGTCAACAAGCCATAATGGTAAATGTAAATGCAACTGTAAATCAAAAAGGTTGCGACATATACGTCTTCGTATTAACGGTCATTCACCACGGACTCGTTCTCAGCGGATTCGGCAATTGCATTTGTATCGAATTGCTGTGGAAAGAGAAAGATTGAAAATGTTGCGTATGCAACAAAAGCGCGATCACATATTTTACAGAAAAGATAAACAAATTCAAAATTTGAAACTACAAATATTACATAACTTAGCCCGAAACAGGATTAATCACATTAATTTTTCCTAATCCTAAAAATAATATGCACTTAAATTGATTTTGAGTATTCGAACTTGGTATATTTCCATATTGAATTTTTTACTATTTTAACTCACGATTTAGTTTTGAATTAGCTTTCATATCCCGCTTCTATTTATAGTTAACCACCTACTGTGTTCATACCTAAAAAGAAATTTTTCGAAAATAAATTTATAGATTTAGTTGAACTAATTTTAAATACTGTTAAATATATTAAATTTATTTGGAGCTAGATAGAAAATTAAGTTACAACAATTAAGGTAATTCTTATTCAATTTCACCACCACTGTGCATAATCTCCAAAATTGACTACATTTGATAGAAGTACGGCGTACTGTTGTTATTGTCGTCTGTTTGACATTACTGTATTCGTACATTCAAAGGATTTAAAATACGACCGGCCATTACAGCAATATCTAAGTCTCGGTCGATTACAAAAAATAGAAAGGGATGGTTTACAGATATCTGAATAGGTGACGTTTGCGGCCCGTAATTACCTAGAGTACAAAAAAAAAGGCAATTAATAACATGAAATTATAAATTTTTAACTGAAGAACAATAACGAAAACAATTTTTGTATCTCTTATTGAAATAAAGCGTTTAATATCATGCTTCCAATTGATCATTTTGTCATTGTCATCATATTTTTAAAAAGTGGTGAAAAATTTAAAATATACTTACGTTTTAACTGGTTTATTGGATGCGTACGTATATTAACGTTAATCGATTGTTCAATGTGTTTTACATAAATACCCTTTTCCTCTGTCATGGGACGAAAATCTGCACGATTTGGTTCAAATATATCACACACACCCATCTGAAATTGAAAAAAAAAGCCTGTCGTGTACCAGAATTTAAATCCGACCCAATGAGTAATGAAATTATCGGATCTGCCGAGCTTATGGAATATTTCATACATTAAGGATGTTGCTTAAGTTACACAAATTATATTTGTCAAATCAAAAGAAATTATAAGATTATAAAATGCCGTAGATCCTAAATCTTTGAACAAGCAAGGAAGAGCTATTTAACGAGCACTTTATACCCTTTGGTTGAAATTGGTCGAGTAGTTCTTGAGATATCGGATTTCTCCTAAAGAGTTATGAGCGATAATAGTAGTTTTCAACAACCGTTATATTGGGAGAGGGCGTGGTTATTATTCAATTTCAGCAATTTTCTTATTATTTAAGGCGGTACATATTAACGTAATTCGTTCTTAGCAAGGCTGGTGGTCATAGCTTAAGAGGTTTGTGAGATACGTACAATCTATACATTAACCCTCTACTTCGATCACCTTTTTAAAATTACGGTTTTGTATTTTAATTTGCAGCTTAATTATAGTATTTTATAGATTTTCGATAAACGGCATTTTGTGGGCGCAGTCCGATTCCGTCCTACCTTCTCATGGTGCCAAAGAACAAGTTATCGCTTAAATATAACCCTATATTTAGCTCGAATAATAATATAATGGTTACATTTTTAAACGCTTTCAGATACCCTTTGCTTAACTGGACAAATTTAATACTAAGTACAATGCTGCCACTATGTTTTTATTTATGTGTTTGTTTTTATACAGATATCGACTTAAGCAACTTACGTTTTGGAGGTCATTGGTTAGGAATATTATTCCGTGTAGTTTAAAGTCCGGAATTATCGCTTGAACCCATCTAGGTTTTAGTTGTTTTCTCATCAGTCGTAAAGATGGGCCCAAACCAAGGGAAGCCGTAGTTGATATTAAATCTACTGGAGAATCTGGCAGCAAAATTATCAAGTTATAATCCGGTGTGTCCAATTCTAGTTCAAGAGCGCTCATTTTGAAATCTTCAAAATACTTAAAATACAACACTGCATTGTAGACCTTGAACGTAGTGTGAACTAGTTGTTGGTTCCCCAAGTAGAATACGTGGCTAATAACATCGGTATTGTAACCATAATTACTTCTGGCATTGGCCACTTTCAAAAGTCGTGCATCTAAAGTTTCGACATCAAATTCACTAGTGTATTGTCCCAGCGATGCAGACCCTGTTACTGGCTGAGTTATTGTATACAAATCATGGTGCAACTGGTGCTGAGGGTTAAAGAGCGTCACGAAAAGATTGGTGTCAATCTCTTTAAAACCAGTTGAATGACGCTTATGTCGACCACTTCGAGAACGCGCGTACTGTGGCAAGTAATTATGTTTTGGTGTTGAAATTGGCGATAGAGGCGCCTGCAGTTTTGAGCTTGGTGTATGTATTGGTTGCATCTTTTGTAACCGCTGAAATGGACTTGAGTTAAATTCAATGGGTGTCGGAGATACGAACTCTGCCGCATCATCGCTGTTTTCCGTTATTGGTGCGGCAGTTACGGTTGTTGTGTCATCATTTGTTTCGGTGGTGAACTCTTCAGTTGTTGTCGTTGTTGTTGGTGGTGTCACTGTGGTAATTTCTTCTGTGGTTAACATTTCAGTTGTTGTGGTAATTTTTTCTGTTGTTGGTTTATCTTCAGTTGTTGTTTTAGCAACAATTTCGGTTTCTGTGGTTGTAATTGTAAGAGAAGTTGTTGTTTCCGGTTTAGTCGTGATGACATTATTGTTTTCCTCCGTCGATATTTTTTCAGTATTGTTTTCCATTGTGGAGCTTGGAACAATTGTTGTGGAAGTTTTTGGGGCGCTTGCAGTTGTTGTCATTATTATTTCATCCGTTGCATTCGACAAAGGTGTTGTAGAAGACATCGAAGAGACGGTAGAGGATACCATATCCATTCCCAAATCATATCCATAAAATGTTAAAACCGTTTCATACGCATGAGTAATGGTTACATTATCTTTGTTGAGGCTTAGACCTTTAAGCGGGTTCTCGGAACCAAAAAAGTATGTCTAAAAGTATTTAAAATATATGTACTAAGGTTTATAAAATATAAGAACATGCATGTAAATATTATAGTGGTACGTTATCCTGCCTTTAATTAGCAATAATATACCTTAATTAAGATTTGTAAATTTTGATATATATTAATTTTCTAAAAAGTTTTCGAATGATAATTTCACTTATGATTAACTAAAAGTTCCCAGGTTTTATATTATTTGTGGTAACAATACTACACAATGCAAGAAATCTCACTTTGGAAATAGTATTTTTAGCAGCGAGTAGAAGTTCTCTCTAACATTTAGAAATATATGACGATCTTAATCATTTGTGCATAATTTGACATAAATAATGTGTTTTGCCTTAGTATTGATCAAACGCAATAAAAATGAATTTCTCCAGCGATTTGCGACAGTGAATGCAAACTGGAACTATCATTACGACTTTGCAGCCCATGCAATAAATATATATATTAGAATCAGCGTTTAAAAAACTACGCTACTCCCGTAGCATTTCATTTTGCTATTTCTACCACTCTCACTTTGTCGGAAGCCATAGCATCACAATGTAAAAGTATGTGCTCTGCTCTGCTCGGAGTTTTGATAGGTAAAAAACTATAACTGTAGCAATAGCCAGAATAGCATGTGTAGCGGTAGCTATTGCATAGCAATAATTCTAGAAATTTTACTGCTACGGAGTAGTAATGAAAACCCTGATCAGAATGAATGAATATATCTATATATATTATATACACTTTGTTTCATTGCTATAAAAACACTAATACCGATCAGTGCCATTCTTCTTCTTTACTTCTCCACCTAGTCTTTCCAACGGAGTGGATGTCTTCCCCTTCCACTGCAACCCCCGGCGGGTACTGCGTCAAAAACTTTCAGAGATGGAGTGTTTTCATCCATACCTACGACATGACCTAGCCAGCGTAGCCGCTGTCTTTTAATTCGCTGAACTATGTCAATGTCGTCGTATATCTCGTACAGCTCATCGTTCCATCGAATGCGATATTCGCCGTGGCCAACGCGCAAAGGACCGTACATCTTCTGCAGAACCTTTCTCTCAAAAACTCGCTACGTCGGCTCATTAGATGTTGTCATCGTCCACGCCTCTGCACCGTATGGCAGGACGGGAACTATGAGTGACTTATAAAGTTTTGTTTTTGTTCGTCGAGCGAGGACTTTACTTCTCAATTGCCTACTCAGTCCGAAGTAGCACCTGTTGCCAAGAGTTATTCTGCGTTAGATTTCGAGGCTGACATTGTTGGTGGTGTTGATGCTGGTTCCAAGATAGACGAAATTATCTACGACTTCAAAGTTATGACTGTCAACAGTGACGTGGGAGCCAAGTCGAGAGTGCGACGACTGTTTGTTTGATGACAGGAGATATTTCGTCGTGCCCTCGTTCACCACCAGACCCCATTTGCTTCGCAGCCTTATCCATCTGGAGGAAGCAGAACTAACGGTGCGGTTGTTAAGGCCAATGATATCTTTATCACCGGCATACGCCAACAGCTGTACACTTTTATAAAAGATTGTGGTGGAAGGCTGTCTTTACAGCAATGAAACGCCTTTTTCAGTGCATTTCGCTTACTATCTAAAATAGTCCGAAGTACCGCTAGAAAAAAAATGTTTTTATAGAATTGTTAGAGTTACCATACAACTTTAAAATAACATGATTAGTTTTTTGAATGACATTTTTCAGTATTCCACAGAAATATTATGTCTTTACAGCAATGAAACAAAGTGTATGTATATTCAATAGTTATTTTTCATGGTACACAAATACGAGATAAAACATTAAGTTTGTGAAAAACCGATTTCTTGTTCAATCGAAGAGCTTCACTAACGAAACTTGTCAGTTTCTATCCAAAACCGTCGGAAAGTCCTAATCACCTTGCGTGGGTTTTGTTTCGGCTTCGAAAGGCGTTCACTAAAAAAAATAAACTTTGATGTTTGCTGGAACCGAACGGAATCACCTATATGTACTAACTCATAATCACCTCTTTGACTACATTAATAATTATCAGTGAAATCAATAATAATCAGTGAAATCAATTTAAAATTATGCAACCCTGTGAATGAACGGACAGGCGAAAAATATAGTAATAATACGAAAGAGACAGTTTCTGTGCTGGGTTTGAAAATATATACTCAAATTTTTGAACATGTTTATATTTTTATTTGCATACGCACTTACATACTTTTGTATATTTTCTAATGTCTTCACTAACAGCTACCAATATTTTGTTTCGAATGTATATGTGAATGTGAGCATATTGGGTTTTAAGCTCCAATTTCGAGTGGTGATGCTTTTATTAGTTCATTGAACTGTTAATCTAAAATCATATTAGGTTGCGATATTCGAAATAGCTTAACTTTACTTTGTTATTTGTTTTTATTTTTGCCTTATATGGGTTGTTGTTTTTATAAAGATAAAATTTCTTTGTTATTAAAAAAACTTAGATCGTTATGTTCGTACGAAAGCGAACTCTTATCGCTACATTATTTTCAAGTTAAAAACTTAAACGTAAGGGTATTTTATTTGTGAAAGAGGAGCTTTAGATGTAGTCTTCGAATTTATTCATTCTTTATATTTCGGGTATTGTGGTAAACATAATGATTTGATGAATTGAAAACACAATACAATTTAGACATTCCTTCATAATATACAACATATAATGAGTAAGATTTACAGGCTGCAAATACCAAAAAATAATCCTAGTTTGTTGCTTAAGTCTTTTGATTTCACCTTCCTGAGAATAGTGCGATAGGTTTATAGGCGATCCAAGTGGTATTTGGTTGCTTTTGATATTAAACGTAGAAAATTTTATGAAAAAGTAGAATGAAATTTGTACTTCTGGTTGAGATAGTGTCAAAATAATCAAAGGTCACATACAAAAGACATATAAAATAATTACACTGGTCGACAGTGTTATGTTACCCTAGATATAAGATCGGTTTTGGGTACATTCGGGCTCACAATTCATCACAATATCAATGATTTTTTAGATTTGCTTTCGTAAATTTTTAATCATTAATTTCATTTTACATTACCAAATTAACATATATGTATAATATCAGCTTATTGAAAAATTAGCTTGCGTCGCAGTAAACAGAGAGACAAATTTCAATAACATATGTTAGATCCCTATAAAACGTATTTTATGAGTTCTTTCTTTATAATTTTCTAGCTACCAATATCTTTTTGGGGATCTGTAATCTGCCATAATACTAAATTGCCCGAAAATGTATCCAAATAATTGCAATTTTTTTTAATTGGGTGTTTTTTGGTTACCTAGGAAAATATCGACCATTAACACTTTCTGGAATAATAACGGTTATAATTTTGATAAAATCCATTTTTTACATGAATTGCCGAGTCCACTTTTCAGATTTTACATAGTAAGCTTAGGAAATTTTCTACAACTCTAACAATATCATTGCACATTTAACTCTATGAACAATTAATTTATCATTTCATAGATAATTTAATAATACGTATTAAAGCACTGAGTTCATTTTGAGCAATTAACTTTCGCGTAGATGTTTCATTCTCATATCCACATCCATTTGGCGACATCATTATCTCTTAGTAGTTCATGCGAATTACTTTTGAAAAGAAAGCGAGATTTTACTTGATTAAAACTGGACATTTTGTAGACCGTGATTCTATACGTTTTATCTTTAGTGGAACTTTAAAACGTCCCACCTAATTTTTCATACATGTATTTTTGGTAAGGAGCCTTAGAATAAAGATCACATGACTTTTGCATGCGTGAAGAAGTTTACATATAGAGCATCGTCCACGAAACGAGGAAAACGGAATAAATTAAACAGGAAATAAAAATGTTTTAAGCTCTCTGCTTTCATAAAAAAACGACAAAAACGACTTTTTTGCTGGGTAAACAATTTTTTTGACTAATTGAGCCTTAAGTAAAATGTTAATTTCTCTGTTTTTCTGTGTTAGGCTCCAAAATAAAAAGATCTTGGCTTATTTCAAACTCATTTTTATACTGTTGCAACAGAGTATAATAATTTTGTTCACCTAAAGATTATTTGTATCACCTAAAACTAAGTGAGATAGATATAGGGTTATATACAATATATATAAATAATCATGGATGAAGAGACAAGATGAAATCTGAGTGACTGTCTGTCCGTCTATCTGTCTGTGCAAGCGATAACTTGAGTAAAAATTGAGGTATAGTAATGAAACTTGTTACACGGGTTCCTTGGTCAAAAAGAAAGGTGGAGTTCGTAGAGTGCGTAATCGGGCCACTGCCACACCAACAAAACGTCATTAAACTAAAATTTATAAAGTACCTTAACTAAATACTAAATTAAGAGTATCTCAGGATCTACCTCGACCGATATCGACCCACAACAAATTGCAATTGCGCACTTTTTATCGAAAACATTGGTCAATCTGGGAGAAGGAAATCCATTTCTAATAATAGTATGTACATATGTAAAAAATGGATTGAATCGGTTCAAAATTATCTTTAGTCTAAATATATCTAAAGAAAGATTTTTGAAAATATATAAAGTTATCTTTCATTGAAACTGCAAAAGAAATAATATTTTTGATTAAGTCATACAAGTACATAATACTGAGCTGTTTTTGTGCACTTATCTCATTTAAATGATTTATCTCTAGAAATATTCTTTATACATAGAAGATATTATTAAAGTTATAAGGCTATATTTAAATATCTTCTCGTTTTTTTCTTGTTTCCTTCTATCCTTCCTTCATGCTGAGAATTTTTATATTTTGCACTAATATATCGCACAGATCTTTGCCTACAGGTTCTAGTATGTAAGTAGTGTTTATACTAGCAGCTAATCTACTTTTACTAAGTATACTATTAGATAAATAACGATTCCTTTGCCGAGTTAATAATCAAAAGCTGTACTCACCCTTAATCTGCGATGAATGTCACGATAGCCTACACGAATCACATCCCGACCGTTTGGAAGCATCAATACCTTGTGCAATTCCAGAGCACTCCGGCCTGCCGAACCCTCATAAAGGGCGATTAACACACTCATCAGTGCAGTGGGCGAAAATGCAAAGTTGTTTCTGTTGAGTATCGAGTGGTAATGAAGGATGCGGTAAGTGAGATCGTTGCTCAAATCGGCCATAAGTTCGGCTGGCGACAGCTGTCTGCCGTCGAAATGTCGCGACAGCTGCTCTGCTTGAGTCAACGATTGGGGCGCTGGTGCTGGTGGGTCAATGGGCGGACGAGGGAAATAATTATTGCGAAAAGCATTATGATCGATATGTATGAAATGTGCACGGCCCAAGAGTATGAACTGTAAAACTGACAAAGCCAGGACTCCATTGCTCAAACAGCTGCAGTTCGCCTGTGGCCGACGGCCAAAGACAAACATGCTTCAGTCGTATTTTTAGCTATTCCAATTTGTTTTTACACACACTGGACTGACAAAGTGGGACAAAACAAATAAAATAAACGGTGTTTTTATGAGATAAACACTGATTGCAACCGTTTCACTGAAGCATGAATTCATGCTATTCGTTTCGATGAGCACTAACAAATTGCTTCCAAATGTTTCGCGTGCTTTTGAAGCCCATTTAACTCCGAAATTTATAATTGTTTATTATTTGGTCGCGTTGCTCAGGTAAATCATTTTAATATTCTTTTAAAATGTGCTTCATAATTTCGTTAAAGTTTTTACCCAAATGAAAATTATGCACCAATTTAACTTAGAATTCAGCTGTTCGAAATAATTCACCATTCAAGGCGACTTTTTACCGATTTAGTTATCAAAGTGTTAATTGCATTAATCACAACCGTGTTACTCTTTTTGCATGTACATATGTATGTGAGCTTGTAAAAACATTTAACCTTTATTTTCTCTGTACTGTGCTACCTAAATAAGCTGTATTTTGTAGCGCTTTCGAATTCGTCCGAACTGTCTCTTGTGCGTTGCACGATCGAACTGATCTAAGCGGTATCGAAAATGTTGCTAAAACGACAGTGGGTGCTGGTCACTGACGCCGTTACATTGTGTAACAAAATTGAATCATTTTGAAAAACGGAAACATTGAGCGCTTTTTTTCATACTTGAGTCTTGATCTGCTACAAGTCGAATACAGCGGCACACCTATTCTTAACGATTCCGTTACATAACGAATGCTGTGAGCAACGACCCTTGAATATACTTCAGATAACATAGAGATTTGTTGCAGTAGTGTTGTTGTTGTTGGTTGTTTCTGTCTGTACTACAATTTATAAACAATTAAACAGACGTTTGGCGTTAGATTGATGTGCTATTGGCCAATTCGGTGCGATCGCCAAGTTCCATCTCATTTGTTTTAGGGTGGCCCAAAAGTGATCGCAAGTTTGCAGTTGTAAAATTCGAAATAGTGGGGGAATATAAACGAATCATAAATAGGAAGTGCTTTCATCTTTCAAATATGAGGCGAACTTGATTTTGGCCGATTTTGAATTGCCGATATTGGATCGTCCTGTTCGGAACTATCCAGTTCTAATCTCAAGCGAATGATAGCTTCGAAGTCTTCCTTAAACATATCTCCTTCAAACCTAAGGTTCGTTGTTTCTATTATTGACAAAAAACAAAGACTACCTCGAGCATTAATATTTTAAATGGAGTGCGTAGGACCGTACACTTGTACAAGGTGTATTATGAATATTATAGTAATGTACCTGTTTGGTAGTCTAAGTTTAGCTCTTTCTTAAAGAAATATTTGTGCAAAGACTTGAACAGTTTCTTCTTCTTCTTCTTCTTTACTGGTGTAGAAACCGCTTACGCGGTTATAGCCGAGTTAACAACAGCGCACCAGTCGTTTCTTCTTTTCGTAAGGTGGCGCCAATTGGAATTAAAGCGAAGTCAGGTCCTTCTCCACCTGGTCCTTCTAACGGAGTGGAGGTCTTCCTCTTCCTGTGCTTCCCCCGGCGGGTACTGCGTCGAATTCTTTCAGAGCTAGAGTGTTTTCGTCGAAAACTCGCTACGTCGGCTCATCAGATGTTGTCATCGTCCACGCCTCTGCATCGTACGGCAGGACGGGAATAATGAGACACTTATAGAGTTTTGTTTTTGTTCGTCGATAGAGAACTTTACTTCTCAATTGCCTACTTAATCCGAAGTAGCAACTCTTGGCAAGAGATATCCTGCGTTGGATTTCGAGGTTGACGTTGTTGTTGGTGTTGATGCTGGTTCCAAGATAGACGAAATTATCTACAACTTCGATGTTATGACTGTCAACAGTGACGTGGGTGCCTAGCCGCAAGTGCAAAGACTGTTTGTTTGATGGCAGGAAATATTTCATCGTGCCCTCGTTCACCATCAGACCCATTTGCTTCGCAGCCTTATCCATTCTGGAGGAAGCAGAACAAACGGTGCGGTTGTTAAGGAAAATGATGTCAATATTTATCTACATTCGCTAGCAGTTGTACACTTTTATAGAAGCTTGTACCTTCTCGCTTGAACCGTATTACTTACTTATTTAATTATGGTGAGAATTTTGTAATTATAAACCATTGATTTTTTATATAAATGTGTTAATAAATATAGTTTAAAAATCTAAAAAAACTAAACTTTGAAACTGCATTTATTTTTAACTTTCTAGTTTGTTGTGAGAAACAACAAATTAGTTAATATATCAACTATGACATGTTGTATTGTTAAAGTAAATCGATAATTAGGCGGTATTTAATCTTTACTCTCAACCTTGGAGTCAATAATTGTTAAATTATTTGCGACCACTTTTTGAATTCTAACTTTTTAATCGAATCATTTTTTCTAAGGCTTCCCTGTTACATGGGGTAGCTGTCAACTTTGAGCAGTCAAGTATTCCAATTCGATTACTACCCAATGATCTACAACGACTAAGTGCTATATACGCTTTTCCATTCATTAAACACTTTTGTCACGTCAATTTTCGACCTCAACATCACTTTTGCTCCAATGAATATTTTCAATACATTAGGAAGACCTCTTGTGTTATTGACATTATTAGGTACTATAGTATTTATGTCCTGATTACCTAAATTTCGTGGTACATCATTGAGTTGGTCTTTTGCTTTAATCGTATAAATAACAGTCCCTTTATCTTGAAAACTCTGGAGAACCTTTTCTTTACGTTGGGTAAATTATTAAATCTCTCACAATCGAGAATTCTTCAGTGGTTTCCGTTAACACTTTTCCAAGCCAACTTTAAGATGCTTAGACGTCAACTTTCCAACTTGTAAAGCATTAAGCACATCTATAAATGTCGTGCCTTCTTGTATAGGTTGGCTTGGAGTTCAACCAAACGCCACAGATATGTAGAGGGTTTCGTATGTTCTGGCTGTCCTCGGGCAGGTGGTAACTGCATTAGATTACCAAAATGTAACGCATTTATACCACCAAAACAAGCATCCGGTCTCAATAGTTGGCACAAACGAGAGTCGATCATGCAAACATCTCATAAGGCATCATAGAAATTTCGTCTATAAACAGAAACTCTACGCTTTGCCATAACTGGCGCATCCCTCTCAAATAATGTCCTTCAAACGAATTTCTCAAAGTAAAGAGGGTATTTTTGCATTATTTAGTTTCCTTGCCACTTCTTACGGGTAATGGCTTTCAGCAGAGAACGTAAAATAATAAACAGAGAAAGTTTATCATAGAGAAGGTTCACGGCGCGGAGAACGTAAAAATAATTTTGGCTAACTCGGTCGAGATGAGGGAGTTTCACCACTGCCTGATCGGCAGGAGAAATTTTAACATTTTAGCTTGAACAGAGCTGAGTATTGAATACAAATTATGCTCAGAACTATATATTGCTCTAACAGACGCATGTTCGCTCTTTTGCTTATATTTTTATACGTTTATATACAAACATGTCTATTCATATGAATTCTTTTTGTGCATATTTATGAATACAGGTGCAATTGAATACACCTGAATTAAATAACTTTTTCAAAGCAATATTCGTAGATAATGTGAAAATAAAGCCTAATTTTTCAATTATTTCTTGTATTTGATATATGTATGTATTCATGCTTATGTGTATACTTCATTATACGTATATGTATGTACGTATATAACAGTCTCTCATAATATATTTAAAAAAATTTCTTTCAATAGTGATAAATGTACATAAATCGTATATTTTATCATTTAAAACTTATATTCACATGAACATATATACATACATATGTTCGCTTTCGCGAAATTCAAATCATATTATCACTTATCAATAATAACATGTGCGCGCTGCTCATATGTATGTAAAACAAGCGTCTTTTCACGACGGTGGCAAAAGCTAAAAACAATAAATTGAACAATTTCTGACATTTGTATGAGAAGGAAAAAGTGACAACCCCGCAAATATAAGTATTCATAATATATTAGAATAAAATCGACAACATAGTTTATTTGTCGATTTTCAAGACAAGAAATGTATCAAAGAAAATATTCAACATTCCTCTGATTTATGTCTACAGTGATTCCCGGTTAAGTAGTACTCTGCTTAGGCAGTGGTGAAACTCTTCCATCTCGACCGAGTTAGCCAAAAATATTTTTACGTTCTCCGCGCCGTGAACCTTCTCTGTTATAAACGTTTCCCGTCTATTATAAACGTTCTCTGTAATAAATATACGTTCTCTGCTTTCAGGTAATGCAATTATGCTTTTTTAAACCTTGCATACTTTTAAGCGCATCTCTTTGGTGAGCCGCTAAAGTTGTGATCGCCTTCTTACAGTGTCGCTCAAATATTCTAAGTTTCAGTACCACTGAAGCTAATAGGAGCGTATTTAAAATAATAAGCATTCTGATCAAGCTTTCTGCAAGAGGTTTACATCAGACGAAAGGAGCATAGACTTAAGATCCGCAGCTATATCCGAATTTCTTTTTAGTTATATCTTATCGCTGAACATATGACATATGTATGTATCTCCGTTCTGCCTTTATGACTATTTTGAATATAGATCTCTGTTGTACACTAAGTTGATAATATCCGAAAAATAACCTTAAATGGATTTCGTGCGACGAATGGATATTAGATATGAAAAGCTTTGTCGTGATCGATATGCTTTCATCGATGCTATTGACTGGCAATAAGGGGCTTCTATTAAATTCAATTATTTTAGCCGAACTAGAATAGAATCAAAGTTGTTAACATTTTAGTTGTGCAATTATTGTACTAAAACAAGATTGCATATGGCTATTGATGCAGTAGCAGTACTCTACAAATTCAATTTCATTGCCACAGTGGGAAAATGGCCGAAACCGGACTACAACCAAGCCTACTTCTCATAAACATTGTAACACAATTGTAAATTCTATTTGATTCTTTAAAATTTCAGTAACCAAATAGAGAGACAAAATTAATATAACGAGATACAACTTTGTACGACTACTATCTTTAAAGTGTGGGTTTTGAGAGTTATATTAATGAAAATGAGTTTTTCTAATAACAATGTATCTTTATAAATAAAATACAAGTAGAAAAATCCCAATATAACTAATATGAGGATTTAAAATATAAGGTTGACTTAATCCCAAATGCCATATATTGTTGATGCTATGCGTGGTATAAATATCATATACTGAATATGTTGATGAGTTTATGAATTATATTTATACAAGTAGATACTTATATTATAAAATTGCGTGAAAATATCTTCTTGAATATATTTAAGCTATTTTAAAAGCTGGTGCAATCAGCGCAAATATTTACTAATCGCATTATATCCTATATAATGATTTGCGATTTCCCACCTGTTTGTAAACCGTTTAGCTTGGTCACAATGTGTAATTTTTCAATAAATTTAAGTGGACAAGGTTTCTTAAAATTTATGTGGTTTAACGCTGTGAATGGAATTTATTTATACCTTGAGCCAAAGCTCATATCCTTAATACAATTAGGGGTTTCACATAGTCTCATTAAGTTATAACGATCCGAAAACATGGCGTTCAGAGTTATATTTGCGTAAACGTAGTTTAGAATGCAATCCAACAACAAATTTTTTAAACTAGTATAAAAATTTATGATTTTATGATTTTACGATGTTTTATGACGTGTTGTGAGTACCCCAAACATAATCAATTTCGATCCTGGTTGACGTTTTGCACCTCACTTAAAAAAATATTTAGCCCTTTCGTTTAAGTTTATGTCAGATATTTTTATTTAAAGATGATTTTAATAAAATGCAAGTTGCAAGAGTGTGAAGTGTTTGGTAACACACGAACTTAGCCTTTCCTTACCTGTTTGTAACCTTATTTTCTATCAAACCCCTTAACAATGAACAAACTCAGCTTCAAACAACCATCAGTAATTCATATGTACTTTATTTACGCATTATGTCATATTTTTAAGGGTTTTTCTTTTATAATATGTACTTTTACAATATGTATGTATGTATGTGTATTAAATGTATTTATTTAAGAACCCTACTTTTGCGCCTTAAAACAAATGACAATATTTTATGTATATTTTACAATTTGTAGGATATCGAATAGTTTAACTGTACTTTTAGGAAATTCTGGCATACACATACATACACATGTACACTCGTAAACATGTACGTGTGTATATACATATACGGTTTGTTCATACATGTATTTGTCAATGCTTTTTCTTGCTGTTTAAATGATTTATAACCTGCCACAGTTATTCATACATATGTATGTTCTTATGCTTACAACTTTATATACATACAAACACATGCATATGCTTCAATTTCAAAAACTGCTCTGTTGCTTGAATCCAACTATTTTCGTTTGCTATATGCCATTTTGCAGTTTACAGTTTATTTCAATTATGTGCAATGATTATACGGTTATTTGTGGCAAATTGCCTGCGCCTAAAACGAGTAACGGCATTGGAGCAAACCAAAATGTTCGTCAGGCGGATTTTTAAAATGCGCGTACAACCACTAGAATTGCCAATTTTATTCCTATAATAATAACTTAAGTTTAATAACGCGTTGCCGGGTCAGTTACACAACTTAATTAATAATAATGTTTACGTAACACAATCAAGTTCAGTAAGTCATTAAAATTGTTTAAATCAAACACCAAAAGTGTGCTCTTTTGTATTAAATTTAATTTGTAAAAACGTTTGAATATATAGTGCCGAATACGCCAAAAAAGTATTTGTTTTCAATTTTAATTTTATTTATCAATAATTTCGCATTTCAGTCCAATATTTAAAATACTTAATTTAATTGGTTACTTATAGAGATATTTCCATCAATTGATTTGTATTCGTCAGTCGAATTTGTTATATCGTTTAAAAGTCACTAATTTGATAACTAGTGTATATAAATTACACACAAACATATACATATATTCTATATCGTTTCTTTGCTTCAATTGCGGGATTAACGTAAAAAGTCACTAATGCTGACAGCTTTCATTAGTTTTACGCAAAGTATGTAAGTACTAGCTTAAATATGTATGCATATAGGACGTTCTAGGGCATCGACTTTTGTTAACTTTGATCAGAATTGATAAATGTGTATTTACTAAGCAAATTTTTATTTTGAAGTTGGTAATGCGAGTTAAAATAAATTTCTGGTTTAGGTTCAATGTATGGAGAAAACCTTTAAATAACATTTTTTTTAATAAATTGAAGTATTAAATACTTAAGAAAACATCTTGCCAAAAGCAAAGCAATATAATTTATTAGTTATTTCATCTTAAGAACCTTGCAAAACGTTTATCTTGGGAGTTCATCTCTTATTCTACGGTCTTGAAATCGGACTTCATTCAGTGAAAAAGTTGTAAATTATCTTAGGTTATATTCACATTACATACTAAATATCTACTTAATTTCATGCAAAGTATTTCTTCTTATTCAAGTGATTGGAAAAAGTGTTCTGCCTTAATGATAGTGTCAAAACAGTTAAAATATTAAGGAGGTATATTCTCAGAAAGCGATTTTTGGTATAGAAACAATTTTTTCAGGTGGAAAATAATAAAAAATTTTGATTTGGTATCTGGTTGGAACGTTATTGCACCAGCACAATCAAAATATCGAACTTGGTTATTTATATCATTTGATAGAACTGTACAACCATACGTCATATGAACCTCGAAGAAGCTGACTTAAGAACTTGTCTCCGAGGAAAACATTTAATAAATAGAAAACAGGATAAAGGATGACAGTAAAATGAAGTAAATCGAGGTAGCTTGCATTCTAAAGATATCAAGAGAATACGATAGATATATCAGAACTTCAAAAATGCTTGCTGGAAGAAAATTAAGGAACAATAAAGAGGTAAGTGCCGAGAATGAGCTAACAAATCTTGTATTAAAAAAGTGAGTCGAAAAGTTGGAAGATCGAGTGGCTACTATAATGAATAATAAAGTCAAATTATGGTAAAAGAGTTATTTTTCTCTTGAACTTTTCAACCCTCCGAATCTTAGTAGTTTCGATAATTCTAGAACGTCCTGTATATAGTACAAATAGCTTCAGGGTATTAATAGCAATAATTTTTTTTAGAAATATTTTTAAACCTTTGTAAAAAGTAGCAAACGCATACAAATGCGTGTCCATATACAAATAAATTAATCAGTATACGCTTGTGTATCCAACTGCCAATATTTCTAGCATAAAGTCTTGGATGCGTCTTCACATTGCAAAATAAGTTTTGTGTAATCGCAATTGTTGCCGAACCAACTTAGTACATACTAAATTATAATTCGATTTATCGAGCTACTACTTTACGTTTAAGTATATGTGCTAACTTCTTAACAATATATCCGAATGTGTGCTGGTTTACATATAATCTTTAGTGCTAACTTCAGTACATTTTTAAAAATTGTTTGAACAATTATAATTAATTTTTTGTTATTGGTTAAGGAGAGGGGATAAGGGAATGACGTAATTATTATGCAATATAGTATAATTTTAAATCTATATATGTATATATACATTAATTGGACTTTCAATTCGCACATTCATGGGTGTTTGCATGTTTGTAAGTACTTGTGTATATAGTCACTTTTTATGTACGAGCACGTTTGTACGAAAATTTTTATTAAATCGATCTCAACAACATCTTATAAATAATTCTAAATTCCTTGAAAATCAATATCAAGTAGAAAATATTTAATACTAATTTTTGATTTTTAAGATATTAATTTGTTTACTTTTCAGTAATGAGTTGTTCGGTTCAGTGGGGATGTTTACATTAATTACGGTAAAAAATTTCGATTTCTCAATTAAAAAATAAAAAAAATTGTTTTTCTTTCATAATTTATTCAAAACAAAGAATTTTCCATTTACTTCTTTAGTTTTTTTTTGTTTATTAATTCAATAAATCAGTCATTTAATTTTCCTTTCGAAATGAGTACATACTCAAGTACATACCACAAAAAGTGAATAACATTAGTTTTAGGGTTAGGGTTGATTTTATGTTCTATGCGTGTATGTTTTGGTCGATGTAAACGATTGATGGCGCCCGGGTAGCGGTCTTAATGCATGATTGTTCAGTTTTTAGTTGCCGATTGGTAGTCTACATGTATTGCTTTAGAATAAATATTTTTTGTTTTTGTTTTAAGAAATCATATTTAAAAAATAATAATATTAATTAAAATAAAGAAATGCAAGGTGAGAATGCCCCGTGAAACTCCGTTTAAAACTGGGCTTTCGAAAAATGATTGTCAAAATATTTATCAAAATATAAAGAAATAAACTTTTTCACTAAGGAGATTGAAATTTTCAAAAATTTTCTCAAATATTTTATATTCACTGTCGGGCTGTTATTCGAATACGCAGAACAAGAATCTTCTACCGAAGTGATTTCCCTTATAGATATTGCTAAAATTTAGAGAAGAGTGTACAGTTATTAATAATTTTTCGAAACGTTTGTAATTATTTATTATTTACTTTAAAAATTAAATTTTCAAGCTATGAACATGAATTTTCATATGAAGCATATGAATAACCCGGAAGGGCTGAAAAATACAGAAAAATTTTTGATTTCCAGTTTAATATTTGAATTCAAAAACTTTTTTTTTTGAAAATAGGAGTAAAAAATAGGAAATGTATATTTCAGCAAACAAAAAAGCAGTTGTCCTCTAGTAGCTGCCAGAATGTTGAAATGTATATCAATATGGTATATGTATGTAACGAAGTTATTCTCAATACAAGATGTTTTCACTACAAAGTTTGACGGGCCATAATAAACTTAAAATCTATACAATCCAGCTCCTGGTGAACACTTGAAAAGCTGTTACTTTAAAAGTGAGTTTATAAAATTAAAAATATGTATAAGTGTATGTGTGAATTTGGCAAAAGATTGATGATTTTGTATGTGTAAGTAAACGAGCAATAAATAACGCTTAGTTTAGAAGCGAATGAATTTTAGAAATCGCGTTAATGATTGGCAGTGTTAAAGTTTTTTATGCTTTTTCTCGTTTTTTAAATCATTATGTTATTTTTAAGGTTGTAAATAATTTCGATTCCGCCGATTCGTAAATTGAAATTACACAGTTATTAAATATGGAAAGCTATATACGAGTATGTAATTATTTACCGCTAAATATAAACATACTTAACTGTTTTACATTTGTTTATTGCAATTTAATGAATACAGTACTTACGTATTTAACGTGCATGTGCATACATACTTAAGTAAATACTAGATTGGTTGTTAACTTATATCGTAAGTCTATCGCCGATTATACTTGAGAGTAAATCTAAAAACGAAAGGTTTTCGTGTAAGGGTAATTTTTCACTCTGCTAACTTTACTTAGCAATTGTAAATTTTATGTGTACGTACTTTTATGTCATTTTGCATGTACTTATGCATGAATGTCGAATTGTTGTTGGTTGTGAAATATGCACATTATTTATAATTTGGTGTTTTGTTTTAGTTAGTTTCGCGTCATTTAAACAGCTTTCACGAAGCTTTTAACTGACCTTATAACCTTTTTTAACTTGCATTACAAAAAATCAAAAAAAGAATCATTAACAAAAATTTATAAACAATATATGATAAACTATGCAAAATTGTGAAATACATATTCAACAAATGAGTATTTTAGATATTCATTAAAGAAATTATCTGAGTTGGCAGCACTACTCTTGCATACTTTTAGATTCGATAGTTGCATACTTTTAGGAGCATCCATAAAGTGCGCCCTTTACCGCAATATCAACAAAAATGTCTATATGTAAGCCTTCGTGAGTATAGGAAAATATCATTTGTACTTGTTTTTGTTCTATTTTCATTATCTGAACCCGTGAAATATACTTGTTCGCACCTTAGAATGCTCCCACACGCGCCTTACGCTGACCAAACAGTATTAATTCTTAAAATATGAACATAAAATCCACACTTTGGGAGAAAAATTTTAAACCATCATCATGGAAGCTAATTTTGATAGTATAGCTATTCTCGTACATCTATTCTGAGGTTTCCGAGAATCAATTTTCCAAATAAAAAACATTTCAAAATATTACTAAACAAGAAAACAGTTTCAAAATAAAATAAACAAGGTTTAGTTTTTGGGCTTTTATCTTTAATTATAAATAACAATTGTTTATTAAAGTTTAAAATGTATGTTTTGTATTTATAGTTTTAATAAACTTCATGTACATATGTATGTATGCATGTACCCACGCATGTACATACAAGGGGGAAGTTGGGCGTGATTTCATGCAAGTGAGTGATTGAGTGGCTTACACTTCTCTATTATTATTTTTTCCATAAATTTACTTTCGCAATCAACTTAATCTTCTTCTTGCTGAATTTAGTGTTCTGGTTGTTGTTGCTGCTACTGCTGGCTAAACGTATTTTTATTCATAACTGCTTATATTAATACATACTAGTTCAGCGAAAACTTGTAAAAATATCACTTAAAAATTATTTTTTCTGGTAATTGCCAAAAAAAAAAAAACAAAAATAATAATAATAAATCATTAACATATAGAAATGTGTACAAGTGTTTGAAAGTCATTGATTAGCAGGGGAAGATGTGAAAGTAGATAAATTAATTTACAGCACAATCTTGGCATACATTCGCCAGTGTACATACACATGTTTACAAAAGTGCTAATACAAATCATTGTTTTAGAATGTCAGTATATTTTTCAAGATTGATACTTGTCCGTACTTAGTTTTAATGTTTCTCTTATGAAATATAATCGAAAGAAATGTTAGTTTCTCTAATAAAAAACAAAATATATATATATACAATGGCCACTATCACGAATTTCATTCAAATCACGTTTACGGAGAAATAGATGGGGAAACACATTGAGATAGTGCGTTGGCATTCCCAAGGTAAGTCTAGTGTGTTTCTCTAAATAAGATCATTGCAAATCACATATGCATGTACAAAGCAGTAAATATGCTATGCATTTGTATACTTCAATTAGTAGAAAATCGTAAAGACCGAATTTAAATAAAATTTTTAAAAGATTTGAGAAAAACTACAAACATGATCATATATAAATAAATATAGTACAAGTAATTTGAAGTAATGCAGCTTCATAACATAACAACTCTTAGTAACAATTTTATTGCAGCAAAGCAGCCCTCGAATTTTTACTGTTATTTTAATTGTGTAATTTAGTCGTCAATGAAATTCATAATAGTAGTTTTATGCAGGTGCTACATTCTACCGTGTACATAAATTTAGGTACAAAAATATTAATAATCCGATGAACGAAATGTGTATAATTCAAATAATATATATAATAATTATAAATTTCTTTAAATTTATATATCTATAGATTACATTAATTTGAACACTTCTTTTAATTTCATGATCTTGCGAGAGTTCTACTTTATCATAATTGGTTTGCGTTATTTATTGAACTGTCTTTTTGAAGAGCTTTACGAAAAACGGTTGCAAAAACAAAATTTTACTTTGATTAGATTATTGAAATTCAAATATTTTTCTTTTCTTATTTGGACAAAATAAATGGGATTTTGTTAACTCACTTGAGTCCATGGTATAATATGTATGTATGTATGCTATTTATGCAAATGTTCAACATTTGAAACAAATGTACATATTGTTTTTATAATTGGCCGTGATGAGTGAAAGCTGTGTCAACATGATTTTGAAATTTAAATGTGAAAATCTTTTAGAGTTTACGGTAGTAATCGGAGTAAGTTGGTCTGGGTACTACTTGTCTACGTTTACTTCATTTTCATAAACTTGTGTATGTGGGCATAAATATTTTACAGCTAACTTAAAGATAAGTTTTGAGTTGGTTGGTTTCGTTTCTCTTTATTAATTTTGTCTTATTTTAACATTTTGCTATTTAAATGAAGTTAAACATTACCGTTGTTATGATTACGTTTAATGTAATACTTAATTATCTATCTATGTACTTATGCAACATACACACACATATGATAGCTGTTTCGTTTGTCTATTAACATTGTCTGTATATATTTTTATGTATATATGTGCATGTATATGTATAACATAATTAACATATACACGTGTTTTGTTTGTAAATTTAAAAGCAATTACTTTCACATCTATTTAAATTGTTTATTCAACTTCATTGTAACTTTACATATGTACGAGTACGTTGTAGATAATATTTCATTTCCAACTGTGTACGCATCTACTAGGTCTCTAGTTGATGTGTGGATAATGGTAGAGTCGCGCAAGGTTGAAATTCTTAATACTATATGTACCGTTATATATATCTATATATGTATATATATATCTATACGTATGCATGCATGTTATACATGTTTACATGTATACACATACATACATACATACATTATTAAAAGTAAAGAAAAATTTTTCTAATTTTATATAATTAATTTAAAGTGTAAAATTGCCGTTGAGGCTGATCTAAATAATCATCAATCAAATAAGTAAAGACAACAAAATATAAACAATAACAAAAAAGCAAAAAAAAAAAAATATTGTAAGTCATTTCTTAAATACATAATAAAAAAAAATAAAAATAATGTACGATAAAAATTGCAGCAAATGTCAAAAACATAGCCGAAAAATTATTTAGTGTTATGATTATTACGGCTTTCATAACGTCTTCATACTTGTCTTCGCGGCCAGCCATAGATAATGCCGTCTTCAAGTGGGGCTCAGCCCTACTGTTGCTAACTCTTGTTGTGTATGTGGTGTGTGGCGTTGGTGCTTAAGGAAAGTATTGTGATGGCAGCGACGTTCGCATACAAATGTCGAGTTCAGTATTTGAGGCAGCAGTGGTCAGCAAGTGATTGTTATTAGTGCTGTTGCTGTTATTGGCAGTTGTAACAACTTGGATTTGTTGCTGTTGTAGATGTGCATCAGCGTCCGTGTTTGTACCATAGTTATTATGTTTGCTAGTCATCGACGTTTGGTCTATGTTGCTGCCATTGGCAGTGTTCTGGTGGTTATTATTGCTAGCAGTGATTTTTCTTAAGTTATTTGGTGGCTTCACAATGACGGAGGTAGCCACGGCAGTTGCTGGTGCGGAAGCTGCCAAATATTTGTGTTTGTTGCTGTTATGGCCAATTTTATTGTTATTGTAATTGTTGCTTGTTCGCTTGTACTTTGCATAAGTTGGCGTTACCGTGACTATATTGCCAGTGTCAATTGTATGCATTTGTGATTTCGATTTCTCCCCTGCTGCCAGTTCTGTCGTTGTGGTATTCGTCGAAATCATTTTCGCTGTTGTTACAGCGGTCGCCGTCGTCGTCGTTTCCGCCGCCGCCGCCGACGTTTTGACCCTTTTTCAGTCACCGAATCGGGTACATGCTTTCTTCCACCTGCATTGAGTGCACCATAGTTCACGACGTTCCATACCGTATACTTTGCGACATTTCTTATTCTCGCCTCGTGTGCGTCTATTTGGTGAGTTCGGTGTGTGTTTGGTTGTCGTGGCAACGGTTGTATGTTGTGAATGTTGTTGTTGATGATGATGATGAGAAGTCTGTTGTTGTTGTGATTGTTGGTGAACTTGTGCTGTGGAGATTGTCACGATAGTTCCAGCTGCGTTGGATTGCGTCGACTGTTGGTGACCATGCATGTGTTGTATTTGCTGCTGCTGTTGTTGCGGTTGTTGATTTGTATAATTTGGCGTAATAGTTACAGCCGGTAGTTGTTGCTGTGGTTGCGGCTGATTGTGATGAGCACCAGTGTGATGTGCCGTCACCGTAATATTTTGGTGGGACAACTGTTGTAGCATATTGCTGGCACCACTGTTATTGGGTGTGATGGAACTGCTTTGGCTATTGCATGAATTACTGTTGACATTGCCATGGCTGTTACTACTGATGCAAGTATTCGGACTGCTGCTATAATTGTGATGGTACGTTGGAGATGGATATGGCGCTGTCGACTGGGACGGACGTGGCGATGATCGAGCGTGTTTAACAAATTGAGACTGCTGCTGCGGCTGCGGTTGTTGATTCTGATGAATTTGCTGACTTGAGTTAGATGTAACCGATGTAATGGCGTTTTGTGCTGATTGTACTACCGGTACTGATGACGACTGCCAGTAGTTGCGATGATTTAGAGGTGAAGTCGACACGCAATTGCTCTGCATTTGTTGATTGGTGTGGCTGTTGTTGGTAGCAAAATAAGTGCCACCATGGAATACCGTCTTACTGTTATTTATATGTTGACCCTGATTTTGTTGTAACTGTTGTTGTTGATTGACACGTCCTTGCCTATGATTAGGAAAGAAATAAACGTCATTGTTTGTTTGCATTGAACGTGTACTGAAGTGTGGTTATGTCGAACGATTAATGTTATGAACTAAATAATAAAAAAAATACATACTAATCGTTAACGTCTAAAGTCAGACAACTCCAAAACAAAAACTGTTATGACATTATGTAAACTTAACGATCATGAAACGTGTGTTAATTATACTTTATATTTCTAATTCTGTATTAGTGAATATTATAAAAAAATTATAGAGGGAACCTACTTGAAATTGCCCACTATTTTTCTTTGGTATTCTGGGTCTTCGTGTGGTGGGCGAGCCATATCACGGTGGCTTAGAGTGGGTGGCGATGTAGGGCTCGGTGTTTTGCAATCATCCTCTTCATCTTCGATTTCTGTATAATAAAACTCTTCCTCATGGTCATTTTCGCTACATGATTCATCATAATCAGCAGAACGACGTGCTTTTTTGTTACTGCAAGTAAAGTATTCAAAACAAAAATTAACATATAATCAAAATAAAACTAGCTTAGTGCAGTTATGATAACTTTAGAAAATTTTATTGTTAGGTGTAAAAGCAACCCTACAATCTATTACAAATTCTTCTATGCGACTCTGACGAGCACTGGCCATGGGAGAAAGAGATAACAATATATGCATAGAAACAATTTAATTGTACAAAGCAGCTCCGCAGGTATATGCGAAATGTAAAAGGTGAGGAATGAAATGACGCGATTGCTGCCTGCTGACATTCGTGTAGTTGATCTGTCGCCTAATGGTGTGTAGTGCTGTTGTTAAATTAAAACGCTAACTATTTAAGAATAAAGTAAGAGAGAAGTTAACCCGTATTGCAAATTTAGGCATTCAAGCGTATATTTCAATTCTCGAATAATTTGCAAGCGTAAACTTGTGATTTATGTAGAAATATTTGCTTACAATTCTGTTATCAAGTTACCCAAAACGTGTTCGCAACAAAGAAACTTCGGAAGAAGAAGCAGATGGAAAAGCATTAATCGACAGACGGTCGTCAAAGCGGTGAAAATAACAGACAAAGCAAATCAATACAACGTTTACGAAAGAGTCAGGCATCGAAATTTACAAAGTGGCGTTTGTTTTACAAAATTATCAACATTTTGATTAAGAAGGAAACTTCAGTTCCCTTTTTATTTAAAGACACTGCGCTACATATAAGTAAAAAGCAATTATTTCGACTAGAACCAAGTACGAGTACATGTTCATGCTTCATTGAGCACTCATCTACCTATACTTGTATCTGCAGCAAAAAGTTGATGTTTAATATTATTAAAAAGCATACAGAAGTAATCGCTGTGAGCAAAAAAGTCAATTACTATTTGTTAAGAGTACACGGTTTAGATAATTTCAAAGGAAACGAGATTTATTGGCATTTACAGAGAAAAAATGTCCACCAATATTAATAACGTTGTTACTGAACGAGTTGAACGCAATAATTCTTCCTCATCCCTATGTGCACTGAGTAGTGGCGGACATAGTAAAAACAACAGTGGGGTATTTACAATTGCAAATAATGGCGGTACGATCGGAGGCGGCAATGGAGGTCTTAATGCCAATGGCACCAGCAGTTTTAATGGTGTGGTTATTAGTGAAGTTGTCGACGAAACAAATCTCAAGTTTAGTTGCAAATATAAGACAAGTTGTACTTTGCTGTGCATTTACGACCCACAAGGTGTTCTTTTAAAAATTACACCAGGTAAGCATTATTGACAAATGGTCTAAGCTGCAGTATTTTATTAAATTAAACTTTTGGAATTTTTAGATAACGACACTTCGAGTGTGCTTAAGGAGTACTTGCTTGCATATGATACCGAATCATCACAAATAGGGCGACAAACATACGCTCTTTCTCTAGATAATGATAATTTGCTTCTGAGATTTTCATCCGCATATGGTAACAAAAATATTATACAAAAAAAATGCAATGATATATACATATTTACATTATATTCTGGCCTTTTAGAACAGCAACGGTTTCGAAAGTTAGTCGATAGTGTAAAACATCTCCGACCAAAATCAGTATTTTCACAACGAACTGAAGAGTCTTCCGCTTCACAGTATTTCCAATTTTATGGATATTTGTCGCAGCAACAGAATATGATGCAAGATTATGTTCGCACCAGCACATATCAACGTGCCATTCTAGGAAATTCTATTGATTTTCACGTAAGTTATTTTTATTATACATTTTATTTTATATCTAAATAACTATCGATTTAACATTATAGAATAAAATAGTTTTGGATGTGGGAGCTGGCTCAGGGATTTTATCATTTTTTGCTGTTCAGGCAGGCGCCGCTAAAGTATATGCCATTGAAGCCTCTAATATGGCACAGTATGCACAGCAATTAGTTGATTCTAATAACGTGCAGGATAAAATATTTGTGATGCCTGGTAAAATTGAAGAAATTGAAATACCTGAAATGGTAGACGTAATTATATCAGAACCTATGGGATACATGCTCTACAATGAGCGTATGCTTGAAACATATTTGCACGCTAGAAAATGGTTGAAACCGAACGGAAAAATGTTTCCGACACATGGAGATTTGCACATTGCACCATTTTCAGATGAATCTCTTTACTCAGAGCAGTATAATAAAGCAAACTTTTGGTATCAGTCCGCTTTCCATGGCGTAGATTTGACTACGCTGCATAAGGAAGGTATGAAGGAGTATTTCCGGCAGCCGATTGTCGATACGTTCGACATACGTATTTGTATGGCAAAATCGGTGCGGCATGTTTGTGATTTTCTGCGAGATAACGAGAACGATTTACATAACATAGGTATGTATTTATTTTTTTCTGCGGCTTCAAAAGGTTCAATTTTCAATTATTGTTATGATTTTTCCAGATATACCTCTCCAGTTCCATATATTACAAACCGGCATTTGTCATGGACTTGCTTTTTGGTTTGATGTTGAGTTCTGCGGTTCTAGTCAGCAAGTCTGGCTTTCCACATCGCCCACAGCACCACTAACTCATTGGTACCAAGTGCGCTGTCTTTTACCAATGCCGATATTCATTAAGCAAGGCCAACTTTTGACTGGTCGTGTGCTTCTTGAAGCCAATCGTCGTCAGTCCTATGATGTCACGATTGATTTGCATATTGACGGAACGCTAATATCCTCCAGCAACACATTGGACTTAAAAAATCCATACTTTAGATACACAGGTGCACCGGTGCAGGCACCACCTGGCACAAGCACACAGAGCCCTTCTGAACAATACTGGTCACAACTTGATGCACCGCAGGGTACACGTACTGGTAAGTATTTATTACACTCTTGGTTCTCAAATTTTTATTAATTTTCATTTCTTAAATTATATTTCAGTAAGTAATTTAGCAAATGGCATAACTGTTAATGGTCTTGCGGAAACTTCTATGGACATCTCTCATACGCTTATGAACCCTCACAATTAAATTAAGCAACATTGAATCGCATAAAAAACCTACGCAGTTCTACAATCGATTCGTTGCCGGCAAAGTAACCAGCTAGATATAATTTTACGTCAAGGTGAACTTATTTAAAACCAATATTTATTTTACCGATATTTTTTTTTCAAACATATAACGCGCGTTTGGATTCGGTTACACACAAATACAAACAATTTTTTAGAATGTAGACGAAATTTTTTTTTTTTTAATAATTGTTATTTTGTGATGTATTTAACAGGACGTTTATGTAAGAAGGGAATTTATTTAAGCTCGAAATGTGTTTTTCTTTTTTTTTGTAAATTTGTTCAAATGATTATAAAGAAACATATATACACACATATACAAGCTCATATACACATATATTTTAAGTGCAAACTGCTAATACACGGAAATAAAGTATATATGTATGTCTAGTTATAGGCAGACAATTTGGAGTGAATGGCAATGTAAGCTAAACTTTAAGGAACAATCATGGCAGACTTACAATGTATAGATATTGTGTTTCTTTAGTAGTAGACGTACAGTAAATAAAGCGTATTGAATATAATTTAAATTATAAACGAGGTAGTTTAAGTGCGACAAACCGTTTAGCGCGTATATATTCTTGTAGCTATGCAATTTTTAATGCTTAATGTTTCTCCAAATAGTATATCTAGTTGTTGAAAACCTCTGACTTGAGTGCGATGTAAAAAATTTCCATAATTTTCAATTCAAAATTTGAAACGCGTCGTGAATAAATAAAAAAATAAAATCTCTTAAAAATGCATTTCAATTACTACCGGTTGAAATGTGTTCCCTTCGTATAGTTCAACTTATTTAAATGTCTGAATTTTGCATTAGCCCTAAATGAAAGCCATTTTGTGCTTGTTTTTGCATTTATCAGTAAACCTCATTGGATATTACCCGTAATCCCTTTTAATGTAGGCGGTAGTACATAGTTCCTAGTTGTAAGCAATGTAAGCATCTATATCTAATAAATACTACTATTAAGACTCTAGTGCGTTGTTCACCTTTTAGCATTCTATTCTAAGAGTTAGGCATCGCTAAAGTTCCACATTGACATTTGCTAATTTACAATGCAATTCAAAATAAACTGCGCACGCATTCAATTTCGCAGAAATGTATAAGCGATTTCATATCATTTAAACGAAGAGAAATAGGTTAGTTATTTTGCACTCTTCACTCCTTTTTGCCTTCAGTAGGAGTATCTATTTATTTGCGCTATTATTACTTTTGCCCAACGTTAGTTTTGTATGTGTTTTTTATTCTTTACTTTCATTTTAATTTTAATTTAGGAGATTATTTTGTTAAACTTGCAAGAGCAAAAATGTTGAAGAAACACATCTCTTATTTTAACAACCTTTGCTTTATGCTAAGAAAATAAATTTTTAAATTTAGTTAGTTTAATTTGTATGCGAGAACTATAGTTATATGTATTATTGTATAACCAATTAGTATATAAGGTTACTATAAAAGAAGATAATGAAACAAAAGTTCGCTCTGTATTAGTGTGTAGAGTTAAAAATATACATATATACAATTACAAACGCGATACGAGAACAA
This sequence comes from Bactrocera correcta, assembly GCA_027475135.1. Taxonomy (NCBI): domain Eukaryota; kingdom Metazoa; phylum Arthropoda; class Insecta; order Diptera; family Tephritidae; genus Bactrocera; species Bactrocera correcta. The sequence continues at coordinate 54,727,685 of CM050325.1, read as the reverse complement.
CTATGTGGTGTTTCTTATTTTTGGGAAATATTTTCGGCGGACTTCCTGAGCGATAATCTATAAAAATGATTTCTAAAATATGCACACCCAACCTTTAAACGCCGCGATTCATATGCACCCCACTACAGCGCAGTCTTCCTGAAGCGGTGCAGTGGTACGAAACCTTGGCCTCAAAATGCCGCGCTCGTGTGTATGCTTGCGAACAGCATTTGTCACGAATGCTCAGAAATACGAGTGCGTTCGCCCGCCCAACGACCGGACTAATAGCACGACAGTTGCTGGTTGGTGATTTTTTCTACTAGACACACTTGTGCATTTATATAAATTTATGCATTTAAGTGTATATGGCCCAGATTTTTTACATTAGCGCCAATGCAACTGAAAGCGGAATCGCACGTTAGAGGACTGCAGTGGATATTGCAGTGTTGTTGTTAGTGCTGGGGTGCTACAGCTGTGGTTGTTATTGTGAGTTGCATTGGTTGCGGCGCTTCTACCATTTGTGCCATTTAACTTGCACTTTGCTTGGCTCACTGTGTCAAGGTGACAGCGTGAACATTCCCTTGGTTGAAGTTACCAATACAAAGAAAAATGCAAATACTTTAACATGTACAAATTTCAAGGATTTATCATGAAAAAATATTTATTTTCCCTCGCTGCTATTATTCAGAAACGAATTGCGAACTTTAAAAATCACATTTTGGAACAAAATTGACGCTGCATTCGAATTACACAACTCTGCGAGGTGTTATGAAGATTTTTGAAGAGAAACTAAATAAAATTAATATAATTTTTTATTGCTAACATTTGTTTAAGCACCACAATGATTATATTAAATGTAATTTTGGAGAAAAGGGTGGTTCTAGAGTAAACGAGTGCTGTTGGATGTTGGGGAATTGCGAGTATACCAGACACATGGAAATGTATGGAGTTTAGCAAGAAACAGTTTTGGAGGTGTAAATGTGTGGTTTTGTGAATAAAAATGTCCTTATGGGTACAGCTATAAGTCGTACTTACCCTAAATGAACATTACGTATGTGTCGCTCTATCTTTTTCGGTGTGTGTTCTATGTGTTTGCAGCCTTTCCAGGTACATCTGAATTTGGATTTGTTTGTCTGCAAAAAAAGTAATAGTAGTGATTAATAACAAATTTAAATATATTGTATAGCATATATAAATTCTTCTTTGTTTATTAACAAATAAAAAGGATTAGAGTGTAAGAATTCCCTACTTTTAGGCTGGACCGCCTTGTCGATCTATTGTAGTGATCCCGCATACTTTTATTAACGATCCTCAACTCTTCGGTGCTTCAAGGCAAATCACTTGCAACATTCACACTAACAGCTGCAATTTATTGTCACTCGATAAGAGCGTTGCCCGCGCAAAGCTGATATACAATTAGCCAGCAATAAAGGATAACCAAGGCAAGCCTACAACCGGCGACGTGCCGGCTTCAACTGTGAATGTATTAGTGCTGAATGGGAAAACACCGCTAGCCGGAATGATAACACGAGCGCATTGCAAAATCGCGACTTCAAAACGAGTTCATCATATATAAAGCTTGTACATACGCATGTGTGATTGTTGGTAAATGCAAGTGCGATGAATGTGGGTGAAGTTGACGAGGCCGCCGATTACTATAGGCTGTTAGACGATGGTAGCGTAAGTTCGGTTGGTAGTGCATTAATATTCTGATGCATCCTTGTATTGAAGTGCATAAACAAAAAAGTGTGGAGGGCAAATTGAGAATGAGAACGAGGCCATTTGTGCCAAGGAGACGCTGCTACTGTGAGATGGCGAGAACCAGCAGATGCTTGCACTACTAACTGTATATACCATACATATGAATGTGTATTTTGGTATATAAACAAGCACATATGTGTGTATGCAAGTAAATGGCTTGACGTTTACTAGGTCAATTGTGGTAATTGTTATGTCCATGTATGTATATTGTGTTTATATACATATATACATATGTATATACTAGAGCGGGTTGATTTACAGGGAGCCAAAAAATATTGTAGAAAAAAATCGACCCGCTCTAATTCTAATAATGTACGTACATATATTTATGAAAGTGAAAGGTTATACTCAAATCATCGCTGATTGCGACTGTAATCAGTTATGGTACTTATCATGCACATACAGTAAAATTCTTGAACTAACTTTTAAATTTCCTGGCGTCCTTGATTTAAATGTGCATATTTACAGCAGAAAAAAAAAAGACTTTAAAAAATGTTGAGTTTTGAAAATTTTAGACCCCGACATAAACTTGCACTTAAAAAAAAAAAAGCAACAACTCGGAAGTTATCAGAAAATTTTTCTAGAAAAAATAAAAATAATTCAAAAAATGCTTAATTTTTAGAAAATTGTTTTCACTGAAAATTTTTAAAGCCAGCATTTATGCTACAACAGTTATTTTGTTGTTTTTGTTTTCCACAAATGACCTGATTTTAGATGGAGGTTGCTTTTATGTACAAGCTATTATATATTAGTGTATATAAATGCGTTTGGACATACTTGACATACATACGTATGCATTTATGTATGTATATACATATGTATGTATATATTTTTATTTATTTTGAAGATTTGTTTTCATTTTGCCCCTTGCAGGCATCCTTGAAAACTCGTTTGGGCTGAGCTTGTGCGGCAATTAGGGGTGTGCTTGAAGGTCTTAACGCATTTCAACAGCTGAAATACCCACTCAAACAGCTATGGGACTCTAGAATTAGAAAAATTGAATTTAATGCATTTTTCAATTCAAAAAACATATAAATTTAGAGCTGTAACTTAAATTTTTGGGCATTCAATATTAGCCTGGCGTGAAACAAAGTTTTTTCAATCATAGAAAATATAACTGATTTGAAAATAGGTAAAAAATAATACAGTTAATTATCTCTGTTGAAATGTCTTGCAAATAATAAATACAAATTTTCGAAAATCAGGTTTTTGAAGTAGTTTTTCTTGGTAAAAACAATTAAACATAGACATTATCATGTATTTACGCTAAACTTTTTCATTTAGAGTTTTTAGAATCATACAGGGTTGCAATGCTTACATATCCTTAAAAAATGCGTTTCAAACGTTATTTATGCTTATTTTCAAATATACATATTTAAGAGTGTATGTTTGTGTTGCTTTTTCGTTAAAGATTCAAATGCACAAAAATGTAAAAAATTCGCTTCCGCTAAAGTGAATACATAAAGCGTACAAAACGCACACACACTCATACACACGTATTTCTATGCTCCATCTCATCTGTATTCTTATATTTCGTGCTCGTTAAACTTATTCCCCAATTTATTTTGATTGCCGCATGGCTTTCAGTAGGCGGCATTACACGTCCACTAGCCCACGCAGTGCGAGGGTCATAACGCCGCCTTGCCACGCTCGAAGGCATTGCATTCTAGGTTAGTGAAAGAATTCTTTTCTTGCGCTTTTCCACTCTCCACTTCGCTTTTGCTTTTGTTTTCACTGCTTTCTGGTATTCATACTCACGACACAAGCAAATAAAATTGAAAGCATAAATTTGTATGTATGTGAGCCGCTAAATGTTGACTCTTTACAAGCGCTTGAACAGTACCCAACCACCCCTTTCAGGCGGAGCACTGGTAAGGGATGATAGTATGTGCATTGCCGAAAGTATTTAGGTCAAAATATAAACAAGTAAATACTGATAGTCACACGAAAATATGAAGTTTCAGAAATGCTCTCCGCGCAGGGCTGTTCGCCGCAGGCTACAGATTTGCATGACTAAGAGAATATTATTTGTTTTCTTGTGTATTCAATTAGTTTCCCTTTTCGATGAGCAACAACCTTTAAGAGTATATCCATATTATAGAGCATTTCAGTTAAGAGTGCAATACTGTTAGCTTGAGCTCAAATTAAAAGCCTTGTGAGAGGAGAGCGCATGCTGACACATTTCTTATGTTTTGGGGGATGCGGAGAGAAATTAGGTCACCGGGTAAAAGTGAAGTTATGAGTGTGTAGATATTTTTTGGAGTTTTTCAATTTCGTATGCGTGTTTAAGACTTTATGTAAAGTGAAAATTTCGATATTTTCAACGTCAACTTTAATGAAGACATTAATTCTCTAAATATATTAATATTGGCGATTTTGTTTTCTGAAAAAATTCCAGTATGCAAAACCTTCATTCTGAGCACTTTTAAGTATGGACTTTTAGTTTTTTTAGAGTTAGTTTTAGTTTGCCTTTGATGCCCTGCTTCAAGTAGTTGCAAATTGGGGTGCGCTCGTGCGTATGAGCAACTTTCCATTTTCACATTCAGCGGAGTTATTGAAATTTGTGTGTATATGCAATAAATTATGCTCTCAGAAGTTAGAGAGTCTTTCTAGTCATTAGACTCTCTTTAGGAGTTTCGGAGTGAACTTCCCGCTTGAAAATGCAAAGCAAAATCCTGTTTGCTTAATGTGAAACTCGTGAGCCTTATTTTGTAAATGGCATTTAATTGATTTGGCACAAACCTTTATACGGCCTTTAGGCTTTAGGCACTGACAAGAAAGCAGGAAAATCATTGGAATTGCAAAGTTTTAGTAAAATTAATTACGTATTTCGAAAATGTAATTTTTGTTGACCATTGTACAGATGGAAATTCATTCTCAATTTCCACAAATTGTGGTTCCGCCAGATCTACATAAACGCATATATATGATTATACGTATTTATGTATACATATATGCATGCATGTTTATAAAGATGTGTGTACCAACGAGTATACAGTCAACGAAGCACCTTTCATGGCGACAAAGCCCGCATAAAAGAGAAAGTGAGCATGTAAGCTAAACTTTCTATATTTATGTACGAGTATGTGTGTGTATAATATTTTAGAAGGGGAAAATGACAAGCAGGTGTTGAGTTGTTAAGGACTTTCCACACAGTTCATTTCATTCATGTCAAAATGTCTATTAACTTGATTCCATCATTTGGCGGTAATCGATTTTTTGTGCTTTTTGTTTGGTTGCAGCATTTGCTTTAATATAGTGGAGTGGTAAGTTTGCGGCAGTGAAAGTTTGAGGGTTGCAAGAACTCTCCTGCATACATACTTATGTCTTTTATATGCTCAGAAGTGCTAAATTAATTTTTTTTCACGTAAATGAGATTTTAATGGAAATCAAAATTACAGTTATTGTACACTCAATTTAAGAAGAAAAAAATAAGAGTAAAAAATGATTTTCTTTTTTAAATCGAATTTAAGTCTTTAGCTGAATACTGTTATAGAAAATATGATTTTTGTGTACTAATGGAACATACTTTTTGAATTATATTTTATATATTTATTTTTATATGTTGTCTATCTAAATAACGGCTCACTGATTTCTTTAATATAAAGGTTTTTTTTTAAACCAGAACAAAAAGTGATAAGGTATTTTTTTGAAATTTATTTAAAATACATTTTATAGTTTAAAAAAATTAACAATTAAAATTGAAAAATTTATATCTATATATGCACTATTCACTGTTCACTCGAAAATCTTATTTTTTTAGATAATTAAATAAAATCACAATTTTCATAAAATTCTTTTCCTGTAAAACATACATCGCAAATTGCTTATTTTTCCGAAGATTCTGCTGCATCTAAACACATAAATTAAAAAAATAATATTACACAAGTAATAAACACAATTCCCAAGTGTTTCTTGGGTTGTATCTTGCATGAAAACACCACAAGGGCTTAATTCAATTTTTTGCCCGGTCTGGCTTGCGCCCATCCCAGAAGTTGTTAGTCATTATGATTTTTTGTTTGTTTCTGAGTTATGTTTCTCTTTTAGTGAATCAAATTTCGACACATATGAATATATAAATAAATAAATAAATAAATAAATAAAAGTGAGGGAACCAAGAATCAACAATTCAAAGAAAATATCTCTTATATTTTTATCAGAAAACAAGTAAAAAAATTCTTAAATATATTGTGCCTTATAATTTTTCTTAATCATTTTTGATAATCCCATTATTCAATTAGTAATAAAAAAAACTTCATGCATATATGCGCACAGTAGATTTCGGAATTTATAAGTGATTTATTAAAGAGCTCGCCCTAAAGAAATTTTCTAAGGAAGTGCGGCTGTATGGCGCCACAATGAGAATTTACAATAGAAAATGCCAAAGAAGCATAAAGAAAGACAGATGAGTTGAGAAAGTGAAATTATTAAGCTGCTCCGCATTTCAAATGTCAGCGAAGTTCGTTAGGAGGAAGAAAGGAAACTTTAAAACTGGAACAAACATGAAAGTGCAATCAAAGCAGCTGACCTACATAGGCGCACACTAAAGATGCATTCGGTCAGCGGGATGTTGAGAAAAAGGAAAGGAGGACCTACAAAACTTTAACTAAAGAAAAGGGATTCCTACATAACAGAAAATTCAATGCAAATATGTGATTTTCTTGCTAAGGCGCAGTAACCTAAAACTTCTGGAGGGGAAGTAGGACTGAAGAGGTTTCTTATTTTACACTTTCTTGCAAAAAATATATATTTCTTGCCAATGAGTTATACTAAGACATTGTAAACAGTACAGTTATGTCTCTCTAATTGATATAATATTGTTTTGGTATTGAAAGCTTAAGAGCTCCATTGAAAAAAAGATGCTTTGTCAAATTATAAATGGAAAGATTTAAATTTATGCACGTAAGCGTTTGTTAAATGTGGATTTGTTTGCGTATTTTCGAAGGACGATTATGCGTTGGCATTGAAATGAAATTTTCGCCATTGGTGTGTGGCTGGCGTGACCCAGTTTCGCAGCTTTTGTGGCAGGTGGTTTGAGAAAAAAGTGCAATAATTGCAACAACAAGCATTATGTGATCTTCAGTATATGCTGGCACTCCACAAGGCTTCGCATAAATTTCCTTGAAATGCTGCAAAAAGCATTCACACATACACATATGCATATATACATATTTGTATATGCTATGCTATTATATACATGCTTATATACCTGCACTTTAAATAGCATGTATGCTTGCTATGGCATACGAAAGTGGGTCAGGTCGTGCAAAGGTCCAGCGCGCAGAGGGAAGCGGCGCGTTATGCTTGGTTTGTGGAAAAAGTCAAAAGTGTATAGCTAAACTTTCACGGTAAAAACTACTTGTAGGAACTAGCCTTAGCGGTGCTTCCACTTGCCAAACGCATGTCAGATGCAAAATGTGTACGCTGTGTGTATGCGTGTGTGCGCGCCTAGATTTGAGGGGCAGTGGGTGCTATGCAATTACTCACAAATTCGTTTGGCGAATTCGGTCAAGGTAAAGCACACAAAAGCAAAGTGACGCACACCAATGCACACCTTGAAAGTGATAAATGCGTGTGCCGTTATGTGTTGCATGCAAGGATGCTGCGTTTATACAATTTTTTGTGCGGCGAAATTATTGCATTCAACATTTTGCACAATATAGTTTTCAGCATAGGGGAACTACATACATTGCAAATAATGTATGTTTTATGTTATTCTGCAGGGTATACAATTTTTAATGCAACATATTTGTGTATATGCCACTATATATGTTGCACTTAAGCATTTAACCCAATTGCTGAGTTTTTGCTACCCAACCACCTACACATACAAACGTACAATGTGGCATTTAGCAAGGCCGTGTCGCCACTGTGCGTTTGTTGCATGCAACATCATCGTGACACAGCCCATTTCGCGTCGGGGCGGCGTGAAAAGTAAACCAGGTCAGGCATATTTACAATGCAATTTATTCATTATGTACATGTGAGCAGCATACACGGCTATAGCGGCTTACTTATGTATTTGAGTATATAATGTTGCATTTGTACATAGTTAAGCTTATATTGCGACACCTATACATTTATATTGTCCCACAAAGCTGCTACATATATACACGCATATTTGCTATCATTCAATGCCTCAACCCAGACCTCGAAAAGTGCTTTAAAGTGCATTAAGTAGTTTTGATTTATGTATCTGCGCTTTATATAATATTCATATGCTATTTGTTATACTCACATTGCTTTTGTAATAGTTTCTGTTATTTAAATGTTTACTTGCTTATTATTATTTTCAAGAATAACATCTATTCTAATATTGGGAAATTCATTTCTATTTCCACTTTGTTACAACAAAATATTTCGTTTTTTATTATTATGCTCTCATATAGTCCGTTTAACAAGTATAAGTGCCTAAAAAGTATGATTTTCAATGAGGAATTGTCAGCCTAGTTGTATGCTACTTAAAGTGAACAACTAACAGTTTTTAAAAACTCTGATATGGGTGTCAGCAGAGATGATTTTTTTTGGACAATCCGTAGATCGTATAATATATTTACGAAAACCAAAAATTTATTACTACTTTTTGGTTGGAAAGCGACTATAGATTGCTTTGCTGGTGTAGTTATATACTCTATGTCCCAGCAGAAATACAAGAATTAATTATATACATATATGCACACATACGTATATTAATGCTATTGAAGCGACTTTGTATCTATCGGGTACGTTTAATAATAATTTTCCCATCTTTCTGATATCCACCTATGATGCTGAGCTTTTCTTTAGAAAAATACTTTCCGTAGAAAACTTAAACACGAAAAAGGGTTATAAATTCCATTCCATCATGCCTTTCTGCACGCAATCTTTAACTTGTTAGGTTAACCTTAATTTGGTCAACATACATCCGCCTTTCTCAACTGTAGCGACAACGAATGGTTATCTGCTCTCATCTTGCTTAACTTTCCCTCCGAATTAGTTATATGTTGTTTTTGTTTAGCATGTTTAGCATTTGCTGGTTATTACATGAATTCCCTGTGGATATTTTAAGGTTATGTCAAAGTTTGCGCTCTTATCGGTTTCACGTTGTTTTATTTTATTTATAGTGCGTTAAGTTACCACAAATTCAAGCAAAAAACCTATTACTATACTATATAAACGTTTTTGAAAATATATTTTGGATAAAAGAGGCTGAAAGAAGTTAGTTTAAAAAAGTTTGTTTAACCTTAAAACGAACCAGGGCTGAAAAAATAAATTGTTACTTACTTCAAAAGAGATTTATACGTTTTATTTTCATAACATATGTTCATTTAAGATCTCGGCCTTATGGCTAAGATTAAGGAGAGACTTAAAGATTTATATTTTGTCATGATTTTTGCTGGAGACAAAATGATCGAAATCAATAGTGCGATAACCGCCCCAGTTCATCCCATCAAGACCACGTTCGCGGAAAAACGGTGCGTATGAGTAACTTTTTGCTGTAAAATCACTATATTTTTTAATGACAGTACAAAAAGTAAATAAATTCACTTTTAACGGTGGCAAATTTAAGTTGGTCAGTTAAATTAATATGAAATTTTTTAGTAAACCTTTTGTAGCTTTAATAAAGTATTACAATATCCAATAGCATTATTATACACATATGCATTTGTACATACATATTTGTATATGTATAATTAACGCTTGTACTACTGCTGGAGCATCGAGTATACAACTATTGCTAGTCTATGTAAATATGTAAGTACATACATATTTAGAACGTTTGAGAATTATAATCAAAATATTTATACGGAAAAGGTTCATATGAATTCAGTGTTGCCCCTGTTGCTTGTTCATTTATAACTTAATGCTGTTTTTACTTTTACGTTGTAGCGTAAAAATCACGAACAAGATTGTACACATTTCTGTAGTAAAAATGTCTAGTACTTTTTCATATCAAACATTTGCAATTGGACCGTGTGCATAAGAAACCACGAAGACATGAGCCGATTACTTCCGTTTTCAGAAAAGAAATTGGAAAAAAGCGCAAAGATTGCAGTGAAGTGTAAGAAGTGCGCGTAAGAAACCATTTGTGGGGTGGTGGCAGCTATGTTCGAATAATTTTAGACTTGGAGTGTGCCCAATTACATTTGCGTCGTTTATTCGTGCGAAATCGCGTTTACTCCACGAAATTTCACCAGCCGTACAGTTGTCTGGAGCTGGAATCACTGGCTGTCGGTGATTTGCCGGTGAATGCCGCCCACTTATATTATCGTGTAAGTGTGTGTGCGCTGTGCCCACACCGCCGCCCAACAAACTGGAATGGGTGCAATGGAGAAACATTAATTTCATGTAATTTCCCATTGTAATCGACATTTGCGCGCACGAATTACATTCAAAGTGAAGAGAAAGAGGCGAATTGAACTGAAACGAAGCGCACAGAGCATTGAATTGAACTGCAGAGCAATGAAATGCAATCAAATTGGGCCGCAATGGTTAAATCAAACGGAGTTGCAGTTAATGGAGCTGTTGTGTTGGCCAACTCGCTTTGCATTTGCCACCGCGGCCGTAATGTGCCATTAAAATTATTTGCTCCGTTTTTCGGTGTCTTTGCTTTCTTCCATAAGATAGCTTTAAACACGACGTCGCCAATTTTCGAAATTAACAGAAATGGAAAGTCATAATTTAACTGTAAACCGAATTTGTGGCGCAAAATTGTGTTTCCTTATTTCGGCGCAAAATATTTACTGTCGTGGCAACCCGTGAACCAAAATTTGTATTGTTTGCGCAGGTTTAAGTCAAGTTGTTTAATTTCATACTGAATTTCGATTACGAATGCTTTGACTTACGTTAAATTGAGATCCTATTTGTTGAACTTCTGTACTGACTTCAAAGGGACTTACCTGAAAATGAAGGAAGTAACTTGGTTAATTAAGTATGATACATTGTATGTAATTATGTGGTAAAAAGTTGTTTTTTTTGTTTGTAATATATTGTTTATTTGCAATCTATCTTAAAAATAATAAGCAAATTAAATAACCTGTTTACAATTTAACTTAAATTGTTGATCTCCAGTGAGGTCAATAATAATATACCGATATGTTTTTCAAACATATATATTCAGAATATTAAGTTATCTTTTAATTCATAATTTATTGTATATTTCCTGAACGGAAAGTTAGATATAAAAGTTATACAGTCAAACAATTACTTCGTTCTTGCGTTGTTATTAATGAAGAGGTAGGACTGCAGTACAGCAGTGAGCAAAATAAAGGATCATTTTGATACTTAATTATTTATTTGTAATATAATTTTTACTCAATTTTGATAATATAAACCTTTAAAACTCGCCCTCAACAAGCCAATGTCAGTGGTTGTATTGTATTATTTAGTTCTGGTGACCTAGAATAATTTTCGCTGCCATCAATGAGTATATTGAGTGAAGGGAAAGCAACTGAGATTCTAAGGATAATTCAAAAACAAATTTACTCGATTTGCTTGGCAATTCATATTTTAAAAGCAAAGTGAAGAAAACAAAGGATGTGTCAGAATGAAAGCCCAGCAAAATTTGTTTGTGAATCAGCCATAACTTCAACAATTTCAAAATTGTCGAATGCATTTCTGAGATTTAAATGTTTAATATTCCACAGGCATTGTGAGTGATTTTGGAGACTTTTTATACCAAAAAAAACAACTACAATTATATTCAGTTTCTCTCTTATCGTGCATTTATCATTCTTCTTTTCAGACGGGAGACTGTTAATTGAGGCTGAACTCGAGTTTGTGAAGTTTTGAAGCGAGCAATACACTGTTTTGCATTTAAAAAGCTTTTTTAACTGTTTTTATTTATACTGATTTTCCAGCAGTTACTGATATCTTAAAAAATAATAATAATTATTGTTAGTATATTAATTTATTAATTAACTAATGGTTGTACGTTTTCATCTGGGTAAAAAAAAAAAAAAACAAAATTATAATAATACCAAAAATGTTGTAAGCGGATAAATTTTAATGAAATCGCTGCAATAATTGTGTGTCGTTTCTTTTGTTCTCAATTAAAATCACGCGAATGCTAATTAACTAAATGGCAAATGCAATTTAATATGAGTCAAAGCGTAAATAACCGAATTCAGTCGGGACAAGAGAAACAGAGGGGAAGGTGGGAAAGTAATTTTAAGTTAATAAAATGCCGTTGCGTGTACGAGCAATTAATCAAGAAATGCGAGAGATGTAAAAAGTATTAAATTAAAGGAGAAAGGGTTAATGACATGCGGCCGCTCGTCGGAGATGGACTGATATTGAAAAAATGAATGAATTTTTATTAAATTATAAAAAAAACATATGTTTTTTCCAAAATAATAATATTCTTTTTAATATATGAGGCAGTGCGTGAAATACATGTTGTATACGTGGGTGATTTATCTTGTGGTTTCTTAAATGGAATTATGTTCAATGCAAACTGTGGCAGGAGTCTTACTGACGTCACTAACACGAACACGCAAAATAGCGAAGGTGTTAAATTAAAATCACTGCGTAGGCATTTCTTCGTAGGCGTCAAGTTTCACAACAGAGGCGCACTTATATTTAAACTGAAAGCAAATTTAAGTACGAAGACTTACTATGGAAAGTTCGGCTAAAGAGACCTTTAGGAACCGAGAAGCTGTTAGAAATAATTTCAAATCTCATCAAGGAAACATAAAAGTGAAGAATTTGATACAAAACGTTGCTATTTGTTTGAGAAATTTGTTTCGTGCGCCTTAATGTAGGCTTCATAATTAGATTTCCTAAAGCATACTTCCGCGCCAGCGTATCAAGCTCATTACTCATGAGACCAATCAATCGTATGAAGGAAGCATAAGCCTTCTGCTAATCATTTATCAGCGGCATTGACATTGACATCGCTACACGTAAGGCCGTTGCCACAATAACTGCAGCCCACGCATGTAGGAACCCCCACTAAGTTAGTTCAAAGAATATGTATTGCTCGCGTCACCTACGCTTTTTTCGCAAAGCCAGCACATGCTAAATGCAAGGAAAGTTCGCAACCAAGTAGGATACGAGTTTTGCGGGCAGAGGCGTACCTCTTGCGTAGTCAGTTTGTCGTAATTGTTGTATTTATGCAACGAGCAGTGGGTGCGTTACGTACACTTGGTGATCATAAAAGACAAACGCACACAAGCCATAATCTAAACTCCTTAATGTATACTATGTAGTAATGGTAGCACATTAATGTAGGCTACGTACAGTTTAGAAGCGCACAGTCAACGTCCGAAGGAAACGAGGCGCTTAACCTTTTCCTCCGCAGACACGCAGAACGCAGCAACGACGCTTCACAGACAGAAGCAAGCAAATATTTAAATGTAGCATGTAGAGTAGGCAGAATGTGGCAGACGTTGAGACGTATCATTTGTATTGCTGTAGCCGTACTCGTTAATAAAGTTTGGCCTACACATTTTTACACAAGCACACTCGTCGGCATCTAGAAGAGCTTAGTCATCCATAAAGCTTCTGCTGCAGACAAACGAGCTTTAAGGTACGGGCCAATAGTCGCCGAAAGCTTCATACATAGGCATTGCGTGCGAACGTTCGAATTCAAGGACAAACGTCGAAGGATCAATGCGCGTGTGAGTACAGGTGGCAGGCATAGACGAAGTCAATGGAGAATTTTTAGGAATTGTGGCACTTTGAATGGTATGCGGCTGTAGTGTCATGCACCTACAGTGCCGAGTACGGAGTATCGAGTGCGGAGTCCCGACAGCTGTGACCGACATGAAAGCGAAAAGCGACGTTTGAGTTGGTGAGTTGCGTAAAGTACAAGGTCGTTTTTTGGCCTCGAAAATGTGTCTGGCGCAAAATACTGCTTCATTCACGGGCGTTTGCAACAGCCGCAGGAATGCGTTTGCCACACACAAGCAGACGCTAAATTATGCTTATGAATAAGTAGTTGCTCCGCGCTGGGCGAAGAGGGTTTAGGCAATGGAATTGATTTAATGAGGCAATTCATAGCTGACGTTGGCTGTGTGTCTGTCTTGGAGGTGTCATGACCGCTTTCATGCGCTTTGACATTTGACTTGACCTTAAAGGCGACGGCTGTATGCCATTTCTGGTTGCTAGTCTAAATGAGACTGCGTGAATAGGCCGGGAGTACGCCAGAATTTTCGGTATGGAATATAATATTGAGTAATATTTTGAATATTAAGAAGACAGATAGTTTTAAAGAAACGTTGGAGTTCAAGGCGTAACAAAAATGCAGTTTATGTGCGCACGAGTATGATTACTCTGCAGACTTTGCACTGTTAACGTTAATTTTCCAACTGATTTTGCGTAACAACTTGCAAATTTTCCGGTCTCAAAAGTTTATATATTTGTTTTTGTAATTTAATGGGTAAATATCCTGCCGGCCGGTGCCTTGACCTTGACATTTGCGCAAAGAACGACGCAACGTTTGAAAGTTGAATAATCTTTATGGCCGACATCGTTGACTGGCGTCTATGTGCTTTGATGAGCTCACATACAAACATATACAACACACATACATACACTCTAGTGAGCTTATAAAAATTGCCTAACATAGTCGCAGCGTACTACAGTGCGTATACGCAATCTGTGTGCGACAATTCGCGCAATTTAAAAAAAAAAATTAATGCAGCGTATAACGGTGAACGTCTAGACAGTTATTGAAGGTTATCGTGACGAGGCAAATGAACCGAAGGAACATACGAGTGCTGATTTCGTGCGGGGCAACGAACGGCGGCAAGGAATTGCGTTCACGCACACACAGAGATGATTTTTTCGACAATAATTTTTGTTTAGGAATTGCATGGGGCTCGTAGGCGCATTTGTTTGAAGGGCACAAGTGCGTATAAAATATGAAAAAATAACGTGGGCTGAGTTGGAACCAATTTAGACTGTTAAAGGGCGCTGTAGCGGTTGGGTTGAAAAGCAGCACAGAACATATTATTTATATGTACATATGTATGCAAGAGTGCGGTAATGAGTCTGCAGCAGTGACTGCGCTGCGACTGTCGGCGGTTTTGCACTTCGAATCTAATTATGGTTTTGGCGGTTTGTTGAACTCTAACAAATTTTCGGTTGACCCAGTGCACACGGTGCGGAGGCGTCAGTAGCATCAAATTGTTTTAATTAAAAAAAAAACGTATTTTTTCGAAGTTGTTATTGTTATTTTTGGAGTTACACCAGTCGAAGTAAGTTGGCGCCACATCTCGGTGTTGGAAGCAGCGCATGTCTTCAAAGCAGCTGCGAAGTTGTTTTTCCATATCACACACATGCATACAGATATACATATGCATGTGCTTGTGAGTGCAATTCAATATTACAAAACGCCGGCATAGCTACGGATATGCCTTTGGCATTCTCGTACGTGACTAATGTCAGTTCAGAAGTATTAAAATGAAATTAAAAATTACAAAAGGAAAAAGCATACAGTTTTGTACTCGAAGCCACAAACAGCGAAAATGCATTAACCTGATTTTTCGGTTTCAATTTCGCCGCATTGTTAATATAAGCGTGCTTTTAGCCTCTGCCGGGCAAAATCAGGTTGGCTAAGGGTGACTAAACTGTGGGGCTACCGCATTGCAATGGCCGAACGGTCGGTGGCACCAGCGTCGAAAGTGCGTCGTGGGTTCAATGAACGACAACAGGGAATTTATTTTACGCAGCAAGCGCAATCGACGGGAAGGAGAATTATGACATTTCGCTTGCACAACTTCTTCAGCGCATATTTATGGCTTTTGAGTTAAAAAAAAAAATTGAAAAAAACATCGACAACATTAATTCGAACTAAAATAAAATAGTATGTTAATATTAATCAAATAGCTTGGCTAATTTTCTGCGCAGGGAATATGCAATAATGTAAATATGCTTACATAAGCTCCTAAAATAATTGTATAATGTAGAAAGGTTCCAAATCTGCAGTTTAATTGCATCAATGCTGCGGGTGACAACTTCGAATTTCTTATTTCCACATTATCTGTTTGATACAATTGGCGCGCAAGCAAAAAGTCATAAGTACATACATATTCATATGTTGCTTCACCGCTTCATTTCTTATCTGCTTGTTTCGTAGTGCCGAGGCATAGGCTTTGAGCCGGAAGTTAAGTGCGCAGAAAGCGTGCTTTCTAGATATTTTCAAATTGCAAAATTACAACAATTGCAACACTATCAAGTGATGTGGGTTTTATTCGAAACTGTTTTTTTGTTGCAGTTGAAATTCTTAAGCAATTAACTGCGTATAGGTTGTAACGAGTAAAAACTTGTTTGAGTTGTCCAGAAAAGCCAAAGAGTGTATGTTCTAGCCCGACAGTTTGCTGGAGGTTATTTTCTTACCAGTTTGGTCTTAGCTAAGTCTAGAGCTGAAGTCGTAGACCACATCTATAAGCAAACAGCTATATGGCAACGAATATGGCTAGTATTTTGAACCGGTCATGAATCGAACTACTAAAACTAAGTATTGGGTGAAGCAATAAAATTAATTGCGTAAAGAATTTGCAAATCCAGCCTTATATGCATAGATGGTTAGAGCAAACCCCCCATTATATTTCTAACTCAATAAGAGCTTGTGTAAACCCGCCTTCAACAACTTAAGGCTTACACGATACTTTCTTTAAAAAATACCTTTGCGCTGTTGGTGTTATTATTGTAATTCTAAAAAATTACTAAATATGCACAGTAGTTCAATTAAAATGTATATTTACTTTGGAGCGGGTATTGTAATGGCGATAGCGTGTGCAATGTGTCATAGGATAGGCAAGAATAACAATAACAACAACAATAAAAAATCATTAATCTCTATCTAGCTGTGAACGGAACACATCGCACACACTTGTTGTTGTTGACTTTTATTGCAAACTACAGCCGGGCAGTTCGTTAGCCGACGCCGCCAAGTTGAAGGTCATCAATTTCACTAAATTCGCGCGGAAATTGCCTGCTTGGGCATTCACCGCAAAACTGCTTAGAACAAATGCTTCAATACATACAAACATACATACACATTTAGACAGCGATGTTTGCCTGCTTATATAACTGCATAGACATGCATATGCATATATGTAGATTTTATGGCCGCTTAAGTAATGCTCGCGAAAACAAACAACAAATGCATTACGTGTTTATATTTGCATACATACCAACACACACTCACTGACTTACAAACATTCCGACAGCGAAAAGTGCAAGTCTGAGCATTTGGCTGCTGAAATTTGTGCATACTAAATATGCATGCGCCGCTTAGGAAGTGAACTAACATTTGCGCGTGTGTGTGTGTGTATGTACCAGCTGAACTGGTGAATAGGCGGTGCGAGCGCAGCAATAAAAATTTCGCATTTTCTGACAGCCAGTTCAAATAGTAAAGCGCAGTAACATACATACATACATGCGCGAGTAGAAAAGCGGCAGCGGCGGAACAGCGTTGAAATAACGCCAACGCCAATCGAATAACAACATTAATGCACTTGACAATGGCAATGGCAATGACAGTGAGAACGCTGTTACCCGGCGAAACGACCTTGGTGACAATGACCCCAAAAGTGCTCTAAGCAACCACACACACACACATGCAAACGCATAGATAAACACAAGCGCATACTTATAGTAGACATTAGACAAATAACTACTGCAAGCCTCACGCTCAGTGTCACAAAAACAACGTTCGTCAATGCGCGGGCGAGAGGGAGGGTGCGCTTTGTTGGCGTGTTTATTTACAACCACCTCAGGTGCTGATAATTTGCTTTGCAGTCACAACCAATAAACAATTTTGTAGTTTTTATTGCATTTGAAATCTATTCTAATATCCGCTACGCAACCAGAAAAAATAATTTGAACAAATGTGAGTGTTTCCTGATAAGATAGCAGTCCATGGAGAAAGTGTGTGTGCATTGAGCGCCTTTGATATAAGATGGCATTTAGTTCATGAGTAGAGTTGAAAGCAGCGGGACTAAAATCATATCACTCTTTCATTATATCCTCGCTGTTGTGCTGTGTGTGCCCATTCTGTACTCTTGATGAAGTTCATCAACTCAGAGAGTTTTATACGTGCGATTTCCGCGATATCGCCAAGAAATTCTTGACCGAGAGTTGCGAATCTTTTCCTACACAAAGCCTTGCATTCGCATATAAAATGTTTTACAGAATCTTCAGCTTTTACCTCTCGGCAGCTTGGGTAATAATTTTGGCATGTCTGCCAATAAGACAGAGATCAGTCAGACTCCTACTAGAGTTCATATATTGTATCATTACTTTTTAATTTTAATAGTCGGCATGTGTAACCCATATTCCATTCATTTCACGTTTGCCTGCTGGTTGAGAAAATCGGGGATAGTCTCCATCATCTATAACATGATTGTTGATTAAATATCAAAAAGTACGCTGAGGGATATACTTATATTACCACTCTAAGGAAGTCTAATTGTATGGTGGCGTCAGCTTTGGCTAGTGCACCTGTCTCAAAATTACCAGAAATATCACTGCGTCCTGGAACTCATTTCAGGTTCATCGTGAAATAGGATGTTCACTTTCTTCGATGCAATAAACTAACTCTAAGAGACTTTAGTGATTTTAAAGTCGCTTAGATATCTGTGTATATAAATATGCTTCTTTTGGTAGGCACGCCCTTTCTCAGAAGAAGAAGTTTTTCTTTAACTGCTGCAATCTTCGTTTGGAAGACACTGCGGTGTTCTGTTGGACGATGGGCGATTCTGGTATCTGATTTTGCTGAACACCACCTCGGTTTCAAATTCGCAAAGGAGAAGTATGCAAGTTGCAAACATAGTATAAAAACGATCAAGTAGAAAGATCTCCAACTCTGCTTTAAAATTTTCAAAATTATGATTTTTGTTTTTTCTTCAAGCATATTATGCAATATTTTTAGTTTCCCTTTCTGCTATAGTTGGCAATTCTGCTTTCCAATTACTATAATTATCACTATAACTATGTATATATATCACTCGGAATTACGATTTTCTGGCTGCTAATTGCTCAAAATATAACTTAATCCGTTCGCCACTCTGTATGCAGCCTAAGAGTTTCTTGATAAGAAAGTAGTTGTTTAAATACAGAAATTAAAATATCAAGTTTTGGCAGTAAATGTAAATAATTTTAATTCCTATTTACTCTGACGTCACAGCTCGGCAGTAAAAGCAACCTTTTCAACAACAACAGTAACCGCTAATTTAGTCAACAGTAAATTATTTGCGAGCCCATACTTATCATTAGTGCGACAATACTGCTTAGACGTGAAAAACAAACAATTAAAGCAACATGAGCAAGTACGGGGCGGGGGAGCTTTAGAGATGTGCTTCTTAACTACATTTTAAGTTTAAAATGTAATAAGTAGTAAAAGTTGTTACTTTGTTCCGAAACTAAACGCTGGATCACACGCGGGCACAAATAAGCTCACGAACTACATTGTGGTATATAGTCACGCTTCCACTATACGCCTGTAAATATTTACATACCACTACATGTTTGTAGGTGTGTATGTGCGTGGACGTCTATGGAGTAGTGCTTGTCGTCCGTCTGCGCTTTTAGTCGAAATAAAATAAAAAAGCGACTACGCAATTCAAAACAAACACCGGGGTTGTTGCCTGATAAGCAAAAAAGTGAAATGGCAATGAACGGATTTTGAACAAATAGCAAGAACAACAACAATAACATCTACGAAATAATAACTAAAATATATGTATGCCAAAGTGTTGACACTACAAAGGCGACAATAACAATTTAACAACAACAAAATTAAATTAAAATATGAACACACACACGCACATACTTTCCATGGCGGGTTCAATGAAATTATGCCGTTAGTGTAGTTTTCGCTCTAATTCTAATTGAAACTATGACTGTGTGCACGACCAGACGATAGTAAATTGAGAGCTGCCAAAATAGATCGAATGCCGAATGAATTGCGGAGACTTTTTAAAATAAACAAATATCTGGTGATTTGACTTTATAATCTGATGACAATTAAACGTTTAAGTAATTAATTTATGCGTACTAAGTCAATTTGAGGCGCAACAGCAAATAGCCGAAAGACAGCGTTGCCATATCGATAAGAGTATTTGAACTAAGTGCAGTCCGCAATTTGCTGATTTTTAGATAATTATGGGGTTAAAAGTCTGGTTCCATAACGACGAAATATGAATTAGAAATTATTTATTTAAGAGAGTTAAGACATTGAAGGTTTTGCGAAAAATCGAATTTTTTGGCTTTGAATGGAGGGGGGGGGCAAATCAACTCAACGAACTACGTTCAACATACAATTTATGTTGAACAAGACATTAATATAAACTCTATTGTTTGGCATTCAAGCTCAGCACAATCATTTGTACATAATTGTATTACGATCCTTTTACGCTATTTCAGTTATTCATATGCAGTAAGGTCCCCTTGATAAGTTCTAATTATAGATATAAATGTTTCAAATGTATGTTTCAAAACGCTTGGAAGAGCGAAATTCCATTCGTCTTTCTTTACGCCCAAAATAAGTTATCAACGTTAGACCTTTTTATGGCTTTAGATTGGCTTCACCTGGTGTTAAGACACCAATACAATTAAATATTACTTATAAAAAAAGTGAACTTGAAAATGTTATCGATTATTTCGATGATCTATTTTTGATTTAGCTTGTTTTTGTTAAATATCTTAGAGCTCACAGCTATTTTTCGACCTACCCGTAACTGTAATTCTCATTTCAATTCAAAGACATGGCATCAATACCCAAGTTTACTTCTTTCTGTCAGCCAACAATTTGCGCCGCTGCCAGCGTACATTGTTGCCACTCTTTTATAAAATAAATTCATACATACATATACATACATGTTGCTCTGTTAGCAAACACTGCGTCCCGGCTGTCAACTGCCGCGGCAAGTTGCGTGCGATTCGTGTGAACCTAGGGATTTCCGGTATTACAGTCCGATAGATAAATAGTTACGTTATAAATATGTACGTATGTATATACACCTATCCACTCCAGCGCTTTACTTTGGCACTTCTTTCGCGCTCGGCAACAGCTTCAATATCTTTCCATCAAACACTACAATACATGTGTGTGTGTTACTATTGTTATTGTACACCGTAGGTAAATCTCGTTTTTTGCCACGTCAGGAAAATTGTATCGCTTCGCCAGAGCGATCGGGTGATTTTCCTGCATTGCAATTCTTCAGGTTATTGACATTTTGTTGTATTCAACCTTTTATGTGCACGTTGCGAGTATTGTTGTTGTTGTAGATATTGTTGCTACTTCGTGCATATACATATGTTTAGCCGTACATACAAAGACACATGTTTCCCCTTCATAATTTTGAGGTGTTCAAAACGGCCGCTGTTGTTGCTAGATTCGGTAGGATCCAGTGGCGCAGGTTCAGGGCACACGCTTCATATTTTGTATCTGTATGTGTGCAAATGTGTAGGCCTGCAAGAGGGTGCATGTATCCGCTTCATAACGAGGGTGCAACACCCGGATTAACTTAATGTTGGTGACCCTTTCTTGCTTGCATTTCCTTCGCCCCTTCTCCGCTCTACCTTCCGCACAGCAATGCTTGTCTTTTTATAACCCTCATTTTTCGTTAAGTATACCAAGTATTTGACATGATTTCAACACGTCTCTATTTCTCTTTTGATGTTTCTACTTACGCATACATATACATATGTACTTGTATTTGTATGTATTTTTTCTAAATGGTACTACACCCTGTAATGAAGCCGGGTTTAGACATAACAAGTGCAATTCTTGTAACTCCGCATATACATAGTTTCCTCACCTATAAATTAACGTATGTTTGTGTTGTGGTAAATTTTATTCAAGTGGAAATATGTTTCAGTAGAAATATGTCGCATTTATTGCAACGATAAATATATCGATCCTCGGCGAGTACTCAGTTTTTCTTGTTTAGTCCACGTCCCCTGAATCTCGCCAAAGATTTTTGCCAACCTGCAGATTGAACGCTTAAAGCCGAAGTTAGTCACAATAAGCGCATTCATCCTAGGCTAGGCTTTCAGCTTTAAATCCGCAGGCACCCAAAACTGCGAGAAGCTAATGCAAACCCAGTTAAAAATACTTATGTAAATAATACTTCTTATATTTTGTGGAGAACCTATGTACATATGTATGTACGTCGTGATAGCTCATTGCCTAGAACTAGGTGATCACGATGATCTCTCCCTCTCCACATACCAACTAAATTATAGCGGTAAAGCCATTGGCACATCGATATAGAAATCTTAATGTGTGCACGACAAAAGTGACCATCAGATGTTTGTTATTTTCCCGGATGAAATGAAAAGAAAAGCCGACTTGGGAATTTATGTTTATGCTCACAGAAACCAATACACGAGGGTTGTCGGAATAATTTGTAGAAAGACAGAACTATGGAAGCTATTGTCTCGGGCTGCTTTATTATGATACCTCGCTTAGTACACGGTAGTAGTTCAGAGTGAGCGAAAACGCTCAAATTAAGTTACGGAGTGCGCAAATAATTAAACTGTAAGCTAATATAGTAGCATTAAGTTTCAATTTCATTTCCGTAAATGCAAACCGAAAATGTCCCATATCGGCAGAGTCATTGTCCTCGCATGTTGCTTACTTCTAATGTTACAAGAAAGCATAGCAATGTAGAATTGACACCGCTGTCCCGTTGGCTCCACTGACGAACGATTCTGTTAAGTTCGTTGTACAGAGCAGTTTTGTTGGCGATAAATCGCAAAAAATGCGGTAAACTTCAAAATAAAAGCACCCCTCGTGAAGCACAGCTAACTTCGCTGGCGCCGCGGAGACATAAAAAGTAATCCAATGCTCTTCAAATGCGTTGTGAAAGTATTTGCTGAGGTGCGCCGTCAGCAGTGGCAGGGCCAACTAAACAGCCGCTGCGGCTTTGAAGGCAATTGTGGTTGCTGATTTTAAGTGTTCCAGGGTTGGTCGGCGCTAATTGAAACTTAGACGAGTTGCGCACGAGTGGCTCAGCGCGGCCGATACGGCATTTAAAGGCTTTTCGGTTTTGCCACCGGCGGGTGCATGCCATTGTCCGTGATGGCAAATGACAAAAGCGCGTTGTTCGACCCTTCGAATGCTGCAAGTGAGTATTTATCGCTTTGAGTGCGCTTTGTTGTGGGGAAACACCAGCAATTGTAGGCGTGTTGGCATTTGCTATCCCCTAACATGGCATATGGCTTTATGGGCTATTCGGCATAAAAACGACTGGATTAACTGCATGAGAGCATTTGGAAACCATAAATGTGTCAAGTTAATGTTTACGCAATTGTAGTCGATTGTACATAAATTGATTTTTCTTTTCACATTACCGTTAAACTTATATGTTTGTGGGAAAGTCGGTTTGGAGTCGAAAATTAACTGGTATTATATTTCTTGGAAAATTGTATAAGGAAGACTTCGAAATCAATGAAACCCTTGTGAAAAGGTTAGTTCAAATCAGCAGATTTTCCACAATCTCCATTGAGCCTATTAAAATTTATAAAAAAAAATGAAAATTGAATTAAGTTATAATTAAAATCTTTAATTTTAGTTTAAATTTAAATGTTTATTACTATTTTAAATTTTATTCAAACTTAATTTTGTTTTATTGAATAAAAATTATAAAAATTGTACGGACTAACTAAACAATTTTTTTTTTCGAAATGTTTGTTATATGGCAAGGAGTGAGAGAGAGTGAGCTCATATACATATATGAAATGCAAAAAATAGTGAAAATGGCGTATATTGAGAATTAGCAAAAAAAATCATAACTGAGGATTTGAGGAAACTAAATTCTAGACTATTCCTGAACCCTTTTTATGAGAAGATTTTTTTTGGAAATGAGATAGAAAAGAGCAAAAAAGAGAAGCACTTCCGTCAGGGGCAACTGGAGTCGCTTATATGTTTTTATTATTGGCATATCCTTTTTAATGCTCCGTTCCATTTGGTTCGGATGGTATGTACCTACATACATATATATTGTGTGAGCGCTGGCTTTCGGCAGCTTTCTACTAATATGCATACAAGCAGTTGTTTGTATGTATGAATGTCAATGAACTTAGATTACAACGCCCCTTGTAAACAGAATTTGTGCGGGTTAAAAAGTAATTCAAAATGGCAGTGGCACGAAGGCAATACGAGTGGGGCAACAACGGCAACAAATTTTGAAATAAAACTTTCACGAGAATGCAACAGTTTTTGGGTCAAATTTTACAACAACGAAAAAGCTATAAAATATGCTGCTCACACGCACACATATGTATACAGAAAGTTGTAAATGCCACATGCATGTACATATGTTATGTATGTATATTATAAGTGGGATTTTTGCTGTTGTATAATTACAAAATATTTGATGTTTACAATGCGCCATGTGGAATTTCTAGGCGGCATGCTTCGCTTGTCGAATACTTTGTGCCACATTTGTAGCTGCAACTAGCAATTGTTGCAACAATTATAGCACAATAACTCATGCATGCACATGAGCAGTCATACGAGCGCACATGTGTATGTGTTCGAGAGTGCACCGCTTAACTTTGCGCATAGTAATAACAGCAACAACAAAAGGAAAAACAATAGCAGTACAATAAATGTTGCAAAGTGTGCATTGGCAATAGCGGCCTCCTACAATTCAGCGCCTTCACCTGCCCGCACCGAGCCAAGTGGTAGCACCAACTCTGCCACAACCAAATGTGCTTGTTTGTGCAACGTTGACAGTGCAACATGCTCGTGTTCATGTGCAGTAGCAATAACAATGATGCTTTCTGTTGATACACATTTGTGGCAAGACAAGTCAGTGCACGCTGCAGCTGTGGATGCAACAAACAACAAATAACAAGCTACAACGCGAAACGGGGCGCTGGTGGCACGATGCGCACAAATGTAAACAAAGCGTAGTAAATAGCCAAGTGGCGTGGAGTTAAGAGTTGAAAGTTGTGCCGGTTGCCACATTTACTCGTACTGCTGCTGTAGTTTTTTTTTTCCAGTTAATGGCTGAAGCAACAGAAACTGCGCTCGTTGTGCACCGCCAAATCCTGGTCCCGGCGTGTGCGATCGTACGCGGCCCGGCCGGTCGTTGCTTTGTTTATTAGCAGCTTGTTGCCGTTTGTTTGTTGTGAAGACAGTTACATGTATGCACGTAAGTGGGGTTGTTGTTGCCACACGGCAGTTGATTGCATGACAATGTTTGGTTTTGTGCATTTTTTTCATTATATATAAGTGTGTGTATGTGTGTATGTAATACTATAAAATATTATTTTGCTTTTATTTGGCTTTTGCCCATTACTGCAGATTTGCTATCACGATTACGTGGCCGCTGTTCGTCACTTTTGTTGTTTTTGTTAGTTTTAACTCTTCTATTTGCTATGTTCAAGTTTTTGTTGTTTTCGCTGTCTTAATATGAGGGCCCAGCGACAAAGACAATGACTTTGACGTGACAATGATTTTGGCCTGACATTTCGTTGTTGTTGTACACTTTTTTCTATTGTGCATTAGTGGCAAGGAAGTAAATTGTAGCAGCGAGTAGAAAATCGTTTGCTTTCGTGTAGAGTCTTCTTTCAATCAAAAATAAACAACCATACACATATACGAGTATGTAAGCAGTATTAATGTTGTACATACATACACACAAAAAATACCACCACAAATATTATACATAACTAGCAAAGCCCACTAAATGATTCAGCTGTTGCTGGCGCTGCTTTGAAGTAAGTCGACAGCATGCCTGCCCGGCGTGGTACTTTAATGGCCAAGCCGACACAATGGCCCTACGCGCCGATCCAAGTTCACAGCGCCCCACCGGCACTTACTCATATCCGTAATCCGCAATCATCGCATTAAAAGAATATTAGCTGCTATGCGGTAATGATCGCGGAAAATGAGGACGATGACGCATACGCGCGTAAATGCATTTTAAAGTGAAGCCCACAACAAAAACAATAAATGCACATACTACAAAAATTAATTTGCGCTTTACTAAGAATCGGTGCATTGCCATTTCGCCGCTTGTTGGACAAGCACGGCGCACAGTCGTACACATACACACACGCTGCGTCGGCGAAGTGTGTGTATTTAGTGTTTCGCCAAGCGTCGCTGTTGGCATGTGCCCGCTGACGTGCCGGTCAATTTATCGTTCAATCTCGACTGTTAGCTCGTCGCATTATTTACGGTGATCTTCGTAACGACATACATATGTATAGGTGTACACATGGACGCAATGGTCGTGTGGACACTTGTGTGTGAAAAAATTGGAATCGGAAAGATATATTGGAGATTAAAAGAAGAGCAGTCGAAAAGGTACTGAGTTAAGCTCATAGACAACGACTGGCTGCTGGCGAATGTCTTCGCAGCTCAAAAGTGCTGAAGGAGCGCTGAAGGCAAGCTGCTCAAAACATAAATTAAAATGGAATTAAAAGAAAGCGAAGTAATAAAAACCAGTGAAAGAAGTGGAAGCCCCCAACCAGCATATCGCTATAGTCGAAGGAGTCGCGAGCTCTATTATAGGAACCCATTCGACGCTGTCCGTCCGCCTACATACATATGTATACAGGCTGGAGTTTCGTAGTAGCGGCGATGAGTTGGAAACACAGCGTCTTTTGCCTGTTGAAAAATACAACCACGGTACCTCAGAATTCGCCCTTTACGACTACAATCACGCACACACACGAGCTCTCATGCATGTGAGCGCGGTTTTGCTTTCTGTGCTGCACATGTCTGTGGCGACATCGTGTTGGCGCGCGATTTACGATCAAACGCAAGCCATTGTACTACATGTTAACAAGGCAGGCAAGCGGCAGCGGAGGTGGTTGGCTCACAGCAGTGCAGAAGTACCGGGTAGAGATGAACATAGCATCGGTTTCGGCATGACTCTTCTCTTGTTCGTTCGTCTGCTCTTGATCGGTCATCATCTGATTCTTCTTAAAAAAGTGCACATTTTTATTTAATTTGTTACATTTTCTTATGACTTTTGTTTTTGCACATTCGGCGTGCTCCGGCTTCGGCACACACAATGTACGCGAGTCGCAGACATGCAGACATGCGCTCGGTCGGTTCCCTGATCGCGCAGCTGAGGTAAATAAACGCTGGAGCCAAAATGAATGCGTAATTTGTTGTTTTCAATTTTTATTTCTGTTTTTTTTTTTTGGTTTGCTTTTTAATTCTCTGTTTGTTTCCCTCTTTTAGTTTTGGAAATTTGTATCGCAGCACTGACCACGCCAACAGAGAAGAAGTCGTGAAAGGGATCCTCAAAGAAAGGAGAATGACCTGTATAATGGTTTTGTTTCTGTTGACAATGCCGAGCTGTTTGCTCAAGTGTTTTTAGATATAAAAATATATATGTACATATAAACATATAAGCACATATGGTTGTCTATCTTGAAATGTACATACTATATGTTTCCAATTCCAGAAGGCATGACACAATTACTATATGCACATGCATGTGTACATATGTATATTTAAGAGATGTGATTTTTCAACTCACAATACCTGCAATACGCTTCGAATTAACTAGAGGAGTAACACTTTACTCAAACAGACTGGCGTTCAGAAATATGTACCTCCAAATTGGTACAAAAATTCTTATAATAAGATAGTATTTTGCATTTTTTCAGATGCCATTTTTTATTTCCTGTCTAATTCTTCTTTTTCCAATCTAACTTTGGGTAAATCCTTCAATATGTTCTGAAATTTCCCTCCGAACATTTGTAGATGTATGAATGTTCAAAGTATTTTTATGGTTTCATTGCGTCTTCAGTTTTTTCGTTGTAAATTTTGAACCTTCAGTGATTTTAACAAACTCACAGTTTGAACTCTACGTGACGGTATTAATGACCGGCCTCAACCTCAGTACTATAGCACCACTACATATGCGAACCTGTGTCTGCTTCCAGAGCAAACAACCGATCGTAAAATGTGGAGAGCCGAATGTGTGCTTGTACATAGATTATAATTTTGCAGAGTGCACATGAACAAAAGAGCAGAGGATGACAGGGCGGGCAGATCGCTGGATGTAAGAAATGCGTATGAAATGTGTATGAGAAGACGCTGTCGAAGTCGCTGGAGATCGGAGTAGCAAGGAATATGTTTATTTTGGTTGCTTTTTGTATTGCATTAGCTTTGTTTTTATGAGTATAAAAAGACAATGTTGGGGCATACTCTTCGAACACACAAAGATACATACATACACAGGGCATCACAGCGTATTCATCTCAAGCGTCTGTTGGTGTATCTCGTGCGTTTGACTCTGGTCGCGGTTTATGTCTTCTCGTGTCTTTGTGAATAATTTTCATTTTAATAGCCGTTATGCCGTATGTCTGTGGCTGTTGCTGTCATTGGTGTTTACGTTTAAATATGCGGGCGGGTAATTAAAAATGCGTAAAGTTGTTTATGATGAAGCGCCATCAACACGGCGAACGCTTGCATGCGCTGCGGTGAACTCTCGCGGCAGCAGCTTAGGCGACGAGGCGTGACGCATGCATACATCATACTTCGGTTCGTGCTGGGGACGAGACGCAGCACATTTATTGGGGAATACTCGGGCGTTTCGTTGCAATGACTTTGTGAGCATCACTCTTAGATCTATGCTGCCTTCTAATCTCGTTTATAATCAATGATAATGGTAAGCGTGTCTTTATAACTACATATGTATGTGTGTATATACTTAGAGTGTGTTGATTTCATTTCATACGGGTACTCTGTCCACAAAATATAATAAATATATAGATATGTACATACAAATTTGTCTCACGTGTTGAGTTTGAGTACTCGTATAGTTCATAGGGGGTCTCTTTCTTTACGTTTATTCCAGTGAAGCAAACATGTGTCACATTTTTTGTATAATCTTGAACCGAAATCAATATGGTTTGGCTTAACTTACCTGAAAAGAGAGAAAAAGAAAATCAGAAGTTAGTTACACATACATACATACATACATACATATTTAGATATACATAAGATTCATTTGCTGTAATTTGAGAAGAAAATATGTATAAATACTTCAGTTTTTTAGTTTAAGTGGCTGCTTTGAAAGTTTGATGACCATAATTTTGGTTTCGCTTTCTTTTTATCTATACTTCGAATTCGAATTTCAACTTGTCAACTGTAAAGATTTTGGTTTGTGATTGGAAAATTGTTAGCTAGTGTTCTTAAGAATTTTGATGTTATAAATGGAGTAAATTACTTATACTATGTACATACTACTGTGCCCAAAAAAAATAAGGTGACATTGTATTTATTTTGAAAATTCTTTATTTATTCTTCAAATCAATTTCATCCCTTCAAAGTAATCCCCTCCCGATGCAATGCAATTATGCCAACGATTTCCAATCTTCGAAACACTGGTTGTAGTTACTTTCCGGGATGGACTTTATTTCCGTCTTCGCTGCAGCTTGAATCTCCTCTATTGTATAAAAACGGTGTCCCCGCAGCGGTCTTTTGAGCTTGGTGAACAGCCAGAAGTCGCACGGCGCCAGATCAGGTGAATACGGTGGTTGCGGAACGATATGGGTTGAGTTTTTGGCGAAATGATCACGAATTACGAGGCAGTATGGGATGGTGCATTATCGTGGTGTAAAAACCAAGAATTGTCTTTCCACAATTCCGGCCTTTTTAGGCGGATAGCGTTACGCAAACGACGCATAACGTTCAAATAATATTCCTTGTTGACTGTTTGACCGGTTGGAAGGAATTCATACTGCACAACACCACGATAATCGAAGAAAACAGTCAACATGACCTTGATTTTTGAGCGACTTTGGCGCGATTTTTTTGGTTTCGGCTCTCTTTTGGCACGATATTCGCTCGATTGATCGGTTGTTTCGGGATCGTAAGCATAGATCCAAGTCTCATCGCACGCGCTTGAGGCCCAAAACATCCTTCAAAATGGTATTGGCTGAGCCTTTCGATATGCCAACATCATCAGCGAGGTGGAACTCACTATACCACTTGTAAACATTTTTTTAGACATAGCCTACGCAGTCGCTTCAGTGGTATCGACCAATATTAAGGTTCTCACGTGTTGTTTTTGTAGCGGGAGAAAACATTCCTGAAGTAATTTGGAGAAATGCTGTCGGGTTGACAGTCATTGGCCGGATAAAAATCAGGGTCCGTTCCGACTGTTGTGGGAATGCACTCACGTCTGGTGTTGCATTTTCTCACAACAGCTTCTACGCATTAAAACCTTTTCTATGCATTATTCCGATTTAAACGCATGCAACAGTCGCAAAGCTACGCTGAGTCATCCGAAAACACAGGGCAACAGAAGCGCAGCAACGGCCACTGCATAAATTTGCGACAATTGCGCGCCATTACACCAACAATCGGCGACTCTTCCCCCTAACCAGCGCGAAATCGCATCCGCCGCGTCGCTGCTATCCGCTGTCCATGAGTTCGCTGGTCTATTAAAAATTCACGCATATTAAGTATGTGTGTATATGTGTAGATGTGTGTTTGTTGTATTTTATTGTGCGTGCGAGCGATTCATTACATATTCACAGCTATTGCTCGGCAAACGACATACGATGCGTTTCATTTGATATGAAATTCTGGCGACATCGATACACAGCAACAGCAACAACAACACCAATAATATGAAGAGCTTTAGAAAACAATGCACGACTAGGGTGGCTACGAGTGCGCTGCGTCAATGGAAATGGCCTGTCGCTGCACAGAACTGACCGAGCCCCTTTTTCCTTTTGCTTCTAGTACTATATAACCGGCTATCCGGTTCTAAATGCGCTGACAGCGGCAGTAGCCGGTTAATGCACCGCTTTCGGTGGTACCGTGGTTTTGCGCATTTTATTTGTGCATGTGCTTACTATTGCGTTCCCAAAGCGCGTTTTATCTGCGCCTTAGTCCATCGGAAACCTCACTGCTCTACAGTGTATCCACATATGTGCATGTGTGTTGCCAGCAGAGTTCGTTCCACTCATGGACTCATGGTTGTGTTCCCATTCACGCTGTTCCGTTGCATGTTGTTCGTGCTGTTGCTTGTGTTGTTGGTGTCAACAACTGGAACAGCGCATTTGTTTTGAATCGTGTTTTGTTTTGGTAACCGCATTTCTTCGGGATTCTCTATTTTGTTACACTCATTCTCGCTGTGCCACTTAAACACCCATATACGTAAGTGGTACCCCTCGGTTCGCTTGCAATCAGCGTAGCACCGCTGTACAAAGATTTTCCGGCTTTTCTGGTTGGCCATCCCATAAACTCGCGCTCATTCCTCGTGATTGTTTTGCTTGTAGAACGTTTTGTATGCGGTAAGCGACAAGTGTTGTGGTGGCTCTGCGTCCAGCACCAACCTTACCGTCACCATCCACACAGCCGGGTAACTACGTTGTTGTTTTTGTTATTTATACCCGTAGTTCCCTTTATCCGCATCTTGAGTTTCCAGTTTTCAGCATTTTGTTTACGAATTCACTGCGGCGCTGTGTTTTGTGTCTTCACCGATTCCGCTGCGCTCTCCACTCCGCTCTCGGTCCTCCATCTGCCTGCTTACACCAAGCTATATCCATCCACTTGTGCCATTGCCTCACGTTCGCTACGTTTTCTGTCTTGTTTACAACTCTGCTTCTGCTTTGTTGACTTTTGTTGCAAGCCGGTTGCCCGGCCGGCATTCGTGGTGGTTGTTTTTACCTATCGCACTGTTGCTGCATTTCTCCTGTTTATGTTTTCAGTTCGCTCACCTCCAGCGGCAGTATTGCATTGGATTGCAGTCGCCTTTGTTTGGGAATGTTTTCCACGGCCGTTGTCGCTAACATCGCAGTTACAGTCGCCGCTGACGCTGTCGCGTGTTTTTTTTTTTCAGTTTACTTAAACACACCGTTGTTGTGGCGCATGACTTACAACTGCCAGCGCGCCGTACACAGCCGTGACGTCACAACCGAAGGGCATTCACTTTGTGCCTTTGTTTTGTCATTTTCTGCAGCGCGCTGTTATTGTTGTTGCCATCATTACAGCTGCTGGTAGCTGTTAGTTTGGTTGATCGCATTTCGTTGGCTTGGCGAAGCGCTGCTGCGTGTTTCGAAGGAATTGCACCGTTCACTGCCGCGTTCAGCGAGGAAGGTAGACATTTTTTCGTTTAGTTTTTTATCGTAAGAATATATGGGTATTCTTTATGTTTCAAGGATGTTGGTATCCCATGCTGTTATATTATTCTTTGACGCTGTTGCGCACGTTCAGGTTTTCCTATATTCTTTCACATTTTGCTTAAGACATATTCCACAAAAAATGAATAAAATGAGGAAAAATCGAGTTTAATCGTGGCTGCATCAGTTATACCTGCCTCATCAAGTGCAGTCAACTTCTTTGTTTTCGCATACACGCATGCATGTTTACATTTACATACATATATACTATATACTAAGTGG
Source organism: Bactrocera correcta (assembly GCA_027475135.1). Taxonomy (NCBI): domain Eukaryota; kingdom Metazoa; phylum Arthropoda; class Insecta; order Diptera; family Tephritidae; genus Bactrocera; species Bactrocera correcta. The sequence goes on along the minus strand of CM050325.1, from coordinate 54,695,621 downwards.
TCATGAGTGCCCTGCAATATGTCGAACCTCTACTGTCCGCATATCCTCTATCGCAGTTCTGATTATTGCACGCTCGGCTGTGTCTTCGGCTTCCTTCAAGCCATTACGTTGTTTTTGCATGTAAACCTTTGGAAATTTTCCATAGAGTAAGTGGCTGTCTCTTGCCGCAAATTGTTACTTTAATTAACAGATTTTTATGTGCAAATGACTGTTTTGTGTCCCATTAGAAGTCATAAAAATAGAAATGCACTTTTGAAAGGATTGGTTTTCTACGAAATTTGAGCCATTTTTCGTATCGTATTTCAATGCACTTAAGATTACAGAACTTCGGTTTTAGGGCAAAGTTTTGCAGGTTCAACATAACAGGAGTGGCAGGTATCTGAAATGCAGGGTCACTCGAGAATAGCACCGTCGATTCAAATTTAAACAATTTAACGTCTTATACTAAATTCATTTTGAAAAACGTTTTTCAAAAATTTGATGTTTTATTCCATTCTAGTAGTAAACCATTCTATAATTTGAGAAACAAAACTGAGTGTCATTGGCACCGTGTCTCTTGAATTCGACTTGCAACCTTTTCATTTAATTTTTTAAGCCAGAGAAAGCGTCGAAAGAGCGAGGAATGACAAGTCAATGGACGTGTACATATGTATATAGCATCATTATCGGCGCCATTAGCCTATTTAAAATTATTAATTGGCATTTCTGCAATCTCTTCACAATTTTGCCAACTCGAAAATGTATAGTCTACATTAAGAAGCTGGTAATTCGCTCAACATTGGCAAAAAAATCAAGGCATTGATTCAAGGAATATTAAACCCAAGGCACCCTATATCTATATCTATCTGCAAAGTAGATATGTGAGTAGAAATCGAGATCATTGGTTTTTATTGCCGCCGTTGACAGTCGAGTTGGGTTCTTAGTGATTACTTGGAAAGTTCAAGCATCGAAATAGTCCCATTTATGGTCTTGTTGCACTCGTCACGATAAATCAATTAGCCTCTGTGAACCCAACGATTTCCGTTGGTTACATAGTGTTGATCGAGGCGAGTTAAAGAAAGTGTCGCCAGCTAACCAGCATCGCTGACCGGCCGTTTGCTCAATCGGCTTGACTGTCGCTTTGGAGCATTCTGTCGCCTTTTACTTTGTTTGGTGGTTCTCGCTGCACAGTAGCGCACCACAGCTGACACTTACGTATGTTAATGTCATTGGCAAAGACTCAGATGCCAATTGGCGATTGTAAGCGTTGCAAGCATAGCCGCGGCGGCGCGGAGGCAGGCGGCAATGCATATGTTGCACTTAGCTGAATTTGTAATTGAATTGCATCCGGCGTTGCAAGCGCGACGGTGCAAAATGCAGCTGCCAATGCAAAGTTCAAAGCGCTGATGCGCAAACAATGACAGTGGATGCCTACAACAACAATAACTTCAATGAAAAAAACTATTGCTATCGCCAATGGACGCATAGATTTTATTTAAATTGTCATTGCAATAAATTTTGATACGTTGTCGTGTCGCGCACATTTGCACCGACGTCGTCGCTGTGTGCCTTCGTCTTTATTGCCGTTCTTAAAAGAACAGCTACCGCTGTTGTTGCCAGATTTGTTTTTGTGGCTCTTGAATTGTCGCTGAGGATCGAAGATCGAAGAAAAGAGACACAGCGGCTGCCACTCAACGTGTTGCACGATCAACAGCTTTGTTTGTTGTTGTTGGGTAAATGCTGTTACATATTGCCAAGGCATTTATTACTGCCATTTATTTGGCTCTCCTCGCCGCACCGCTGAATAGATAAATGACAATATTGACAAAACATTTTCTGCTGCCGCTTCTGATTCGTGGGCTCCCTGACGTGGCTTAGGCTTCCTAGCAGCGATGTCAGAAGTTGAAGGCACTTAGATTATGTGCGGTGACTCAAAAATGTAGCGGTTGCGCAGAATGCAGTGATAGAAAGAGAGACAAAAAGAATAGCAGGCGACAATTGCAGCAGCAGCGGTGCCATGGTGAACGCTTGGCGTAAAATAAAAGGGAGCAGAGTCTCCTTGATAAAAAATAGTAGAAATATTTTATTTTTAAATATTTTTCGCGCTATTTTTATATTTAATAATTTAATATTTATGCTAAAAATAACGGTAAACACTCACATGTGTACAAATACATTTATATCTCCGATTACAAGCGTGCAATTAAAGTCATAAATGTATCGCACAGAAGCACGCGAAGGCAGCGATGTGGCCAGAACAAGGAAACCTTGCAATAACAACTTGTTGTTGCCGGTGTTGCATGCAGCAAGCGAAATTGACGCAGCTTTTCGTGGCATGCTGCATATTTAAATTTTCCAACAAAAAGGAGCAACTTTATTGCGGGACAGAGTTGCCACTTTACTTGTAACTGTTTGTCTTTGTTTGCATTTTGTAACGTTAACGTGTTGCAATTAGCGTGTAACAAACGCCTGGCCTTTCACAGTAATTACCAATTAAATGTAATGTCGGTAGCAGTGTTGCCAGGCTGTAGTTGTGGTCTATTAAAGTATTCGAAATTAAAAAGAAATGCGACGGGTGCTGTACCCTGGAGCATGCACAGATATATGCAACTGCCACATAACCTCGTCAGCCGTCAGCTTCGGCTTTCAAACTCCCCACGAATGGTCAGATGCCAGTCGTGAAATTCTAGAATTATATGACCTATCATAAAAGCATAAATCTCAACATTGTTCTTTTTGTTGCTTTCTAAAATTAGCGAAAGGCTAAGACAGACAGGAGCGGTTCTGCTTAAGTACATTGCTGTGCACATATACATGCATGCATTTGTAATGTGCTTTTCTCTGTTGGCCTAGTAGCAGAGTGAACTTTTCAGACTGTCAAACGTTGCCCTGGTTGGTTGGGAACTAGAAAAGGAAAAGCAGTTGGCGGGACCAATTGATAGTTGTAGAGCAAAGCGTTCATTGCTGGGCTACTGCATATGGAAGCATTTCTGCTAGTGTGATGGCATCTATGTGTGTTGATATGCATCCCTTGCACGCATTCCAAACCATGTTGCGCCGTCGTCGCATATCCTAAACAACGAATCGCCATCAGTTTCCATGTATTAAGTATATAACAAGCAGAAGCAGACTCCTGGCGCCAAATCAATGTGTCTGCTGTTCGTTTATCTGCCTTTCTTCGCGCTGAATAGTTTGAAATTGACTTCAACTCGGCTTTTGTGACAATACTGTAGGTAGGGCCGATTGATTTAAGGAAAATATCGAGAGGGTAAAAAATAAATAAATAATCTACAAAAACCGAAAGGAAATTTAAATGTGTAAAACCTAAATGTGTAAAACCAAGAAAATCGACTTTACACCTAAATATAAAATTATAACATTACGGAATTCTTCTAAATGCACTGCCGTTATACCGCTAAGGCTTTATGAAGACTTAAGTTAGCTAAAAAATGTTTATTAACTTGATATGTTAAACTTATGATTTGAAGCATTTCAATATTGATTGCTAAATGTGTATATACAAGAAAATCGATTTTATACCTAAATAAAAGATTACGGAATTCTTCTAAATGCACTGCCGTTATGCCGTTAAGGCTTTATGTAGACTTCAGTGAGTTAAAGAAGGTTTATTAACTTAAATATGTTAAACTATGATTTGAAGCAGTTCGATACGATTGCTAAATTGTAATCTACAACGAAAAATAGAAAACTTCAAATCAGTTAGCTTCTGAACTCAAATAATTTTAAATAACTGATTAGGATTGGGATGGAATTGCTAATGAATATGATTCCACCGTTTAAAGACTCAACTGAATGGTTCATGACTGAACGAATTAAGAACTTTTTTCACCAACCAATCCTGATTGGTTACTCTATAATCCCTACTTTATAGTACGTAATCGCTTTCTTTTTATACTATGCATGTTTGTTGCTTTTTGTTTCACCACTCGCTAAATTTTTGTGAATCCCAAAAATATCCTATGTAGACTTTCTTTGGAAGCGAGTTGCACTGTCGTTTATAATGTGTCTAACAATGTATGCCTGTAATAAGCTAGAAACAGTTAGAAGTTCTGCAAGCCGCATACAAATTTCGAATTCAACTGCTTTTACTTTGTATATCAATACATACCTACATACTTGCATATAAGGTACAGCGTACGGCATATAAAGGTTAGGGTAAACAATCGTTTCATTAGTTACCATTAGACAGACGGACGTCTTTATTGCCACCATAATGCCATAAAGCAGACTGTTTATTATATGAGACACTGTCGACATCAATCTCGGCAACCATCCTTTTTTTTATTACTTTTCAAGTATGCTACCTATTGTTGTTTTTTGGAGTGCGCAAGCGCAACGGCCGCAATTGCATGCTACGTCTGGTAGATGCGCTAAAAGGAACGCAGAAGAGACTGTTGCACTCATACACATTCAGTTGGAACACGGTGAGTCGTTGCACCACAGCCGGTAGCCAACTGAAGTGTAATGACATCAATCAATTGCTGTCCGCTGATGCTGATTAGGATGTGGCGCATGCGCAGTGGCAAAGCTGCTGATGTCACTGTTTCTGTACGTTGCACACTTACATATATACATATACCATATATCCACAGATGAAGTTTGGAGAACTCTTCGTTTTCAACTAAAAACTGAGTAAAAAGGGTTCTTGGCTTTTGTTGCAAGTTGCTTATATGTGATAGAATTTTAATGAGGGAACGTCAAACGCGTTCCTTTGCACCAACATGCATAAAACATTTTAAAATAAAATGCATACCCTTCAAACTAACTGCAAAGCACTTTACCTACGCGTTCTTTCACTATTAACAGACATTTCGGTATAAAAGACTCGCTGTTCCGCGCACACTTTCGAGTTCAGTGCGCTGTAAAATCTCGCATATAATCTCAGCCAGTGATTAATTTGCGAGGGTCGCTCTAAAGGGGCTTGGATAAATGGGGCAAAGTGCGAGCGCTCGTTTTGATTCGGCCATTTTATGCCCCCACTTGTGGCCAAACCTAGAGCAATTAAAGTGGATGAGTTAAAAATGCACTCGAGGGAAAAATTTGTGCATAACGCTAAGCGGTCCTTCAGGTACTTGGGTGTGGTTGCAGAAATAAAATATCCAAAGAAAAGCAAAACAGAGTCCTTACGTGTGCTCTTTTCACCTTAACCTAACTTAAAGCTACATACATATGTATGTGTGCTTCTCAAAATTATGGCTGCAACCGCAATGCAGGTGGAGAGTATTCAAGCGAAAACTGCGCACTTCAGTCACGGCGTTAGAAGGGGCTTTAAGCTATTTCCGACCGCACCTAGATCCACTGCATTGATTTCATTTCAATTTTTTGTTTTTTTTTGTGGAAAAAATTGTCACCTTGAGCCGTTTAATCACGAATTCAGAAGGATGCAAAGTCGCATACAATTATTGATTGCACGACATAACTCGTTCATTTTCGACTTGGTGATTTTTCAAAGTTGCTGGTCGAAAAATTGTCCAATACCTGTAAATTGGCTAAGCAGTTGGAAGAATTTTTGCTTGAACCTAAACCTTTAGGCACAATTTGACTCATCTTACCGTGCGATTCTGTAACGTGAGACAGTATCAAGTCTCTAAATTTGAGATTTTGAGTTAGAGACAATTTTTGAGACTTGAGACGATTTTGCTATTCTGTAAGTGACAGTCTCAAAATCTATTACATTTCATTATTCAGAGATGTTTTTACACTTGAATAAAAAAATTGTCGATAACAAATATTAACTTTTCTATAACATAGTCAAAAAACGTAATTATCAATAAAAATGAAAATATATGTTGACTTTGTTTCATAATATTTACGAAATTTATGTAAAATTTATTTATTTTTAACCTATTCGTGTTTGAATTGCTTACAAAATGTAAAAAAACGACAATCGATTAATATCTATGATGATCTCTATTCAGTACATTGAAAATGGCAGCGAGAGTTCTTTTTAGTTTTGTGACCAGCTAGCTACCAGGTCTCAATATTTTAAGACTAACGCTAGAGACTGTTTAGTGAATAGTAACTAGTATCAAATTGATACTTTGTCTCAAAATGACTCAAATAGAGACTAGAGACTGGTTACAGAATCCCGCTATAAGTCTCCCATTTAAAGCGAAGGGAGCTGTTCGGGAGTGCGTTCTAACTGTAAAACCTTTTGAAAAAGTGTTTACGCCGTAAGACTCTTGTCAAATATAAATATAGGTGTGTATCTGAAGTCTGTCTTTTTGTATTTAAGCACATTGCATTGCATACACACATATATTGGCTTTATTGTTGTTTACTTAAATTTACGACTCTGCTTTTTTGCATTTTTCTGCTTTGCTTTACCGTTTTAAATTATCACTGATTTTCCAAAAATCCTATAAGTGCAAACACCTTGAAGTGAGTAAATGAACTTCAGTGTTGGAGTTCGAGTGCCTTCACACACACATACACACGCATAAGTGAAATTTGCATACTTCATTGTGTGCGTACATCCACCTGCTCTTCATAACTGCGATTTATTGATTTTGCTCTCGTTGTTTGATCGTTATATTTTCACTTATTTCTTAAATTTGTTTGTGCCTTTGAAGATTACTGTTTTCAATTTTAAACAATATAATAAACGAAACACCTAAACGGAGTAAAAAGTCATACCTATGCACCTACATATGCATTTATATGGCATCTTCTCGTCATAATCTCATAATTAATAAAAAATTAAAGTGATATGAACGAGAGAGCGTTCGCTGGGAGCCAAATTATCAGGAATTACACCCAATTTTGAAATTGATAAGAACGGTTCAATCAATGTATTTCGGGTTAAAGCCTCTGATGTGAACTCTTTTAGATATGTACGAGGATATATTCACATAAATATCTCTTATATTATGCATATATTTCTTAATTTGATAGCTACATATGTATACATATATGAGTAAATATCACAAAAGCCAGTTTCCTAACAGTTTTCATATTTTTCTTAGTTTTTTTGCTTAAAAACTTATAGCAATAAAATATTTCAAGTAAAACTGTTAATTCACGCTAAAACGGCTACCAGAGAGATCTAGTAACCGCTGGGTAAACGTATATCAAACAAGAAAAAACGTTAACTTCGGTTTCACCGAATTCTAAATACCCTTTAAAACGTATTTCTTTTAGTAACTATGTGTTCAGTTTGGAAGCTATATGCTGTAGTAATCCGTTCTGAACAATTTTTCTTTGAGATTATATTTGTTGGCCTTAAAAATAATCTATGCCAAATTTCGTGAATATATCTGGTCAAATGTGAATGTTTTCCATATAAGAACTTGATTCCGATCGTTCAGTTTATATGGCAGCTATATGTTATAGTGGTCCGATATCGGCCGTTCCGACAAATGAGCAGCTTCTTGAAGAGAAAATGACGTTTGCAAAATTTCAAAACGATATCTTAAAAACTGAGGGACTAGTTCTTATATATACAGACGACGGACGGACAGACAGACGGACATGGCTAAATCGACTCAGCTCAACAAATGATCAGTATTTATATAGACACTTTACAGGGTCTCCGACGCTTCCTTCTGGGTGTTACAAACATCGTGACTAACTTAATATACCCTGTTCAGGGGTCATTTTTTGTTAAATACTTTGTACTATATATTTTTTGTTGCAAAATGTTTTTTTTTTAAACATAAAATTTTTATTGGTGCATTAATGTGAGTAACCTCACACCGTTGTTCATTTGGTTAGCTTTAACTCCACATAAGTATTGTTTCTGAGTAGCGTTTAGAAAAAAAGTTATATTTAATTGAAAGCCTCTATTGAACTTCACTCGATTTTTACATGAAATCAATTTTGTAATTCGCTGATTTTTCTTAGAATTTATGTTTTTTGGAATCTCACGGCTGGTTGATCTCACATGTTCATCACCGCACGTACGTGGTTTTAAGTCAATAATTGCATTGTGCTGAAAGCGAAATAACCCCAGCGAACCCGCCGGCTTAGAACACAGCGTTGCAATATGCCAATCGGAGACTTTTACTCAGCTCATTTCCAATTAACTCAAATTAACAACAAGAGTGTATACACGGGTAATAAAAGCAATTATAGCAATAATAATCACTAGTTGCTATTGTAGTAGCATGAAACATGCCGAATGACACTGCAAAAAAGCGAAATGCCGTTTCCGCATTCAATGCCAGAGGACAATTTTCCGGTTAAGCGCATATTCACACGAAAACTTAGTTCCAGCTGCATACAAACACATACACACATATCTATGTATGTAAAGCTAAACAAAGGTGCCTAAGTGGCTCCTGGGAGCAGCGAGTGTGGCTCCCAGTGGAGGGCGGTGTGGACGTTTGCGTGACGCGGTGACAGCTGACAGTTGACGGCGAATAGCGGCTAATAAAACTGCCGTGTGTGAGTGTGTGTATGTATGTGCTACATAGGTGACTAACTAACTGATTGACATGATACATGAGCCCATAGATGCACATACTTATTTGCATGTGAATTTATGTGTGTACGGATGTGCGTGTGTGTGAACTGTAATTGTCAGCGCGAGTGCCGCGTGCCGTGCGTCGCTACGCCAACGTATAAATGTCAAACTGCGATATTTTATTTATTGCTTGTAGATTTATGATGGCATTGCACCGCACGGCCGATAATTGCAAGCGATTTGCATTTAAGTAAGCGTGTTTATGTGAGTGTGTGTGTCGGCACAGGTGTACTTAGCAGCGAAGCGTTGCTTCGCGTTGCGGGTGGCTGCCGCTGCGCATGGGCCACAAGCAGAGCATATTTACAATTCAGTCTCATTGACGATTATTGTAATTTACTTTGCAATTTTTTTTATTGCATTTTTACGCGGAAAAGCTATGACTTCATTGGCCGGGTTGTGCGCGCGGTAGATGAACGGAATTGCAATATAAAGTAAAGTCAACAATGTTAAATTGTTTCAAGTTGTTTCAACAAAAGTGTGTTGGAAGGATTTTTTTCTTATAAAAAACAAAAAAAAAAAAATTTTTTTTCGAAATTTCCATTCGCTTGTGCAATAAAGCAGCGAGTTTTCCAATTCGTCACGAGCACGTTGCACGGCACCTTGCATACAACTATGTGCTAATGGAAAAAGAAAGCACTTTCCTGCTACATACATATATACACACAGAGCTTTCCATGTGCTCAAGTTGGCAAAAAATTACCGTCGCAAACGAAGCGGTTATATTTCAAAACAAAGCGAACCGAATGGGAAATGTAAGCTTTTTATATGTATACTTACGTTTGCAAAGAAAACATTTTCCACATTAAATTGTTATTTATAAGCGCATGTAGATACATACAATACAATATGCATACATGTATATATGTATGTAATGAATGACAACAGCGTTTTATCCATTTGAAACAATGAATCATTTTGCCTCAGTCGCGACCGCAAGATGGTGCACTATTTGCAAGCGCGTGTTTACATATGTACCTATGTATGTACATACACATATATGCGCTCATAATGAAGCAACAACAACAGCAGCAGTTACTTTAATAACGCAGTAATAAGCAAAATTGCACTGCGGCTCCATTAAATAGACTTTGCTGCCCGGTAAATACATATGTGTCTGTATGTAGGTATGTGGCTACATGAAACCGTGTGTACTACATATATGCCTGTACATATGTATGTACGCTCTTTGTTAAGTACAAGCAAATAGCAATAAAAACAACAATTAAGCAGTAAAAAATATCAGTTTAAGTGGAAGTATTATTTTTGCAACAGCTTATTATTTGTTGCTTTAAATTGGTACAACAATAAAAAAGTTATACCCTTTGCTTTATGAATATTGTTTGTCTCTTATTAGCGGGATTCTGTAACCAGTCTCTAGTCTCTATTTGAGACATTTTGAGACAAAGTATCAATTTGATACTAGTTACTATTCACTAAACAGTCTCTAGCGCTAGTCTCAAAATATTGAGACCTGGTGGCTAGCTGGTCACAAAACTAAAAACAACTCTTGCTGCCATTTTCAATGTACTGAATAGAGATCATCATAGATATTAATCGATTGTCATTTCTTTATATCTTGTAAGCAACTCAAACATGAAAATGTAAAAAATAAATAAATTTTACATAAATTTCGTAAATATTATGAAACAAAGTCAACATATATTTTTATTTTTGTTGTTAATTATGTTTTTTGACTATGTTATAGAAAAGTTAATATTTGTTATCGACATATTTATTATCATTCAAGTGTAAAAACATCTCTGAATAACGAAATGTAATAGATTTTGAGACTGTCACTTACAGAATAGCAAAATCGTCTCAAGTCTCAAAAATTGTCTCTAACTCAAAATCTCAAATTTAGAGACTTGATACTGTCTCACGTTACAGAATCGCACGGTCTTATATGTATGTTTTTCTTATTATTATTAATTATTTCATATTTACTTTCAATTTGGTCGAGCTTTTATTGCGAACTTAATTTATTAAAAAGGAAATTGTGAAGCAAAAACTCCGGATCTGAATAATTTGTAAATTTAAGGTTAGACGAAAATGCAACACCTACATGCCACCTTCCATGAGAATACCACTATAATTGTACGTTTTGCGCTCAGTCTTAAACTTCATCAGTATACACTTCACAGCTGTCGAATAATTGATTTGCGAGATCTGTCATTTTGAATGCCTTCCGATTTAGTCTTAAAAACAAATGAATGAAAATAAACAACAATTACAGCTTATAATGGGGTTCGGGGTTTCCGCCTGCCGTAGGAACCACTGACCAGGAATAATTTACTCAGACAAAAATACTAGCGAACGGTTGGGAGATATGAGTCTCAATCAGCGTATCGCTCTCAATTGTAACTATAATTATTAATAAAATCTCTGAACTCTTCAGTCCACCTGTTATATATAAAAAAAAAAATTAGTCATTCAAAACATTAATCCTAATAAATCCCAAATTAACTGAAACATTTTCAAAAATCATACAGTTTCAACAAATAACAGGTTTAAATGAACAGCAATGAATATTTTCCGAAAATAATTTTGAAAATCTTTATACTGGTATATTAAACAAGTGAAATTAAGAGAATTAAGGTAATGCTGAGTAACCATTTAAAGAAATATTTTCGAATATATTTTTAAGTTTGAAATCCCTAAATCCCCTCGAAAACTCTTTTCTGGTGTTTTTAATATTTTTTTTAATTTAAAAATGTTTTATAATTTTTTTGTAACTTCCATATAAATAATTTGAAAATTTCAAAAGCCATTCAAGAACTCTTTCGCTGCCACATTTTGCCTGAGTTTATTATTTATAATAATAATTTTTTTTTTTTATTCGTATGTAAGTCGTCCCTATAGGGTATGTATACACAAATTTGAATGCATTAGCGTTGCGCAATAAACGGTTGCACACATGGCGCGTCGCACACCTGTACATATTCCGGTGCTGAGTTGGCTTACGGGCTGGCTGGCAGACAGCTTGACGCCGATACGTTGCAATTTTCTTCTCACCGCCACCCAGCTATTAGCCTTTGCGCCCGTTTTTCAAGCTCTTTCTGTTATTGTTGCTATTGTTGTTATTGCCGATATTGCTGTCGTGCGAACAATGCCACGCTAACAGTGCATTAGTGCAAAAACATGCATATTGCTGGTCAAGTATCGATTTGTATTGGCGTAGCGCTCAATCACACGCTGTGCATTAACTAACACAAATGCACGTGTTTGAATATGTGTGTGTGTGTGGCAGCAATCAGTAGCGTAAGTTGTGGAAAATCCCCGAGATTTTAATGGGTCGCCTCTACATTCCACCACTATGCCATTTGCAAACGGGGCTATTGTGTGCGCGGCGAAGGCAAAAATAGTGGCAAAACCAACACGTCACGTAAGTGCAGCCGCACTACTCACATATGTATATACACACATGCACGCACACGTGCAAATGTAGGCAATTCAATAGTAATTAAAATAAGCAATAAACTGAAGTTTGCTCCAAAATGAACTCGCACAATTGAAGGTAAGACATGTGAACATAGGTGATATTATGTATATAATACGGTCGAGTATATATGCATACTGTGTTGTTGTACCACTGTATTACACCCGTATACTGTATGCATGTTTGTCCTCCACTAGTTGCAATTACAAGTTATTAGCGGAACCTCAAGTAGCTAAGGCAGATCGCAGAAGTAAGGCAATGCGACCGCACCAGATGCTTATGCTGAGCTCTAGGCTAATGTGGGCCGGCACTGAAGCGGAAAATCGCTAATAGCCGTTGGAGTCGCCAGGTGAATGGGCGTGCAAGCTGCAGAATTGGCGGTGACCATATTTTGCTTGTGAAAGGCTTGCGAGCGAGTGAGTCGGTGATTGTCAGCTGGTGGTGATGAAATATTGACAAAAGTTGAAAGTAATGGTTATGGAAAGGACGCTGACCTAATTAGTTCGTCTCCTACATTAGTGTTTATGGTTTAACTGTATATAAAATATACAGTTGTATTTACATAGAAATTTCATTTTTTAAGGAGAAAAGTGGCAAAAGTATAGCGAAGTCTGCTGCAAATTACTTTCATATTTGAAGATGTTCACATTTCTTTATAGATAAATCCTGCAAGGAACAGAGGGGTGGTGTGTATAAAATAATTATTTCAAAATGCATTCATTGATATATCCACAGCCATTTGTGTGTAATGAAAATACTCGCCTTAGTAGGTATATAAAATAAATGTAATTGTTGCACTGTCATCTAAATCCCAATACCATGCGAAGCCATTATAAGCTTTTTCACCGCAACAATGACAACTGCATAAATATTTACACATGATTTTTTAGGTGACGTACTTTTTTGTGTGCTAAAATTGCCAGCTTATGGAGTCAGTGCGCCACACTAACAAAATTAGGGTACCTAATTAAGTAATCAAACGTAAAATGATCTTATAATTAAATTTTCGCAAGCGTGAAATTAGGTTTTAACGCTCTTGCAGGTGCAGGCACACAAAACAAATAATACTCAAAATAACAATATTATGGAAACATGAAAAAGCATTCCTCAATAAAAAATGGAGTAAGGTGTGCCAGTGCAAGACAGCCGTAACGAGTTGCGAAGGGTGCAGGGGGCAGCAGCAATTGACAGTGCCAAGATGTTTAAGTGAATGCCATTTCGTAAGTCAAGTATTTGCACTGAACTGGACTGTTTTTGCACAGATCGTGCGATTGCCAAATATATGTTTGATCGCCGGACAAAATGAATAACGTTTGAGAATTAAAATCGTGTCAGAGCATAAAGTACATATGTAAACGTTTCCAAATGAGTTAAATCCTTTGTAGGTAGATAATTTTATAGGGAAATGTACACACACATATACAATTAGAAAGCTATTATTAGCATACAACTCAATTTATTAATGTGAACAGTAGCATTGATAATATTTGCGGCAATATTTTAAAGTCGCTTAAGCCGACTTAAGTTAATGGTGACTATCATAGCCAACTTCTGCAAGACTGGGCCGTTGTCTTGGTTTTTGGGTTTTTCTTACTAAAATAAATATTTTATGCGGTTTGGGGGATTAAATTTTATTATTTTATGGGGGGATGTGTAGAAGTTCACGCAAGTGAGGAAAGTTCTCTGATCGCCATTCACTTGGGAGTGGCCAGAAACGATTCTTTTACATATGACTCAAGCAGCTCACGACTTCCGGTCTTTGACCAAGTATCCTCTGGGTAGCCTAAGAACATCCGTTTGAAGGCGAGCTAAAGTGAGAAGGCGAAACACCCCTGCATAGGGTTGTGCGCTGGGTTTGGGACCCGCCACGTAAAAAAACACCCCCAATGAAAAAGAATAAACAGCCTCGGATGAGAGCCCCCCCTTTTGATGACGACCATGGCAAACGAAATAAGGACTATGATTTGAGGGCATGCACCTGGAATGTCCGGTCCCTTAATTGGGAAGGTGCCGCTGCCCAGCTGGTAGATGTCCTCGTAAAGATAAAGGCTGACATCACCGCCGTCCAAGAAATGCGATGGACGGGACAAGGACAGAGACGAGTAGGTCCTTGTGACATTTACTACAGTGGCCATATAAAGGAGCGCAAGTTTGGTGTTGGATTCGTGGTGGGAGAGAGACTCCGTCGCCGAGTACTATCATTCACTCCGGAGAATGAACGTCTAGCCACAATCCGCATCAAAGCGAGGTTCTTCAACATATCGCTGATTTGCGCCCACGCCCCGACGGAAGAGAAGGACGATGTGACCAAAGATGCCTTTTATGAGTGCTTGGAGCGCACTTATGAGAGATGCCCCCGCCACGATGTCAAAATCGTGCTTGGCGACTTCAATGCCAGGGTGGGCAAAGAAGGTATCTTTGGCACTACGGTCGGTAAATTCAGCCTCCACGCGGAAACATCCCCAAATGGGCTGAGGCTGATCGACTTCGCCGGGGCCCGAAATATGGTTATCTGTAGCACTAGATTCCAGCATAAGAAGATACATCAAGCTACCTGGCTGTCTCCAGATCGAAAAACCACCAACCAGATCGATCATGTTGTGATAGACGGAAGACACGTCTCCAGTGTTTTAGATGTGCGTGCGCTCCGAGGTCCTAACATCGACTCGGACCACTATATTGTAGCAGCCAAAATACGCACCCGCCTCTGTGCAGCAAAAAACGCACGCCAACAAACACAAGGATGGTTCGACGTCGAGAAGCTGCAATCACAACAGACAGCCGAACGTTTTTCTACTCGGCTTGCACTCCTGCTCTCTGAGAGCACTCGTCAACAACTCGGTATAAGGGAACTGTGGGACGGCATTTCAAACTCCTTACGTACAGCTGCAACCGAAACCATTGGTTTGCGGAAAGTGCAGAAGAACAGCTGGTACGACGAGGAGTGCCGTGTCGCAGCGGAGAGAAAACAGGCTGCCTACCTCGCAACGTTACGATCGACCACAACACGTGCGGGATGGGATAGATACCGAGAGTTGAAGAGGGAAGCGAGACGCATTTGTAGACGGAAAAAGAAAGAGGCCGAAATGCGTGAGTACGAAGAGCTTGATAAGCTGGCCGACAGGGGTAATGCTCGAAAATTCTACGAAAAGATGCGGCGGCTTACAGAAGGTTTCAAGACCGGAGCATACTCTTGTAGAACCCCCAAAGGTGATCTAGTTACCGATGCCCAGAGCATACTTAAATTATGGAGGGAACACTTCTCCAGCCTGCTGAATGGCAGTGAATGCACAACACCAGGAGAAAGCGAACCCGATACCCCAATCGATGACGATGGAGCAGACGTTCCATTGCCCGACCATGAAGAAGTTCGAATAGCAATTGCCCGCCTGAAAAACAACAAAGCGGCAGGGGCCGATGGATTGCCGGCCGAGCTATTCAAACACGGCGGCGAAGAGCTGATAAGGTGCATGCATCAGCTTCTTTGCAAAATATGGTCGGACGAAAGTATGCCCAACGATTGGAATTTAAGTGTGCTATGCCCAATCCACAAAAAAGGAGACCCCACAATCTGCGCCAACTACCGTGGGATTAGCCTCCTCAATATCGCATATAAGGTTCTGTCGAGCGTATTGTGTGAAAGATTAAAGCCCACCGTCAACAAACTGATTGGACCTTATCAGTGTGGCTTTAGACCTGGTAAATCAACAACCGACCAGATATTCACGATGCGCCAAATCTTGGAAAAGACCCGTGAAAGGAGAATCGACACACACCACCTCTTCGTCGATTTCAAAGCTGCTTTCGACAGCACGAAAAGGAGCTGCCTTTATGCCGCGATGTCTGAATTTGGTATCCCCGCAAAACTAATACGGCTGTGTAAACTGACGTTGAGCAACACAAAAAGCTCCGTCAGAATCGGGAAGGACCTCTCCGAGCCGTTCGATACCAAACGAGGTTTCAGACAAGGCGATTCCCTATCGTGCGACTTTTTCAACCTGCTTCTGGAGAAAATAGTTCGAGCTGCAGAACTTAACAGAGAAGGTACCATCTTTTATAAGAGTGTACAACTGCTGGCGTATGCCGATGATATTGATATCATCGGCCTCAACACCCGCGCCGTTAGTTCTGCTTTCTCCAGACTGGACAAGGAAGCAAAAGAAATGGGTCTGGCAGTGAACGAGGGCAAGACGAAATATCTCCTGTCATCAAACAAACAGTCGTCGCACTCGCGACTTGGCACTCACGTCACTGTTGACAGTCATAACTTTGAAGTTGTAGATAATTTCGTCTATCTTGGAACCAGCGTAAACACCACCAACAATGTCAGCCTAGAAATCCAACGCAGGATAACTCTTGCCAACAGGTGCTACTTCGGACTAAGTAGGCAATTGAGAAGCAAAGTCCTCTCTCGACAAACAAAAACCAAACTCTATAAGTCTCTCATAATTCCCGTCCTCCTATATGGTGCAGAGGCTTGGACGATGACAACAACCGATGAGTTGACGTTGCGAGTTTTCGAGAGAAAGGTTCTGCGAAAGATTTATGGTCCTTTGCGCGTTGGCCACGGCGAATATCGCATTCGATGGAACGATGAGCTGTACGAGATATACGACGACATTGACATAGTTCAGCGAATTAAAAGACAGCGGCTACGCTGGCTAGGTCATGTTGTCCGGATGGATGAAAACACTCCAGCTCTGAAAGTATTCGACGCAGTACCCGCCGCGGGAAGCAGAGGAAGAGGAAGACCTCCACTCCGTTGGAAGGACCAAGTAGAGAAGGACCTGGCCTCGCTTGGAATATCCAATTGGCGCCACGTAGCGAAGAGAAGAAACGACTGGCGCGCTGTTGTTGACTCGACTATAATCGCGTAAGCGGTGTCTACGCCAGTAAAGAAGAAGAAGATTTTATTTTTTAATGCCGTATTTGGGATTCCATTTTAATTTTTTTGTTAGTGCATTATTGGCAACCTTGCTTAAGAGTGATGTAAATTATCAGTAATATTACATGAAAAGCAGCAATAGAACCCACTAAGCTTTTACCAGAAGTCGAAATCATAATTTAACTTAAGGCGAGTTATGCTGTTCTTCGAAAATATTTTATTGCTTCAACCGTAAGTCCGTTGAACCAAGCGTTATGACGTGATGACTTAATGTTGCTTGGCTCACTGGAGTTGCTTCGAGGACATTAAACAGAATTTCTACGAAGCATTGTTACAGCTAACAACTGTGGTCAGTCAATGTTTTAAAAATTTCCATTCCGATTCGCCACTTCACTCAATTTCTGCTAAGCTGCTGGTTGTGTCATTAATTTGTTATTGTGCACGGACCGTGCTGATGGAATTATGAGGCGATGATTTGACGTTTCCATGTCAAAATAAACTTGTATAAATTAATTGAAGCTTTTAGCCAGTGTATTTATGGCATTGAATGGAAGAATAAATTCGCGAAACAGTGCACACACAAAACTCACTTATATACATATATGTATAGATTTATATATATGTATATACATATATGTATACTTAAAAAAGAACCCACCCACAGGGAGTGCGGCAACTTGATCAGTAATAAATCTTTCGCGCTGTGAGCGTGCAGTGCAGTGGATTGCAGCCACAATTGGCTGTAAGCCAAAACCAAAACGCAACAACAAAGAAGTAAAAATCTCAAAATTGCTTAGAATGTCAAAATGTTATTTGTTATGGCTTTTATCGCCGTTTGTTAATTATTAATAACCACCTTAAACCGTAAAATAAAAAGCGGATGTTGTTGCACACACAATTATTTTTTAATATAATTCGACGCTCGGCGGTGAACATTTATTAAATTTTTTGTATATTTATGTGTGTGTATGTGTTACCGGTTTAATTGTTTCGTGCGAATGTTAGCCGAATGGCATTGGGTTAGTTAGCTGCAAGTTTAATTGCAGCGGTCGAAGTGTCGGAAGTGTTTGCGGTGCGGCAGCAGAGTGGCCGCTGGAGCATTGACTGGAGTGCGCGTGCGTTGCAGCTTTGCGCAGCAAAAACCCAAAAGCATATGAAATATTTCACTTGAAATTAGAGAACGTTAATTGGCAAGTTAACTTTTGAGAAATTGCGCTTAATTATTTTTTGTTCATATGTAGGGTGTAATTGTGTGTTGTGGGCGAATTTTGAACTCCAGTGCGAATTAATTAAATATGTTTTCCTTTGAAAAGAAAAACATATTTTTACTTATAATTTTGTTTCTCTGTTTATAAATTAGTTTTGGAGTTTTTTAATTTTTGTTTTATTTATTTTTATTATTTTTTTGTTTTGAAAAAATTAATTAATTTATATAAAGTTATTTTTTTATTTTTTTTTTTAATTTTTTTTAATTTAATTTTTGTTTACATAAAATTTATTTATTTATAAATTTTTCCCTGGCGTCAGCTATATTTTTTCTTAAACTATTTTTATTTTTGAATTTTATATATTCCATTTATGTCTATAAATGTATATACATATTTTTTATTATTAAAATTTTTTGTACACTTTGTTATGTTTTCATTTTATTTTGTTTTTGTTTTCATACTTTTTTATTTTTTCCTAAATTATAATTTTTTTCAATAATTAATTTATTATCAAATGGATATTTTTATAAACAATTTAATGTGTTTTTAATATTAAATTTCAAAATTTTTTAATGATTTTTTTTTATTTATTTTCATAATAAATTTATTATACAAATGGATATTTTTATAAACAATTGTTTTATGTGTTTTTTAAACATTAAATTTCAAAATGTATTTTAATGATTTTTTTGTGTTAATTTATTTATTTGTTTATTTATATATAAAATACATTTTTTTTAATATATATATATATTATTTTTTTATACATGTCATCATGTATATTTAATTATTATAAATATTTCGAAATCCTAATATTTCAAAATATTTTTTGGTTATAAAATTTTCTTGTTTATTTATGTTTTCCTTGCAGTCACTTTTAATTTTTTATTTATTCATTTATTTAATAACGTAGGCTTTGTTTATATTTGTATATACATATGCATATGTACATACATATACTTTGAATTATGAACTTTTATATTTTTTGTATAATTATTTCTTCATTTTTGTTTAAATTTTTTATCTTAACTGTTCATTATAATTTATTTATTTTTTTCTTTTCAGTTATCTTCTGCCAGCCAATTTGCTGATGATTTGCTGATTTGTTGTTTAATTTATTTCCAACATACAAAAATATTTTCTAACTTTATTATTTGCCTTAATGCATGTCGCTTGTTTTTGTTTATGTCCACAAATTAGCTATTGTTTAAGTTAGTCATTGCCTTTGAGTTGCGTTGCTCCGCCACTTTCCTTTCATAATTTGTGAAATTAAAAAGCAACAAAATGTTTATCGTCTTCTTCTGCGCATCTTCGCGTTTTACTTGAATTTCGTGAGTCTCCGCTGTTTATTTGTTTGTTATTTTGGTTTTGTCGTTTTGTTTGTTGCGCGACTTTGGCGTGCCATTGTTGTTGCCGGGCGTAAATTAACCGCTTCCAAATGGCATTGTGCGACGAATTTTTTCACGAAATGTTCAAGGCCGTTTAAGCAATGTTTATTGCTGTTGATATTATGTTTTGTTATTTTATAGCTGCGGTGTTGTTGTTGAGGGCTTGTTACCTTTTGATGAATTGCATTTAAACTTAATTGTTGTTTTCATTTATTACTGTATTAAATATTTTTATTTTTTTATATTTTTTAAAAAATGTTACGTAAACAAATTTTAAATTATTTAAAAGTATATTTTATAGTTTTCTATTTTATTATGATACAAAGTTTAGAAACTGCAATTTTATTTAAAAAAAAAGTTGAATTACTTTTTGATTCCATCTTTAAAATTAAATTTCATACTATTACTTTTTAAAAAATAAATATTAGAGATAAAATTATGAAGAAAATTGTTTAATATTTTTTCCGCTACTTTCTATTTATTTATAGTTTAATGTTTGTACATGACAAACTGTCATTTACTTCATGTTTTAAATAAATAAAAATAAAAAAATAAAAAATTTTGCTGTTTACTTTCCATTTTGCTGGT
This sequence comes from Bactrocera correcta, assembly GCA_027475135.1. Classification (NCBI taxonomy): domain Eukaryota; kingdom Metazoa; phylum Arthropoda; class Insecta; order Diptera; family Tephritidae; genus Bactrocera; species Bactrocera correcta. The sequence continues at coordinate 54,675,652 of CM050325.1, read as the reverse complement.
TAATCATCTGTTGTGTGCATTATGACGCCAATGTCTATGCAAAAAATATTTTCTACTCCACCCGAAGGCAAGACAGTAGCTGCATATCGAATTGATGATCGATGGGTGTTAATTGCAAAAGGTTGGGTGGAATAATAAAAATTACTAAAAACAATTTAATACGAAAATCAATTCAAGTGCGACTAATCAATTATGCAGGAAAGTGTAGAAAGTGTGCGAATGGCTTAAAATGCATAAAATTAATATAAATATATTTTTTATAATAAAATTCAGTTAAGCCATTTTAGTTAGTGGTGACAATGTTATTTATTTTTACAAACTATTTGTGAAACGATATTATTGTTTTCATGAAACAATAGCATGGAACCGGAAGCAACGAATTGCGACAAAAAAGAGAAGAAGTACGTGCATGAATTTTTACCAGAAATGAAAATACGAAGCTTAGGATAAGTTGACTTATGTTATTTTATAAATATTTTTTAATATTTTTTTTGTGAAGGAAAAAGATAATAATAAATAAATAGAAATGACTTGGTGTGCATTTATAATTTTGTTGTTTCTGAAATGTTGGTTTAAGTGCTTGATTGGCTTGCTTATTAAAACGTTTACTTTTTCATTTAGAAATCATATAAAAGCGTTTCCATATCTCAGTTAATTTCTAAGTGGTTCTCTGACAAAGCGGAAACTTGTATTAATTGCTTGCGGCGATTCGGAGAGCTCTTGACAGCTTATGAAATGCAGTCGTGGCCAATTTGGTTGCTAAAAAATATTATGTTTGTGTTTAGAAAAATACATTTCATTAAAAGAAATCTGATAATTGATTACTTCGCTGTTGTTCGCTTGCATTGCCGATTGGACGCGATTGTCGAGGCGAATAGAGAGTGCGCAGGTGAGCATATAAAAAATGCGCTACGTCATATCCGCAGATAAACCCGTTGTTGTTGCTGATCGCCCCTTGGTAGCGCGTCGAAAGCCATGCGTCTTTTGTTTTCTTCTGCAGGGTACTGGTACTTGTGGCCGCGCATAATTTGGCCGATTGCAAAACGTTCAAGGCCAGCGGATTTGCCAAATTCATTGCCAAATTATTCATTCGAAAAATGTATTTAAATGACTGAGCATGTACATACATACATACTTACGTACATGAGTATCAGAGAAGGTGCTTAAGCTCCAGCCCACTCATGCTGCCTGACGACCGCAAGCAAATGCAAGCAAAATAAACGCTTAGTAATAATATGCTTGGGAAATGGGTAAATACCGAAGAGTCAACAGCAACAACAACACAAACGCTTTCAAGTAGGTAGCCAAGCAAGCAAGAGGAAGACCAAATAAAAATAATGCAAGTTAGTAAAAAAAATCTAAAAAATAATGAGAAGACAAAATAAAAAATATTCATTACCGCGCGTTAATGATAAATTATGCATTGGAAATTGGATAAAAAGGTAAATAAAAGCCAAAGAAATCGTAAAATACAAAAGAAACCCATAAAAAAGTAAATAGCGCCAGTAGAGTGCTGCGAGCGCACACAAAGCAGTAGCAACAACAAAGTACGTATGAACATACAAAAGCGCACACACACACAACGCCGTTGGCAGATTAGCGCATTTAATTATTTGCCAATTTAGCAAAGTTTATTAACAATAATGACGAATTTCGGCAGCGCACCGCTTGATATTGCGGTTTATTTACTTTTTAAGCTTAGCGCTTTGAATTAATATGATGTCATCGAAGCATATAAGAAGTATTAGAGTTTAAAAGCGTTTTTAATTACAATAGATTAGAGCTGCAATCAAGAACGCAGTTTTAGGAATGGGACGCAAAGTCAGAAATGAAGCCGAAATTGTGGAAGCGCTTTAGATAGTCTTCTATGGTTTGGTTTTGAAATGAGAATGAGGTTAGGAATTCCAAGCGATCCTTAAATGTTTATAAGATATATTTTTCAATTTTTTTCGAGCCTAGAATTCCAGAACTATGATTATTCTATGATATTATTTTATGCTAACATCGCGTTACGTTACCGTGTCGATTCCCACCTCGTTGTTACCAGCTAAAGTTCGCTCTTGCCACAATTCCTTCAGTATTTGGTTTTAATCCTAGAGATTATGCGAACGCGCCATTAATGTATGTATGTGTATGTAAAGGATCCCAATTAATTATAATATCAGCTGTTAAAAACAATATTTATATTTTTCTTTTCTCCATTATTTTATGAAAAGTAAAGTCTTTATAATCAGAAAACCAAAAATAAAATGTAAAATGTGTTTTTTTTTAATATACATTTTCTAAATAATATTTGTCAAATTTTATTTTTTATTTAAAGTGAGCTTGTTATAAATAAATTGACATCAGACATCCATGACCTATAAAGGCGCATTAATAAGTTTACTGTGGCGACCTTAAGATACAAATACAACTCATGTGGGTACTTTATTAATCTCAGCAGATAAAAAGCTTCTTTAAACTGGAAAATTTGCATTGCAAAATGTAACGCCGGTGCCTTAACAGATGCACTGACCTTAAGCGCTCAGAAAGGCAACGACATAAATGACAGCAACAACGACAAAACACTGCATTGACCGCATTCGCGAATCATTCGATGAATAATGCCCAACCACTGGCTCACCTGTAATAATTTCATAATCACACGAGCCGCATGAGCATTTATTATAAATGACTGTTTCTTTGTGTGGGTGTGTAAGCATGACCCAACCAGGAACAATAAAATACGTAATGAGAACAATTACACGCCTGATATGCATTTCAATGGCGCAGGAAATAAATTTTCTTAAAAAGGCAATGGATTCTGTCTAAAGAACACATATGTATATGTAGATCTATAAGCTTTTACAAGTGTATTTCTCAAAATGAATATGCACAAAATAAAAGGTGAGTGCATTTTCGATACTTTGAAAACAAATTCTGACATCATGTTTGTAAGAGAGTTTATTTTTGAACCGTATAACAATAATAATCATAAGAATTTCTGTATGGGTTTGCATATGTAGTGTACATATGTATGTATATATAAAATAAATACGTACATGTGTAAACATATTATTTAGTACACATCTTTTCATGGACTGTGTCGTTAAACCCCCAAGGCGTATATCATCAGTCGATTACACCGACCGGTGGCATTCAACCAACAACAACAGCAGCACGACAGTGACGATGGAACCTAAAAAAATGCTTTAGACATATTTCTGTATAAATTTCCCTTATATTTATCGAAAGTATTTTTAAATACCATACCAGACATACATACATATTTCATTTATTATTTAACTTGCTCAAATTAAAATTTATTTCACAAAATATACACACATACATACATAGATGTGTATGTGTATTACATATTGTTAATTATTTATTTTCAATTTGCATTTTTTTCGAAGGCTTTCGTGAAAAACAAACAACTGACAAAAGCAAACAACAAAAGCAGCATTATTTTTACTCAAACACAATGCGTGAAAAGAACGTGATGAGGCCAATGAGATTTACGAAAGCGATTTGTTGACAAAACGGCGACAACGACGTCAAGAAAGTGATAAGCAGCAACAACAGAACAACAACAGTGAAGTCAAGCGGTCATAAAATCAGAGAAACGAAAAAAGTCACTACGCTTATACCGTTATATGCAGATTTTCGTGAGCAGTTATTTTTGGAAGACCTCGTAAAGCAAAGAGCGCCAAGTGAGAATAAGGAGCGCTTATGTGTATGTATGTATGTACGTGTGTGCGAAGAAGTACAAACACGAAACGGGAATAAATTACGAAAAAAGATGTATGGCAGATAAGTGGGGAATATCTGTATATTTCTATGTACATATGTATATAAATAGGCCAGTTTGTCCGACTTTTTGGAAGGTGTGGCTTGGGTTATAGGCGCATTACACCAGCTGTTCCCCGAAGCTAAATTTAAATGAGCTGGAGTGTTTGTTTCCCTATATTCGCCGGTACAAAAGTATGTGTATATGTACAGTGGTGGAGATCTGTGTACTGATCGTAAGTGCTGCGATTGTTAATTCTTGTGTCAAGAGCACTTGGAGCGCCGAAGCCGTTGAGCGACACGTCACACGTTTACTTGTTGAAGCTGTCGTTTAGGTGTAAAGAACGAAAAAATATTTGCATGTAACGGTATATACATACATATGTATGTATGTATGGGGACTTATTGGCATAATTTGGTATTTTTATGCGCTCTTTACAACAAGATGCGTAAAAGGTCAGATACATTTGGATATATGCAGATGGAATGACTCATCAAAGTCTGTTGGGTGCTTGGAAAGATTTGATTTTAAACACTTATTTAATTTTATATGTATATAATGTGGGAATAAATAATTGAACAAGTATATGTGTATGTAAATGTCCATAGTATATATTTGCCAAATTTATTGTTCCGACTTCATTTTATCGCCGGTAGTTTAGACAAACGAAAGTCTGCAGAGGAAAATGGTTATAAAATGCTAAATTAGCAACAGCTCACCAAGAGTTAGAGAGTAGCGAATCGAACAAACTATGACATCTGCTCAAACAGTAGTGGTGGACTGAAAAAGAACTGTCAAAATCACATACTTAAGTACATATGTACATATGTATATACCTCTGCATGGAAGCACTTGTCCGTTCAGAATATAAACAAATGATAATTCAAGAAAATAAGTATGGTCATTGTGAAAGGTAATTTGTTTAGTAAAAAATTTTGTTTGTTTTTTGTTTTACATTTGGCTTTAAAGCCTATCAATGACGAGATTAACATTTGTGAATTCAATAAAATACAAACTTAAAGCATTGAAAAAAGAAAAAAAACGTTTATATCATTCGCTAACTTTGTTGCTGTTTTATAAGTGAATTTGTTGACAAGAGAGCAGCGCCTAGAAAATCGTGCAGAGTAATGGCGAATCGATGATGGCTTATATCTTTTGGTCAAGTACTAATTTAAACACTCTCCAAAATTATCCTTGAAACTCAAAAACAAAAAAAAAAAAAACTTGTGACCTATTTTCATTTCCAACATCTCTAAAATGCATTGAACGCCATAAATAACTAATTTGAAATCACATGCAGAAATATTTAGCTACGCTGCTTTTAGCTTAAGCTCAGAGCACGCAGTGCTACACAATACAAATAGAAACAAGCAAAATAAGTGAGTAAAAATCAGAATTTTTAAGTTTCAAATTGGGAAGCCCAGCATTAATTTTCTACAAATCCACAGGCGAGATTAGCGAATAGCTAAAAATATGCAAGACGCCGAGCGAATGCACGCGCATGATTAGTTTATTTTGGCATATCAGCTTTGCTCAAGCAGCGGATCGCCCAAAAGAGATTCGAAGCGTCAAAACGACCACTATGCAGAGAAGCACATGTGTATTTGTATGCATTATATGTATGTATGTATGGCTAGAACACGCTTATTAGAATCGCTTAAGTGAAAGGCATCCACAAGAACCGCACCAATTTTGGTGTGTAGTGGTGAGCGCTTGGCTTTGCCGGGTATCTACTTGCGCGAATTGTTGCTGATAGTGTTGTTGTTTAACTTAATTTTCAAATTTGTAATTGTGTCGTTGCTTTTAAATATTTTTGAAACCAAATGTGCATACGTATGTATATATTATAATCCTGGCGTAGGTTCGCGCACATAGTTAATTCTTATATAATCGCTCATTAGCATGTGCGCGTGTGTGTCCATGTGTTTTTATGAAAGTTTTACGATCGCTGCGCCCACCACAGCCGCGTCTCACATTGCACATCGAACATAAACATGCTCAAAACTACTCACATGCATGTATATGTATGAACATATATATATATATATATGTATATTTGTATGTGTATACATATGTGTGTGTGTGGGGAAAGGGGTGCGCGCGCGCACTTATACGCCACTCTAGCCGCGCGCGACAAAACGTCTACGTCAACGCGCATACAGCGAATGTGTCGGTGTTGGCGGCATGTGGGCGTGTGGGCGGGTGCGGGGCTCAGCGGATCGCAGCGCGCTGATGCCATTGACCGCTAGAATGCAATCAACCTAGTACAAGGTCAAGTTTTTTGCTCGTCAACGGAATTCAAATAAAATAGGTGACTGAATGAGTGAGCGTGTACGATTTGGACGCTGGTGTTGATGACGCTAACCGCGTAGCTGAAAATATCTACAACGCGCAGTATACATGAATAATACCGCATACATTTACACTTAGTGTATAGTATTTTTTTTAGCAAGAATGTTGCAAACAAACAATGAATTTTTAGCGCAGCGATTTTGTTAGAAATTATATACATACAAACATGTAGTTAGCCGCATATACATACATATGTATATCTATTTGAATAGATGAAACGAAAAAGGAAAGTCAAATTATACAACACTTTGTGACTATAGGACCGCACCGAATGACGGCATATGTGTGTGTGTCATGTGTAGAATTTGGGCAAGCGATATGAATTCGGCGTGTATATGTGTTAATGATTTTGGCATTGGCATTGGCAATGGCAATGACATTAGCTTGAGGTGCAACAGGGCACAGATAGCTACGTACAATATATGAAAGCGCACAAGTTTCGATGTGTTTAGGGTGGGCGCATAGCGCAACATGATGAGTTGCTTATGGGAAGGCTTCCGTTTAAGTCTAAAACTGTTTCACGCCCGCTTACATCATGTTTTTCTTAGCGATAATAGAAACATAACTTAAAGCAAGTGGGGAAAAATTAAAAAAAAATTAAAAACAATGCGAAAAATAAAATATTTTATTTTTTTAATTTCTTCTAGACATATTTATTCTTGTTCATTATTTTATTAAATTTGCTCAGTTTGTTTGATGACGGTTTTTGGGTGATGACGCGCGGTTTATTTTCTGCCTGGCCAATGGCTCATTTGATACTCGTATACCTCTCTTGTTATGCCTGTCTGTGAGTGGGTATGTTTCACCGGATTCTTTGATTTATTTTTTTATTTTAATTGTTTATATTTATTGTACTTGTGTGTGAAATTGAAAGTCGCCATCGTCGACACAGAAAGCACATGATTTATTTAATTATACCAATTTGTTTTACTTTCATTTGAGATTAATTTAGATTTCTGGGCAGCGGTGTGTCTGACTTTTGCACTTGTTTGAGGTGCTTTCGTTTATCGCAATTTATTACACATACATACATACATATAGACATATATGCGAGTTGGTCAGCACTTGTATAGCTTTTGTCTACTTAGATAATTTGAAGTGCTCATACGATTAGATAATAATGCCGCAATCGGTATTGCAGAGTATTTTTGGGGCAATTGAATATACTATATGTAAATGGGGGTATGCATATATTGTTTATATTTCCGTTGTTTATTTTATTGAAACATATGTGTTACTTACTTGAGTCTCAAGCCAATTATACTTATGTAGAGGATATATATTTACTTACCTGAAAATAAAGAGAAAAATATTGATATGAATAAATTTACGCTGCAATAATTTTTAAGTTTATATGAGAAAAAAATTTATAATAATAACAGAAAAAATAAAAAAAATTATTTTATTTATTTTTGTTTTTAAGTATTTTTTGGTATTTTTAAAAGGCGTTTCTACAAATAGGCTGATATTAACTGTAAAATTTCATTTAATTTGCCGTTATTTTACAAATTTCGCCAAATAATTTTGGTAGTAATAGAGCGCAGTAATATTTTTTATGAAAAGTATTTTACTAATTATGTCTTATTCCCAACTACTTAAAACTAAATATTTTCCTTATGGACTACAACTTTTAGTCTGCATGCTTTCACATATGTATGTATGAAAGGGAGTGAAGTACATAAGTGCTTTGGGGAGTTCCGTAAACTCTTTTCAATTCTTCTTGGAAACCACTGGTATATGTTGTAGCAAATTGTTTAATTACTAGCTTTTCTAAATTAAATGTATACCAATTTAAAAAGTGAAGTTTTAATTTTAAGGTAAGCTTTCTTTGTAAATCAAAGCAATTAAAGTTTCGCATTAAAATTATGGTAAATTATAGAGCGTGACCTCCATTATATTTGTTCACATAGTAACATATTTAGGTGCAACATAGCATATATCTATGCACATATTTCAACGGTGATTTCACATTTTCTGCGCCCTTGGCGGACCTGCGCAGTAAGCGGTAGATACCGGCAAAAGCTCTGTTTACCAATAATCAGAATCTCAGAGCAGTCGACGGCCGAGCGAGAAACTGTTTGTATGCATTACGGCGAGCAATAGCAGTAGGGCTAAATGCAGTTGGCAACGTTTCAAATTTTCCCATGCCCAGCTTGTTTTAATGCAAAGAGGCCCAGCAGTTGCCGGCACTTTATTTACACAAAAAATATGGTAGCGCGGGAAATCCAGTGTTGCGGCGAATTCAGCGCACTGCGGTTGACAGCAGCTTTTCCGCAAGAATAGAATAAAGCAGTCTAAATTGGAAGCACTGGCGACCCAGTGAACTACTCAGGCTTGGCACCCAATAATGTGTTGCTGGTGCCGCCACGGCGGCTACAAAAGCAATGCGGCGCGTATGAGTAACATTTCGCTGCATGGAATTCGCCGCAAGTATTGCTGCTGCATATTGATTTTTGCGCTTTGGCGCGGTTACACTGCAACAATTGAGCGCTCGTGTATGTGTTGGGTTCTCTGAAAATTGGGGGCGCGGGTAGCGAGGGCTAGGCGACACTTTCGCTGCGTTGACCTTGAAAGTTGTTGCAACGCACTGTTACTGTACGTGAGCTTTTCTCTGTGTATATGCACGTGTATGCTAGTTTTCTGTGAAATTTCGCTAAGGCAGCTAACTACCTAGAATATTTCGACTTGACAACTGCAATTAAAGTCACCTTTTTCGCTTTCCGTTACATGCTTTCTTTTCTCCATCTTAATTAAACTAACTTTTATTTCGCTTTACTACGAATGAGTGTGTGTATTTGCATTTGCACTAAACACGATTTTCTTCGCATTTTACGAGCGTTCACGCAATACTTTGCACTTAATTTGTTTTATGGGCGTTGCACGCTGTGGTCATTACTATTTTTGTTGGTGTGCCTTCGCATTAGCTAAACGACGCGCTAATCCACTGACTTCATTTTACTACACCGTTCGCTTAGTCAATCCATTTGTAATGCTCCAGGTGGCACTACCTTGAATTCGAAATCGAAAACTTCTATTCTTATTATTATTTTCCTCTTAATTTTTAGCGGCAACAAAATGTGGCTAATCACAGCTCAAATCAAATCCTAAGCAGCGTGTCGTTCCCCTGCCTCCCTTGTTGCCTGTCACATTTCCATTTTCGTGATGTTAATAATTCCGCGAAAGGTGTGCGGGTGGGCTGGGCGCAGAAACAAAGGCGAATTCATTCGTTTGGATAATTAACGACGCGAGTTGGCTAATTAATTCCACAATGACAGCGATGTGGTGAATTAGGTGGCGTTGCTTCATTTGAATATCACAGTTCCTTTCCATAAGCATATGGAAAATACATATGTTTTTGCTCAGTTTGTTTGTTGTTGTTGTTTTCGCTAATTGCATATTTCATAAAAATATTATTTAAATTTGTTTGCAAGCGGCTGGCAATAAGTCAGTCGGCCAAATGTGATGAGCAGCGCCTGTCAGTCTCGCTGTGTATTGCTTATTGAGGCTAAGGTGTCATACATACATATATATTATGTATATGTACATATTCTTATTTCGAAATGTAAATACATATATACATGTGCATGGGACTATATAATTATTCTTATGAAATGTTTATAACTACAATTGAAACTTTTCATGAAACATTGTTGGTGCAACAAAGCTTTCTTTTGAGAACATTTCAAGTATAGTTAAGTTAAAAAAAATGAATACAGAAATTTAATCTACATGGAGATCTTATAGAGAAAAATTAGTTGGACAACTAACTATAAAATTTTTAAAAAATTATTTTGAGTTCTTATAAAAGTCTTCAGCTTAAAGGCCGGCAGAAGTTATTTTTATACTGATATGCGTTGCCGAATTTGAAGATAATAAAAGTAACAAAAAAAAAATTTTTATAGTCTGAACAGATTGTATTAAGCTTGCTATGAAGTGTTATGATTCTTTCGTAGTGAAGAAATTTTTTTTTTTTGCGCGTAAAAAAACCTTTATTTTTGTCTATAAATTATTGTGATTGATTTTATGTTTTAAAAAATACAAGAAAAAACAAAAAAAAAAAGTTTATTTGTAATTTAAACCATTCACAATAGTAAAACCGATCTGAAATATACCAAATAAAAATTGGTTGCATTTAAGAAAGCGACTGTATTACGCGAATGGGAGAAAAAAATGGCATACTCTTTACTAATTCACCTCGACAACTTTGCTATTGCTTTTACATGTAATTTTTTTTACAAGAGAACAGAGAAATTTTGAATCGAAAACAGATATATAGTTTGTATATTTGTGTGATCAGCGTGACGAGCTGCGTTGTTGAGACCGCCTGTCTATGTATTGTCACACTGAGTCCTTACTTTTTGAGTTATATGTAGCTCTAAATATCGTACACGTCCTTCGCTTGCTCAATTGTCTTAACCGCAGATATCGGACCACTTGTTTTGAAATTATTTACGAAAATCTTGACATTATTTAAGGTTTTAAAAATTCTAAGCGACAAAAAGGTCTGTTTCAATTTTTTTGTAAAAAATAATAAAAAAAAAACACCATTAAATGTACTAAAATTACGCAGAGTGAAAGAACAAGTTTCTGCCAGAATCATTTTGTGTCCACAGTCATATTGTCCTTATTAATATTTTGAATAAATTCGGTTGTGCCACAAATCAACTTGTATTACAAGCGATGGCCAACAAATTTATAAAACTTTGTATTTACTAAGTACCAAATTCTCGTAAAATTTGTGAGTTATAACATTTTCCATGCAACGAGTGGTGATTTGTTAATTCAGTGGAATTGGCGTGCAACCGTTCGCCACAAAAACAACATATTTAATATGACTACATAACATTCCAACCAATTTTACAGATTTCCTTATTTATTGTAATTTTTTTATTTGTTTTGATGTAAAAATAATTGCAACGATTTCCATGTGCACATACACACACCATCGTGTATATGCGCCATTGCCATTGAATTACGCAACACAGTACGGAAAACCACTAGCGCGGCCGTTCATTCGCACGATCGGCAGATAAGTGCTAGATATGGCAATTGAAAACAACGCCAGCAAATTGTGCACGATTGTGCTTGTATGTATAGGTGTATGCGTTGTAATGTAATGGCGAGCGCTGAGCATCGGCGCCGGCCTTTTTGTTTACCCAGCGCTGAGGTGGCTTACATCATGCGAAAAGAACGTTAGTGGCGGCCGATCGATTCTTTTGTTTACCAACAAATTTCAAGTGCAATCTAACTTGGCAGCGAATAAATAAATAACTAAATAACGATAAATGAAGGAAAATTATTTTAGTGCAAAATGCTGGGTTTTTAACGCGGCGCAGCGCTCGCCTGTCAGCGCGCTTAGAAATTGCGAAACACTTTACAGCATGTTGTAATATTTTAAGGTAAATTGTGTTGGCTTGCGCGCTGCTCGTGGCAAAATAAAACAGCGAAAGAAAAAATGGAAAATTTTGTTTTTGAAAATTATTGTTGGCACTAGGCTGACGGAAGTATTTGGCTAGCGAATTTCGGGCTCTTCACGGTGTTATTTTTACTGCACAAGCATCTATATATAATATAGATATAAGTATGCATGCTTCGCACGAGTACCATATTTATATAACAGCGCCTATAACAAATTTGCTGCTCAATGCCTGCGCCGCTAAATGCAAATGCAACCTTGCGTTGCCTTCTTCAACGAATTACACGCATCGCTGGGTGCCAGCAATGGGCGTCCGCACATCATAAATATGCTTGGCATTCAAAGTCGATATAGATGGAGAGGGTAGTTGGCGAACACACTCCGCTGCGCACAACAGCCGTGAAGACGGCGCGGCCGTGGCAGTGAAGGCAATGGTGCTGTCAATGTTTGGTGTTGCCGCGGCCACAGTCCAAGCACAAAAAAAAATATTTACATATGCTTAGGTGAAAAGCTGTGGAATGTCAATACGGAAAGTGTGTTGGGACACCACAAGCGTTCAGTGTATTTATAAACAAAGGCGCTACAATATTTAATTTAAATATATTTATAAATAAAAGTGTATTTTAAAAAATTTGCTTACACTTAAATAATAAAATACTAGCTGCACATGTAATACATTTTTCATTTTAGTGGAAATTTTGCTGTTAACGCTTTGCTCTTGCCTAACGCGCTCGGATCAACGGTTTTCTAAGCCGCGTTGCGGTATCGCTCAGCATGGGCTGTGTTTTGCGGCGCCCTGCTGCCAGCTCTTATAGCGCAACATATGCGCGGCACTTATGTTTGATTTGGCCTTCAACGCGCTCATGAATTTTTCATCGGCTACTTGTAAGCCTGCGTTTTATAATTTTCTTTGCGCGGTAACGAAAGCAATGTACACCGTGTTACTACGCCATGTTGCCCTAAATACAGTTTTCACTAGTGGAAATGCAGAAATTTGTATATTCATTTAACATGTGTCACACACGCGCACACATACTTTTGCATTTCGGACTCACACATTCAAACCTGCATGCGCCACAAATGTTACTCATACGCCACGCGTGCCGGACTCGGCGCTGGCATCAACGCTTACATGCTTTGCAATTTTATGCGTTCGGTGGTTGCTGTACTTCCTGCTGAAACTAGTTTTACTTAAAACGAATAAATGCACATACAAATTAAGGGTTTTATGCAACTCTGCAATATGCACAAACGCCCTTTAGTTACTGCAAAGTAAACACATATAAAACTACATATCAGCAATATATATGTGCACGTATGGCTGTGCGAATAAAATGCAGCACAAAAAATAATGAAATCGCACAAATATATGAAGCGCGCTGACACGAAAGCCATCAAAGGGTCCACACACACATATGCACATTCATAGTTGCACGCGCTGACAAAACAACCAGTGAAAATATTGTCGTACACGTGCCATCGATCCCCTAGCCCTTTCGCCCGCAGCGCAGCGTCCATCGGGATGTAAAGTTTGCAAAAGCACACTACTCATACATGCGCTCAACTGGCGCGCGCGCTCTCGCAAATCGGTGCGCTCAGCTAGCTTGCAGAGCGCGGTCGAGAATAGTTGGCGCCCAGAGATCTGGGCGAAAATGTGCAGTTGTAAGCGTATGCAATCTTCACTACTACAGCCAGCGAAGCACCCGATTTCGTCGAAGCTTTGCGAAACAACAAATTTTCGCCGGCCGGCCGGCTCTTAACTGCCAAGCGCATGCATACACATGTAAGTGCAATATGTGTCTAAATGCCGGTTCTAAGGGTTGCTGCTGGTGTTTTTGCGGTTGACTTTGATCCGCATAGAAATAAAAACGAGTATAAATGCAAAAATAAGCGAAAAACAGAAAAACTGGTAGCGCTGTGGCATAACGGGCATTGCAGTTGCATTTCTCGCTACAAATAAACACAAATACGTGTTGGTGTATATATGTATGTAGTAGTATATATGCGCTATAGGCACTGCGACCCTTGGACGTTGATTGCACCTCATCCCACGCCACCTCGCTCAGAAGCGGTACCATCGCCATTATTCTCAAGCGCAACACATACACACACAGTTGTATGTTGGTGTTCAGTAGTTTTGTGCTAACGAATGTGGGCGATTGCACGCGTGCAACAAATTTCTTTTTTTTTGTTCAACTGTAACGAACAGCGCGCAATTCAATAGAGCTTCGCAATAAAGCTTAAAATGTTTTGATGAGTTTTATCGCTAATGTTTTTGTTTTTGTGTTGTTCAGTGCTTTCGGAAAGCAGTTAGAATGAATTTCTGTGCATTTTTCAAAAACTCAGGCAATTGTGGCACTTCAACTGATGAAAGTTAGCTTTGATTTGCCGCTATGTGTGTAAAATGCAGTCATTGTATTATATAAATAAATATAAGTATATGTATAAATACATTATATATGTATATAATATACTCAATTTGGTTGCAAAAATATAGTTGCCTTTAAGGCTTCCCAAGCATTTTACAATAATTTTGCTGTTTTTAAATTATATATTTATATAAATAAATGATATTTGAGGGCTTGCGAATCACATCTCGCCCGAGTTATATATGTACTTAAATGATATATATTGCGATAATTATATGTTGTACAACCATTGCTCTATAATTGTCAATCAATTGCTGTTCGTTTCAAGCTTAGTGGGCGTGATTACTTATTACCTATTTGTTTAGTTAATGATTTAAACTATATTTTCAACTTTTTTTTTTTGAAAGCGCGTAGGCGAGAGTGTCTTAAATGAGTTTTGTGGTTGTTGCTACGTTATTAGGAATCTTTGGAATTGCAAATAATAATGAAAACAGCTGGTGCTTACATTTTGAAAAATAAATTTATTTTATACTCATATTTGGTACTTAAACAGCGCCGCCTTTGTTGAAAGTTTTTTAATTATAGAGTTTGGCTTTCAGTATGAAAAGTTTCTGCAGTCAGTTGTGCCGGTGCAGCGTTGTTTTCTCACTTAATTTGTTATATTTTATTTATTTTAATTTTAACCGGTTTCTACATAGCTAACAAAGCTTTTACGAGGAGGTAGCTTTGCGCAAAGCGCGAATTAACAAAGAGTTATTTTTTAATTTGTCTAAATATATGTATATATAAATATATACAAGTATTAGTGCAATTCAACAGTTGATAATAATCCAAGTAACCCCACAAAAAACGACGTTTAGAAGAATAATGTACTAATGTTATATGGGCATAGAAGATCAAATAATATAATACAATACTGTTTAGATTGGCAAATCTCATTTATTCAGACATAATCGAATCGGGATAATCTAAAATCATTTTAATTATATCGGTTAAGATATCCATGAATCACATTGAGTTCAAATGGATAACTTTGTTTCAGAGCTTAAATAAATAATGTTTGAGTTCTTAAATTAAAAGGGACTTTCTGAAATAAGGACCTATCTACCTTAAGAGCTACTTCGAAACATATATTAGTGTATACAATTTGCTAATTGACTAAGGCAGGACATTTTGTGGATTGCTTCAATAAGTAAGCAGTTTGCTAATTGGCTAACTTAGCAGCATCTGTAAAATTATATTAGCTGTCTTCGATTCCCAATTTATCTGCTGGCTTCTGCTCTCTTTAAAAAATATTACATCCACAAGCAACGAGCCGCTATCTTCAAAACAAAGTTTTGGTTGGATCCGTTTTATCGTACTATTGTAATGGTTCCCACGACAAGTTTCTTTTTGCATGTATTTTTGAAACTTAAGACTTATATAATCAGTTATAGTAATTTATAGAACCAAAAGTAAAGAGTTCTCTGTTAAGAAAGAATCATAACATTATTGTGAATGTGTTAGTGGACATTTTATCGCGGGGGGGTACCACAAGTGTTGTCTGGTGTAGTTTGTTCGATTGCCTACTCTCCAACGCTTAGCAAATCGCAGACAGCTATTATTTTAACCATTTGTGGGGCTATTAGAAATCCGTAGAATTATTAAACTATTTCAATTTGTCATATATTTTTGAAAAATGCCTGGCTTATATTGTTCTAATATGTTTTGCTTAAATATTTATATAAACATTTCCAGTAAGTTTTCCTGATGTACTATTACTTCTTTCGCCTGAAAAATTAATTCTTTGACTTCTAACTATTATGAACGGAAATTAAAATTAATTGTCTGAATAATTGTACCAGGCGGATGAGAATATTATTAATGCTCCAAGTTCTTGAGCTGTGGTTCTGCATAAATTATTCGCATCAAGTTTTTCTTCATTTACCACTTACATATGTATGTAGCAATTACATACGAATGTCGATAATAAGTCCACATTTGCAGCTAATGGACAGACAAATATCATAAGATCGATATATATGGAGAAATATTGCGTATTTTGCATTTTATAGATATCCAGCAATTATTGAGTCATTTGGTGTGCCTCACTGCATTGACAATTATCGATTTGCTTTGTAAAAACACGTTTATATCTATCTATATATGTATATTTATGGTATATATATTACACTATAAGTCACTTGTAGAAATTTTTTTTTCATTATTTTTAAAACGTGCAGTTGATACGCCTTCATACATAAATATGCTATTATGAAAGCGTTGCATTTCCTTTTGCCATGTTTACCAATGAGCGCTTTTAACTGCGACTTACTCAGGCTAAGCTTTTATATACAAATACAAGTATGTGTACATATAATGCAACATAAACTGGCATGTTTTGTGTCTCTAGCCAATTTATTCATTAGACAATTTTATATTTTGAAATTTTCTACTGTAAATAAATCGAGATAAAATGAACAAATTGAGGGCAATTAACTGACTGAAATAACAGAATTACACTGTTCTAATATTCGGTAATGTCATTAGGAAAGCGGAATACCAAATATAAGAAACTGTCTGCTGAAGTTAGGGATTTTATTCCCTGGACCACTAAGGGGCTCACTGAACAAGACTGGTACGTTTTAGTGCTATTTTACATCAGTTTAGAGAGAGTTCCAAATCACAGCAGTGGAATTGTTCAATGTTAAACTCACACACACATATACACGTACGAAAGAGGAAAAAATATATTGAAAAAAGTATAGTTCATAGCAAATCGTGAGAAAAAAGTGTATAAATCGACTAGAATAACAAAAATAAACGGCGGAAAGTGAGCAGATCAGTGAGCGCATCCGTGTCACACATACTCATATATACACACGTGCGCGCGTTCAAAGCGAACACTTTCAGAGAACGTTGCCAAGTTATGTGCAACTCACAAGAACAATTGCCAACTAATGGCAAAAACAAAACGCAGTAACAATGACAACAGCACAACGACGACAACAACGCGCAGCTGTTGTCTTATGGACGGCGCGGTGGGGCGCGTTCGCGGTTAGATTAGATTTGCGCTGGGGGCGATGCTGATGCATTGAGCAGTGTGTGGCGCGGCAGCGGTGCGCTACACGCGCGCCTCAAGCAAACAACTGTGTGAGTCCGCGTGGGGTTTGCTGGTCGGGGGGCGGATCGACAATGATGCGCCTGCAATGCATTTATTGCAATTAATTTTTATTTAAACCAAACAACTGACAGGCAGCGCGTCACCGCACGCCACTGCAGCGGCGAATATACCCGCATATGTAGCGAGCCGCGCACTTACATACAACCGATGTATTCTATTGTGTGAATATGTGCGCGCGCAAGTGTGCATACTTCATTGCATAGTTGCCTCGCTGTTTGTTTGTGCTGATTTTTGTCACCTTGAACATGAAAATTGTGCACTTGGCATAGATACGTTGAATATTTTATTTTCCGACTTTTCGAATGCGAACGCGAATGCGATTCAATAACAACATAAAAATGGGCACAACAACACGCGCGTCTGTATGTATGTGCGTCTAATTGCATGTATATTTACATAATATTGAATATGCGCCAGTCACACATACATATATAAGTGTAGTGATGTGTGTGTTTGCGTTGGCATGCGGGCGTTCGAAACTATACATTCACATACATACATACACACGTGTGCCGTACAACAGCGAATAATTGCAGAAGAATTTGAAGCCATTTGACGGCTCGGCTTTGGAGGCGGGGGCGACGATGACGACGACGCCGGCCTTCACAGCTGTGACCGTCACTTCAATGAAGCTTCGCTTAGTGCGCCTTGCAGGGCGATTAAGCACCTCAAAGTCAATGCATAATGACTGCTATGTATGGCGCTGCTGCCGCTGCATCTATGGCGGGCATGCGCGGCGTATGATTGAAGCAAATGCCAATTCTAGATTACCAGTGGAGGTGCTCAGCGCGAAGCGTTTCTCTATTTGTTTTTGGTTGTCGATTTACATTGTTGTTGTAAGTGTGTGACTGCGCTTCGAGAAATCCATCAGGCTGAATTAATGCAATGGAGCTGCACTTTTATCATTGTCAGCGTGAAATTTACATTTCATTATTTGTTTGTGTTTTTGTTTTTTTTTTTTGCATTGATATGTCCGCTGCGGCACGTAGCCGCTCAGCTACACGTGCTAATGCGTTCCATTACGTGCGCATGTCGTCGCCTCATGATCACTTCATTGTCATTTATCTAACAAACAAACTCACGAGCATGCAAAAGCATATACGCATTCAGATGCTCGTTTTGCTTTGAGCTTTGCATTAAATTTCCATTTATGCGCGTCGATTTTCATTAATTTCCCTCGCAAGTAACAAATTGCGCCGTTTCTTTGAGAATTCTGATGTAATTGCTGCGAGCTGCCTCCTCCGCCTCCGCCACTACGATTAAATATACAACTATGAAAATAAATAGAAATTATTTCAAAGAAAAAAGTTCCCAATATAAATTGTACAAGTATATCATTCGGTGCTAAAATCTTACGGTGATACTTATCCAATGAAAAATCAAAAAAAAAAAAAAATTGAAAAATCATATCAAAGAGGAGGTTATATTTGATACCCTACTTTGGCTGGTATTTATCTGGAAGAGGTTACTAATTGTAGCAATGGCGACATTTCACATAAATCACCCAATTTTCACATACATTTTGAGGTTATGTGAAAAAAGTAAACACTAAAACGCCACTGCTTCGCTATTCCCGACCTCAGGTTAACCGTAAATTATTATTTTTTATCTATATCTGCCTTTTCCATTGGGTTACAATTATGAATGTTTTTCACTTTTTACTACTATCAAAGGGTTCAGCACTGGCCTATTGATAAACTATTTAACGAAAAACCTGGTAAAGCCCGCTTTCTTTGATATTATTTGACATTACATCTGAAATGGCGACTGCGCACTCACTAGTTATGATCAGTAGCCGGTTGCCACGCATAATGTGTGCTATACGGTTGCCTAGTGGCTACTATACTCATGCTAGTCGCCAGTAATAATAGGAGTACACATTTTTTCGATTTATACACAAAATCGATACTACTAAGAGGTACCGTATACATACATATGACATATGTGTATGTGGAGGCATGATTTGGGGTCTTGAACTTGAAAGTATGTACTAGTAAGCCATTTGTGATTTGTTGCACGACAAACGATTAATTACTTTGCATTCTCTTTCCATTTTTACTGCGGAATTTCGGCTTCAGAGCAGTGCAATACAGATTCGGCTTAAGTCAATTACAGTACTCGAAATTTTCGGCAATTAAGAAAAAATTTAAAGCACACAATTAAAGACTTTTGGCGTTCAATGCTGTTTTTTTGTGGCATTATTGAAGAATTTGGCAGCAATAAAAATTTTTCCGCTCCATAAATCAGTTTTTAGTGGCACGAAAATGGCTAGGCTGCCTAAAGGCTCACGGTTGCTCACTTCAAAATGTTTGTCATTTAGTGCAACATAAATTAAATTTCACTTTTAATTGTGTCACCGCACACACATACAGACAGGCGGATCTAAATATGCTTTAGTCTGTGTATAAGTATATATATGTATGTGTGAGTGCATAAATTGATGAAGCAATGCATTTAAAGTTTGGCAAATTTTTTCACTACACCGAAATTAAGTTTAAATTTAGTTGCGCTCGTGTGGTTTCTGCCAACAAACACTTCTGCACACTTTTCCGGCAACAACAACAACTTGATTTGCTTTGAAATTTGCTGCGGCAAAATATGGTCATACTTAAGTACGAGTACTTGCCTTTGCCAGTCTCTAATATTCTGCTAGGCTTCTACTCTATATGAGTGCATATATGTATATTTATATGCAGAAGTATATATTTGTATAATTGTATGTCTGTGTGTATGTGTAGTGGCCGCTGAGTTGGCGGCGATTGCTGACATTTAGAAATAATGCTCAGCTGTGTGGTGTTTGGCCGCGTGTAACCTTGAAACCGACTACATGAAAGTACACATACATATATATATGAAAGTACGTACACGGTGCACACACACGAGCACACATGTACGAGTGCATTTGCCAGTTTGCATGCTTGTGTCGAATGTAATTAAATTTTAGCATATTTAAAAATAAATAGTAATAGAAATACTGGCGGAAAATAAGCTGTCAGCACAGCGAAAATTTACAAGAACAAAAAGGAACTAAAATAAACACAACTCAAACAAACAAAAAAAAATTTAAAATAGACACTGAAATCATAAGGAAAAATGACCCTCCAACCAGCGAGTAATTGCACGGAACAGGTGAAGGCGCTGGTGGGTGTCTGCAAAATACAGTTCTAACTATTAGTGTGAGCGTGTGTGCTGCTGCTGGTCGTAGACTCTGTGTCGCAAGCAAGTTAGTCGGTTAGTCAGTCAGTCGGGCAATCATGTGATCCCAGTTGACACAAGAACTTGTCGAGATTTAGAAAATTATTAATTTTGAAAAGTGTTTGCCGATATTGCTGTCATTTAGGTCTGTTTTTAGACGGCAAGTAATTCAGTAACTAAGAGCTTTGTACTTAAAGTCACTATTTTGCGTTCTTTCTTCATTTTCAAGTTTGTCATACAAATGTATAATAACATAAAAATAACTTTTTATACTGAAAAATTTAATTATAAAAATTAGAAAAATATAAATAAGGAAAAATATAGTGGATATTTATGTAAAAAGCAAGTGTGTCGTTAATATTAATTTTTACATTCAAAAAATATACATAACTAAAATATTTTTTTTTCAGTAGTTATTTTAAAGTTTTTACAAAAATGTTAAAGAAAAAATTATTATACTGAAAAATTAAATTAAAAATTCTTAAAATTAACCATTTTAATTAAAAAAAAATATTTTTATTTAAAAAGCAAATATTTAGTTTATTTTATTTAGAAAAAATTAATGCTTATAAATATTTTATGTTCTAGTTATTTTCAAGTTAATTAAAATCTAAAAAGAAATTTAAAAAAAAAACTTATTATACTGAAAAATAATTATAAAAATTCATTATTTTATTATAAAAAGAAATATTTTATTTATTTATTTATTCATTACTCAGAATAGTATTTTTGTTTGCTTAGTATTTATGAATGCGGCTGAGTTACGTACGAGCATATTCTTGATACATTAAACAATATTTAAATATTAATTTGCTTATTTATGAAATTCAGTTTATTGTTATAAAAATTTTATTTTTGAAAAATATCTATGTCAGTATAAGTGATTTAAATCAATTTTAATATCAAAATAAAAGTTTACTATTTATAATAGTTTTTTTCAGTGCAAATTTCCAGCAGTTACAGCGCCAACGTGGCTAGCTACGCCGCGCTAGGTCTAACAATTGAACATTGAACTACGGCTATGTGTATATGTATAGTGATTAAGGTATATGTACTTAGGTTTTTGTCAGTTAACCGTATAGAATTGTGTACCCTATGAATAGGCTAGTCAGCAAACAATAATGTTACACAATAAAACTGGCTTTGCGTTTTGCTGTGAAAAGTTTACCTATTTAGACTCGCGTCATACCATTAGTTTAGAAATTCGCAGCGTTAATTACGAGCTTTTGGACAACGCAGCGAAATTGCATGCCGTGTATGATATTCTCAGCTGAAGCAATATTTATTTCTGAGGTATTCCTTAGGCTTACTATAATAACCCAAAGTCTCTAATAGAAGAAAGCTTGCAAAGTGAGAACTTATTTTATATACGTCTATTCGAAAAACGACAGAAAAATAATTGCTTCTTTGTGATAGAAAATTGTTACAATAAAACATATACTTTATAACTGAACCTGCACTTTCCATAACATCCCTTATTAAACTCTGAGAAGTCTTTCATTTGTCGTTACAGTGTTAGTTACCAATTGGTGGGCTTACTGTGACGTGATGACTAAGAAGAAAAAGGCCTAAGCTCGCAATTAAACTTATATTTTTTGTATTACTATTTAGCATGTAGCTTTGCGCGTCGAGATTCTACGGAATTGTTAAAAAAAGAGCGAGCCAGCGAGCGATTACTATTTGAAATGCAATAAAGCAACAACAACAATTAAATTGCACAGCGGCACCTTTGATGTTTCATTGCGATCTGATTATGCAATTAACTTGAAAAGTGCAACAACAAAAAGAGCAAATCGAACATGATGAATGCCATGTATTGAAAGCTTTAGAGCCGTTGCGCTGTTGCGCTGTTGCGCTGTTGACCGCACGAAAGCGTTGTGGTGGCAATTTGTCAACTATGACTTCAACGCTTTCGTAGAATCGATTTCCATACACACATAAACAAAAAATTAGCGCGAATAACTTAAGAGTAGTAATTTTCAAAAAAAAAAAAAAAAATTAAGTGGCGATCCATAGCAGGTGCATGAATGACTCTTGCATGTCTCCGTTGCTTGCTGCATTAATGAATTTCTTTAAGTTGGCTATTGTTCCTTCCAGAACAATTAGTGGCAGGCATATTTCGATTTTTTGTGTTCATTGCAAGCCAATGTGCTGAATCAATGCCTAAACACACTCACGCAGACATAAAAATGTATTGAAGGTAAGAAGTTGCTCATACGCCACGTGCGCCCTCAATGGCTACCGATCTACTGCTTCAGCGAAAAATTGAAGTATTGCGCAATAAATGCAGCTGGAGTGTAGGAAGTGCTCGTTTGTTTCATGCGGTTAGCGCTGCATCCACCGCGCTCGCCATTGGCGGCCCGCCAGCCCCGCCAGCGAAACGTGTTGTATTGACATTTTAATACAATTCAGCTGTGTCAAAGTATTTTTTCTTAACTGCGATGTTGCCTGGCTACTCAGTGCTTGCACAAGGCTTTGGCTTTGTTGTCACTACTGATGGGATGGTACGATTTGTGTTTAGCTTTCAGGCGTTTCGAGTGACTTGCAATTTGAATTTGCACGGGTGTCACGGGCGCATTGCATTTTTCACTTCTCAGCTGTGGGGGTGCGGGCGCGCTGTCAATCTGCCGAGATCATAAGTTTTTCAGCTTTGCATATCACACATACATATTTACAAACATATTTACATTTTAGTAATATGGAATGCAGCTAAGCACTTCTAGCTCTCAGCCCGCCTGCTGTTGCGAGCGCCTCTGTCATACCAACTGAAATCTAACCCGAAGAGCTTCTTTGTGATTTTGTATTTTTCTGCTCCCTCTGTGCCATATTTTGCAACTGGCCGACTATCGCGCCGCTGTAAATATGCTTTTTTGTATGACTATGTGTTCTGCTGCTGAGTGCCTGGATTGATTACTTTATTGCCCACTGCAAAAGTGCAACCGCGAAAACTTTAATGGCCATTATTTGTGCCATTTGCTGTTCGGCTACTTTATTTTCTATTATGAGGCCACTTGCGTTTTGCAATTATAGTAAACGAAATTGTGCCACAAAATTGCAACAACCACAACAACATAGCAGCATATTTGTAAAAACTTATAATTACACGAAAACAAAACGAAACTGTGTCAAGCATTTGCTGTTTTTGCTGTTGCAATGCATACTTCGCAGTTATGACCGGGCGCGAATGGTATCCGACATTAACACATGTGGTTTTATGACGTTGCCACTTTGTAGGTTTTCGCTTTGACCAACGGTAAATGGTTGTATGTAAAGCATTTGGTGGCAAGCGTGCAAAATTTGAAATATGCAGTCGCTGACAGCTGCTCAAACGGACTCAGCACAGAATTTGCTGGTAAAATATATTTTGTTTAGATGAATATATGTATATGTATAGGAAGACACACACAGTTTAATTAGTGGATATATCAAAAATAATTAAATTTTTAAAAAGTCTTTGAATGTTAAAATATTTGAAAAATATTTATTAAAATTATTACTTTCATTGAAAAACACATCTATTAAATTACGTGCTTGTGAAATTTAATTTTTTGCAGAATTAATTTTTTTTAGCAATAATTGTAATAATAAATAGTTTAAATATAACAATGTCTTTAATTTAAGCGTTCGGCTGTCAATTGAAAAAGTTTTAAATTATTTGCTGTTATTAATAATCAATAATATTTTTTAATAAAATTTGTTCTTTATGTTTATGCATTTATATATAAAGAACTGCTGATTACATACAAAGGTTTATTGATAAATTTGTTTTTGTTAAATTTAACTAATTTTAAAATAAAAAAATATTAATGTTTGCATAAAATAAAAAATTCTTTCTTTACATTTTTGAAAATCTTTATTTAAAACAAATATATTTTATTTTTTATTACAATTTCGATATGAATTTAAAAAATTTAATTAGTTTTAAATTTAATTTTAAATTTGGTTGCAAATTATTTTAAATTTTTAAAATAAAATAATTGATTATTAAAATTTTTTTCAAAAACTTAAAAATATAAATTTATTTAATATTTTTGAAAATTAAATTCAGATTTTCTTAAAATTGAAATTCCTAATTTTTTTGCTTTTTACACGTTTTATTGTTTTTAGATGCGCTTAAATTGTTTATATTAAATAAAATGCAATATTGAAAAAGTATTTTTTAATTTTAAGAAGTACATATATTTAAAATAAATAATTATTGAATCATAGCATATTTTTCACTTTAGTTAAATAAAAAAAATTATAATTTGTGTGTATTTTTATTAATTATTATCCAGTTAATTTTATTATTGTTTTTTTTTTTTAATTTTTTGTGGCAAAATATATTACTTCATCCGAAAAACAAAGCATATTTACTAAATATTGACATACATACTACTTATTTATATAAAATTCAACTTCATTTGGCAATCAATGATAAAATGCACTGGAGGTGCATATACTGATTGTGAGAGGGAAAAGGAGAAGTATTTTTTAATTTATTGGCAGTTGATCGAATTTTTGCCTTCAAATTTGTAGTAAAGAGCTTAGTAATTTACTAAAATTTCCCAATTTGTGTATTACTACCTAAAATTTTCATTTTTTAAATTCCTTAAACTAATTTAAGAGTTACGTGATGCCAAATCTATGTATAATAGGTTAAGCATTGAAAAAAATACTAAATGATGAACTCGTCAAGACATAAAACGTTTCAAATATTTACCTTAACATATTTAAGGTTTATATATATTCATATATGCATATATATATGTACATATACACATCCACCTATACAAAGAGTAAAGACACAAAGAAACTTGTTGGCAAAGCATTTAAATCTCGAAGAAAAAAGTGTCGTGTAATCGCTTCTTCGCCAACTACCAGTTGATAGAAGCGTGTTTCAACGCAAACAAAATAAGCAAACGCAGCTGGAAAGTACCAAAAAACAAGCCAAAGAGAAACAAACCATATGAGCATAAACAAATGGCTTGGCTTATCAAATACACACACAAGCACACAGAAGCCAGTTGTAGTAAATGTAATGGACGTGACTTACAGTGTGGAATTGATAAATTTGCGGGAAAAAAACAAAAACTCACAAAATCTATTAAAAATGGAGTAATAAAAATTACAAAGAAAAAGCAACAAAAATGAGTTTTCAAGGCTGTTCATTCGTTAGCGACAATGAAATTGTTGTTGTTAGTTTGGCGTTCGTTAAGTTTTAAGTAAATACACGTGCCAAGAAAAAATAAAAGAAACAAAAGCAAACAATGCCAGCAACAGCCAAATACAGTATGTAAGTATTTAGATAATTTAATAATGTAAGTATGTACTCGTACATATAGACACTTGTAAAGGAAAATATATGAAGATAGAGACTTATATACAAACATAGACATTTGTGTATTAAGTTTGCCACGAAGTTTGTAGCACCAAGCGGAAACGGAGGAACACCCTATACAACGCATATATGTGTATAAATGATCAGCATAACGAGCTTAGTCAATTTAGTCCGGCTGTCTGTCGGTATACATCCGAACTAGTTGCTCAGTTTATGAGATATCCGTTTGAAATTCACACACGTCCTTTTCTTCTAAAGTAGCTGCTTGGAGGAGCTACCCATAACGGACCACTATAGCATCCAAAATGAACGATGGGAATCAAGTGCTTGTATGGAAAAATAGCTTCCCATTTGACGAGATATCTTCACAAAATTTGGCATTTTGGAGTTATTGTCTAAAGAAAAGCTGCAGTCTCCGAAGAAATTGTTCCGACCGGATTACTATAGCATATAGCATAGCTGCCATACAACCTGACAGATCAAAATCAATTTCATGTAAGGCAACTTAGGTATTTGTGAATGGAGTTATAGTTTCGGTGCGACCGAAGTTTTTCAATTTTTGCATTTTATCCAATTTTTAATTATTAAATTCTCTGCATTATTTGTTAAACTTTTGATATATTACGCATTTTCATTTTTTTTTTGTGCTTTGTGGGGCATGTACACACATACATATAAGCATATTACGCAGCTTTTGTACATATGTATGTAAGTATGTAAGCACAACCGATTTATGCTTTGTTGGGTTGGGCCTCAAACCGGATAAAGTAAATATGCACAAGGGCGTACGAATTCATATAGCCACACATAAACACTTAAACATGCATAAATACACAAGTATACATGTATACTAGTAGGTCTGTAATTTTGAAGTCAAACCAGTTCTTTTGACTACTTTGTTTCTCTTTACGCTATCGCCTTGCCACCTTCGACACAAGCCCGTAGCTTCGGTAGCATAGAAAGGGCACTTCAAAGCTACTAATTTGACCACAAAAATGATTTCATCCAACTGTAGGTAAGTGCGGTCCAAACAATGAACGTTAAATATAGTAATTTTCTGGCCTTGTAAAGCTTCCAAGTATTTATGCGAGAGTATTCGCCTCTCATATGTAACTTTCACCTTCAAATTTTCCGAAAACCGTTAGACTGCTTTCGGTTTCACCAGTGAATTCGGTCACTCTAATCTGTGCTGTCTTGCGTATAGCGGATGTTACGCACTCGCGGCATACAAAAGCTGCCACTTTGAAGGGCGGCAACGCCACGCAGCTGGCAATGAATAGCGCGACCAACCTTACAATCACAACAACAGCATTGCACCGAATTATGAACAATTAGTTGCAGTAGCGCTCTTGGTGTGCCACATTGGGAGCGTGTCACGCTCGGCTGGCGCTGACACTGGCGCTATGGGCAACGTAAGTACGCCTGACGCCAGCCAACGGCATCGTTGTTGCTCATACGCATTGGCGGTTGCAAAAGTTGCGACTTTAAATGCACGCTTTAATTAGTTGATGATTGAGCAATAGCGATACCCGCGGAGTGTGTATGTGTGTGTGACTGTGTGCTTTGGAGGGCGGCTGGTTGCACCGTTTGCTCCCATGCTCACGCACCAAAGACGATTTATTATCGCGTGGGCCATCAAAGATGATGAATCTACGTTGCCTAATCGCTGTCTAAAAGCGAAAGCAGCAAAAAAATAACGACGCAAGGAAAATGTAGCAATTAATGTGCGCCGCATTTGAAAAAGACATATACACGTATGTATGTCTGTTACCCATTAAATGCTCCAATTGCACCACAAAAAATTTGCCGACAGCATAAATGTCTAAGTTTGTACGAGTGTGTGTTTATGAGCAGTGGCGCATGCAAAAATTTGGCACTTTGACACACAAGCGCTTCGTACGCAATACGGTCTAGTCAATCAAATCGCTAGCAATTTGGGTCAACAGACGGCAGTCGACAATGAAATTTTCGACACAAGCGTCTAACTGCCTGCCGCAAACGCTATTGCAGGCGCCCGAGCCCGAAAGCGTATTTCCAAAGTTATTTTGGCCATGTTGTACTCACCCTCTTTTTGCGTGGCGCCTCCTCCTTGAAGTCTACGACGATGCCCTCGTCCGAGGTGGATACTGATGTTGTGCGTATGCGTGTGCTCGGATCGTTGAGCATGGCGCTCGTGTTGAGGCCGGCATGGCCATCGTCGCTGAGCGGCGGAGATGAGCTGCCCGAACTCCACGAGCTGCCCGATGAGGACGAACTGCCCGGACTGGAGCCGTACCATTTCTCTAAAGTGTTGAAGTATGCCAAAGAAACAACAAGAAAAACAAATAGCTCATAAGTAAAGTGCGTGCATGAGTGTGTTTAACGGAAAAGGAATAAGTGGGGATGTGGAAATGTTTGTTTAGTTGTACGATTTGGTGATTGCAATAACGCTTCTGCTGACCTGCATTTTTGGGCGAATGGGAGAGTTTCATTAAAATCATCGCTGCTTGACACTCCTCCATTTTCTCTTTGTCGCCGCACTGTCCGCTGAAGCAGTCGTGTGTGTATGGCTGTGGACGTTTGCGTGAGCTGCAAGTAAAAAAAAGAAGGTGATGCAACGCTTAAAATGATGTCACAAGGCAAATACATACACGCTTATAGTTGAAACAAATTAAATAGAAATAGAAATATATAAAGAACGGCTACTTATGGAAATATATAGCCAATTACACATTATACCTAAGTCATAGTAATTCTAATAATTTAGCTAATAAAATTCTTCTGAGTACGTATTTGTGTGCATATGTAACGGGTGATTTTTTTGAGGTTAGGATTTTCATGCAGTAGTATTTGACAGATCACGTGGGATGTCAGACATGGTGTCAAAGAGAAAGATGCTCAGTATGCTTTGACATTTCATCATGAATAGACTTACTAACGAGCAACGCTTGCAAATCATTGAATTTTATTACCAAAATCAGTGTTCGGTTCGAAATGTGTTTCGCGTCCGTGTCCGATGAGCGATGAGGCTCATTTCTGGTTGAATGGCTACGTAAATAAGCAAAATTGCCGCATTTGGGGTGAAGAGCAACCAGAAGCCGTTCAAGAACTGCCCATGCATCCCGAAAAATGCACTGTTTGGTGTGGTTTGTACGCTGGTGGAATCATTGGACCGTATTTTTTCAAAGATGCTGTTGGACGCAACGTTACGGTGAATGGCGATCGCTATCGTTCGATGCTAACAAACTTTTTGTTGCCAAAAATGGAAGAACTGAACTTGGTTGACATGTGGTTTCAACAAGATGGCGCTACATGCCACACAGCTCGCGATTCTATAGCCATTTTGAGGGAAAACTTCGGACAACAATTCATCTCAAGAAATGGACCCGTAAGTTGGCCACCAAGATCATGCGATTTAACGCCTTTAGACTATTTTTTGTGGGGCTACGTCAAGTCTAAAGTCTACAGAAATAAGCCAGCAACTATTCCAGCTTTGGAAGACAACATTTCCGAAGAAATTCGGGCTATTCCGGCCGAAATGCTCGAAAAAGTTGCCCAAAATTGGACTTTCCGAATGGACCACCTAAGACGCAGCCGCGGTCAACATTTAAATGAAATTATCTTCAAAAAGTAAATGTCATGAACCAATCTAACGTTTCAAATAAAGAACCGATGAGATTTTGCAAATTTTATGCGTTTTTTTTTTTTAAAAAGTTATCAAGCTCTTAAAAAATCACCCGTTATTAACATATTTTCCACTCTTTAACATTAAATATTACGTAATATGTGTAGTCACGTGATGTCACGCGATATGCTTTTATAAGTAACAACAACTAACAGCTTGAATTCGCACAGAAATGTTGATATATATACTTATGTATGTGTTAATTACATATAAATACGTGTGAATATCTAATGTAAATCGATACATGTGCGTATGTATACACACATTCGCGCAAAATATGTTGGCAGGTGTTTAGAAAATTAAAATATATACATATGTATATATGTATTTAGCGTTGATTTTTGGTAAACCTAATCAATATTGTTAATGAAAAGTCACAGATACATAGCTATATAAGTACATATGCGCACATACATATACATATGTACGTACAAAAATATGAGCTCAATCGTAGCAGCAGTTTCTCATGCTCGCCATCGCCTTCGCCATCGCCGCCGCTGTCAATAAGAGCCACTCATCATAAGTGCGAGTGCGTAATTAACGGTATGTTGCGACACTTGACGCGCCACATACGCATTTTACCGTTTACACATTTTTTCAATTGTTTATGCTTTTTGATTTTCATATATTTTTGTACTCTTGCAACCAGTTGCTGCAGATAATTATAGTTTTGTTTTTTAGAAAAATATTTCCGAAATGCCGTCCAAATGCGAAGGTGAGGCAAACATACATATAATTATCAAATTAATTTGGTATTTAAATATGTAACCCTCTTTTTGACCTTCGTTTTTCATTGATTTTTTTCGTTTTTCATTGACTTTTTTTCTGAAAATGAAAATTTTAATTTTTAACACAAAAAGAAATGATCGCTAACATTGCTTTATCCTATTTACAAGCCACCTCTGTATACATACATACATACATCTGTATGTGTGCGTCGAGCAACGCAGAAATTTCAATGTCGTGCCAACAATAACAAAGCAAATGAGTAATAAAATATATTAATTAATATCTGAGATGAATAACCGTGAATCACAAAGCGTGCGTTTATGCTGCGCCTACGCAACGCTTGGCGGCAGAAAAGCAGAAGTGCGAGTGAGTATGTGTTTGTGTATGCAGAGTAAATGCTGTATATGTATGTATACTTCCATTTACCCACATATATAAATACCTTGAATATAAGAAAAGAAAAAACAAAATGAATAACTCTTCAACAAATTGGCGATAAAAATCGCTCAAAAGATCGTACATTACAAAAGGCAATGCTTGGAATTTTTATTGTTTTGCGGTTTTATTTTAATTATTTATGGTGGTTGAAGTTAATTTTTAAATAAGAAAACGTTAACTTCGATTGCACCGAAGCCATATTACTCTTCATAGGTGCATTCTTATGGCACAAAGGGTTTAAAAAATCTTTAATTTAGTTTGATCCGTCAGTTATATGACAGCCACATATGTATATACATATTTGTTTCCATATAAATTTCATATAAGAATTGTTCGATCTGAAAAAGAAGAAGGGGATTGTATTGATATCTTGGATATTTGACCAAAATTTCGTAAAAAAAACTTCTCAAATTAAAAAATGATCCATATAAGAATCAGTAATGAATGATGTAACACGTCCGATTTTGTTTTATTTTTAGGTGCAAAAAAAGAGTCTTCGCTTCGCGAGTTGAATTTGATACAACGAAGTATGCGGACCATCAAGTAGCCAGCAGACTTTACGAATATATCTTGAAGTATTTGAGAGAAGGGATTTTCGTACATACAAAATTAAATACTTTGCTGAGAGGGACTAGCCAAAACTCTCAAAAAATAATTAAAAATAGACATGACTGCCCCGACGTTACATTTGTTATGACAGCAACGCTAACCAACAAACATTCATCAAACCAAAATGTACAACTTCAACAAAAAAAAAAAAAAAAAAAAAAATGATAATAACAACTACAATAACTTTTTCTTTTCAAATGTATTCCATTGCGAATTTTACTCCAGTTAAAGCCAGCCGAAACCCTCACAACTACATATACAAGCGCGCGCACACTCAGCCACAGTCAAGCCCACATAATACAAGGCAAATGTTTGGTTAAAATATTTCACTTTGTTTCTTTCGCAAGACGTAGGCTGGTATGTGCACCCCCGCTACTTCTCAAGGCGCTCACTGACCTTGCGCAATAATATTGTTTTGAGTCATTTTGGGCACTAAAAATAATTATCGCCGCGGCATACAAACCTCAAAGCGGCTGAGCGGAAAGTCATTTGCGTTGAAGGAGTGCGTAGATGAATGTTTGGAGTGTGTGTATGTGAGTACGCGTGCATGATTGTATGCCAGTGTTTGCGGTGCGCCGCTGTTGGGTGGGGTTAGTGGGTTGCGCAAGGCATGACGGGTTGTTGGTCATGCCAGTGACACAATATGTTTGCTTGAGCAGACGATTGCGCGCAACGCGTCGCGGTTGTTTGCGCTGGTTGAGTGTGGTGCAGGGGGAGTGTGGCGCGCCATGTATGGGCATGTGAGGCGCAGAATGGTACGACAGCGCACGTGATGGGTGGTGACAACGCATGTTGTTGTTGTGATATTTCGGAGCAGACGGTTTATTTTTAAATGCAACTCAATGAGTCAGAGAAAAAAAAAATAGTTATGAGTTAGAAAAGGTTGCATAATATTACTTGACATTAAGCTTTGGCAAGCTTTTCTTGCCTTTCTTCGAAGTAAAGTAGTGGCTGATTGCGTTATTTATTAAAACGAGGTTGGAGTTTGATTCAGTTTGAATGAATGACTACTGGGTTATGGTGAATTACAATGAAACAATATTTAAAATGTCTACAAAAAAGTCTGTAATTTCATTTAAGCTTTTTTATTATTTAAGTTTATAGTATCATCATAACGCAATGAAAGTCCTAGAGTAGAATGGAAACATTCTTGCCTTTAAGTGAGCGCAAATGTTTTCTTCTTGATGGCTCAATTGAGTTATCTAACGGAATTTATTGAAGAGAGAAGTGTGATTGGTTTTCGACTGTGATTTTTTCTTTTTTTTTTTAGTTTTATTTTATGGGCAGGTACTAAGTGAGTGGCATGTCAAGAAATCGCCTTATTTATCACTACATTAATTGTTGTTTTGTTAGACCTCAAAAGCTTCACTAAATTATCTAGCTAAAAGCAGTGAGCAGCACACGTCGTAGATTTGAAAAATAACAGCTTACAGGCAAAACCACTCCACTGCTTATGCGGTCCTTAAAAATCTATAGATTTTGTCTCTTTTAAGCACTTGTGCCGTGCGCCCCAGCATTGACCAGTATAATGTCAAACTAAGAGGCGGGTTGCTAGTTAAACACTTCTTCGGCGTTAAACTCCACATAAACAAATACACGTGTGTGTGTTGTGTGTGATCGCTCTTTCGTACTTCAAGCTGACTTTATCAACTCCGTTCACCGGCTGAGCCGGGTTCATACTCTAGCTGGTGGTAATAAAATTTTATGTTTCGCTACCAAGTTTTACTGTTGACTCGTTTAGCACTCGAACACACTTCACCGTCGCTAATTTACGGGCATTTCGTGCATGCCGCAGCGTATTTGCTGTAGCGCTCTTCGTTGTCGATGGCTTCGTCATTATTTGCGTCGTGAGATGTTGCTGAACATATTACAAAAACACAAAATGCTGTTGTTGTTGCAGCATGGATCCAGTTGTCCTGCTGTAGAAGTTAGCTTGGAGTTAGCCGCCACCAAACTCGTCGCGCTTAGCATCTTGGCGATTTTACCATAAACGTTTCGTGGCCTGCAGCGTTTGTCTTCGCACAGGGACATTGGCTGCATTATTGCGGTCACTAAGGTACCGTTAGAGCTGACGATAGTTATGGCTTAATGTCGACAATATTTTCATTTGTGCTTGTGTTTTTTAGTGGCACATTGGCGGCATTCTCGCACCTACGACTGCGCCTTGAGTGTATTTGTGGTACTGTCAGTCAGTGTGTGATTGTGTGCGTATAGTTGCCTGTTAGTTTAGTTAGTTGGTTAGATATAACCACATTTTCGTAACTTCTTCGCATCTTCTCCGAGTGTTGAGCAGGATCTAAACTATTTCAAGTCAGAATTTATGCCGATTTTATAGCTTTAGTTATTTATTATAGACATATACATTTGTATATAAGTATATATGTATGTATGTATATTAAGAAAATTAAGGCAGACATTTTGTCTGCCTGCGTCTTTTGCTCGAATTTGAAAACGTTATTCCCGGCGAAAATTTGCAGTAACTATTAGCAGCACGATTAGCGAAAATTTCACATTTACTTAAGTCCATCGATTCAATTAACTACATTCGGCCGCAAACTCGAGTTTAACATTTTGGGTTTGAGAAACCGAATCGGTGCTTAGGACGCATTTAAAGATCAGTTTTCGAATGATAAACTCCGTGCTTATGAGTAGCGCTCATTACTAACCACCAAACAAGAAATAAACACATGTTTTAGTTTTTTGAGTTTAGTAGACGCAGCTATGTGGTGTTTAAGTTGCTTTTAACATTTTTTTATGATAATATCCGTACTGCAAGTATTATTTATTACCAAACCCTAAGAATGATCAATAAACACGAGTTTAAGGTGTTTTTATGCAACCTTACTCATACTTGTGCCACATTTGTTGCTATAAAGCATTTCATATCATTATGTGAGCAGCTCATAACGGCATGCTGCCTACAAAAGTGTTTGCTATAATGCCACCAAAAACAGTTTTGAGGTCCACTTGACGTATCGCAACTGCAACTTGCTGCTGTTGGCCATTGAGCCCCTTGTTGCTGTGGCTCATGCAATAAATGCCGTTATTTTGGGAATGTAAGGCGCAATTACGGCATAGCGCCCGCCTGCCGCAGACAGACATACATACTTTTACAAAAGTCATTCGACAGACTGAAGGCTCAGAGTGAATTCGAGTTGCGTTGCAGTGACTGTAGCCATTTGTTGCAAGAATTGCTTTGGCCATTGTTTTAAGTTGTTGCCGGTGATGGTGGCACCGCTTGCTGCAACACATGCGCTGCCTTTTTATATTTTTTTGACTTTTATTTTTGTTTTTGGTTGGTTGTTGCAGTGGCATAGCTGCAATTCGTGGCACAGAGAATGGGGTGCCATGGTGCACGGCTGCTGTAAGTGTGGCTGTTTGTCAGTTGCCGGCTGGCTGATGATTGACGGGCGCGGGCGGCGGCTGCCAACGGAGTGCCCCAATGCTGACGGCCGGCAGCTAACGGCTGGCGTTGGGCTTGAAATGTGATATGTGCGCGCCGTTCGCTTTGCTGTTTCGTTTTGAGTACGAGTTGTATACGTCTAATTTTCAGCTAAGTCTTGCACATATCTTATGCCGTTATTGATGTTATGCTTATTGCAGAAGTAAACTTTGATTTCCGCAAACACGTTGCTCACCGCTGGCGAGTCGGCCGGCGATTCGGCGACCACATGCCACTGCGATCATTTGATTGGTTTAGCTCTGTGCGCTCGCCGTTGTTGTTGCCATCATTGGCGTGGTGTGCCACAATTATGTTTGGTTGTTGTTGCGGCATTTGAAAATTGACAGCTGAACTCGCTACATTTGCTCCGTGTGTTGCACATTGACGCGCTGTTTATTACAGCAATTATTGGCGAATCGCGGGAAGCGCGTTACACATGCATGTAAATGTGTGCGTGTGTGGATGCAATTGCCGAATGCGGACATGGTGCACGCAAAATAAACGCGCAAGAAAGTGTGGCAGCAAATGCAGTCAATTTTGTATTGTTTTCACGCGACTCCTGCATTTCGGTATTATTTGCGCGCTGGCGTGCTGACATTTCGTCGGCAACCAACTGCGCTGGGTGAGTGGCATGTTTGTGTTGCCTCGAATCGCCGGCAGTACGCTCTTGCGGCAGGACGTCATGCTGAGCGGGCGTGTGCGCGCGTCCACTCAGCCATTTCCGCGCTTGATCCATGCATGCGTGCGCCGAACGTGCAACAAGCGGCGCATGGCCAGTCGTGTTGATCGCGGCAATAATTGTTGCCAACTTATGGCCAATTGTTGCGCCGTGATTGATTTGCGCTGATTTTCCTGTTTTTATTTTGCCACACAAATATTATCTGATATTCATGTCTTGCGGTGCTTGCTGCCACAACTGAAAGGTGTTGGCAACACAAATTGCGCGCTGCTGTGTGTGCGGCTACAAGTGTGTGTGCATTGTAATTTCATAGGCAATAATTTGATAATATCAATTGCATTTGGCATTTTAATTGAATTCGGGTGCAGCGAATGGTTGCATGTGTGGCATGATAATTTGTTGCAATTGCGATTGTGGAAGTGGCTTGTTGCACGCTATTGGCGGGCATATGAGCGCATGAGTGCGGTAGCGCTCCCTTATGAAGTCTAACTGCCCCTATAGCTTGCCACATGTGGGGCATGCAACGCGTTCGCTGCGCTTTCATCCAAATTATGTTGTCAAAAGGGCGCCAAATTTGAGTTTTTGCAATGCAACTCAGTGAACTTAAGCGACAATTATCAATTGAGTCACTGCATTGCTGCGCCAATAATAGCCAAACCACCAAATCATGAGTTGCAACGCGCGCTTGGCAGACACCGCAATTATGAGCATTTTGGTGGCAAATGACAAAGCAAAATTTTTCATGTTTCTTATGTTGCACGTGGCCCGTGGTGCACTCGTGGCAAGCGCCTGGCTCGCATTTGGCATTGCTGTGGCATTTATGTCTCGAGTTGGCCTAGCAGCCTTTGGCAACGTAATTGCGCTACAAAAGTTTATTTAACATAAACCAAAAAACAACAACACAAAACCAATCTTAAGGTATCTTTCAATTGCTGAGCTGTCAGTTGCTGTAGCAACGAATTCACTTGACAGACGTACCATTGGGCAGCCGCAGCCGGGGCGCCACCAGCGAAATGCGCATTAAAAAGTGGTCGCGTAAATTTCTAACAACAAACGGCAACAAATACAATAAAATAAAGCTAGATTCAGCGAAAAGCTAGTGAAACTCAAATGAAATCAATAGGTGAAGCCACACACCTATGCATAATAAATGAAAGCAACAACAATAATGAAACCGAAAAATAATTTAAATTTAAATGCGCGTCCAAAAAAGAAACAGACTTTCACTTTTAAATTGACGTCTCCCCGGCAGACGTGGCGACGTGCAAATTTAGTCGCAACACTTTCGGTTTCAGTTTTATATAGTTTCGGTTTCTGTTTCGGTTTCACTTTTTACGTGTCTACTTGCGTAGCATGAAAATGCGGCAGTATCTTCTCTATGGTGAGCGATCTTGTGTGGTGTTATAGATGAGTATTACTATCTTCTGCAACTAACGGTTACTACCATCTATTAATTATTTACTGTGTGGGCAGCACGAGACAAACAGTTTTAAAGCTTTTTTCAGGGTGCATTATGATCTAAATCTTCGTGTGAGAAAAAATAATAAGACTTTTTAATTTAAATTTCGCACGAAAACCCATCCGTCGAAATAATTTTTTTCTAAGTTGCTATAACTCTCTCAGTTTTAGAGATATAGATATGAAATTTTGCTCAACTTCTTTTCTCTCCAAGAAGCTCCTCATTTGTTGGATCCTGTCATTCAAACTGATCAAAAAAATCAAGTTATTGTATGCAATACATATTTTGTATTTGTGAAGGCTATTCGAGTTTCGGTACAACGGAAGTTAACGTGTTTTTGTTTTCGGCATATTTTGGTGGAGGAATCCCTTGTTTCGCTCATGTATGCTTGTGAAGTTTAGATTAAAAGTCTAAAGCTTTCTGACTTTAAAGCTAAAATATTGTTTTTTGTGACTATTGTGAGTTCAAAGTGCGACTTGTACAAGGAAACTACTGGGAATGTTGGCTTGAAACTCCGGTACAACAGATGTCAATGCAAAAGCACGCAAAGAAAGATAGGCAATCAAGTTTATTTGTTTGCATCACGATCATGTCTGTTAAAGCGTGCTTTTCGTAAGTTATCTTAAGCACAGTTACGCGTATTTCCGCATGCTTTAACCTTCGGTCTCAATCAAAATCTGCTTTGTGAGTGGATAATTAAGAGATTGTGTTGCCGTATCAAAAATTTAGTTTTGCAATTAATCACTTAGATACTTTCGGGCTCTTACATGATTAATTGGGGCGTGATTATAAAAATACCTATTTTTTAACGTGTGTGCTATTGAAGATATGGACGGCTTTCAGCTTAGTTGCTGAGTTTAAAGTAAGAAATAGTTTTTTTTTTTAGATAAAAACATACTTTAATCAATAAATGAAGTGATTGCAATTAATTTCGCTATAAGGGGGTATTCTGGTCTAGAAATTTGAAAAAATCGAAATTTTTTTTCATATTTCGATAGTTTTGATATTCTAAAATATCTCCCTAAAAGGATTTTTCAAAACTCAAATTATTTTCAAAGTTATAGCCATTTTAGTGACGTGGCAACTAGACCGGTTGAGCGAATATCGTACAACGTAAAACTTTAATCGCGTTTTTCTCGAAACTACTATTTTCAACACTTATGACATGGTTTCTCAAGTTCTAATGAACCGATTAACATGAAATTTGGTGTGGACCTTCTTTATATATCTCTCTATGGTTGGAACTAGGATTATTAAAAAATTTTGATTTTTACTATTTTTAAAAAATTTTGATCTTTGCCAAAAAACGGGCAAAAATTCAAACAGTCGCCATTTACTAAAATTTTTTTTATTTATCCTAGTTCAGTAGACAGCGGCATTTGTACTGATTAAAATTTTATTTTATTTTTTCAGATCACCCAAACTGTTGGAATCGTGTCAGGAAGGGCGCACCCTTATTTTCAACCTCCGCCACGCCACCACGCCGCAATTAATCAAATTATCACAAAAATATTTTTTTTTTTTGTATTCTTAAAATATCAATAAATATCTAATAAAAAATCGGATAGTAAAAATGTTCTTAGTTTTTTTTATTGGACTTTAAAATTGCCGTTAAATAGCATTTCTAGACTAGAATACCCTCATAATATGTTCAAATGCCTATTTTTTATTTTTTTGGTGAAAGAGTTCTTGTTCACGATAAAATTTCTTATCGCTCATAATTTAACAAAGGAAACTCGTTTGACAATAACAGTATATTCAAATATTTGTATACTTGTATATGCATATGCATATGTATGACTATAAAATATATCTTAAATATCTTTCAGTGTCTTTGACGGCGACCACGCAAGAAAGGCGGAAATGTTGCCGCAACGAAATGGCAAATATTGATTATCTCAGCTGTCAACGTGCAGCAGAAACACATATTGGCATGCCTACATCCGCATATGCCGTTTCATACGTATGTATGTGTGAGAGTGTATGCAAGTACTGTTATACCGCCTCTGCGGAAGTCGCGCACTTGCTTGTCACGCCGGCGGAAATGTCTGTGCCACAGGAATGCAAGGCAGGAGTTGGCGGCTGCAATCAAGTTGAACTCCATTTGTCACCGGCTGTTGTTGTTGTTGCTGTTGTGCTTCACAATATTGCGCTCTAGTTTGGATGGTGCATGCGCGTGTTAAAATTCTCGCGTTCCAAATATTGATTTAACCCACTTTGCAAATTTACTTATCAGTCGCCAGCGAGCGATTTGCCGCTGTTACACATACATTCACACATTCGCACATCCACATAAATATGATTATATATGTATGCATATATATGTATGATAACTATATGAATATGTACGAGAGTGCGCACGCACAATATTTGCTTGTTGTCGCTTGTCATGTGTGGCCGTTGTGTGCGATCGCCAGTGTTGCATGTGGCAAGCTAGTGAGTCTGACTCTGCAAAAGGGAACTATTTGTTACACTTGTTGTTGATCGCAGTTGACGTTGAACACGACGGTGTAAATATATATTTTCATGAAAATAATGCTAGGCCATTGGATATATGTAAATTAATGTGTTATTATGTATGTATGTATGTATTATATGTGCATCTTATTGTCTCTGTCGGTGTGCGTTGTTGAAAGCGTTAATTTGGAACTTTAGTTGGGGTTGTCCCTTGTGTTTTTATTTCACTTAGCATTTTACTCACTTCTATATGTATATTTACTCATTGGTTACTAAGCGCGCTTTCGTGTTCTTGTATTTGACACTTGTATTGAGGTTAGTTTTACTTGTTGCTTTTGTGTTATTGTTGTAGCAGTTTTATTCGTGTCACTTGCTTCAGTTTTTTGACAGTTGCGTGCTTATTTATACATTATGTATATATGTATACTGTCGTACTTATATACGCTCTATGTGTATGTATTTGCTTAGTTATGAGCGATACTCGACGCCTTTGAAGTGGGTGCGATTTCCTGTCGCACTATCGAGTTGTCTGCTTACAAAAATTTATACACACACACACATACATATTATGCAACTATATTATCTTTTGGTATTCTGTTCCACTAAATTCAGTCTGCGGGATATACTCAGCGCTGTGCAGTAATCTTCAGACAACGAAAACCTTTTAACCAATTTTAGGAAAAGAAAGTGCTCACACATACTATTTACACATAAGTTTATTATATTTTGAACATATACACAGTTGAAAATTCTCCAGAAAATATCAATCGGTTCGTAGTATGGAGTTCAGAGCTCTTAGTTTTATTAAAATAACGCAAGCTCTTAAAGTTGCACTTAAGGTGTTAGGGTTAGTTAGAATTTTCAAAAAATATTTTTTTTTTTGCATTTTCGTTAAGTGTAATATCTTAAAAATATAAAATTCCCTGAAAATTTCACGTTGATCCGACAATTAGTTTTTGAGTTATTCGAGAAATAAGAAAGAGAGCTCAGGCACTTTAAAGCGCTAGCGTGAAACTTCAAACGCGTTTTTCTCAAAACTATTTTTTTTTTGAATCGGTGACAACTGTGATTCGAAAACCGTTCAGTAGATTTAATGAAATTTATACAGCTTTTAGAATACATAATAAACTCGGGCCTGATCGAAGGATTTTTATTTTTTCGAAAATTTCGATTTTTTAAGACCAATTAACTGTTGATTTTTTCGCAAAAATTAAAAAATAAAATTCTTGAGGCCACCATTTTGCTAATTTTGAAAACAAAATAAAATCCTTCGATCAGGCCCGGGATTATCTATTTATAAAGCAAATTTTTTTGTCCGATTGTTTGTAGATGAATCTCCAAGGACTTATGCTTGTCACCGCAAGTACCTTTTTTTGGAACAGGGTTAACACAAACAACTATAACTTCGGAAAAATTTTTTTTTTTGTGAAATTTTCGTGACTTCAAGTCAACACATCCTATAATAATGCCATATTACTGCTTTTGTAAAATAACATGATTTAGTAGCAAAAAAAAAAAAAATACTGAAAACTCTCATTTTTTCGTGCCTCTGACTACCCCTAACCCCTTAAGTATATAATCTAAAAAATATGTTCGGAGACTGTAGCGTTGCCTTGAAAAATATTCTATACGAAATTTCGTGAAGATTATTTAAATATGTAGCTTTATGCTATAGTAGTCCGATGTTGGCGATTAAACAAATTATCAATTTCTGGGGAAGAGAAATAGGTACGTGGCAAAATTTCAGATCGATTTCTCGAAAACTAGGCGACATATTTGGAAGTTTATTGCTTATTTTTACTGTTTATTAGAAATACTTAAATATTTTTAACAAGAAGATATGCTGTCCGTTCGGCAAGGTGGTTTGTAGAAAAAAAAGGAAGAATGATAGGATTCTAGGAAACGGGTTGCTTACAGCTAGAATGAAAAAGGTAGTACAGTGTTGCTAAAAGATAGTGTTGTAAACGTAGCAGAGGGTTGCTTATAAGCGGTGAATACGACGTTGCCGCATATATATATGTATATACAAAATATATACTTTATAGGGTCTCCGACGTTTCTTTTCCGTTGCAAACTTATTGTACCCTGTTCATGGTATAAAAACGAATAACTGTTTAATAAGCTGGGAATAGTCAGCGCGGCGCGTAGAAATCAAGCGTTAGCAAGCAAGCAGTGAGACCAGTGTCAACAATGACAACCGAAAATGCGTCGAACGCTGACAAGACCTCTTTTGTTATTGTAGTTTGAGGCGCTGGCCGCGTGACACAATTTCTTAGCGACTCAATAATTTCATAGGTACACACAGCTCCACGAGTTGGTAATAAAAATTACCAAAAAGAAACCAAAACCAAAATAAATAAATAGCACTCATGCCAAAGGAGAACCAGAAAAGAAACGAAAAAGCGAAAATGTAGCTTGTTATTATTTTTGGCCGAATTCGCATATTTCTAGTTTTGAATGAAAGCTTTTACGAGCCAATTCACAACAAACTGGCAATGAAAAAATTAAAACAGTAAAAATTCATACAAATGTAGTAAAAGCCTACCTGTAGTCTTATATGTACAACGGTAAGTGTAAGTATGTGTGTGTATTCACTTCGCATCTCTTTTGTGCCGCGCAAACGTAAACAAACAATGAGCTATAAAAATGTGTTATTTAGTTTACTATTGCTCTTGTTGTTGCCTTTGCTCTTGATGAGTTGTCTCACACTAAATATGGCGCGTAGTTACGCACAAGTAAAGCGGAAGTGTGAAATCGGCTGCGCCGCCTGATATGCCATAGTAGGAGCAGCGCGGTAGCGTTGCTGGCCCTGAGCGCGCGCTACACAGTAGCGGCGTTGAGCAGGTGAACGCGAAAGTGGTCTGAACTGCGCACCAGCGGGTGTGTGCGCTAGGCAGATAAGCTTTTCGAGTACAGTTGGGCGGCCTCGCACATTTTTTGCTTTGCATATTTTGGCAACGCATTTTGGTGCTCGGCATTCAAGGTGTTTTTTCGCTTTCGTCGCAACTTAACTGTAAAGTGTGTCGCGGGGTGATCGGTGGCGCGTGTGCGAGCGAGATACATTTTTCGTGGCCAGCGAGTGAGCAATCAAGACGCTATGCCCAGTGCGTGGCATGCCGGTTCGTTTACGTACACGCATACATGTACACCTAAGATAAGTATATTTAAATTTGAGTGCGTAACTTTTGAGTTTTGGGGTTTTTCCTCAATTTTAAGCTTTTGGTCGTCTTTGGACTCATTGCCAACTGAGAAAGCGGTTTCCTTGTAGCTGTCGCTGGCACTTCGTTTGCTGATTTACATTCGGCTGCGTTCGTTTTTTCAGCTAAATTGTGATTTTGTTTTTCAAGCGTTGTTGATCGCGCATCTGCGGCTATCTGGCTGCGGCTGCGTGCCAAGTTGGCTTATTAATTTATGCCAGCTATCAGCGGGTTTCTATTTTCGTTTTCCTCATTTTTGCTTTGTTTTTTGCTTGTTTTGAGTAGCCACTTTATTGATACAATGTTTTCTGCCTCCATTTTTACTACGCACTTTTTGTGTGTTTTCGGCCTTGTATGTTTGTGTGTTTATGTTCAAAGCACGTCAGCTTTTTGCGTGCGTATTTGGTTTTCGCCCGCGTGCCGAGTCTTTTGTACTAAGCAATGCTCGCTGTTGTTGTCCATGTTGAATTTGCTTTCTTTTATGGTGTTGTTGTGATTCAAACGCGTAATTTACTTGCGTAAATGGAGAATTTGCTCCACTTTTATTCAACCTCCCCTCATGTTGGATTTCAAAATTTGTTATACCCTGTACAAGGTAAATTAGGTTTGCCACGATGTTTGTAACACTCAAAAGGAATCTTCGGAGAGGCTATAAAGTATATATATATGTATATAAATGATCAGCGAGATGAGCTGAGTCGATTTTGCCATGTCCGTCTGTTCGTTTATCCGTTTATTTGCTAACTAGTTTCTCAGTCTTTGAGAAATTTGAAATTTTGACTCGTCCTTTACTCCTCGAACAGTTGCGCATTTATCGGAACAGCTGACATGGAGCCACCATAGCATACTCGTATAGCTGCCATACAAACTCGTCCATTAAAATCAAGTTAAAGTTCTTTTTATACCCTTTTTTGCTCTTAAAAATTTACCTATAAAGGGTGTTATACTTCGGTGCAGTTATGTGGTATATTCTGATTTTTTGTCTGCCATAAATATGTATGTGTGGTAATAGTATTAGATGAGTTAGACCACATCGAAGGCAAGTCTAACGCAAAATCTACCCGAAATCTGTTATTTACAAATGTTTTTATATTCACATACATATATTATGTATGAATGCATTGTATATACGTTATTTATTTTTCCTTATTTTGAAGCTAAACGCTTGCAATGGAAACCAAGTGTCGCCACCGTGTGCTTTTAACTTGAACTTGAAGAAGCGCTGCAACAGCTTTGTATGAATATAAGCACATAGGTAAAGACACATAAGCACATTACATGTATAAGCATTCCTGACCCAAAGAGGCGCAGAAATATTGGCAATAAGCCAAAAGTAATTGCCGGGCCAGTGTGGCTCTGCATGTAAGTGTGGTGTTGTAGTTGTAATATTGTTGATTTAAATCGCGTGGAAGGTGCAGCAGTTGGTAGTTGGCACATTTGACATGTATGGATGCATACGACAATGTTGTTGCTTTTGATTTTTTAACTTTTTTGCCAGAGTTGCTCCAAAATTTCGCTGTTTCCATTGTTTTATTCGTGTTTTATTTTCAACTTGCCTTTCTTGCTTTTCTACAGCGCTCAGTATTGCTGTCTCACCGCAAACTCTACTGTCCGTTAGGCTGGAAAATTAAGCAAACAGTAGAGCTTTAGCAGCAAGGCGAAGTGTTGGGAAGAAAGTTGCGATTGCGGCGAACCACAAGGTGCAGGCGTTGTCCCTCCCAGCCATGTTTAGATGTCAGTGTGCCACATGCAACAAACCTGAAGTGCATGCATAAGTAAGTGGCAGTTGATTGGCGGCATATTGCAGCCGCACCTACATTTTGAAGATTTCGAAGCCACTTGCTAGTTGCCAAATGCAAGCGCGGTGCAAAACGCCACACTTCCTTTGGCCATTGTGGCATGCCTCTACGCTTTTAGTCCAAAGAAATTTTATTTTGTATTTGTGCAAGAATTGGTAAGTATTTGCGCTTTTGTAGTGGCAGCAGCAGTAAGGAAATCAGCACTAAAATGAAATTTGATTGCTGGGCCGTCGCTGGTTTCCTGTATGGGCAGATCAGCCCACTTTTCTTATAAAGAACACTCAAAACACTTGTTCACACAGCGCCGACTACAGAACTAGAAAATAAATGTACGTGCAATACGTATGTACACCGCCAAGCTAGACGCCCCAGTTAACACCTTGTTTAGCCGCCAGTTGCCGCGCTCATACCCGTCAGCTGCGCGCGCTGTACGCTCAACAGTGTTTTGTATGCAGCGCGCGCACAGCCGGAAAGTATACCAACCTACATACAAGCCGTATGTACAATGCAGCGTGCAACGCATAGCGGTACTAATGCGGCAACAGTCACACTCGCACAACGCAAACGCACACGCAATCAAAATAATAATTAGAATTGAAGTGGAAAGAAGAACTATGAGAATCACGAATCATTTGCGGCAAATTCAGGGCTGTGGCCACCAGTTGTTAGCTGCCACCTGCCTGACTGCCTGACTCTCTGCCAGCCTGTCTACTTGGCCTGCCTTATTCGCCTCTCATTGCCAATTACCGGT
Organism: Bactrocera correcta; assembly: GCA_027475135.1. Lineage (NCBI taxonomy): Eukaryota > Metazoa > Arthropoda > Insecta > Diptera > Tephritidae > Bactrocera > Bactrocera correcta. The sequence goes on along the minus strand of CM050325.1, from coordinate 54,630,844 downwards.
TGCCTGCTTCGCTCAGTCGCCTATTCTACGCTTACGCATTACACTCGTTAGATTGGCCCACAAGTCGCTTGCCTGTGCTGACTTGAGATATGCGCCGATTTACCGTTAACTACAGACGTTGACTGAGGCGGTAGCTGACGCGGCTCAAACGCCTTGCTTGGCGGCTGTCAGGTTTTTCCACAGGCAAGCCACACAATGCACGCGCGCTAACACACACACAGACACGTATATATATATATATATCTATTGTATATACATGATATGTATACGTATTTATATGTATGTAGATATTATTACAAGAAGGAGTGTGTGTTAATGTATAATTTTTATAAATAAACAATAGCAAGCGCATTAAGACTGCGTGCTCTGCTGTGGCTAGGCCTCATTGAAAGTCATTGCGTCTGCTGCTGGAGAGTTGGTATTCGCACTATGCCCGCGTTTATGAAATAAATTGCAGTTTTTATGCCGCTGCAAAATATTCCATGCTCAAGTGCCGTGAGAAAAGCGTTGTGTGTGGCCGCCTGCTAGACTTGCGGCGTGAATACGGTTATGTGGCGGCCGAGTAATGCTTGGAAGTTCGCGAGAACTAAAGACTAATTGCGGTAAAAATTTGTAATGCAAAGTACTTAATTAACTTGATTGAGGTTAGGAAATAGTTTTATACTAATTTAATACTTTACGCTTAGACCTCGAAATATGCATAAATATGGACGTCCTGACTTAAGTCTGAAGAAAATGTCGGAGACCCTATAATATATTTATACAAATGTTTGGCGTAATGAGGTGAGTCGGTGTGGTCATGTCCGACTATCTCTCCGTCTGTCTATCTGTATACACACGAAATAGTGCTCAGTTTTGGTCATTTGTAGATTTAAATCGGACCACTATAGCATATAAGTAACTGCCACATAAACAGTCCAATCAAATCAACTTCTCGAATGAAGTGTTTTGCAGTTGTAAAGGATATTTTAGGTTCGGTGGAACGGAAATTAACTATTAATAATTAATTAATTTAATGTTTTTAATGAAATTTCGCTTTGTTAGGTTAGGTCACATTCCAAGCGTTTCGCCATATTTATTTTCTATTATTTTTTAATATTTCATTTACTGTTATAATTTTTATAGCATTAAGTTCATGGAAATTTATTTTTTAACAAATTATGTAAGCCTCATGCTTCCTCATGTTCCGTGAATAATAAATGTTTCGCCGTTTATTTACAGATTGCTACCGCTTTGTGTTGCATAAATCATTTGGTTGAAAGTTGAAAACTCAATTTGCTGGGCTGACGACGCTGGCGCGCATCACTCGCGCAAGTTGCATTGCCCGTGGCAACTGGCAGATGAGATGCAAATCGCATGCGAGTCGCTGCTGCCGAGCGTACATGCAATTATCCTAACGCTTGGCTGCTGCCTGTTATGTGTACACCTTCCAGGCGTTCATGAAGGTGCGTTGCGTGTTGCGTCGCGCAGGGCGGCAGAGTGTTGGCTCGTGATAAAAATATTTCCCCGAGGATTTCGTCAAACAGCCGCTGTGTATGCATGCAACAAATTGCTGCGCTGTGCATACTTGCAAACATAGATTAGCATTATGCATGTTGCATGCAACAAATGTGTTTTCTATGTCAATTGAGCCGCAATTGTATAGATTTCACCAAATCAATATGGCAAATTCTCGGAATCCGACGATTGAATTATTGCAAATCAGCTTTTCGTCAGCCGTGGCTGCACCGGCGTCACCATTATCACCATCATCATCAACATCATCATCGGCGAGGCTTCTCACTCGGTCAGCCATAATTGAGACATGTGGCACAGTCAGCAGAAAAAATAGTTAGCCGCACCGGCAGCGCAACACTCAATCTTGGCTGCGCAATTTTCGCCAACCTATTTTCTTAGCAAGCGCTTGCTGTTTTTCGCAAAAGGATCATGTGATTGAGTTGTATGTCCGAACTGTGACGGTCGACATTTCGCTGCCATACTTTGCTGTGGACAGAATTCTTAAGTGGAAAATAGGAAATGGAAAATATTGTGGAATTGCGGCAATAATGCTGCAGCAGTGCAACAGTTACTTGTGGGTCGCAGTTGCGCTTTGCTGAGACGAATTATTGTTGTGTGATTTGTGTGGAGCTTTGGAGTGAAATGCAAAGCAAAAGCAGTCACATTGCTGCCACAGGAGACGCTGTTGCATGCATAATCGCATTTCAATGGGTTTATGTGCATGTGTGTGTGTGAGGCTGAGCAAATTGAACAGCTGCGGAAACGGGTGAAGATGGAAACTTTATGCTTTTGAATGCAAACCAAATGAAGGCATTCAGTTTTATGTCCACAAAAGGTGACCCACACACATATACTCATGTAAATTTATATGTATAAAGCCACTTGAGTCTGCGCATTTTGTCTCAACCGAGATTTTGCGCAACCCTGCCTCCTAATTAAGATAAATCTCGATTTAAATAATGAAAAAACCCAAAATAAATACGCATTTAAAGCTCTGCTCGCTGAGTGAGTGACGGCCAACTAACGGTGCATGCGCTCACATACATGCACACGCGCGTCAATGCAGCTGTCGAAGGCACTGACAGCTTAACGCAAATGGCCCTGTCACGTTTGTGAATTTGGGTAATTTCGCGACAACAACAAGCAACAGCCACTTCGACAGTCAGCCGTCAAATCGCCGCGGCATGCTGCGGTAATGTATTGGTGGCATGCCACAAAGCAGTTCCAAACGCAACCAGCCTGCCTAGCGCCAACACGACTGCAGCGCGCTTTCAATCCCCCACAGCCGCGGCTTAAACGCGGGTTAAGGCAGTCGGGCTTTTCCGGCCTTTTAGTTTGGCTAACTGCCCGCTGGCTTATCTGCGTGGCAGCACAAACGATCTAATGAAGGGCTTTGCAGCGTTCGCTTAAGTGCCTGCACTCTCTGGCCACTATTTTTTATATATTTTGATTTTGGGTATAACCTTTTTGGAATTTAATTTTTCTCTTGTTCAAACTTTTATACACACTTAAGTAGCTTGCTGAGGCAACATTAGAATGCACCGCGGTAAAGACTTTAATTATACTTGTTGCTTTTGTCGCAATTTGGTCTTTCATTGCCTCACCTTGAAGTTAGTTGGAGGCGAGTTAGCGCTTAATGGAAACAAAATTTGGCTAGCCTAACATGTTCGTGTTGTTCGAGTGTCGATGTGTGTATAAAAATATTTACATACACATTACATATGCAGTCATGTATGTGCAATTTCTTAAACACCCATTAAATCTAATGACTGATTGTTTCGAATGTCCCGAGGCGCTCCAACCAATTTCAGCAAACATTTTCGACGCTGCTTGCCGATGATTAGCGCGAACAATTGATTTTGCATTAGTTAGTCGCTCAGAGGCCACAAATTACAGCATAAAAGTGGCAAAGAGTGGCGGGCCATACCAACAAAATAATGCAGCGCTTGATTTGTCATAAGTCACTTGAGTGCATGTGTGCGAGTGTATTGATGTGGCATACAAGCCTCGTAAGCGCAAGTGGGTCAATTGCAAAAATGTTAATTGAAAAATCGAAAGTAAATACAAGTTATTGTAACGCATTCGCAGTAACGGTACTCAATGCAAACTTGTTTGCAAAATGCAAGCGGACAAATGTTCCATCACTCAACCAATAATGAAAATGTTAATTAGATTTTAATATATTGCATAAACAAAATATTAAAAAAAAAAATGAAAAAAAAATTCAAAAAGTTTTAATTTTGTTTGTTTTTTTTATATAATAAGGTGATAAATGAAAGATTATTAAATAAAAAATTTAAATTTTTATTTCCCAAGTTTTTCAATACTTCGTTTTTAATTTTTTTCGCATTTCCACGTAATTAAAGTTTTATGGTATTTTTTCAAATTCAAAGAATATTGCTTTGGTTTTATAAAAATAAAATGAAGATTAATAAAAATACATATACAAACAATAAAAATTTTTTTAAATTTAATTTTAATTTTTTTTTATTTTCATTGCATTTGCAATTATTTTTTTTTATTTTGTTTTATTTTTTTATGTTTTTGTTGTGTTTCCATAAAAATAAAAGAAAATATAGTAAATAAAAATTGAAAAGTTATTATTTATAATTTTTTTTAAATAAAATAAAAAAAAATTTAAAAGTAAATTTAAATAAATAATTCGATTTACATAAATTTAAAATTTTTATTTATAGAAACTATTTTGCATGTGAAAATAATAATTTTTCAATATTTGGCTTTTATTGGCTTTTGTTTTTTCAATATTTTTATTTATTTTTATAAAAATAAAATTGAGATTTAAAAGATCTTAGCAAACAATTAAAAAATTTTTAAAATTATATTTTAATTTTTATTTTTAAAAATTTTCTACACACAGTTAGTCACACAGCTACATAAGTCTTCACGCACGAATTATCACAAATACAATAGGCACATACACACATGCATGCACACGAGTATAGCTAAGCACATAAGTCTCAAGGTATGCTCAACCACTGCAACTTTTGACTTTGAGATCTATTATGTTTTAATGTTGTTATGTGCAATTATGTTGTATATTGCAACCACAAAACAACAGCAACTACAACTACAACAACAAGCCATGTAACTGCCGCAACATAAATTCTGACCTAAATTCAATTAACGATGCATTCGGGTCATAAAAAATACTTATGATGCAATTTGTACATCCATATATACATACAAGCAACGGGCGTAGTATGTGTGAGCGACGTGCGACGTAGGAAGTGTCAGCGTAAATGAGTTGTTGCCGTTGAGTGCGCTTTGCAATGTGACGTCAAAAATAGTTTATTACACAGCAAGAACGCTTTTCAAAAGCAAATATAAATGCATACGTTTCTATTGTTGTTGTTTTTTCAGTGACGTTTCGTGATGGCGTGTTGTTTACACGCTTAAAACACTGACTGCAACGTAAAAACTTGTACTCGTTCGTGGGCATAAATGTGTGTGGTTGTGTGTGAGCAGCAACCGTTGGAGGTTAGGCGTTAATCTAACTGTGTTAACGATATTTCATGGATGCACAAGTGTCTAGAGATGCTATAAAGATTCGCATTTAACTTTGACGCTGCTGTATGCATGGAATTGCTTCGTATATATGCGAATATATACGAAAAACAAAAAATGCCATACAAACCGATCGCTCAAAATCCAGTCTTCTATGGAAAACTTTTTAATTTGACGAGATATCCTGACGAAATTTACAATTTAATATTTTTCAAGACAACGGTGCTGTCATGCAAACTTATCGCTCAAAATCAAGCAAATATCTTTTTGTATCCTTTTTTCTAGAGGAAATGTACTTGTGAAGGGTATTATAGCTTCGGTGCAGGGAAACTTAACGCTTTTTCTTGCTTTTTATTAGTGTGTTAAATTTGTTTAACTTAATTAAATTTAATTTTTTTAAATTATTTGATGCGTAAATTTTAAAAATTCATTTTCTTATTTGCTTTACTGCTTTATTTTGTGCATTTGATTCGCACAATATTTTATTCCCGTTGTTATTGAAATTTTTTGCTCGATTGCTTTATTTTTAAATGGTTTTTGTTCTACTGTAAGTAGTTGCTTCCTACAGTGTCGTAAGGCAGTTTAATGTTTATTTATCTACCGGCACTTTTACAGACACACGTGTACAGTAAACACCCGCGAATTGGAACGAAAGCCATTAAATCTAAAATTAAATCAGAAAATGGACATCAGGGGGAATCATACAGATGTAAACACCATGATGCTTATTACGTCATATTATTATTATTTTTATGTAATTAAAATTTTTGTTCTTGTAATATGTTTTTTGCATTTGTCTTGCCGGTTCTAGTAAGCGATCGCCTGCTGTATTTGCATCTACACGCTTATTGCGCTGTAAATGCAAATGCTTTTGTTTCTGTTTTTGTTTCACAAATGGGTGCAGCACACTGCAAATGCCGACTTTCTTATATAATTGTTTTTGTTTCGACTTCAAGCTCTCGCGCTTTTTGTTCAGCCAGTTTGCGGTTGGCATTGCTGGCCGGTAATTGTTGTCACGGCAGTTGCTATTGCCATCGATCATTTGCGAGGTAATTATTACAGAGCTAATATTTATTTGCGCACGTCTGTATGTACATATTTGTGTGTATGTGAAGTCGGCAGCGAGTTATTATTCGCACGCCGCTGTCAACCTTTATTAGAAAACCAAACAGAAATCAAAAGAAAAATTACAACAAATTATGCGACGTGCATTGGCATTGTTGTTGCAATAATTAGACAACACACAGACGCTTACGCTTATGCAGGGATTGATTGCCGCATTTCGTTTAGCCTACAAGGAAATCGAGTGCTTGTCAGTTGGCCAGATTCTAATGTTGTTGCTGGCCAGACTAGTTCGCGGCACAGCTGATTCGAAATTCACCGTAATTTTGCAATGTTTTTCAATTAAAATCAGCTCCGCTTGGCGTAGAGCAAAATGAAGCAGTGTCAGCTGATAATTACTTAGGAGCTTAAGTTCGCGCACGTTACAGCTTAGAAGCTTATGTAGACTTTATAATATACATACATACATACATATGTGTATATGCATAATAGTTAAATGCGGGTAATTGTAGGAGATTTAGCGATTGCGCTTTTTGCGCTGCTGCAAACTGGCTGGGTGAGAGTCAGTAGCTGGCGAGTGGTTGGCCTTCGCACGCGCTGCAAATGTGCAGATTGTAATGAAGTGGTTTTAGGTGGGTGTTTGCGCGAAGGTTACTATCAGGCGAAATGATTATACAAACGTCAGCGACAACAGAAACATAAATACAAATGTCATTTTAACACAGCGCGATTTTAAGAAGCAAAAAATTGTGATAAAACTTCAAAGCGAAGACTTGGTTTCCCCTTAAACTCGACTTGGTGTGTAGCCGATGTTGTAGTTGACGCAATAGACGACGTAACTTGCGCCACGGGTCCGGCCCGCTTACATGGTAGCCGCGTAAAAGGCCACTTCGTTGTAAATACTTCGTGACAAATTTGTGTTTTGCGTGGAAACTTTTAGTGCGAAAACAAAAATTAGGCGCAAAAATACCCGGCGATTGCGATGGAGTGAAAAAATTCAAAAAATCATCAATAACAATAATAATAATAAATAATAAACAAGCGAGTGAGCGCAGGCACACAAACACGCGCACGGAAAAAACAGCGAAGCCGACGAACGTTCAAGCGTCGTAAATTTCCATGAATTCTGGTGACGTTTTTTATTTTTCAACGCGGACCTTATGATATGCGCCATCCGTTGTATGTGTATATTTATGTGTGCTACGCTGAGGCTTTATCTGAGCGCCTGCAAAATTATTTGTTTTGCACTTGTTCTGTGCGGGAGGTCAATGACGACATCGACAATAAAAATTGCGTCGAAAAAAATAACAATAATAGTTACGTATACGCCTAAGCGGCCACAGCAGCGTGAGCATAAACAGCGTTTAGCATCGGTAAAGCTTTTTCCTAATTTTTAGTTTTTGATTCTTTTCTTTTCTGTTTCTGTTTCTATTTTCATTTGTATTTTTATTTCTTTGCGTGTCAGCAGCGCTTGTGACGCCGCGTCCTAAAGTGTTGAGCCAAATGACGAGTATCTCCCAGATAAATGCGTACAGCCACTTAACTACATATTAATATACAATTTTGTATGCATATATGTATGTATGTATGTATTTATATAAGTATGCATGTACATATACATACATATGTAATCGCGTCAGCCGCTGCGTAGCGCTGCGTGTATGCGCAATCAACTCAAAGTCAATTGGCGATTTGAAGTGTGCCTGCGCTGTTGTTGTTTTAGTTGTTTCTTTTATTAGCGCCTATATAGCAAAATAAAAACATAAAAATTATGTTCGCCGAACGAATGAATTCGCACACACATTTCTCTATTAATAAAATCGCGCTTATATGTATGCGAGTACAGACTTGCTTGTATTTGAGCGAAAATTAATTTGCTATTTCCGCATACGCCAGCAAACGTCAGCAATAGTAGACAACAAGCGATACTGCTAGAAGTGCCTTACTCAATCAAGTAGTTGTCGACTGTCTTACATATAAACCATACATACATACATACAGAGTGAATATTCAAAGCGCTTCAACAGTCAAAACAATAATAAAGCACGGCGTTGTCAACAACAAATTCTCGACGTGAATTTTACAACAACAAAAATGTAAAAAATAATAATATAAAAAAAAAAAAAATAATAAATAATAATGTAATGTAAAAAAAAGATTATAAAAAAATTACTATTAATATAATAAAAGGCGTTTCAATATTAGCATCGCTGGCATAGAAATCGCAGTAACTAACCATAGTTTCTCAAAGGGGAAAATTGTAGTAAAATCATATGGAATAGTAATTAAAAAAAACTTTATCAATTTTTAAATTTTTAAATAAAATAATTTAGTAACTGATTTTTTTTTTTGTAAGCTAAACGTTACTTATTTATCGAAAAGTAGGCGCATATATATTTAATTAATAAAATGGCAGGTTATGTCTTAAAATACGAGATTATGCAGTTATTTCTTATATTCGTACATAAATCGCTTTTCATAGAAGAGTAAAATCAACCATAGTTCAAATAGTAACAGTAGGCAATAGAATATATTCAGTTAATTTCAGCTGCACCGAAGCTTGAGCACTTCACCTTCTTCTTACAAGAAGTTAACTTTGTTCGGTGAGTTTGTATGGCAGCTATAAGCTATAGTAGTTCGATGTGAACCATTTTTTGTACATACTTTTGTCTTGGACAACAATGCATGCTAAATTTCTTGAAGGTATCTCGTCAAATGAAAAAGCTCTTATACAAGCATTTGATTCTGATCTTTCAGTATGTAAGACAGCTAAATGCGATACTAGTTCGATAGCCAATCGATAATTGATATCGGAAAGGGCGTGTGCAAAATTTCAAAAACTGGGGTCTAACGACTCAGTTGCTTACTTTCCTTTTTATTTTAATATTTCTTAGAGTAAGAAATTTTTAGCAAACTTTACACCCTGATCAGGGTAAAATTATGAAGATATTCCACAAGTTGATTTTTACCTTCCAAACTACTTTTCAATAATAGACTTTTAATTTCCGGTAAATACATACATACTTATGTATAAAAGTATGTACATCCAAAGTACATAAAATACAGCATATGTCTTTATTATGTGCTTATTTTATTGATTAGGAATTCCTCGTAGTTGTTCTGAATTTTTTTGGAAGAATTCCTTCTCAATGGAAACAGAATGGCACAGAAAGGGGCAGTATGCGTATGTACAGCATCATACCATACTCTACCAAATCTGTTGAGCTGTACGCACTATGCATACCACACACACATATCTATATATGTATGCCACTTTCTTAAAAAGTATGCGTAATAGTCAAACGCAATTTCTGCTCCATTTATTCGCTTATTTATGAGCCACTGCTGCGTGTTATCAATTTAGAACGTGGCCGGCATTCGAACAATAGCATCCTCGGCTCAATGCCTTGCCGCCTTCTAGCAACCTATATAAATGTCTGTATGTGAATAACTGCGACTATATCTGTTTGTAGTCGATGCCATAGCGCCATTAATTGCATGTGCCATTCAAAGCAGACATAAATATTTGCATAAATACTGCTGTGTGTGGTTGTGGTGGTGTGGGAGCGCAGAAGAGCGCAAGTTCAGATTTCAATTCGCAGTGCTCGCTAGTAGTTTTTACGCCGATCATATTGCTATTATTGTTGTTATTTTTTTAATTACGAAGCAGCTTTGCTAATCAGTTCTCAAATAGCCGCCACACAGACGTCCAGATAACGCACACACACACACAAAAACACACTAAATTGCAATTCTAATGTACTGAAGTGGGTCCAAAAGTACGCACTGGCGCGCTTATCACGCGACAGCGTTCTAATCCCAAGCGCATGCGACGCTTTTCTAACAACAATTTGAGTTTCTTTTTTTGTTTTTGATTGGAAGTTTTGAATTTTTTGTTTTGGTTTTGTTTGTGTTTCTACAAATTCAAATAAAATGCTTTGCCAGTAGCGACGCAACGTCTGCTGAACGCTTGTTGAAGAAGAGCAGCAGCGTATATAAGCTGGCAAATCGAATAGCAATCAAAGCGATTGAGTAAATTCAGACTTTGTCACTGACCGTGGGGTTGTACGACAGGGCAGTCAGCGGCTTCTCAAAGCGAGCGGCTCCGGCTGCGTACGCCAGCTCAGCTTTGGCGTGTGGCTTTAATGCTGTTAACTGCACATACACAGTATATACATACATATGTGCATGTGTATGTGCATAAAATGCATGTATAAGTTGTCTATGTTTGCGTCAGATTAGATAGAAATTTGCGACGTAATAAAATTCTTATTACAACACTGTTTTTAATAAAAAGCTTTTTACATAGCTACATACATACATACATACTCATATATTGAAATATTTTTTAATAAAATTAGAGAGCTGCAAACAATTTGGCTACCGATTTCTCGTTAACGCCGCAACACCCTGCCGCTGATAACCAACCGAAAATATTTACACTAACGCAAACAAAAATTTGCTCACACTCATACATATGTACATACATATGTGTATGTAAATGTATCTAAAAAGCTTTGGTCGCACTTGCATGCCATTGGATGCTTTTTGACGTCGCCAAGTCGCGACTATTCATACCAAACATGCGAAAAGTCGTCAGCGACAGCAACAGCAAGCATGTAAATAGTCTGTGATAACTAAAATACAGTTATTTGCTTGTGCAGCTGTGTGCGTGTGCTGTTGATAGTGAGCGCGCTTAGGGCGAACCTTCCCGCCAACGGCACCCACGCACTTTTTCTACTTACAAAAACAGCCATACATATGTACATATGTATGTGATTTATATACATACTTACATGTATACGTATATGTAGGCAAGTGGTGTTTGGGCAATGAAAACATTAGACGCGTTTATCTATGGCGGCCTTTGCGTGTGATTGTGGATTACATTTTATATATGTACATACAAACATATGTATGTACTCGTACATGGCAGCATAAATATAGTAGTATGTATGTATACTTTGAAAGTGACTGGAAGGGGCAGCATGTGACCCCATTTCGTCGGCAATGGAATGCTTCAAATTGCGCCAATTTTATTTGTGTTTCTCATTTTCATCATTTTTAGGTCATATTTGTGGAGTTATTGAAATAAAACAGGCGGCTGCCTCGCTTCTAATGTGGCAATCGACATATTTGCTGTTTCGATGTTGTGAAAATATAAAAAAAAAATAGTACAATGTGCTACATGCATGCATGAATATGCGAATATTGAGTCAAAATATTTAAAAAAAAGACTTATACGAGTAATTTAAATTTTTACATGCAACTACATACATATATAGTTCATATGAAAAAATTAGCATTCGAATTTATATTTTTGTTACTCATTCTAATGGGAATTGTGTTTTGCAGCAAAAACTTAAATTTCAAATATTCTTAAATAATTTAATTAAATTTAATTTAAATAACTTCATTTAGCTTATATTAATTTACTTTTATAATTTTTTATGTTATTCTATTTTATTTAAATATTATAAATTTTGTTTAATGCATTTGACTTCTATTTAACTAAAAAAAAAATAAGGCAAAATTTTAATTTTTACTCACTTATTCTGCGGCGTTAAGGACATTGGTACCTCGATGCTGTGTGATGTTGTACGGCGGCGATCGCCACCCATGTCGGCTAGGCGTGCGAAATCTGTGTCGCGTTCCTGATCAGCCAAGCGTGCAGAGCGTCGCGATTCGAGCAGACGCACCTCTTCCAAACGTTTTTTCAGCTCAATAGGTTCCTGAGTGAAGATAAAGAAAGTTGTTATTTAAGTTAGTAAAGTTTTATTTAAAACAATAAGACAGTATTTTTCAAAATAAGAAAATTTCTGAGACCGAAAAATGGAGATTTTTCGAGGTTTTGGAAAATGGAGTGTTGTTAGATCAATGTTTTTAATATTTAGGAGAACGGCGAATTTAAGTGATTGAATTTTGATTGACTGGGAAATGTGAATTTACCTCAAACATCATTCAACAAGATCATATTTAACCTCCGTATTTCAACAAAAAATCTTATGAAAATTAAATAAATTGACAAAATTTATAAAAAAGTATTTTTTTTCTTCGAAGGATCCGCTGAAGCCCAGCCATTATATAAAAAAATTGCAGTCTTTAAGCCAGGTAATTTACAACTTATGTATATTATATTGATATACTAAAAAAGATATTTATCAAAATATATGCACATCACAACTAGAATTTTTCTTGCCTTTCATGATATTTTTAAAAAATTTCTTAAACGAAAAAATATAAAATAAAGAGTATATAGTAACACTAAAATGAAATAAAGAAATAATTTTAGTCTCAAATGGAGCTTGCTTCAGTCTATTGATAACTTTGATGGCCAAATCGAGAATTTCCCTCCTTTTATTTTATATAAAACCAAATTTAGGTCATGACTGGCAACTACATAGTATACATTTGTTTAAAAAATTGTTTGAAACTTTTTTAAATTTTATTTCTATTTATTTTTAATTTTTTAGATATTTGGGAAAATCTTTTCTGTTATTACTGGAATTATTGGTTATTATCACAACCTTAGCTACTGCACCTTGACCTATTTACCTCGCATGTATCTACCAAGCAGCATATACAATGGTATGCGTGTTTATGTATAGAAATATGTATGTTGAGCTAAACGTTTCATAGTGCGCAACTCCAACTGAAAAAATTCTATCTACACCAGGAAATTGTGTGAGAAAAGGTCATTTTTATATTTTCATGTTTTAAATGTAATTAAATATGAAAGCTAGCAAAAAAGTGAGGTTATACATTTTGTGGATTTTCTTTTTTCTTGATTTTTCAATAGTTACTTGTTTTCCAAGAGATTCGCAATGAATTATTTAAAATTATAATTGCATTAGTTTTAACTTTTTGTTTTGTTAAACTGCGCTTCAAAACTAATATTTTTACCACTTTTTAAATTTCCACATCGATTTCTTATAAAAAAAAGGTCCATGGACAGTGGCTAAATTTTTCTAATCAGAAAATAATTTCAGTTTAATTACTTGTGTCGCTTTTGCAAAGAAAAATAATATCATGTATTATTTATAATAAATCTTGCCCCAAAAATAAACTTTAAAACTCACTCAACACTCAAAAATATTTTTAATTTGTATAAATAAATTAGAGTTTATGTAAGTAAATAATTTTAATTAAAAATGCAGTCTTTGCCTGTTTTTCAGTTCTTATTCATTATTTCTCTCATTTCTTCCATATTAAAACAATTTGTTCAATTTAAGTACTGAAATCCAGCTCACCTTAGTCGCAGCCAGAACAATTAGTGCTTGAAAATCCACACACAAGTTTGTTTATTTTCAATAAGTTTTTGATAAACTTTTTTTAATTTTGGTAATTTACTTGACACTGTTTTTGTATTTATTTAATTATTTAAATTTCTCTTCACTGATTTTGATTTCACTTAAATTCTGAACGAATGAAGCAAATTCACACTTTTTCTGCAAATGCTAGAATTTCGTTTGTGTTGCACAGGGTAATATGCAGCAATAATTTTTCGTTTCAAAACATTTTTTATTTAAACACTTGTTGTTAATTTGCATTTGTCTTTTTCATTGAATTTTTAATTATGCAATTACGCAAATGTTGCTGTTGTTGTTGTTTGTTACAAATTAGTTGGCCTTAAAAAAGAATTCTGTTACAATGTCACATTGCAAATGCGGCGTTGAGGAATTTCGCTTCTGATTAAAATCAAAATCAAAATTCTGCGCCGCTTTGCAACGCATTTACTACATAAGTATGTATGTATTTATGTGCGTGTGTCCGTATGTATTGATGTATGGAGCACACACAAGGCCCCTTAGCACGCTGTGGTTGCGAATTGTTGTAGCAATTTGTGTTGTTGCCGTGATTGCAGCAACGTTTCGCATTAATTTAATTTTAAATAATTTTCACAGTTTCTTCGGCGCTCCGTTGCGGCGTGTTTTTATTTTTCGCTTGGCGTTTAAATAAATTGCGTGCAATTAAATTTCCCCACAACAACAACACTGACGTACAAATTCAAAAACGAATTTTTACACGCTAACATGCGTGTGTGTGTGTGTGTTATTTTGCGTGAAATCAGCGGCTGCGTGTGATATGCGTGCAGTTGTTGTTGTTATTACTGCGATTAATGGCTTGCTTGCTGCACTAGTTGGCGGTGTTGCCCATTGGCAATGCCAGCAGAATAGGAAAACGGAACCGTGTCAGCCGAGAAGTGGCACGCAGACAGACAAAAAAGGCGCATGCACACACACATACACATTCACGGGCGCAGCTCAGCCCCCAAGCGCATGCAACCGAGTTGGCCAAGAAAAAAGCGAAATGCAGCTACAAACTGTTGCCGCAGCGCTGTCAACTGGCCGGGCAAACTAGGCGCTAGGCAGCACACACACACACACACACTAGTAACAGTGTTAGCGCTTAGAGTAATAGTGTGCGATTTGCTCTAGCATCGCACTCGTAGTTGTTGGTTCTATTAGCTGCTTTGTGGCCAGTGTCGCCTTAGCCTTCTCGAGTGTTGCACGTATTTGGGTGAGTGGTGTGTGTGTGCCTGTTAATTGGCACAAAACGCCGGCCGGTAAATGACAGCGACGAATTGCCGCGCCTGTTTCTGCGTGTGTGTGCGGTAGTGCGTCAGCGTTGCGTGGCGATTTTTTGCCGCTGAATGCCGTTTATTTTCGGGCGGCCACCAGCAGGTTTGGGTGACACGGTCGTGTGTGCCACTGGCTATTTTTCATTTTGCGCTTTGTTGCTGTTGTTGAAGTGTTATTTTTATGTTGCACTTGTAACCAAAAAATTAGGCTAAATAGCGCCATCAACCAACAAGAAACTGCCAATTTCACGCACAACAATTTATTGTGTTTTTGCGATCTTTTCGAAGAGTTGTTGGCGGAAAATATTTTCGTTGAGCTCTCAGGCATTTTTGCACTAAATTCGCGCACAACAGAGTGTTTTCGGTATTTCCCTTATTTTATGTAGAAATATTTTCTTTTACTCGTGAATTGTGTTCGTAATAAAATTTCGAAAACTGTGATCCTCATTTGTTCTCATTTTGTTATTTTGGTTTTTATCTCAGAAGACACCTGAGAAGCCACCATTTTTTGTATGAGCATATTTTTAAAATTCATTTATATGTATTTACTTTATAAAAAAAATTAATTTATTTAGCCGCAATAGTTATAAAGTGCACAAATATTGGAACTTATGAAAAAAATGTTGAGGGGAAATATTCAAATTTTTTGCAATCACATTTTTTAATACAATTTAAAGTAAAGTACATAAATTTGTCGAATTTTAAATGTGGAAGCCAGTAAATTGTTACTTAAAGATTTTATATGAAAGCCGTTTTCCAAATTTCTTTCGGAACTGGCGCAAAATTAATTTTATTGGTACCGTAATGCTCATGTTTTTATTTATATTAATTTCGTGTGTTTTAATTTTTTAAAATTTTGTTAAAATTTTATTGACGTATTGGGAAAAATATTTTAATTTAGAATAATATAAAAAAATATACCGAAACCAATTTTTTTCTTTATATTTTATATAAATTTGGCCACACTTTGTAATAATTTTTGCTTTACTATTTTTACTAAAGGTTTTCAGGTTAGCTTAATATTTGGCGATTGTTGCTAATAAAATCGAGTTCTCAAAGGCTTTTCAATAGTTTATAATTTTTCAAGTTTTTTTAATACAATGCATTCGATATATTTTTTTTATCAACTCAAATTGTTTCCATTTCACTTGTAACATTGCTTAGCAACTTTTAAGTTCAGTTAATTTTCACATTTCCACAGTCTTCATATTTTTCACTTAAATTTTTTCATTTCCTTTTCACTTCACATTTTTGTCGTAATAATTTTAAATATATTTTTTTTATGTAAATAAATTTTGCACGAATTAAATTTCTTTACCACATACAAATATTATTTGAAATTTTCAACAAAATTATTTCAAATTCTGCAATATTTTCACACAGGTAGTCACTTTCTGTTGCATCACACACTGCCGCGAGTCACTTTAGCACTGGCACAGGTGTTGCTTTTCGGTGAATGACGGTTGACGACTGCGTCATACAAGTTGTCACAGCACCAAATGTTCAAGACTTCTAAAAAATTGTAGAATATTTTCCTCGCGACTTTGCTTTGAAAATTTAGTTGAAATATTTTTGCTTCGTCGCAGCTTTACGAATTTGAATTTTTCCGATGCGCTCAGGGTTTTCTTCAATTAGCGCGCTTTGTTTACATTTGTGGCTTTACTCGCGTACGGTCAAAATGCAACTACCACAAGTGTCTGCTCGCCAGCGCAAAACAACCAGCTAGCCAGTTAGCCAGTCAACGACGCAAACATTGGCCGCACGAGCGTAAGTAGCTTTAACGCTTCGTTCTTTGCAAAAAACGAAAAACCAAAAACAAACACTTAAACAGAAACGCAGTAAATGAAAGCGTTAAAAGCACACGGCGTAATGCTCACGCTCTCACCCAACGCCTATACTCACAAACACCACGGCGAATACGCTCAACAACTTTTGCGTTTTTTCTTGCAGCACACACAGATACTATATAATCGTATACGTGTTTGTGTATCTATGAGCACACGGCGGCCGAGTGTGAAAAACCACTTTGTTTCCAATATTGCTGCTTTTACTCGATTTAGCGACGTAGCGACTTACGTGTTGACGATTCGCGCGCGCATTCAAGAATGATTCTTTGAAGGCACCGCCACTCAAGCAGCAGCTGGTGGTGGCTGTTAGGAGCAGTCCATTTCGGCATTTATAACTATCGGAATTGCTATTGCCTCGCTCGTGACTGCTGTGGCGCCGCTCTCATTGTGAGCGGCTGCATTTGTTCCGTTCCGGCATTCTCTTTGCATGTTTCATTTCAAATACCGGACCGGCGCGTTTTGACTGCAATTATTCGAACACTTCTGTCGTGTCTAATCAGCAACGCGCCGCCACCGCCGCCACCACCACTGTTAGCGGCAGCGCAAGCGATTCGTTTTCGGTGAGATGAGCGCTCAACACTGCCACCGTCAACAAAGTTGTGCGCTCTCGGCGCGTTCGCTTGGAAAATGTTGCCAGCAGCGCCCCCGACGAAGGCGCTCAAGGTATCAGCTATGCGTGTGTGTGTAGCTATTTTCGCTGGTTTGTTTTTATTCCGTCATTTGTATGGCTCCAAGAGCTCACCGTTTGTTTTCAGTTTTTCAAAACTTGTTACGTGGTTGTTTATCGCGCTCTCTATTTTTTGTAGAGCGCCTGACTTTCTTTGTTTTCATACTCAGCGCTCACTGTTGTTAACGTACATATGTGTGTATGTACACTCTTATGTTTGTATGTGCTATTATTTGGCTTTTGGAGTTCGAAATCGGTGCGGGAGTTTCTCAAATACGAGTATTTGTTTACGTAAGCTACTTGTTTTTGCACACACATACATACAAGTGTATGTATTATATTTATAAGTGTGTTTATATGTATATATATAAGCCCGGTACTTCCGCACAGGTAGTTGCTTCAGCATTCGCGCCTAACGTCAGTCTATCAAATTTGATTCGTGCTTTTCCCTTTATTCCGCTTACATATGAATGTGTGAAAAAGTTGCAGTCAAGACAGAGCCACACACACAGTCTTACTTATTTTCCTTCGTTTGCGCCCAAAGAGAATTTCGTTACAAAAAGCGATTTAAGAGCATCTTTTAACATTCGAAAGTGAAATTTGAGCGTCAAACATACATACGTAAATGTTGTCGGGCAGCAAACGACAATAACAAAACATTCACATCCCGTCATCGCATCGTAGCGGCTACTCGCCCAAAACCACTTGAACAACCGGCTAATTATGAAAGAAAATAAAAATAGAAATCTAAGCATAATAGGCAAATATTTTCTGAGCCGCTCGGCGAAACGCCGGGAACAACAAAAGCCGTATGGCAACAAACAAACAAGGAAAACAAGCAAATGAACAGTAATAAAGCATTTAAACATTTGTTGTTGCGCGCTTGTGAAGCGCTTAGACACTTTGTTTGCAATCATTTGGGCTGAGCTGCTGGCAACCAGAATGATAATACAAAACACACACACACTTTCATACTCAATTAGATGCTGTGACGCTTCTTGGCAGGCATTCCACTCGGGTGTCTAAGATGTTTTCGAAGCTGTAAAAATTTATGAAGCACTTACTTTTTATAGCATTGCAAGTCACTGACACAGAAATACATATCTATGTGTGTGTGTTTGTATTCCGTTGTATTTTCTTGTGAATATGCACGTTTTCGCCTACTTAAATACAACACATTACTTTTGCTGTGCGCGCATAAATTCACGGCCACGCCCACCCACTCGTTTACATTCCGCCGCACACATACATATATACATATACATTGCCACTTGTAAAATTTGGCACGAGCTCAATCATTACTATTTTATGTTTCGAATGTGGGAGCAAACGATATGTTTTCATTTTCAGTTTTCCTTTCGATTTCGTTCTCAGCTTGTACATACTATACATATACAAACATACATACATAAATATATGAATTTAAGCGAATACAACTTTGGAATAGACCTCATCGTGAATACATGGTGATATATTTAGCAAATATGTGATTCACTGGAATAATATGTATGTATGCACACACACTCACATGCACATTCATATGTAGAATGATGCTCATACTGTGTTGCCTGGTCACCTGTTGCTCATGGCATATTTTTAGCAATGGACGGTGTGAAATCAATGAAAATCTCAGCATGCCGATACATTTTAATCTGTAAGCATGTAAAGATAAGCACATACTTGTATGTATCTACTTTTATGTATTTAAGTCTGTACTACATACATACATATGATACATATTAAATACGTTTAAATGTATATAAGTACGGCATAACCTAAAATCTGAAGCTCAAATAGTATTCCTTGTTGACAGTTTGGTCAATCGGAAGAAATTCATAGTGCACCCACCTCGATAATCGAAGAAAACTTTTAAGGTAACCTTGATTTCGGTCCTGCTTTGACGTGGTTTTTCGGCTCCGGCTCACCTCTGCCACGAGATTCATCTCTTTCTGGCTCGTAAGCATAGATCCAAGACTCATTGCCAGTAATAATACGTTTCATGACATCCTGATACCAGGGCTGTTATATATATATTTCTGGCCTAATAATGAAAATAGGCATATTTATCAACGAAAATGGTTTTTTTCTTTGTTTTTTTTTTTTTTTTTTTTGGATTTGGCTCGTCTTAGAACACCCACACGGTCGATTGCTGTTTTGTTTCGGGCTCATACGCATAGATCTATGATTCGTCACCTGTGACGATCTTGTAAATGTCTTTTGAAGCACTGCGATCGTATTTTTTCAGCATTTCTTTACACCAATCCACACGAGCCTTTTTTTGAGCGATTGTCAAATTGTGCGGGATCCAACGAGAACAAACCTTTTTTACGGCCAGGTGTTCATGCAATATCTAATGTATGCTGGTGGGAGAAATGCATAGGTATGCCTCTATCTAAAGGTATGTTACATGACGGTCTTGCATTATCAATTCACGTACGGCATCGATGTTTTCTGGCACAACGGCTGTTTTTGGACGACCTTCACGGAATTCGTCTTTGAGCGAGCATCGGCCACGATTGATTTCGTTGTAACAGTTTTTCGCAGTGCTATAAGATGGTGCTTCATAGCCATACAAAGATTTTAGTCCATCGATGCACTCTTGTCGTGATAATCCACGTCGAAAGTTGTGAAAAATGATCGCACGAAAATGTTCACGAGTTAATTCCATTTTTTGGCAGAGATGAATTTTTTAATTCCCTGTAAATAAAACAATTCACGATTAAATGACAAAACGTTCTGAGTGATGTTATGATAAAAAATGTCAAACTTTCCAATGAAAATGTCAGATTGCACCTGGCAACACTTAGTGTTGCCTAGGCCAGAAATATATATAGCAGCCTACGTAATACATTTTATGACATCCTGATAGTTGGAAAGCATTGTTTCACAGAAGTTAACGTTACGCTTTCACTTTTCTTAGGCCTAAATGAAATATAGTACAAAATATCCATATATTCACTGCTTAATTCGGACACTGTCTATCTTGTAAGTTGAACAAAATTTGTCTAAGTTTTTAAACAGCAAGCATTAAAATCCCTTTATATCTTGGACAATACATTTAATATGTATGCATATTTGTATGCTATTTACTTATGTACTATACCTATGTATATTACACACAAAAGTACATATTTGTATTTCGGCATCAATGAAAATTTTCAAACGTTGCAATGCCGCAATTATGTATGCATAAAATTTCATGGATTAGCTATGACAAAGCTCATGTCAAAAAGAAAACACCCAGTGGAGTTATCTCTGAAAATTAAAAGTGAGACATTGAATGAACCGGCTAATAAAAGCCTATCGATAATTGGCAGAAAGATATGGAGTTTCCAAACAAACAATCGCTAATATGATAAATATAAAGGAACATATTATAAAAGAATTAGAAAGCAACCCCGATCCGGAACGCAAAAGAAAAACACGCATAACTGATTTTGAAAAAATAAATGAGGGAGTGAAATCGTTTTTTGAAAAATGCAGGTCTAAGAATATTCCGATCAGTGACCCAATAATTCAAGAAAAGGCTCAGCTATTGGCTTCTGAGTTACAAATAGAGAGCTTTAGAGCAAGCAATGGGTGGAAAGAATCTTTCCGCTTGAGACATAACATTCAATTTAAAGCTTTAAGTGGTGAAGGGGCGAATGTAGATCTTAAAGCTGCCTCAGATTGGAAAGAAAAACTATCAACACTTTTAAAAAATTATTTACCCGAGAATCAGTTTAATGCGGATGAAACTGGAATGTTTTAACGTCAATTACCTACTCGAAGTCTCGTTGCAAAAGGCGCAGTTTGTAAAGGAGGTAAACTGGCAAAAGAAAGACTGAGCGTATTGTTTTGCTGCAGCAGTACAGGAGAAAAGTTAATGCCGTTGGTAACGCTGCGAAGCCGCGAGATTTTCACCGAAATAAAATCGACTTTCAAAATTTTATTGTGCAATGGGTTCACAATAAAAAGGCTTGGATTGCAAGTGTATTTTTCCAGCATTGGCTTAGTTCTATCAATGACCAAGTGAAGAAGCAAAATAGAAAAATTATTTTGTTCGTTGACAACGCTACAAGCCACAGTTTAGTAAATGAATTTTCAAATGTGTTTGTAAAATTTCTGCCATCAAACCTAACGGCAGAAATACAACCTCTCGACCAAGGAATTATTCAAAATGTGGGAACAAAATATAGATCAAAAATGATGCTTTCTCTGATAACACACCTTGACGAATGCAACAACGCAAGTAAATTGTCGAAAAGAATTTCTGTTTTGGATGCTATGCGATGGTTGGTTTCTGCCTGGGACGAATTAGACGCTCTTGTGATAAGAAAATGCTTTCAACATGCTGGATTTTCTTGCCATGATTACTGGTAAGTCCACCGCAAGAAAATCTGAATTATGGAAGCTTGATAAATCACAACTATCCTGAACAAATTCGAAATGAATTAGTGTCGCCCATAGTTGTGGAAAATATGGAAAAATCGATAGATATACATACATGAACAGGTGGGTGATTCCCATGAAACTATTTTTAAAAACGTGGTAGAGGATTTAAAACACATCTCCCAAGGAACTGTTTCAAGTGAAAGTGAAGATGAGTGCACTAAAAACTATAATCCTCCCACTGCAAAAGAAGCTTTATCAAACATGAACGAAGTCATTCTCTATGTATCAGCACATCAATCAACTTTGCTGCCGGAGTTTTTAAGGTTAAAAACGAAATTGGAATACAATATAAGATTATCAAAATTAGAACAAACTGAAATAGACGCATATTTTTCTAAAACATAAGTTGTATTCTAAAATGTGTTAATTTTTAATTTTCTATTACACACTTATAATGGGTTGTCAAAAAAGTCTTGCGGTATTTTTATTGAATCAATTCGTGTGGCACCCATACATCGAGCTTCTTAGTAACTCCAAGCTTCTTCAAATGGTTTATAACGGTTTGGTGACTACTATACCGGTCTCATTCGACCAATCCAGCGATTTTATCGCAATTTTCGCCGACAGGCCTTCCGGAACGTAGCGCATCTTCGACCACCTCTACACTAGAACGAAAACGTTGAAACCATCGCTGTGCGGTGGAAATGAAAAGTGTATCGGGTCCATAAACTGCACAAATTTTATTTGCGGCTTGAGATGCGTTTTTGTCTTTATCGTAGTAATATGTCGTATTTTCTCTTTATTTTGCTCCATGTTTGCGACGCTATAACTCACGAACGACTTAAAAGAAACGACAAGCAATCAAACACGTGTTAGAGCGTGAAATGAGCTTTCCAAAAAGGAATAGCATAACCCGATGCGACGAATAAAACTAGAACTACACGCTTTCAGCGCCAACTAGCGAAAATACCGCAAGACTTTTTTGACAAACTAATATTAGAGCTGGTCGTTGTTTTACTATGAAATCGCATATTCGTGAAATGTTCTACGAATCATTCTGAACAAAGAGACTATTGGTCTTAATACCTATCTTCCGCATCAACGATTTTTTGGCTATCTGTAAATCAACCCGCTCGACTATATGTATGTATATGTACATGAATGTTGAACAAGTTTAAATTTTTTACATGATAAAAGAAAAAAAACTCTGCCAACCCAACCACTCATTCGCAACTTCCATTATTGAACTTAACAAAATTGACTGAAATTTGATTAATGAAAATTACTATCAAAAACGATAAATAAACATCAACTGGGTAATTCCCAATCTTGAGTTTCGAGAAAAGTAAAAATGTTGCACTTTTTCCCGTTTTTTTTTTGTTTTTTTGTTAGAAGGCAATATTCTGCAAAAAGAACAAATAAAAAATTCAAGGAGCCGATTTCTTGCGAGTGGAAATTGTTAAACACGCCGTAGAGTTGCAGGCTCGCTAGTAAATTAATTGGTTCAATTTGTTGTTTCCTGTTTAGTTAGTTTTGTCTTTAATAAATGTTAGCTTTTATACATTGTATTATCGATAATTGTAGGTTTGTAGCTATTTTAAACACTGCTTACAAAAAGCGTGCTTTTTTTAACACTATATTATTTCTTATTTTTTTAGAAATAACAATATTTACATAAATATACAATTATTATTTGTTAAAAATATATATTTCCTTATATGCGCAAGGCGAATTAATCACGGCAACTATAAATTCCAAAGTAGTTAGGCTGAAATAACCATTTTCGACTCATAGTTTTGACTTTAATACCAAGATCTTTTGTTCAAATGCTCATTCACACACTTTTTGTCCGATGTGAATTTGAAGAAAAACCATTTGATTTACATGAAATCAACATAAAAAGCGACGACAGCGCCGGTGCTTAGATATTTACGCAATTGTGCGATCGAGCGGCTAGCATAGAGCCGTTATGTTAATTTGTAGGTCTCGTCGAGTTAACCTTGATTAATGAAATACCCGTACACATAAGCTTGGCTGTGTGTGTGTTGTCAAGTGTTTACGGTTTAGTTTTGCTGCTTTCGCTTATGATTGCCGCAACAGCATAAACGACGCAAACGCACTTATATGTCACCTCAAAGTACCGGTTTGCTGAGGCTATTTTAATTAGCCGATACTCTGTGGTCGCCATTGTCTGTTTCGACACATAATAGCATGTATTTATATATATACATATAGATGTATATATAACTTTGCATATAATGCATAAAGGTCTTAATTGTTTCCATATGTTTGTGCAGTATGTAACAGCTGATTACTGCTGATAATTGCGGTCGCTCAAAAGCCATATTTGAGACAAACAGTTGCACTCACAAGTAATCGAGCAATTATTCAGACATTGCTCAGATATTGTTCAAAAAAATCTTTTTGGTTTTCAAAGTGATTAATTTCATTTATATATGTATAATGATAGTTGTTGTGTTTTAAGTATTACATATGTAAATAAATTATTACTATTTTATTAATTTGAGTAAAAAAGAGTATTCTTACTTTCACGATTTTGAATGTATTTGTGATCACAGTTCATAAAACTTTCAACGAGTTTTTTAGATTTGCTATCGATTGTTTTTAAATATTTAAACCTTAATAATTAATCTGCTAATGGCAGATTGGTCTGCAAGAGCACCGTAACATCAAACTGTTTTAGTCACGTTTCGTAAAATTGATAAGAAGGCGGTAGTAAAGACAACATTGGCCGTGATAAGAATTTGTCTGTGCCCCTTCGCGGCTTTTTATCTGCTAAAGTGATAAACACAAACATTTTCCTCATACGCTGTGGCCAGATAACAGTTAGTGCGAGCGAGTTTTAAAATACGTGCCACAAAAAAGCGCATATCTCTGAAAACAGCGAAGTGTCCAACTAATCGGCTTGACCAATGCCGCGCACCCGGAAATTGATAATTGCGGTAAACGCATGATTTTCCATAGGAAATACCGTTATCGTCACATCATCACTCCCATTTCGAGAAACCTATTCAAGCAAGAGTCGAAAAGTTGCACACTACGGGCGTTGCCAGCTGCTTGCAAAACTGTTTGCTGCGCCAATTCGAATTTGCCTTTTTTGCTGTTGTTGCGCGCGTGCGCAAAGTTACAAATTTATTGAATTTATTTACTCTTTGCTCGCAATCATTTGTTAGGCGCGTGTGGAACATGTGTAGATGTTGACACGCGTGCGCGTTCTGTCCTCCTAATTTGGGTTAATTGTTTTTGCCACTGCCGAGGCTTAAGTGTTGACTTTTGTGCGCTTTCAGCGCAAAAATAATTGATTGCAAATAGCAGTTATATTGGCCTGTATATTTCCCAGTTTATTAGTCCACTTTACAGTGGCTTGCAAAAGTGTTTGTCGGTAGAAGGGATTTAAAATTTTATTGGGAAAAGGTTCGTCTATGGTTTTTATTTTTGTAATTTACTTAATGTAAAAATTTTTATGTAACCTATAAGTTTTAGCTATAAATAATAATAATAAATATAAATAATTTGTGAAGTTCTATTTTCTATAAATTAATTTTCCGTACACTAGTAGCGGCAAAAATAAAACTTTATTAGGCATGTGAATTGTTAACTAGAATTTAAGCTGCTAATTTGGTTTCCTCGAAGAAATATATAACAAGGAAGCTTATTGCGGATGGGGTACTAGTTTATAGTGTAATTTATTGCTTTAATGGTTTCCCAAATCTATTTCTCGATGTCTCCTGGTGTTACTACCACGTGTAGCCCTCCTGAACGGAGCCATTATTTGCGCTGGTACAGTTACGATAAAACTCAGCCGAAATAATGCTTGATCAAAATTAGAAAATATATTTTTCCTATTAATCCAAAATTGGAGGCCAATAACTTGAGAACGATTGAATGAAATGCATACATGTAAAGATTTGTTTGGTTACCATGCAATTATTTTGTTATTTACTGATATTTCATGTTTTCCTTCATTGTTTACTAAAGCCATACATGCACATTTGTTCATAAAACATAAAACGCCTCATAAGCTTAAAAAAGTTTATGTGACTCATATTAGTATGTACTTTGCTCGTTTATACATATGTACATACATGTATCCACTCCAGGTGCTCGTGGTTCGAAAATAATATACAATGCATCTAGTTTCATCGTGTAGTCTTTTATCGTATTTCAGTTGCAATATAATAAGCTTTTTAGTGCGCACTTAACCAATTTCTTAAAAAGTTTAAGGACTCATATTATATGTACTTTGCTCGTTTATACAGTACATAATGTATCCACTCCAGGTGCTCGTGGTTCGAAAATAATATACAATGCATCTAGTTTCATCGTGTAGTCTTTTATCGTATTTCAGTTGCAATATAATAAGCTTTTTAGTGCGCACTTAACCAATTTAGCCTCGATTATAACAGGCCTTGCATGCGACTAGCTTTTCTTTGGCACATTTCCTGTACTGATTACTCACCCGTGGCTTTGAATCTAAACAAAAGTAAAAAATAAAAATAAAAACCCCACAATCTTGAGTCAGCTAAATAACGATCCCTACACCTAACTGGTAGCTGCGCTCAGGCGAGTAGCGAGCACCATTTGGTCGCACCAAAGAGCCAACGGCGGCGGTTGCTGCGGTGGCTGACTGATCGCTAACTCTTGTTAAGCAAACAGCTGATCGACACAAGCAGCGAACCGATTGATCGATGTGCGACCGAAACGTGACCGACGCAGTTACGCCGAAGCCTGAAGAGATAAGCGAGCGGATATAGCGGCGGCCGCTAAGCAGACGCACGCGTTGGCACTTACACATATAAATATGTATGGTATTAAATATTAAATTGTCCAAAAATGGAAAAGAGATTAGAAATGGAATTTAATAAGGAGCAGCCAGATACATTACTGCATTACATACATACAGTATTACAAATGTATAATGAAATAAGCAAATGAGCTGCGATGCAAGGTTCCAGCTCGATACCGAAAACGCTGACAGTGAGCAATTGGAGTAAGTGGAGTGCGCTGCCTTTACTCTCGCTTTCCTGACGCGGCGTGACGCATGGAAATACCAACGGTCAGCATAAATAAAATAGAACAATAGGAGCATTTACGAAGGCGCACACACAAGCCGCATGTATGGTACACATGTGCGCATGCATTTGACAGCCGCTGAGTCATACGCGGTTAGCGGTGAGCTGGAGTGCTAGAGTGTAAAGGCGCACTCGCTTGGCAACCCGATCGCGGTGTGCTGATTGTACATACGGCAGACAAATATGTACATATGTATGTATGTATGTGACATACAAACCCACTAATACATACTTATACCGGTGCAGTCAAAGGTGTTCGCGTACTGCTCAATTATGAAAGATCACACTTTTCCAGCCAGAAATGGTAAGTTTTGACTTTACGTCACCTAGAAAAGATCCGGCTTGCGGTAGTGTTTCGAACTAACAGAATCCTTAATACCACAATCACTCCTTCGTTAGTTTTTTTTTTTTTTAATTATGAGACAAGACTGGATGTAGGACCTTACAGTGATGAGTATTTTTTTATGCATCCTAGCAAATGTGAGTCAAAAATATCATAACTTCTCATCTAATTCTTTATTGTATATTTTTTGCTCGTCTCATAGTTAGGGGTGCAGAATGTTACTAAAGCTAATCTATCGGACTACTGTAGTATCTTTCTTTCAGAACTGGACTAACTGCTTCGAAGAGCAGTTTCTTTCAGTTAGGTGAGTATTTATTACGATATTAGAGTCGCAGTACAAGCGTTGAGCTCTCAAAAGCGCTCAAAGCTAGTCAAGGAGTGTCTAATCTCACTACTTATGTATAGCATCAAGCTATTTCATTATCAAACTCGTTTGGGTAGGCAGCCCTGGTCATAGCGGTATCGCTTAAATTTGTATAGCCGATGAGCTAACAACCCGATCATTTAGGAATAGGAACGAATTAAGTCCCTGTTGACGTCTTGGGTTCCAGTACTGGACCTATGGATCTCGTGTTAGACGTACCTACCAGAACGAATCAGCTTCAAGCTGTCCAAGCTGTGATCGGCTTAGAGCGTTTCGGCGATTTGTGAAGGTCTTTATGATAAATGATATAGGGGATCTAGGTACCTGTATATTAAGATCTCTATTAAGATTGACCTTTTTACTTAATCTTACTAATAAATATTGATTTTAATGTTTTTGATTTGCAATGCTTTTCCTCCTAATTGTATAATTTGACTACGTGATCATGACTCATCTCCCACTACTTAATTCGCTGGAAAAATAAATTACCACAAGCTGTTCAACTTAATAAATCGGAGAGCGTCGGAAATTTGATTTTGTTTTACCACATATAATTACGAGTAGATCGCTTCCTGTGTTTGGTTCTGTTATCACGAAATGTCAAAATACATTCATACATGCGAGTATTATATAGAAGTCAGCTGCTTTATATTCTTATCAAACCATAAAATTATTGAACAATCTGGTATATTAGTGCTAATTGAATTTGTTTATTTTGCCAAAAATGTGTGAATGTTTTAAACAAAAATTAGCTAGTATCTTCCTGTACATAAAACATTATTAAATGTATGCCCATACAAATCTTCCTAAATTTTTTGATTTTGTTGTCCATAATTAGTCAGTGGAATTTTGAATAAACACTTCCTATTTATTATTAATTGATCGGCAATTAATTAGACCAGCTAAGCAGACCTTAAAAATGAAGCTTATTTATAAAATAGATTGAAAAAATGTGGAGTAGAGTGGAGTGTGTAATTTAATTTCACCATCATCGAGCTTTGAATATATCAACCTTCGAGGTATAATTTTGAACCACTGCACTATGCCTAGCAAGGAGGAACGAAAAAAAAATCTTATAAATAAAAATGTATTTCGGTTATAAGCAAACAATTTGAAATGGTAAAATTTGTATATTAAGAAATGGTCTCCAATCATATTTTGTATCTTTTACTCTTATAATGTTGACAAAACCCTATTAAACTACATTGCTTTTTGATTCCTACTTTCTATTTCCATCTAACCAAGGAGGTTCTTATACCACACAATAAGCTAGTTCAAAATTCACATCCTATATAAGTACATGTATGTATATTATTCCTTTACGTCCGAAGAATTTATTTTATAATAAACATAAACAGCACCCTTATTAAAATTCGCGTGGGAATATTGAGGATAGCGAACGTTGAAAAATAAATAGATTCCAGAGAATTGATGACACAACTTAAATCATAACTTTACCTATTGGGCTGGATTTTACGATCGAAGGATGGATGACCACAAAGGTTTTCGAAAGTTCGTATAAAGTAGACGAGATCTCTGCTTATTATTCACCAGAGATACATACCAATATAATATATATTTATACTCATTAACTTCATATAAAGTTTTCTTGCAGATGGCCGAAAACGCAGTTTTCTTTTTGCAATGTCTAGCGAAATTTAATCCCATAAATGAAATAATCTGCCTAAAATAACACATATTCACCATACATTAGCCCCTATACGCATACCAGCTGAGAAAGGTAGACAGCAGTCATCGACCGGTCAACGACAACCGGCTCCGGAATACCATTCCATTTCACTAGGTTGCTTAATCAATCAAAGTTCTTTAACTTTTCGACAATTCTGCCGATACCTACTTGAAGCCGATACGCTGTGTTGACGTAAAGACGCGTTCGAAAGTGATTCAAAGCATCCGAAGACTGATGAAATAGCCGCAGGTGCGGAGCGAAGCCAATGTCACATGAACGACAGCAGTCAAGGCACTTTGCTTGTGAGTACCGTAAGCCACCAACGGCCAAAACGTTAAAGTTCCTCAAAAGACCTGAACTATTGACGAAAGTGGAAAGTGTGAATTACTCTTTCAAGAGGTAAACGATCTTGCGTTGATTGGCACCGCAATTTGAACTCGCCCGGCAGCTATGTGTGTTGTCACATAAACTTCCTGATGGATGTGTGTACGTATGACCGAAGGGCATATTATTCTTTTAGGCATTCTCGCTTATTCAAGCGCCCACACAGCTTTTGGATCGCCACAAAATTTATTGTTGCTACCCGAGGAATTGAAATGTGCCGTTAGCTTTTTTGAGTACATCACTGTCCATTACCCTCGACAATTGTTTGTAAACTGACAGCGAACACAAAGAGGAGACAAAAGTGGAAAGCAGTGAGTGTGTTTAGCTACGGCAATTGAGTGGTATGCCTTGTCTCGAACGGCATAAAACAGTTGTTAGGCGAAGGTGAGATGTGTATTTCACAAGTAAATTAAATTGGAAACTTCTCTGCTGCTGCTTATCGTCTTCATATTCTCCCCGATTTCGCCACTCGTTCGCAGGTAAAATCAATTATGAACGCTTTAATGCCGCGCGTTGAGTGCCAATCAGCGCTCCACAGGCACACATGGAAGCGTTTAGCTACGGGTGCGTGGAGCGAGAGCGGCGGAGTAGTGGCTCAAGAAGTTAAGCAAAACCCAAAGAAAATTGTGAATTTACGCTGAGATTCATCGCATTGAAATTCATTAAGAGACGCTCTAAAAGTAATGCTCGATGCTTAAGTGCCCGGCAAAGCCGTTGTTGTTAAGCAACAGGTGCTAAGGAACGCTGCGCTTCTGCGGGGAAATCACAAAGTTAATGCTCAAAGATCATTTGTGCTCATTCAGTTGCAAATAAATTAAATGAACTTTAATGTGGAAACATTTTAATAATTATTATGAAATATGATTTCTCCGTAAACACTCTGAGCCGAAAATATGTTCAGAATAACGATTTATTAATTGAAAAGTTTTACTTGTTTTTACAGATAATTTTAAAAATTGTACTATGTTTACAAGATGAAGCTACATACCAAGAATTTCGAAAAAATATGTAAATTTTTCTCAAAACGGTAACACTTTCTATACCCTGAACAGATTATATTAGGTAATAAGTGTGCTGAGCTGAGTCGATTTTGCTATGTCCGCCTGTCGGTCTGTATCTATGCGAGCGAGCTAGTCACTCAGTTTATTGAGATATCGAACTGAATTTTGCATTTGTCGGAAACGCCGATGTCGGACGACTGCGTGGGTTGCCTTTTATATTTCGGAATTCGAGAACAAAATGGATTACTTATCAAGTCGATGTTTTGAGTGCTCTAAATGCATATTTTGCAGACGATGTGTGAAAGCTCGCTTGTCGTGGAGACACGTGATCCGCCTTCGGTGGTTCATTTTTCTAATGTCATGAAAGACAACTGGCAAATATTTATGTACGACT